>CM062805.1:678750073-679950073 GCA_031772625.1 Pinus tabuliformis | reverse complement strand
GGAGACTTGTAATAGTTTCCCTTAAAATAGTAGGCATTTAGAAATTGCATGGATGCGCAGAATTCTCTTAATACACAACTTCAATTTTTCCACCTGGTCTAAGTCCTTGATTTAGAAGATGGAGGTTTATCCATTTATATTTTTTAAGAAAATATGAAAAATATTACTTTTTTGTCTCTGTCATTTTATTATCCTTGGCAAAGAGGGGAAAAAGAGGGTCTCTCCTATGCAAAGACTGCGTCTTCTCCTCAAACCACACTTTCATCGGGCTCGTGTTAGCATGAGAGGTAGGGGTTGATAGGAAGGGGATAATGAAAGTTGATTCTAGTGATCATACCCCTTAAAAACAACCCAGGCTAGCCCAACCACTGCTATAAATACACATTATGAAGCCCATTTTTAACAAATGAATCACATCATTGGTTGCAAGGAGAGCACAAACAAGAGATGGTTTCACATGGTTGTGCCCTCGGCTCGCACTTAGAAGTCAACGACAAGCTGTCGCCAACGAAAGACCATTTCTCATAAAGCATAGCCCAGAACATTTGTCGATCATAGCCGTGGAAATAGATGAGCTCTACATCTCTAGTCCATTGTCCACCATCAATGAGAAACTCTACCATCAATGAGAAACTCTATGTTATACCCTATGGCAATGTAGAGTAAGGGATTGCAAGAAGAAAAAAAACCTAAATCTTGGGCGACTTCCATCTTCTCCATCCCTAGTACAAAACCCCTTGATATTATATATGGTCATTTTTTTTATTATCACTAAAGGTAATAATAGTAATTTAAAATAAAGTTACAATTTTATTAATATTTATGATTTTTTTTTAATTTTAATAATATGAAATGTATTATAAAATGAATATTTTAGTATTTTTTATAAATTAATATTTATTAATTATTTAATTTAAAATTAATCATAAATAAGGAAATCATTAATCGTTTGAAAACCATATCACTCAGAGATAGCCAAGACTTTTGAAACTATTGAGTTTCTCATCCACGCATATCTTGTAAGTCGACTTACCATGTAACTTTTTATATTTTTTACCATTTATATCTATATATATTTCAGTTGTATTTATCTTATTTTTAATGTCAATATTTAGTAGTGGATAGTTTATCCTTTAGAAATCATTTTAGTGACAAGTAATTTGGATTCATTATCCATTTTTTTGTATAGATGGATGATGTGGATGGACTATTTCATGTTATTAGTCCCTACCCAAGGGGCCTGGTAGGGACTATAGTAATCGATCGATGTTTTTTCTATTAAAATTGCATGAAAACCAGTGGTCAAATTATGGTCATTTCATTGTTTTAGCCAAAGTTTGAAAATGTTATTTTATATGACTGTTTTAGCTAAAGTTTGAAGATGGTTTTAAATTCATCATCTTATTTGGCTTCTTTCTAAGAAAAGAACTGCAAGTATCTTATAATAAGAGCATGTATTTACTTCAAGTTTCTCTCCAATGAAGTAATGTTAACATTAATTTATTAACTTTTCACGAACATTAAATGTTTCATCTATAATGGTTATATTATAAAGTTGTTCACTGATGAACCATGCAGAAATTAATGTGTAGATTCAATATTTCTCATGAAATTTGCTAAATCACAAGACTTGAAGCTACTCTATAGATTTGTGAAAGTTAATTCACCATATAGAATCATTGACATGCAAAAGGAAACATCACACATACAAAAAATTTTAACTATGGGAAAGTAACTACTCAAATCCATTACTATATGTATTGCATTAATCAAAGAATGGAGAAGAAATATAATGCTTGCTCAAGCCTGAGCACACCCTATAGGTGTGTAGGCTAACCCTCTTCCGGACTGACTGACCTTGGTGCAACACTTAGCCAATTTCAAACCTTCCCGAGCTCCTATTTCCTTGCATTGTTCCCTTGGGAAATTGCCATTGTTTTTTAGGAATTTCACACCAAGAAATTGAGCAATAGCCTTAGGTCAATCTCCGACTACATGCACCACATGTACACATGGGAATATGCTACAACTGATAGTACACTGCCTTGGAATCTCCATCTCAACTGGGCAACTCAAATTCTTTGCATGCAACAATTATTTTGGGTTGATTGATCAGTTAACTAGTTGATCACTCAATGTGGTTGAACTTCCACACCCACAACTTAACCTCCACTAGTTCTTCTAACAGATAGAATTAGTTAAACTAACAATAACTCAAATTAATTGAAATAGATTGCTACAAATTAGAAATAAATCATGTAGAACTGAACTCAAGTGTCTCCAAATCGAATTTACTGAGTTAACTGAGTGACAAGAGCCATGTCACCTTAGTTAACTGCCTCGAAGTATTATGCGAAAATAGAAATTTGAATTTTAATCCAGTTTGACCAAGGCAAAGTCAAAACTAGATTTTCTTGTTGCATTTTCAACACTCCCTCTCATCGAGAAAGGGATTATCAAATACCCCAATCCCACTTCTATGGAACTCTAATTTTCCTCTTGACAAGGCCTTTTTCAAAATATTTTCATCTTTTTTCTCTATCACAATGTACTGTAATAACATAATCCGCCTCTACACACAATCTCATATATGGTGATACCAGATGTCGATGTGCTTAGATCGATCATGAAATACTGGATTGTCATAGAGTTTGATACAACACTGATTGTCATAGTAAATCACCCTAGGATCCATCTTCTGACCAAATAACCCAACAAGAATCTTTCTCATCCAGATAGCCTCACATGTTGCTTGACTTGCAACCATGTACTCTACTTCTGTTGAGTTGAGTGCCATAGATCTCTGCTTCCTATTGTACCAAGAAACTGTTGTAGACCCAACACTGAAAATTCCTCCAGATGTTCTCTTCTTGTTTGATGGAATCCCTATCCAATCTGCATCGGTGAAGCCTTGTAGCTTCACTCCCTATGCATGTTTGTACCAAAGACCAAAATGAGTAGTTCCTCTAAGGTATCCCAACACATTCTTTGTTGCCTTCCAACACAGTTTGGTTGGCTTAACCATTTCTTGACTAATCTAGTTAACTGAATAAAACGTTTCCAGACATGTGTTGACCAAATATGTAAGTGAACCCACAAGATTCCTGTAAATGGTAGCCTCCACTACTTCACTTGAAGTAGCATTCTCTTTCCTCTAGTTTCCTTCTAGAGGAGTCTCCATGGGTTTGCACCTATCCATGTAGAACCTCTGAAGTATCTTGTTGGTGTACTTTCCCTAAGGGATAAATGTTTCCCCATCTCTTTGCCATACTTCCAATCCAAGGAATAGTGCATGAGGCCCATGTCGTTCATCTCATTCCGTCTTTCAAGATCCTCCTTCCAAGATCTGATCAACTGCTCATCACCAATAAGGATCAAGTCATCAAAATATAACACAATAATCAATAATTTAGTTTCTACCACAATGTGATAAAGGCTTGAATCTACTTCACTTTTGGTGAAGCCCAAACTGTGATATAACTATCGATCCTAGCATACCAAGCACATGGTGCTTGCTTAAGTCCATATAATGCTCGCTTGAGTCTTCACACATGTGACTCTCTGTCAAAGGTCTCAAACCCCTCTGGCTACTCAATATACACCTTCTCTTAAATAACACCATTAAGGAATGATGTCTTCACATCCATTTGGTGGATCTTCCACCCCATCTGCACTACAGTGCTAGAACTGGCTTGATGGATGAGTACCTTGCTATTGTAGCAAAGGTATCCTCATCATTAATTCCCTCTATCTAAGAGAACCCCTTTGCGACAAATCTGGCCTTGTGTTTCTCTATGCTTCCATCTACTGCATGATTTACCTTTTAAATCCATCTCGAAACAACCACTGATTTGTCTATTGGTCTTGGGACCACTTCCCAAACACTGTTTCTGACAATGGAATCATATTCCTGTAACATAGCATCAACCCATACTGATTTCTCTACAGCTTCTTCGAATGAGGATGGCTCTATCTCGACATGCTCGCTCATCAGATCCATGTAGCCAGTGTACCGATCCAGTGATCTCCTCTTCCTACGCTGTGATGTGGTTTCTTGCACATTCTCTCTAGCATCCTTCAATAATTTGTTATCTTCCTTGGTTCACTTCCTTCCTTCTCTTGATGTCTTTGCTTGAGTGGATGTATCCACTCTTTTCTTCTCTTCTTGTGGCTTCTCCACAACTTCCTGAGGTTCTCTATTTGGATCCAAAAGCTCTTGATGAGGCTACAACTGAAACTCCCTCTCAAGAGAACACCTCATCACCTTCTCCTCATCAAAATTCACATCTTATCTAACCACTTTCATCCTGAGGGATGGAAAGTACACACGATAGTTGTGAGGTGTGTCTGTGTACCCCACAAATATGCCCAACTCTTCTTTTGGCTCTAGCTTTTTCCTTGCTTCCTTGGAAGCATGATAGTAAACTCACGATCCAAAGATCCTAAAGTGTGACACATATGGTTTCATCCCTGAAAAAGCTTCCTTTAGTGTATTCATGCCAACAATCATGTGAGGAATCCTATTATGAAAATAGACCATTGTGCTGCATGCTTTAGCCCACAAGTGAAAAGGTAGGCTTTGGTCATGCAAAATCGCCCTTCCTACTCCCACAATGTTTTTTTCTTCCTATTACCCACTCCATTCTATTATGGGCTATGGGGTGTTTCCAACTCCCATCAAATGCTTTCCTTTGCACATATTTTTTTAAAATCCTTCAACATGTACTCACGACCATTATAGATCCTAAGAGCCTTCACTTTCTTGGCAGTTTCTTTTTCAACAAGTGCTTTAAACTCAATAAATTTGGAGAATGTTTGGTATTTATTTTGTATGATGTAGATCTAGCACTTCCGTGAGAAATCATATATGAATATAAAATAATACTTGTGCTTGGCAATGGAAGCTATCGGGAAAGGTCCACATACATCAAAGTATATCCTTTCAAGGACCGCATGTGCTGTGTTGTCCCAATCACTGAAGGTGGATCTTTTGTACTTCCCCAAAGTACACCCTTTTCATGTATCCCACTACTCTATTGCTCCTTTAGGGAGCCCTGTAGAAATCTGCTACATGATCTTCAAAGTGCCATGATGCAAATGACCAAGTTTTCTATGCCATAATTCTCTGACATCTTCGCTTTGCACCTTTTCTGCTTTTGTGCTTAATGCTATTCAATCTTCCACATCTACTTTGTATAGGTTCTTCACTCAAACCCCAATTTGCTTCACTTTTTCTGTGGCGACATGTCTCAGGAAAGCCTTCCCTTTGTTAAATATCACATCATAGCCACAATCTTCCAACAAAGCCATGGAAAAGAGATTCTTCTTCAAACTCGATGCAAACATCACATCCTTGAGCTTGAGAGGGGAGCTAGACTCCCTTTGAAAAATTAACTGTACCAATATCGATCGCGTTATACCTTCCATCATCTCCCATATCGATGCACATCTGGAGATCCTTCTCCTCTAAGTCATTGAAAAATTCTTTGTTTCCTATCATGTGGAATGAGGCACTATTGTCGAGATACCACACACCACCCATTACTGTGCTTGCCATGCATGAAATGAGGGTAAAATCAAGTTCAAACTATGAATCCAAGGCATCACTTGTTGCTCCTACATGCCTTCTTGTGTGGACTCTTCATTGTATGGTGCCTGAATTCATGACAATGAAAGCACTTGATTCTGGACAAGCCTTTCTTCTTTCCCCCTTGACTCGAAACTACTTTAGATTGGGATTTCTTCCCATTTCCTTTATTTTCCTTTCTAGCTAAGGAATAATTCTCCTCATCCTCGCCCTTGGATGAGGTCCCATCTCTGGTGTTTCGCCTTATTTATTCCTACACTAGCTCATATCATTAACGCTCCCAACTTGGTAGTTCTTCTCTACCATTTATCGGATCTTGATAGCTATGTCAGTTCTTGGGAACACCCAAAAGGGCTAGAGCTATAAAGTATTCTTCAGGGACAGTCACACCGACCCCACCAAATTCATCATGACACTGTGCAAACATACTCAGGTACTGTGGAATTGTGTCGTTCTTTTACATCTTGATACTTCGAAGCTTGTCCTTGAGTTCTAGCTTCTTGTGGTCACTATTGTTCTCAAACAATGTGGTCAGTGCTTTCCACATGGTGAATGAAGTCTCTTTTCTCTGGAGATTCGAGCCAATATGATCCCAAACTCCCTCCAATATGATTCTCCTCGCTTTGGCCACATCCTTCTTCCACTGAGCATGATTTTGGGCATTAGATGCTTTGGGTTTTGCTACATCTGTCTTGATGTATTCTAGTAGCTCATTACCATCCAATACTCCCACCATTTGGTCCTTCCATGGAACAAATTTTGAGGTTCCATCTAAGGAATACTCATGCCTAAGTCCATTGAAATCCATTTGTTCAATCTTGAATAAGACCCGCAACGCTGATCTTAAAATTTGAATCTCCTGTAATAACAATTTCAAAATCTATTCTCTACAGTGATTCCATCTCTGATACCATGCAGAAATTAATGTGTAGATCCAACACTGCTCATGAAATTTGCTAAATCATAAGACTTGAAGCTATTATATTGATCCGCAAAAGTTAATTCACCATCGAAAACAAGAGTCATTGACATCCAAAAGGAAACATCACACATACACATATATTTATCTAGGGGGAAGCAACTACTGAAAACCCCTTACTATCTGTATTGCATTAATTAGAAAATAGAGAAGAAATGCAATGCTTGCTCAGGCCCAAGCACACCCTACAAGTGTATAGTTTATCCCTCTGCCTTACTGACTGATCTTGGTCCAACAGTTTTCCCATTTCAAGCATTCCTAGTCTGTTATTTCCTTGCATCGTTCCCTTGGGAAATTGCCCCTATTTTTTAGGAATTTCACACCAAGGAATTGTGCAATAGCCTTATGTAATCCTATAACTGCATGCACCACATATACACATAAGAATATGCTATAACTAATAATTCACTTCCTTGGAATCTCCATCTCAACTAGGTGACTCAAATTCTCTACGTGCAATAATTATTTTGGGTTGTTTGATTAGTTAACTGGTTGATCAGTCAGTGTTGTTGAAGTTCCACAACCATAACTTGACCTCCACTCATTCTTCTGACAATTAGAACTAGTTAAATTGACAATAACTCAAATTAAGTGAAATAAATCGCTACAAATTAGCAATCAATCATGTAGAAATAAACTCAAGTGTCTCCAACTCCAATTTACTGAGTAAATTGAGTGACAAGAGCCATGTCATCTCAGTTAACTACATCCAAGTATTCTGTTGAAATATAAATTTGAATTTTAATCTTATTTGACCAAGGTAAAGTCAAGACTATATTTTCTTGCTGCATTTTCAATAAGCCAGAGGGACAAGTGGTTGTACACTGAATTTAAATGTGACCACCTGACCGACTAGTTGGTTGATCATCTACTACTTGTGAATGGTTGAGAAAGCACCTCCTTCTTGGGAATAACTCTTGGGAAAGCACATCCTTCTTGGGACGAACTCTTTACACCCACCTTCTAAATGTTGCAGAACTCTTCATACTAAATGTTGTAGAAAACTTCATACATGTCTTCTAAATGCTCTAGAACTCATATGCAAGCATGTATGCAGGATGAAGCATAATATTTTAGCCTCTAGTTTATGTCGGTCCATTTCAAAGAACCTAGAACTCAGATCTCCAATGCTGGTAGGGGCTGATGGAAATCAATTATGGAATGTATCCTTCTAGCTTCACTATCATTTTGTGTAAAGGAATATTATTGATAGGTGCGTTGTAAGAGACAAAAATTAATCAGAGGTACACAAGACACAAGCATCATTCACAACTAAATTCATCATACTAGAGTTTGTTTAGTTTTCAATTCTCTGCATCTTGAATTTATCTCTTCGACAAAAAGGTCACCTTAATACATTCCTACAATCCTATTTAAAGACAAATGACAAATATGTATAAATCAATACTTACAAAAAATATAAATGTGTATCTTCCTCATTCATTCAATTGTTGTATTTTCTTGCAGTATCTTCAATACAATTTCAATGATAATACTACTAATACAAATAGGTATGATGTATTAGCAGGTATTTATTAATGAAAGCCTACATATGATATAAAATTGTAACCTTTCTCATATCTATATCCGTTGAATTGTAAATAATACTAGGTATTTTACAAATAGGCAGAAATATTGGGAGAGGACGAGTTGTCCGAGGAGGTAGAAGAGGTGAGTCGAGAAGCAACAAGAATGGAATTAAATATTTATTTGCATCTAAATCCTCAATTTACAGAACTTGAACTCAATCCGCGAAAGAGGGGGAGGTACAGTCGGTTATGAGGGAGGGTCGATGGATACATGTACAAAGTTTAGTTGTGGTCTACTGTCACAGTAAAACTCTATTATGAGATACAGTAATACTCTATTATGATATATCTGGTCTATGACGAATCTTGCACCATAGATATACAAACTTTGAAGGAAAATAAGTTGGATTATGTATAGACCATCAACAACAATATGAAAGATCAAGAGAAACTTATAGATTATGATAAAATTCTTTTCGGTACTAGCTATGTGGTTGCATTCAATGCATATATAAATGAAAGTGCAACCAAAGATAAATGTCCTGCATTTCTATGCCACGAGAAACCCATGGACCTTATTTGACTTGGTTATTTCGACTTTCTTCAGGAACCCCCTATCTCCTTCATGTCATTGTATTGGTGGTATATCTATGACGGTTGGTAAGAGATGGTCGAGGGTACCCTGCTAAGGCTAGTACCTTGAAACAACACAAGGACATAGGAGGGGATTTTTACTGATAACCTCAGGTTTTTATTCTCACCTTGTATTTCTATAGCCCCTATTGTTATTATTATTATTAAAGGGATTTCATTTGGGAACCTGGATAGAACAAAAGATAATACTGCTTCATCGATTGTGATAAAAATAAATCCATTTTCAATTGAAAAGCAATGAAAATTAGTAGTTAACTATTCCTAAATCTTCTTCCCAATCTATTGTTACTAATAATTCTGACTGTGATAGTATCTCTTAGTGTCTCTAGAGGCAGAAACGCCAGGTCAGGAAAGAACATAGGAACCTCTTCTTCGATATTTTTTAGAGGGTGAAACAAATCATGAAATTTTTTTTGTTGTTGCGGTTTTGATAAACTAGTGCTATTAAAGTTTTTATTTTCACTTACCATGTGGTCGTCTTCATTGAAGGCATGTAGACAAGTTTCATTTTATCTAGATCATTACTGCTCATTAATGGATATATCTTTGGTAATAGTGTTGGTACTCATCATATTTATTCGTTCACTAAGTCTGGAGGAGATAACTGTAATGCCCTCCTCCCACATCTACCCAAGTAACCGACCAACCGGGGTAAACATGTGACAAGAAGTTACCATGATATGATTCGACCTCCTAAGTTACGTTAAGGAAGTGGAACCAATGGAAACACACCATACATACCTTCCACAACAACAACAATGCCCTCGGGAACCATCCCAACCCCTTAGGTAACCAACCCTTGAGTCCCATTGATTTTTTAGACCAATTAACCCCCAGACGCTCCCATGATATGGGAATTCCAACATCGAGGCTCTGGACGCTCCCACAACATGGTATGCCAATGTCCAGGGACTATTTTTCTCATTGTGCAAGTGTCCATGAGATTTGAGCCACTATTTCCAAGCCCAGAACCCATGTCACTACCCATAATTCAATGCTACATTCAGAACAAAAAGATAACAATAGAATGATGATACAAATGCAATTTCTTAAACAAACCCTTGTCTGGACCCCTATTAGCCATGACATGCATTTCGTCAAACATGTCACAAATATGTAATTTATAGTTAAAACAACATTTTGAGCATAGAGGTCTCATACTTATCTAAGATTCGCTATGAGGCATTTTCCATTATATAGTTATTTGCATTATCATCTATTAGGCCATAGATACATTTCTCATTCATTTACAAGTAAAAACATGATGAGAGCCATACATAGCCATTGTCATAATACATATTCATAACCAACATAATAACAACAGAAATATCAAGGGAGAAACAACCATATAATCCACATATAAATTAGTATAATACTCATGAATTAATAGGGAGGGATTACCTCATATTAATGATGCAAAAGTCAACCGAGTATGGGACTTCCACGTTCCACCCAACCATAGATCGGCTGAACAAAGTCTCTCTTTAGCTAATCACCCCGTCCCATATTCCAAGCATGAATGTGGTATCTCATCAAACACATCAATCAAAACCATCGAGGGCTTCCAGAGGCAAAAAAACCTCAACCCATCAAATAGTGATTCTACCTAACAGGAAGACATCACAAAACCATCATCTAATTGGTCTCTACCCAAGCCTTCCAGGGCTCCAGAGTGTTTGTTCCAACCAAGGCTTCCAAGACTAATAACTCAACCCATAGCTACTGTTGAAATTCCAGAGCGTTTTTCCAACCAGAGCTTCCAGGACTAGTAACTCAACCCACCAAGGTCTTCCAGGACTAGTAAATCAACCCAGGCTGTTACAGGACTTCCTGAGCATTTGTCCAACCAGGGCTTCCAGGATCTAGTAACTTAACCCAAGATAAAGGAAACATGAGACCCAACCAGAAACACAAAGAAATTAACCCACAACACCATGGCTATCTAGGAAATGGAAAGGCTAGGAAAATCCACTGTTAATCTAGGAAACACCCTTGCCAATGACAGATCATAATGAAGAAACCACATGCATGTGCCATGCATGCAATAACTAGTGAGGAAAACATACATGCAACTCGATACTTGCAAGAAAAACTTGATGTAGCCACTGATCTCGATGTCCTCTTGCACTTTCATGCGCTTAATTTTCCTTCTTTCTCCAAAACTCCAAGTATTCCACACTCCTCCAAGAGTGCTCAAAGAAAACTCTAAGTGTCCAAGAGTATGAGAGAGAGAGAGAACAGAGAGAGAGCTTCAAAACTGAACTGACAAAAGTCTACACTGATGAAGATTGCCCACTGATCCTTAGAGGCCTTTTTATCAATGAGGCCTCTGTTTTCTTCATTTTCCATTATTTTCCTTCATTTTCCTCCTCATATGAAACCTCTGACCTTTCACCTTCCTTTTCTCCTAATTTCCTTTATTTTCATAAATAAATGTGCAAAAAATGCCATTTTGCGTTTCTAAAGCCTTTGCCATTTCCTTGCTAATTTCCTTAGCTATAATAAACTGAATGAACACCCACTAGGATGTTTTTCCCACCATTCATCTTAGAATATGTTTCCCATGACCATGGTCTTATATTTTTACATGAATTTTTAACCAGGGCTATTATAGAACCCTCCCCCTTGGGGGAAAACCATCCTCGATGTTCAATGACACTTATAACCAAAAAGGCAGCTGAAAAAAAATATACTACCTATGGAGCTTTATAACATAGCTTGTTGCAGTATTTACAATGAACATATTCTAAAACATGACAAACATATCATTTACTGGAGCTTTATAACACAACTCAATACGAAATTTACAATAATAACCACATATACACACATACACATTTTCTTCACCCATCAAATAATCATACTGTCTATGGAGCCTTAAAAATCCAAATCGATATAGTATTTACAATAATACACACATATGCACATTTTGTCAACCAACAAATAAAAGGATACGAACACTGAATCCACAACAAGGGAATCGAGAGTCTCACACCTCCACCCTCAAAGTTATACCAGGATTCACCTCCTTCCTAGGAAGTCTAGAATCCACTGTAACGTTAATCTGCATCCAATGTCCAGCGCTATAATGTTGCACCACTTGTCCTCTCAGTGAACAGTTACCAACTCATTGTTCCAGGTCACACTCCCAATGTGCATTTGATTCCATCTAGAAATGATAATAACCAAAACAAATATATCCCCAACCTTACCTTTTCTACTACATAGTCCCTGAGGAAATCAATTCACCCCCTTTTGTGCAGTCACACACCTTCCAAGTTTCGTTGGCACGCCGATCTTGGGCAATCTATCCCTTGGAAATGCTTCCTCGCATCAGAAGATACTAAAACCAAGGCATATCCTTGCCTCAAACCATCATACTGATCATAGAATGCTCATGGAAATCAATGGAAACTATTGGGTACCAAAGTCTCACAATGGCCCTGCTCCTGAATACTTTACCAACATACTGTTTCATTTTCTAATTCCTTTTTTTGTTGCAATTCTTGCAGTCAATTTCAACCACCCAACTGAGCATGTTCATGCATTCCTATACCAAGCACATAATTTCCATTAGATTTAAAATAAATTGAAATAAATTCACATTATACCTCATTGGTAGCTCGTCAAAAAGGTACACTTGCAATCCTGTTTACTTCCTGTCACAGCAAGTCAAACTAGCATCTTTGACCAAATCAACATGTATAAACATATCACGCCAGGTTAGCTCAAAACACAACCATCATAGACGAAAATCATAAATCACATGTAACCATCATAAACTAAAATCATCGATCACATGTAATCAGCATCAACCAGAATCATAAATCACATGCATATTAAAACTGAAATAAAATATTGATACTTATCCTTTAACCAATCCTTAGCTTCTACCTTTGTCCTTATTTCATACACACTTTAGATCAGTTGCCACACCCAACAAACATCTAGTGCCTTCTCCTCAACCATGTGCACATACACATAGTGTGCATCACACATATACAACCACACATGGCATACAATGCCATGCAATACATCCATCTACACCTGACATACAACACATACACCTACACCTACTGTGCAACGCAACACAATACATACACCTACATCTGGTGTACACCACCACACAATAAATTCACTTACACCTGATGTACAACACAATACATATATGTACACAGTGTACCACATAATGAATGCACATGCCACGATGCCACGACTACATAATGCACATACATAGTACCGCATGTACACAACACAACATGTACAACATGCACCTAATACCACATGTACACTAGTACCACATGTACACCATACCACCTATACAAAACACCACCTACAAAATGTGTACACAACATCACATGTACATGACATCACCTGCACAACGTGTACACAACACCACATCTACATCATACCACCTGTAAAACATGTACACAATGTTAGATGTACACAACACCACATGCACGACATGTAAACGACACCGCATGTACACATCACCATATCCATGACATGTACACAACACCATATATAAAACATGTACGTGGAACCTCATGCCCACAACACCACTCGTACACGCATGCACACAATAGCATATGTACATAGCACTTCATATACAACATGTACATGACACTGCATATCCAACATGCACACATCACCATATGTACACAACACCGCATATTGATCATGCACACAGTACACTATGTACACAACACCGCATATCCAACATGTACATAACACCGTCTATACCCATTGTTTCATATGCAACATTCACACAACACTATCTCTACCACCATGTTCATAACATTTCATAAATAACATGTACACACACTAGATATACACAACACTGCAAGCGCACAACTTCACAGACGCAGCATGTACAACATATACAACATATTCACAACAGTAGTACCACACACCCAAAACCACACTATATCTACCAATCAACCTTGCTTCCAGTGTCTTATCGATGCTTGTCCCAACATGTCGCACGCGAAACTACTTTCATTTCGCTGATGTATCCTTTAATGTTACCTGTCATAACATAAACATAGGCATAATACAAGCATACAATATCAATTCATATCCACATGATACTGACCTCATATATTTTTCATGACTACTCTTCCCACTTGATTCCCATAAGACCAGGAAGCTCACCATGCCATTCACCTACATAAGAAATCATTCCTCCACAAGAATGATCCCTAATGACCTTGTTGGAGAATGACATAGATACATAGATACATGGATACATATACATAAGCATTAGCATAAAATAATCATGATCCTGTCAGACAACGACATACATACACACATACATACGCAAATAAACATTAACATAATCATGATAATTACTAAATAACATAAGGAAAAGGTTAAGGGAATTCCCTTTATCTGTGCACACCATGCACAACATTGAGAACAATCCTTCCCAACATAGGCAAGGCATTTGACGCATCAGATCCATTTACTTCACCTTTCGCTTTACCTTTCTCACGGTTTTGCTTCCACTGTCCATTTACACCAATGGACCGAACCAATCTAACTGATTGTCATATTCTTGCCTTCAACTTCCCTTATTCATGAACGAAGCTTCATTAAGGTCTTACATTACCTACTAGGTTTCATTCAGCTCTCCCTTATCTCCATTAACTTTCCTCTTTCCCAAACAATTCCCAAGAATCAAAAAATAAAATAAAAGAATAAGAATCAAACAAGAGAAAACCATGAAAACCAATAGCAATAAGAGATCACAAACAAAGTGGTATGGCCATACACTAGACATAAACAAAGACACAAATCAAGTGCAAACAAAGCACAAATAATCAAATCAAAAGACTCTCAATAGACACCATCACTCAATCCCTATGGTTCCCAGTGCTTCCAAAGAAAACCTCAACCTATTCCTTCTTCAGCATTTCATGGCGGTCTCTTTTCCATGAAATCCCCTGCATCATATTTCCATAAACACATAATTGTCAGCACATAAATAAATATACAATATACTAGCTATCTTACCTTGTTGTACCAATCACGTTGATTGCAACTGGACACATCCATGCCATCTCTTAAGGGACTCCAATCCTTTTAGAAATACAGTCATAACTGGAACCTGTTGTCATACCTGTCAAATACATATTTATGAATATAACACATATTCTCATCATGTCATAAAAATTCAAGGTTAAGAAGATTGCTGGTATGCAAAGCATTCATTCATTTTGAATTAGGGTTTCCAAACATATCCAAATGAATTATTTCCCAATTCCTATATGTTACCCTTTTAACTTGTTGCATTCGTGCTATCAAATCATGCAACTATTAGGTATATAAACACATAAACTATTACCTTGTCATGCTAACACCAAGCATGTTTGCCTGTAACTACTCACACATGTCGATCATGTATTCAAAATATCCAAAAAACATATCTATTAATTTGAAATCAGCCTTTACCAAGTCTAACAACCGTGCCATACTTAACAATCAACTAACATTCATCAGGCATAATACATAATGCTACATCTATCACCTACTTACACTCAAGTATGTATCAGTTGTCTCAACACATATCTATTAGTACAAACATTTTAAAACAAGATCATTTCGACAAGAAATCTTATAAACAAATACTCATATCATTCAAGTAATCAAACAATCAGAGAACAAATAAATGACATAATAGGCACCAAACACTCAAACACCAAATAAAAGACATATTCAAACATTCAAACACCAAATAGACAACATAAGAAAATGCATACCTTAATGTATCTCAGGGGAGGCTATCTTGTCTGCATAATCAATCTAGATTAGCACAATATAACTTGATGACGTATCAAATCAAACATAAATAAGGTCATCATATCCATAATAGTAACTAGCTAACATGTTCACATCATAAAATAATAAACAATTATCATTCATACATAATAATCACATATGCATAGTCAGTCTAGATTAGTACAACACAATTTCATAAATAAGCTGACTCATACTTGAATGTCATAACCCTAACCATCTGCATAGGCCAATCCAATTTAGCATGATACATATAACATCGAGATATTAATGTAATAACCCTAACAATCAACATAACTAACATACAACAACAATAAGTTAACATATAACATACTCATCAAGAACATATAACATAATCATCAAGTTATCTAACCTAAAACAACAATAGTAATGCATACAACCACAAATTACTATCATTCATGACTATCTGAAACACGTGCATATGACTACACTAATCAACTAGCATCTATCATGTATGTAAACATAACATCAATATAATGAAAAGTATACACATAACCATAATGCATATAACAATCCTTAACCTACATACCTGCATTCCCAACATACAAAACTATATGACGACATGCTCTTGCCTCGAAGTCAAATGCGCAACTTCATTTTAATGATCTGCATATCCTGCTCTATCTCAGCCAACACATTAGCATCATAACATACCAATATCATCATCATGACCTAATTGCATACAATGACCTTATGCACAAAAACCTTGACCATGAAAATGCATGCATAAAAACAGATAGACATTGACATGCATAACAAATGCATATACAACCATACAGTCATGATGCCACATCCCACAACAACACCATCAACCTTCACATGGTGACATCACTACAACCATGATCAACACCATGAAAATGAAACAAGCACATGGAATACAAGCATAAGGAACACATATGAAACTGAAATGAATGCATGACCAACACACCACCCATCCAGTTCGAGTGGTGAACCATGCTCTGATACCACTTTGTAACACCCTCCTCCCACATCTACCAAAGTAACCATCCAACTGAGGTAAACATTTGACACGAATTTACCATGATATGAATCGACCTCCTAAGTCATGTTAAGGAAGCTGTGGAACCGACAGAAACACACAATACAAACCTTCCACAATAAGAACAATACCCTCAAGAACCATCCCAACCTCTTAGGTAACTAGCCCTTGAGTCCCACTAAGTTTTTAGACCAATTAGCCCCTAGATACTCCCATGATATGGGCATGCCAACGTCTAGAAGGCTTTGGATGCTCCCACAACATGGTATGCTAGCATACAGGGACTATTTTTATTTGTGTTGTTCCAACGTCCACAGTATTTGAGACACATTTTCAGGCCATAAGCCTAGGTCATTTCTAAGAATTGAATGATACATTTAGAAGAGAAATATAACAACAGAATGATGATACAAATGTAATTTCTTAAACAAACCCTTGACTATATTCCTACTAGCCATGACATGCATTTCTTCAAACATGTCACAAATATGTAATCTATAGGTTTAAACAACATACCTGAGCATAAGGGTCTCACGCTTATATGAGATTCGCTATGAGACATTGTTCTCTTATATCGTTAGCTGCATTATCATCTATTAGGCCATCGATATATTGGTCATTCATTTACAAGTAAAAACATGATGAGAGCGATACATATCCACTGTCATAATACATATTTATAACCAGCATAATAATGATAGAAATACCAAGGGAACAACAACCATATAATCCACATATAAACCAGTATCATATTCATGAATTAATAGGGAGGGATTACCTCATATTAATGATGAAAAATCCAACCTGGTATGGGACTACCACGTCCCACCTGACCTAGATTGGCTGAGCCAGGTCTCTCTTTAGCCAATCACCCTCGTCCCATATTCCAAGAATGAATGTGGAATCTCATAAAACACATTAATCAAAACCATCCAGGGCTTCCAGAGGCCAAAACACCTCAACACATAAAACAATGATTCCACCTCATGTTCGGACATCACAAAACCATCATTAGATTGGTCTCTACCCAAGCCTTCTAGGGCTCTAGAGTGTTTGTCAAAACCAAGACTTCCAGGACTAACAACTCAACCCATAACTACTGTTGGGCTTCCAGAGCGTTTACCCAACTAGGGCTTTCAGGATTAGTAACTCAACCCACCAAGTGATTCCAGAGCATTTTTCCAACCAAGTCTTCCAGGACTAAGAACTTGACCTAAGCTATTACAGGGCTTCCATAGCATTTGTCCAACCAGGCTTCTAGGAACTAGTAACTCAACCCAAGCTAAAGGAAACATGAGAACCAACTAGAAATACAAAGAAATGAACCCACAACACCATGAATATCTAGGAAATGACAAGGCTAAGCAAATCCATTATCAATCTGGGCAATCCTCCATGATAATGACATATCATAACCAAGAAACCACATGCATGTGGAATGCATGACAAAACTAGTGAAGAAAACATACATGCAACTCAACACTTGCAAGCAAAACCTGATGTAGTCGTTGATCTTGATGTGCTCTTGCACTTTCCTACTCTTCCTTTGCCTTATTTCTCCAAAACTTCAAGTATGACACACTCCTCTAAGAGTGCTCCAAGAAAACTCTAAGTGTCCAAGAGTATTAGAGAGAGAATAGGTAGAGAGCTCTAAAACTAAAATAACAAAATTCTACACTTACCAAGTCTGCCCACTAATCCTCAGAAGCCTTTTTATCAATGAGGCCTCTATTTTCTTCATTTTCCATTATTTTCCTTCATTTTCCTCCTCACATGCAACCTATGACCTTCCACTTCCTTTTCTCCTAATTTCCTTTATTTTCATAAATAAATGTGTCAAAAATGTCATTTTGCCTTTCCAAAGCCTTTGCCCATTTCCTTAGCCATAATAAACTAAACGAACACCCACTAGAACTTTTTTCCCACCATTTAGCTTGGAATACATGTTCCATGACCATGGTCTTATATTTTTACATGAATTTTTAACCAGGGTTGTTACAATAACAAGTATATATATATTTCTCCCAATGTTATATAGGATATTTGATTATTATATAAAATTCACAATGATGAGAAAAGTAAAGATAAGTATGAGATTTACAACGCTCAGTGTACCCAAATCATAGAGGCTATCAATGACTCCTTGTTTTAGTTCTTTCCTATTTCTCCCAATGTTATATAGGATATTTGATTATTATATAAAATTCACAATGATGAGAAAAGTAAAGATAAGTATGAGATTTACAACGCTCAGTGTACCCAAATCATAGAGGCTATCAATGACTCCTTGTTTTAGTTCTTTCCCATATTTAGGCTATTCATCCCAGAATTGTTTAAACCTGAACAATTGAGACCTATCACAATGCCTTATCCTCGAGACATTATTGTAATGGATACACTCACACACATTCTGAATCAGTTGTTTGAATTGATCTTTCTGGAATTCTCACATGGGTTTCGAAAAGTTCGAGGAACCAAAACTTGTTACTTTAATATATTAAACTACTTTATAACCAATGACATAATTAGCTGATTTGATCATATTAATTACAACCGATTGATAAATACATTGGGATATTTCATTCAAGATTCCCATTTCATAAGTCTAATATATACTTTTATAAAGATTGACAGATTGGATAAATCAAGAAAGAATTATGTCAGATCTATAAGAGGAATTCCTCAAAGCAACCCGTTATCTCCCGTCTTGATATATATATATATATATATATATATATATATATATATATATATAAATTCTATTTGATGATTTCTCGCTTTTTTTTGGCATATCCTGATATCCATTATGTAAGATATGCCGATGAATTACTTATTGGTGTGTGCAGGGCCCAACCAGTTGATCATAACAATGTGATAGAGAAAATTAACACTTACATTTATTACCTTCAATTGGACCTTCAAATTTCCCTAAAAGAGAATGGGGACTCATTTCTATTTTTAGGTATTATTATCAAGATTCATTAAACTAGGAAATTAGATCTCTACCTGATTAAAAAGGATAGATTGTAAGATCCACAGGATACCGTACAAATGGACACTCTCTGTTCACCCTCTTTTAATTTAAAATAAAAAATAGGCAAGGGAGGCCGAAGAATATATCATCTCTTATGACAGTAAAAAAGTTTTCTCTAACCTAGCTTACTATAGTACGTGTTCAAATACTCACAAGATTAAGGAGTTGCCAAAAAGATGAATGCAAGATGATTGTATTCAAGATTTAGCCTATCTAACTAATACGACCATAGTGGCCATTACATTTATATATGGACCTAATTTATAGATAGAGATCTTGTTCCTTTTATAAGTGGCCAATGTATACAGAGACAATTCATCAAGCTTCAGATAAAATATGACCCGTTGGTATCTTATCATGTATGTGGACACCCACGCTTCGAAATCAGATCCTAAATATTAATACTGGTCCCAAATTTGAATGTTAGAACGAAGGAATCGATATCATAGTACATCTTGAGGTGCTAATATAAACTTCAACCATTTCAGGTTGTCGATACACATAACTAAACCCATCAAAAACACAGGCTTTAAAGTATTAGGGATAACCATTTAAGAAGGAGAAACAATTATCCTATTCATAGATAATATATCATGTCTATTATTGAGGAACCAACACACCTTATCTACATAGGTACTAACACCTCATAGGATGTACGCAATTATTGATAACACATCATATGCCACAATTCATTATATAATAAAAATACGTTGATTAACCCAAGGAACGAAGTCACGCACTCATTCATATGGGTGAGGGATGATTCATACTATATTTATGGGGACCATCAATATATCTCATAATGTAAAGATTGATTGACAACTCAGCGCAACCGGGTAACAGGTATACGCAAAATTAAAGGGAGGTAAATAAATTGGGTCTGAGGGATCAACCACGTGCATCCATCATTTCTAGATGACTATGTAAATACTATATAAGTCTCCTCAGTATGAGAAATATGAGTTAGCTTATAACTATGAAGATTCTATTCCTATAATTATTACGATAAGGAATAAAACTTGTGAGATTATCTTATCTAGTTGTATGCCTAGTCTGAAGAAAAAGAATAAGAGTCTTAGCTCTATTAGAAATACCTGTTTTTCATAATCCATTAATGAGCATGTTATATGTAAACACATACGGAACGCATCCTTTTTCCAGGATATCATCCTAGAGCTTGCAGGTCTCCTACAATTCACTTTCTTCACATAGCCCATTAATACTTGAGTTCCAAGTCCATTACCAAATCCAACAACAAAGGTATTAGCATTCAACCCTCCTCAACTCAAAAAACTTATTCAAACACACTTTTCATGCCAACAGATCTATGATACTACGTGTAAGCTTTGAAATTTGGTGGCAGGGACTTGCTGCCCCACAACCCTCTTTGTTTATATAGAATTTTTTAATCACATTTGTTTTATAAACTTTATACATTTTGTGAATATCTTATGTATATAATTTTATCACTTGATTGGACCTAGTGTTAGAATTCCTGTTAGAAGCGATAACTTCATTAAGGGTAATAAAAATTCTTTTACAAGTGAGAATTTCATCGAAGATAATATTAGTGGGATGATATTAAGTTTTGTATTTGTTTTCTATTTTTTTATATGAATGTAACAAGTTTGTGATGTGTGCTCACTTCACTATTAGAGACATTCATTTTTATTGAGAATAAGATTCTCATGCCTCAAAATTAGAAGATTATTTGCATTACCACATTTTAATTTTTTATTCACAAATGAAAGGATAAATGGGTTAAGGTGTTTGAAAATCCTCCTTGAAATAACCAGAGGTTCCAATATACTATTTGTATGATAATGAGGGTTGAATTTATTTGTTTTTTTAACATGTCAAGATTTCTGGGACTATGAATTCTAAGGCTTGGTAGTGATTTGTGTTTGTGTCATTTTCAGCATTGGTATCTTCCTCACATCCAATGTCTTCCTATTTTATATCATATTTTTTAAACCAAAAACTTCCATTTTAACCTTTATAGATAATATACTCTAGCATAGCACATTCATCAAGAAATTCCATTAGCTTGGTTTCTTTTTATAGTGTGCAATTGATTATCTATGGGAAAGGGTAGGGCCTTGAGGCTAGAAAATCTATTCTATTTAGGAAAAGACATCTTGCCACTTTATAACACCTAAGTTGGTTTGATATTATGTTTTGATATCATATATTGATCATTCATGCTTGAGTTGTTGGTGGAAATTATATGGATTGATGGAGATTCCTTCATAGGATTGTTTCATGGATTAGATAACTATATTTTCATCAATTATATACACAATTTTGATTTTAAAAATATTCTATCCAAAGTTAATTGCACAATTTTGTAGGTAAATAATTCTTTGACATGTCTAATTGTTACTTATAATACTATTGCATTGAATTTCTATGTTTAATTCTCTCCCATCATTGATGTAGGAGTCCCAACAACTTGTCTGATTGACATGCCTCACATATAGATATTTGTGGCGAGTTAAGTTCATTTGAAGATAGTATTATAGTTTTCTCATGGTGTGTTTTCTGTTTTATATTCACTTAATTAGTTCAACACATATTTCCATAAACATTGATAGAAGACATCAATAATCCATTGTCACCATGGATTGAGAAACTGTATCCTCCATAAAAAAATAACTACAACATGATTAGACATTTAAATATTGGTTAGCTTGTCATAGTCACGTATTGTTCCAAACAATGTATAGGTTAATGTCAAAATCCATATTATTCTTTATGTTCCTTCTCATTCTCTTTCACTATTATAATATATTAGTTATATTTATGCACCCGCTCATAATATCATTCCATACAAGACCTCCACTAGAGGTTTAAATACCATTATTCATTACACCCAATCACATTAATATTTCTTCAATTATTCCACATTGGTTATATGTAAACTACTATGGATATTCCATTAGATAGCTTATCTTAAGAGATGTAATAAAAATAGTCTTAATCTATACCATGAGGTTTAATTTCTTTATATTCAATATTTATACATTATTTTTTTCTACTTATGCATGTAATATATAAAAATGTAGAAATTAGATAACAATAAAATACAATCACACAACAACCGCAATGAACATAAGAAATGCTTTGGGAAATCCTTGCGAGAGAAAAACCTAGGTGGAAGGTGAGGTTGCTCTACTCTCTTTTGTATCGAATGGAAATAATGAAAGTACAAAGGAGAGGAAATGCTCTATGGAGTCCCCTTATACTTGTGGCCTAATAGGCTACTATAGAATAATATCTTTGTTTGTTATGCTTTCTCACTCCCACTTCCAATTATTATACTCTACTATGGAATAAGATACAATCAAAAAATGATTGAATCCCATTTTCCTCCTAGTGGCTCGGTTATAACATATCCCAATAACTGACTAGGGGTCAAGTTTGGCTCCTTTTACTCTTAAATAGAGTTACAAATTTGACCCTTCTAGAGTCTTATTCCAAATATCCACACGAATTTCCCATTTTTCATGAGTAATGGGGGTCAATGTCGGATCCTCTCAAACCATGGAAAACATGGTAGGTTAAATTCCGCAAGGAATAAATTTTCCATACAAACTTCAATTGGAATGATTCTTAAATTGCTGGAAAGGTATCTTAATATCGAATAGTGTTGTTATGTTTTATATATATGAACAAACCTTTTAAACCAAAAGAAAAACACCATTTAATGCCTCAAAATGACGATGAAAGTTTTCAAATTCCAATTGTTCAAATGGGCCCCATCAATAAATCTGTTCTCACAAGTTGATTCCTCTAACTTTCAGTGGCTTTAAGTCACCAAAAAAATTTAGTAAATGAGGTGAGGAAATTCACTATTGTGTAAATGCACATATATATGGGGCAGAATTAGTACTCTATATGTATTATCTCCCATCATTTCTATTATCTCAAAATGACCATATTGCAAAGCCTTTATTTTCATACTAAGACCCTATAACCTTTCCTTATTCAACTATAACCATACTTTTTCTCCCACTATGAATGACTTCTCTATCATTCGTCGATCATGTCTAGACTTGTACTTATCCTATGACTTCTTCAACATCTCTTGTACATGAAAATGAATTTTCTTGGGTTTCTGAACATTTTTTGTCTACTCTTAAAGAATCCCATGATATATCATTCCTCACTACTCCTCACTAATAATATACAACATCCAAAGGTGAAGGTAGAAAATATCCCAAATAAGTCTCAAATGGGGGCTTACTAGTATCACGGGGCTTTCACTTGGGGATCAATATCATATCACGTGGGTTCATATTGGGGGATATATATTGAGGAAAAAATGACATAATATATTGGGGGGTATATATGGGGTAAAGGTTTTTTATATTCGAAAATATAAAAAGTGGAGCTTAAAGTTAATGAAAAAATATAAAGGGGTATAAAAAATGTTAATGAAAAAATAGATACCTAGAATATATAGTGAAAGTAGGGGGGTTTTAAATTGGGAAGTTTTATTGGGTTCATATTGGTAGGGGGTTAATAATGTGATTTTTAGAGGGATTTTCCAATATGTCGTCAAATTAAGGATATTGTTTAATAGGCCACTAATGCACGTGATACATCAGAGGTTCACTGAGCGAATTCCCCGTGACTAGTATAAGTTTAGATTTTTATGTTATAAATGTGTTGTATATAAATGAAAAATTCATCCCAAATCTTTGAATTCTTATGATTGTAACACCTCAAAAGTTGCACCAAATTCTTTTTGAATAGTTCTTTTTACCCATCTTTATGAGAATGGAATGTTGTAAACCTCTCTAAATTGAATTGTGTATTCTCCCATAATGTCATCCAAATGTATTGAGAAATCTAGTGTCCCTATTTGAAATAATATTGCTTGGTATCCCAAAGTGCACCTAGACCTATTCAAAGAACACTTTTGTTACCTCTTTCATTTTTATGGTATTTTTATAGGGTATAAGAATGCAAATCTTCTTGTACCTATCAACTACCATGAACAAGTCTTCATGTCCATTCCTAGTTGTTAATGAACCTCCCATATGGTCCATGGAAATGATTTCCCAAGGATAACTAGGTATAGGTAAGGATGGTATAAACCCTATTTCATTTTACTAGGATTGTTGGTATAAAAAAGAATACATCCTCTAAAGGATCTTGTCACTTCTTACATTTTGGACCAATACACATACCTTTGTAAGTTGGCCACTTCCTTCCCTACACCAGAATTTCCTACAACCTTGAATGTGTGAGCCTCTTTCATTATATGTACTCACTTACCTTTAGGAACACAAAGCTTGCATGCCCTATAAAGTAATCCATTCTAGAGATGATAGTAATTTTTGTTACCTTCATCATCTGCATGAATCTAACTCTGCAATTGCTAAAATACCTCCTTGAAGGCCTCATTCTCTATGTATCTTTATATCCAATAGGGTGAAAGGATCCATGTTAATTAGGGTACCCAAATATATAATTTTTATGTGGGTGGACTTGAAAGCATGTCTCCCAACTTTCTTTTGATACCCTCCTTACACTTAATTACTAAATGGAATTGTTGTAAGAACCCCATTTGTTTGTGGTGTTTGATCTATTGTAGCTTACACTAGGAAAGTAGGTATTATAGTGGTTGGTGATCTATATGAATGACAACATCCTTTCCCATCGCATAGTGTTTCTAGTTTTTGATATCTTGTAGTAGAGATCCTTGTCATAACTATGGTAGTTGAGAATCACCCCTATAATTTTAAAAATTAAAACAGGGTTTCAAACCGGCCGCCCATCTAACCATTTTTCAAACCAAAACTAGATCAAACCATATTGAACTAGATTTAATATACTGTGATTGAAAGAAGTACACAAAATAATTATTTTTTAATGAAAAAATATTTTTAAGATTAAAAACCATGATTCCAAACCATTAGACATAAAATATGCAAATTCTACTAATCTATATACCATGTAATGGTGCATACATCAAAATGACACCAAGTGCACTACATATCATCAACAAAATACATAATCAATGAGGCTCTAAATCGCCTCTAGAGTCCAAAAAAAATGCTAAAACTCAAGTTACTAGGCCATTATCCTACTAAAAATCATTGATCAACATGATCACCTATAAAACTAAGGATTCCACATTAACTTGACTGCTTGATAATAACTCACCAAGTTTCCCTGTAATAACATTTTTTCTAAGGTGAAGACAAAGGAGCTTAATAACCAACACCACCAACACTGGGATACATATATGCCTTAGTTCTCTTAACTAAATTCCAATTAGAACAATGTAAATTTTGAAACGGGAACTATAAACTCAAAACGAGAACTCTGGCCCAAAAACCCCAAAAAAACCACAAAAACAGTGCTCAAAACGAAAAGTGTGTATACTGGAACGATGTTTTTTTTTTTTAGGTGTCAATTTTGTGGTTGTTTTAAAAATGGCAGCGACTACGAAATTTTCCTGCAAAATATAGCTTCAGAAAAAAAGTGTTGATACTGGAATAATGATTTTTTTTTTTAGGGTCAATTTTCATACTTTTTAAACAATGCTAATAAAACCAATTTTTTATGTCTCAAACAAAGTTAACTTTTAAGGAAAAACACATTAATGTTTCTGGTAGAATATCATTTTTCTTTCTTAAGTATAAATTTAACATGTTTTCAACCACAAAACTAAAAAAACATGACATTATGAACAAATTATTTCACTGAATGAATTCAAAAGTCTTTATTTGTACACTGAATAAAAGAGACATTATATCTCTAATTTGATATTGCATTGTAGATATTTAAACAATAAGATTTATCATACTTAAGACATAATCCAACAACATAAAAATGCTTCATAACTTCTCATTTAACAAAATATGGAAAACATCCATTTTATTTGAAGATACGATGCATACATCAGTTATATAAACTGTCTTAAACAATTATTCAAAATCACTCATATTTTCTTGCACACCATCAGAATTCACATCTTCAGATGAGTGACTGGATGCTGACGAAGATGTTCCATATTCTTCTCTGTCATCAACTAGTGCCCCATCTGAGTCCACATGCATGCCCAAGATTCCAGGTTTCAAAAGTCTTCTAGATCTACGACTGGTTTCAGCAGAGTCCCATGTCAACACTGTTCCTTCTGGTAACAACCTTTTCAGAATCTCTGTCGTCTTGAAGCGAAGAGTTCCTCTCTTTGTTAAATTGAAGTCATAAACAAGTATGTCAACATCCTTCAATTGTAATATGTCTGTGCGGCGGCGATTTATATTTGTACCCTTTCTTTTTCTTTTTCCACCATTTTTTTTGTCAACTACCATCTCTGGCTTATACACACCATTGAATGGGTGTGTATTTGTGGCATACCAATGTACTTCAACACCTGTAACATCCTCATTTTCTGTAAAGACCTTTAAAACTTTAGCAACCCAAAATGGATAGCCATTGGGATCTCCATCTGCTAGCACTGCAATCATGCAACCCTCCTTAATATCCTGTACTGAACCCCTATAAAGGTCTTCCATGGCTTCACGTTGTGCACGAGATCTTCTAGAACCTATATACATCTCTCTTTCCTCTGCCTGTGAAGAATTAATAATACCCTGAGATTGTTGTTGTTCAACAATGTTTACTTCCTCATGTTCATTCGACACATTTTGTGGCCAAATAAATGGATTTTTCAAAGGTATATCTTCATTTATTGTTGTCGAAATGAGATCACTTTGATTATTGAAAAACGACTCCCACCAAACTGAATCAGCAATGTCAAAGTACTCATATGTATATCTAATACATTTTTTAATTTCTTCCAGGCAATCAGAATAATTTATAGCCCTGTTCTGTCTACGTGCATTCTGAACTTCACCAACTGATTGTAATGACAATATTTTTGATGCAAATATTGGATGATCTGGAATGAACTTCAAAAATTGCAATCCTGATGACGGTGCCCACTCTGTAGTAGTTGAATACTTCTTGCCCCATATTAGTGTTTTCCCATCAATTTTTTTGATACGAAATTGATGTTGGAAGCTAATGTCATTGAGTTGTTCAATGCATTTCCCCTCACCATATGATCCCAGAATAAACCTTCGCATGTCAACAGTTTCTTCCAACACTTCAAAAGCAGGCTCTGGCATGTATGATTTCTTAATACATTCAATTAGTGATGGCAAGCTCCCAACTTCCTTCCTCCTCAATGTGACTGAAAAACGACTGAACATCTGATCAATATGGTCATGAGTGTGCCCAACAAGAAGGAAACCAACCTTTACCTTCTGAAAAATTCTCAATTCAACAAGCATGTTCAGATACCCAAAAACAATCTGATTTTTGTTTTCACGGCAAGTGTTGTCCAATTGTAGATACAAAACTTCAGGAAGATTACCAGACCAATGAGAAATGACATCATGAATTATGGTTATGGTCAGATTTGCATCATTATGAATATTTGGAGCTGTGAAGTACACCCTTGGCAACATTTTCCCATTGAAGACCATACAACCGACCAAGTGAAACTGAATAAAATTTTCCTCTTGTAGATTTTTGGGTGTGCGAACAAAATGTGGTAAAAGTGTTTTCTTCTGGTCCATACCATCAATTATCAAACCCAAATATTTATTTGGATTATCATAACACTTCTTTCGATGCTTGTACAACTTCTTCCTTTCATTTGTTTGTTGTTCGCGATGCTCCTGAAGTTCTTTGACAATTAAATCTACACAACATAAAAGAAATTCATTAAGAAATATGTTTTCATAGTTGATGACTATACAATTTTAAAAGTAAAAGTTATGAACACTTACCTCTTTCTGAGCCTTCACATTTGTCCCTTTTTTATTTAAGAGAAGCACATGTACTGCAAATCCCCATCCTTGTCTTCTTAGGAATACGAACATTATTGAATTCTTTCTTCCATAGCTTCACAAAATATTGATATGTAATAAAGTGGCCCTGTCCCTCAGCACTTTCTGCATATTCTTTGTATAAGTTGTAGATTTCTCGTCTTGAAAAATTATCTGGAATATGTATTGTCTCTCTATTTGGCATACACTCTCCATGCTTTGAAAAGAAATCTTTCATCCATGACATTGCAGTATTTGATAATGGCCCAAACTGTCTTTTATAACGTACTTCTGAATAAAATGTGGGATCCTTTTCCAAATTTTCTTGAATTCTCGAGAGACGAAAATTCCCAAGTGAATGAAACATTTTGAAAGCTTTTCTACACAATAAAAAATTCCTAATATGATAATCATAACCTGACAATGTAGATTGCATGCAGCCAACTAAATATGAGTTTTGCATGCTTTTATTCATTGACAAATATCTCTTCCTGCTTTCTAATGCAAATGTGAAATCCATACGTTTCAAGCAATTTTTTTGGCAACATTCACTTGAAATGAGAGCGTTGATAGAACTTCTTCTCGTCAGATATTCTGCTCTACCCCTTGTATAACTAGAATAGCTTGCATTGATACGAAAAGGTCTACTCCTCCTTGATACAATATTTCTTGGCAACATCTCCATCATTGGATCTTCATTTTTATAAGGACTTTCATCATTAAGAGGAACGTTATCCACACTATGATCTTCTCTGATTTTCAAATTTTGACTGAGAGGATACCCTTCATCTTCCCCTTCTCCAGTGCTACTATCATAGTCCTTAGAATTCAGACTAAATGGAAAATCTGACTCGATGTTTAATGGATATTCTTCCTCATGTACATTGTCAGTGCTGCTCTCATAGTCCATAGAATTAGGACTATGTTGAAAATGTGGCTGTTTACTTATTGAAGATGCTACATCCTGTCCTTTGTCACTGCTACCTTTATACTGATTAGAATTAGGACAAACTGCATCATCCTGTTCTTCATCACTGTTGCTCTCATAGTCCTTAGAATCAGGACTAAGAGGACATTGTGATACTCCAATGTTTTGAGAATCATCATCCTGCGTTTCATCACCACTGCTCTCATAGTCCTTAGAATCAGGACTAAGAGGACATTGTGATACTCCAATCTTTTGAAAATCATCATCCCGTGCTTCATCACCGCTGCTCTCATAGTCCTTAGAATGAGGACTAAGAGGACATTGTGATAATCCAATCTTTTGAAAATCATCATCCCGCGCTTCATCACCGCTGCTCTCATAGTCCTTAGAATTAGGAGTAAGAGGACATTGTGATACTCCAATCTTTTGAAAATCATCATCCTGCGCTTCATCACCGCTGCTCTCATAGTCCATAGAATTAGGTCTAAGAGGACATTGTGATACTCCAATCTTTTGAAAATTATCATCCCGCGCTTCATCACCGCTGCTCTCATAGTCCTTAGAATCAGGACTAACTGGACACTGTGACAATCCATACTTTTGAAATTCATCATCATGCTCATCATCACTGCTGCTCTCATAGTCCTTAGAATTAGGACTAAGTGGACACTTTGACACTCCATTATTTTGAAATTTTCCATCATGCACGTCAAAACTGCTGCTCTCATAGTCTTCAGAATTAGGATTAAGTGGACATCGTGACCCTCCATTCTTTTGAACTTCACCATCACATTCTTCAAAACTGCTACTCTCATAGTCCTCAGAATTAGGACTAAGTGGACATTGTGACACCCTATTCTTTTGAACTTCACCATCATGCTCCTCATCACCGCTGCTTTCATAGTCCTTAGAATTTGGACTAAGTGGAATCTGCGACTCTTTAAATTCTCCATCCCCTCTTTCATCAGTGTTGCTCTCGTAGTCCTTAGAATCGGGACTAAGTGGAAGAATTGACTTTCTATTCATAGTGGAAGGATTCCCACTATATTCATCAATATGAATAGAGTTGTTACGCGATGAAGATGTTGATGGTGTATAAACCGAAACTTCACCATCAGAGCAATCCATCACTTTCAAATAGAAAATGTTGAATGACACAAATGGAGTCTCCTGAGAGTATTATATAGCTTAAAGAATGAAATATTCCCTCCAAAGTTATTCCCTCCAAAAATTTTCGCGAAAATATTTCCCTCCAAAAATTTTCACGAAAATATTTCCCTCCAAAAGTTTGTTAGATTTATTTACCTTTATTATTTTATTCTACAATTGATTGAAAAACATAAACTAATTTATTTTTATGAAATAAATCACTAAAATTCAAATTGTAAATCACAACTTGTATATTAATTATTCTAATAGTTAAAGTATATCATATTTACTTAACAATTTCTTTTTTTTCTAATTTTTATAATATATTCTCAAACATATTAATCCCACATTCAATCCGTTGTAAAACAACTCTACAATATTCTCTCTATAATAATGTAAAACAAATTATCCCACATTAATCGTATGGAAAAACATCTTCGTAATTTCACTTATATAATAAATTTCGCTATCACTATTACTCGCCTCACATCTAGTTTTTCTGAAATTCCTTGAAAGACTCGTGAATTTGTGGAGCAGCGATATTGCTATCAACAATAAATACAACGAAGAATTGTCGCAATTGAAAGGCAAGTACAATTATTTTTTCGAAATTTTCATATTAAATTACGTTAATGAAAAATATTTTTTTTTTTAAATTAAAAAATTTTCCAAGCCAATTTTTTTTTTTATACCACATGGTGAATCGGTAACTGTCTAGCCTAATCTTGCTATTTACCACACCCCGCCCGCCACACCTCCCCCCTTCTCCAACCCCTGCCCCCCTAACTCCCTCCCCCCCCCCCCCCCCCCATTTTTTAATTTAAAAAAAAAAAATTTCCAACCCCACCCGGCACCCGCCCCCACCCCGGCCAAAAAAAATTTCCAACCCCACCCCACCCCGGCCCCCTGCCCATCCCACACCCCACCCCGGGCCCACCCGGCACCGGGCCGACCCCTAGGTCCCCCGCCCGGGCCGCCACGCCCCCCTCCCCCTCCGGCCCCACGGGCCGCCCCGACCCCCCTCCCCCCGCCCGGCACACCCCCCCACCCCTGCCCCTCCGACCCCCGGGACGCCCCACCCTCTCCCTCCCACCGGGTCGCCCCACCCTCTCCCCCGCCCGGGCCGCCCCCTCCACCCCCCGCCCGGGCCGCCGCACCCCACTTAGTAAAGTAGTCAACAACGACAATGATATATCGATGCACCTCGACTGAGTGATGGTTATATGTCATAAAGTCTATGCCCCATTTCACAAAGAGACCAAAAGCGACAATAAGATCCAACGGGGCAAGTGAAGAGTGGATTTTACGACCATAGATCTAGCACGCATGACACTTCTGGATTGTGAAGATACAGTCGTGGAAGATGGTGGGCCAAAAGTAACCGACACGTAATATTTTTTGCGTGGTAGCATAACCATATAAATTTCCACCACATGCCCCCGAGTGGCATTCATTTAGGAAATTCTCAACCTCCTCAAGAGTGAGGCACCTCCGTAAAATAGTATCGATACCATGATAATAAAGGGTGTCGCTGATAATCACATAATTTCTAGATTGGTACTGGATACATTGCTGCTCAAAGTGAGAGGTGTTAGGTTGGAATGTCAGGGCCTTGAGATAGATCAGAAAATCTCCATACCATGGGTCAAATGACGATATTAGAAATAATGACTCATTAGGGATGGAATCTTCAGATGTAGATTCAACATCAAGGGAAGGGATATCACACAATAGCTCAGCAAAAACTAAAGATTTCTTTGACTTGGCTTTGATGAATTCTAGGTCAAACTCTTGGAGAATAACAACCCATTTGGAGTATTTTCCCCCCAGAAATTGACGTGACAATATGTATGTCATAGGGTTACAATTTGAAATGACCATAGTTTTTTGAAGCAAGATGTAATGGCGAAATTGTTGGACTGCTTGAATGGCCACCAAGGCATACTTTTCTACATGAGTATACCATATCTTGGTATCGTTGAGGTTACAAATAAGATAATAAATGGGATATTCAGTCCCCATATCATCTTCTTGGAACAACACCATAGCTATAGTAGAGATGGCGACAACAAGGTACATGAAATAGTCGGGTTGACTGTCAAGGGGATATATGAGAGATGCCCAAACTAATACATATTTCAAGGCATCAAATAATTTTTGTGCATCATCATGTGAATGGAAGGGAATACCTTTCTTCAATAAGTGAGTAAATCCTTTGGTCAGTTCAGCGTAGTTAGGAATGAACCTCCTCAGGAAGTTAGCTTTCCCTTGGAGTCTTTGTAACTGAACAAGGGAAGATTGTGCATGAAAATCAATGATTGCCTGGAATTTTAAAGGATCAATACGAATTATTTGTTTTGAGACAACAAAGCCCAGCAGTCGACTAGAACCAAAACAATACACACATTTGTGCAGGTTAAGTCGAATTTTACAATGTTTACAATAAAGAAAAATGGCTCATAAATGCATGGGGTGATCAACCTAATTATTGGAGTGAGTGAGAGATCATCCAAATATGGTTTCACGATATCATTGATGTCGTGGAAAGTGTAATCCATCACACGTTGAAACATGGCCCTTGGTTATTTAAACCAAAAGGGAACTTTCTATAAGCAAAAGTACCCTAGGGACAAATAAATGTGGTTTTAGGTTGGCCTGCCAAGAGAATGTTGATTTGATTATAGCTCGAGAATCCATACATGAATGAATAAACCTCGCATCCAGTGCAATAATCAACAATCTGGTCAATAAACAGGGTCCAGTAGTTGTCTTTGGGACAAGCATGATGTACATCCCGATAATCGTCACATACTCAGATTGTGCCTTGTTTCTTCATGACAGGGACAACGTTCGATACCTAATCAGTTCAAGGAACGGGGTATATGAAACCATCTCGAAGAAGCTTTTCGATTTTAGCTTTTATCCTGGTAGCCTTCTTGGATGGATTGAATGGGGGCACGGATGGACATGTTTGGCATCAAGATATGTCTTAATTTCCTGAACCACTATGTTTGAGTCAATACCTGGAATTTCTTCATACGTCCAGGAAAATACATCTCTAACGATAAATCTCAATTTCAGATGAAGTATAAGATGCTTTGATGTATATATTTTTGACTATTCCTAGTGTAATCAAAATATCGAGAGCAATCATTTCTTCAATATTTGAAAGGTTCTTTTTAGATTCAATCTCATGAATGGAGACAAAATATGTAAAGTGTTCGATAAAATTAGGTAGTTACACACCATTGATATTATCTTCAATGGTATATGAGAAGGAGGATGATGATGATGTTCATCCCACGACGCGTCATCTAACATCATGATTTACATGATGCTTTCATCAGTAGAGAATATACGCAAGGAAGGATCAGAGGGTTTCCCATAATCCAATGATCGATCTACCCAATTGATCAAAGAAAAAGAATGGGCCACACGAGATGAATAAATGGCTTCGTAATATTTCTCAACATGGTTAAGCAACATTTGGTCACCAAAATGTTTCATGTCAATTTCATTGGGTACAATCCATGGATCAACTGAGATTGTAGAGGATGATATCCTGCAATAATCTATAAGTGACGAATCCTTCAACAATCCAACTCTAACATGCTGATAGGAATGTCAGGCTTCCCCTACAAGGGGGATACTTCTAGTAACCTTGGAATCAGAGGTGAAAAAGGTGAGTTGATCTATGGCTACAATCTCACCTTTATGAGGAAAGGTAGTCATTTGGAAGTTAGTCGAAATTATGGAAACCATAACATAAACCCATGTTTGTCCTAGTAGAAGATTATAATCTAGTGGTATGTCAATAAATTCTACTTCAACAGAGACATCCTTGCCCCCCAGTTCCACTTGGAGGTAATTGAGAATCCCACAAGGTTTATATGTCCTTCAATCAAAGGATTTTAATGTGGTGTTCGAATCAGTCAGTTGGGGTGAAAAAATCACCTTCCAGTAAGACAAATACATGATTCAGGTCGAGGCTCCCTCATCCACAATATAACGATGAATGTTCTTACCATGAACAACGACGTGAAGCATAAAATCTAACAGAGCTGGAAGTCAAGGGGTATATTTTTCATGAGATAAAACCACTAGGTTGGAATCTGACAGATCCATACATATGGTAGTTGAAAACAAGACCTTCTTTTGAGTGGGGAAATTTTGAAATTCCTCAAGAGTAGACATAGGTGATGGAGACTGAGCCAATTTTTCAACTATGTTGTAATTTTCAGTGTCTCTTGAACGAGGGTTGAAAGAAAACTTATGGATAACACACTTTGGAGGCTTGATTGTCAATTTTGTTGGAACCAGAGGTGGCACAAGATTAGATGAAGGTGGTGTCAAACTGGCAGGTTGATTAGTGTCCTCACCATTCAGTGGATTCGCATTACCATAGTCCTTATTCCAAGTGGCCACCATGACATCAGATTTCAGCTTTGAGGAGGAAAGCATCAAAACCATGTTAGAGGAAGAAGCATCTCGAGAAACCATATGAGTCTCTTGATTGGTAAATGGGTCGGTCAACTTTGTAGGAGAAGTGAATGATTTAAGAAACTAATTCACTTCAGTAGAGTGCAGACAATCACGTGTAAAGTGATCCTCATTACAAATGAAGCATGGGCATCAAGGCTTTCGTTTCTCATCAGAAGATGAATATTTTTGTTTATCCTGCGATGATGAATATTTATTTTTCTTACATTTACCTTTCTTCTTGCTTCCAAGTTGTTGTTGAGACTTGCCTTTATTAGATGAAACAACATTTGTCTCGGAAGCAGAAGCCGTAGGAGGATGGGATTGTGGGTTTTGCGCTGGAGCAGTAAGAGAAATATAGATGGTTTACTCAATGACTGCGAACTAGCAGAACCTATAATGCCATCGACAACATGAGATTATTTACCAGGTGGAGGAGGAATAATATTCGAAGGTCTCATAGCATTTGGTATCTTATCATAGAGAATGCCTAATTGGATATAAACTAGATCTAAATATTGAGCATGAGCAATAACTTTCTCTTCAGTCATGACTCCACCTTTGGCCACATATTTTTTTCTGGGAGCTAATAGAGATTTGAAAAACCATTCTACTAACAAATGATTGGGAACATAAGTCTTGCCCAATCGGTGACAATGCCTCCACTCATGAATGTGATCCGAAATGTGAGTAGATTCTGATTGTTTGAAGTTAGTGAATAGTTTTGTTCCAATTTTGTATCTGTTGGGAAACTCTGAATGTGTGAGGAAGGTAGTGTCTAAAGTGTCGAAGTCGTGAAATGAACCTCTAGGTAATTAAATATACCATTTAACTATAGTACCTGTAAGTGGTCGTTGGAAAAGACAAAGTCAAATGGAATCATCATTAAGGGAGTTGGATAAACACCATAGATTATACATAATAACATGCTTCGACGGGTCTTCTCTAGGATTCCCACTGAATTTTGGGATATCATAAGGCAACTTAGTTGGAATAATTGACCACCATGGTGAATGAGCAATGGGGTTGTTAGTAATCCGAGTTGAATCTAGTAATTCAAGAGTAGCCACAAAAGGAAATTGCCTATTAAATTCCAGAGATGGGTGACCTGGATATTAAGGGATAGCTTGGGAAACAAGCACTTGCATTCCTGGGTAAGGAGGGTTCTGACAATAAGGAACCTGGTTATGAGAATATGGAGGGTTTTGATAACCAGCATACAAGTGAGTTTTTTGTCCAACCCCGAGGTGGCGATAAAGCTGTTGGAATGGTTGGGTTGGATTTGATGGCCTTGAAAAGGCACTTGATGTTATCCATACTATTGCTCGATGGGGGTTTGCATTGCCCCCTAGTGTGGGTTTGACTAAGATTGTGCCAAATTTTGAAGAATTTGACCTACCAAAACGTGAGGAGTACCTTGCGCAAGCAATTGAGAAGGTGAGGGACCTTGTACATGTTGATTAACCAGGATCTGCCGAGAACAAGACATCGCTGGAATAGGTTGTAAAGGTTGGCTCACATGTATTTGAGCTTGTTGAGGTGCTGATGGATAGGTAGGAATTTGTGATGAAGACTATACAGTTTGAGGATTCAACAATCAATCCCAAAATGGACCAGGTTGTATGGGTAAAGTAAGTTGCCAAACAACGGTATCCATTCCAAGATAAGGAGGACTATAACTAGGAGGTTTACCATATTGAGGTATACCAACAACATTCCCCCCCCCCCCCCCCCCCGCCATAGGAGGAGGGGACGATGGAGGTGACTACGGTCTAGATGGAGGGTACCCAACATACAAAGGGTTAGGCTATTAAGGATAGCTTTTCCCACTGACATAAGGGCTAGTCTAGTGTTCTGTTGTAGGTATAGGTGGAGGGAGAGGAGTAGACTATGTGGCATTCACAACATAAATACCAGACATTATTCCTGAATTGGATGACATGGGAGAGGTCCAAGAACTAGAAGCCACACCAGAAAAGGTACCAGATAATGCCTGATAGGCCAGATAATGCCTTATAGGTAGGCAGGATATACGGGGCGCCATACAAATGAGTTTCTAGTGATGTCACAATATATATGAAGAAGCGACACTCAATTTCTTAACCATAGTGGTGGACATGGTCTATGAGTTTGAATTAGTTCCAGTCATGATTAATAATCCAAATGAAGATTGTCGTGAGAGATCCACGGATAGGCCCAAACAATCAGGTAAAGGAGATTGTATCAGAGGTTGAAGAGACGAAAGAGGATTAGTTTGATAAAAATAAGGTCCTTCCCAATGAACAGGAGTAGAAGGACGAGGCTCTTCTTGAGGGATCTCTTCAATACCTATAAGTCCATATGGAAGAGGTTCACCATCAGCCCTAAGATATATCAGTTTTTTCTGAGACAAAGAAATGGAAGAGGAAGGTCCCAAATAATCAAGTGAGGATGGTTGAAGTTTCTCAGGTTCAATAAACTTAGGAAACAAGTTTCTAACTCAGCGAGGTCATATTCAATGACCTAAGATAACAAAGTTTCAAGGACTTCTGTTTCAATTGCATAAGTGTCACCAATAGGAATAGATGTAATCTTGGGTTCAAAAATCAAAGGGAAATATGATTTTGGCTGATGAATATCGGGAGGAGGGCCATAAGTAGTTCCTTATTTTCCTGGTTCAATAGTTTTCATTTTCTTATGCTTTGGATTATGGTTAGGAGTAGCCTCTGGAGGAAGAGGAGGCTTATTTTGCATTCTATGCAAATGAAGAGGAGGGGGATTTTGTTCCTCCACATTGGATAATAAATTTTATTAACACAAAAAGAAATAAATAAAAAAGAGGACAATCTATGCATAAAGGATTACCAAGAAAGCATGACTTACAATCTACACCTTGGTGAAACAAGGACTTAACGTATAATATCTGATCTCCCTGAATGTTGTGTTCAATGTATTATGGTATACAAGGTACCAAACACGGTTACCTATGGATGGATAGCAGCTTATTGGGGACTCCCAAAATATACACTACGATAAGTGGAAGTGTAGTCAGTAGTAGTGTTGTCTAATGCGTAACCATTCGATGAGATCATTCCCATATAGCTTACGTGCATGGAGTTCCACCAATATACCCAAAGGTACGTGGAGTAAAATCTTATACACTCACATATGTGGAACGTGATTTCAACCCTAGGATGCAACAGTGGAAAATAATGACAACTCCTACATTTAACAATGTCGGAACACGTCTCTAACCTCAACCTCTAAATGTTTGCGTTAATGTTACAAATGCTCCTTAGGTTGATTCAATACATTTTATTGTTTATCTTTGATTATGTTTCAGTTTTAGGGCTCACCACGAATGTCACCTGAATATCCTAAAATGGAAATCTACCATGAGAAAATAGAAATATTTTCTATCTCAATGAAAATATAGTTGAGGAAGAAAAGGAACAATCAAGATGTCAGACACAATATGCAACAAACAATATGCAAGATGCAATTTCCCCTTCGATGCAACTATTCCTATGCTAACGCACATGCAAAACCCTAAATGCCAATTCAAATTTTTTCTTTTAACCACACTTAATTTTCAAAATGACTAAAACAACAATTCATCTAAGCGATCGGTAATCAAACAAAATCAGTTTACAAGTGACCAAATGATAAGAACAAAGAAAAATAAAAACCATTTGTTACCAAAGGAAAAAAACACAAATGAAAACCAAGTGGAGGCTTTAGAGAGACCACAAGACACTCAAGGCTCAAGTAAGTTCAGCTCAAAGTAGGCTGACCAAAGAAAGGCTCAAGAACCAAGGAACAATTCATGCAAAAAAAGGGGCCAACGGTGGTGCAGAAGAGCCACTAGTGTGTTTCAACGTAGGTGCAAAGTGAACCTGCGTGAGGTACAACGCTCTGTTAAAAGCACAAGGGGTGCGTTGGGCTTGGGAAACAGGATTCCAACACAAAAATTGTAAAAAGGGTTCAATGAAATCGCTTCCTAGGTATGTTCTTAGATGGATGATACAAAAAAGGCCTGTCAAGGAAGTAATCAAACACAATGGACAAGGAATCCACTGAGGGAATACTCTGATCCCTAGTAGAGTCATAAATTTGTTATATGAGATTTACAATTACGTACAAAAGTATCTCCCCTAGGTTGGTGGCTAACCTAGAACAACAGAGAGACAAGGAACACAATTCTTTTCCTTAAAGTAAATAAATGGTTTAGTGAGGCCTACCTTTAATCCTTTGCACACTTCACTCCTTCTTTAGATTGGAAGTTCCAATTCCAACTTTGTATGCCAAAATTAGAACCTGCACATTTACATAACACAAGCCATGAAACTATGACATCTATGGAGTATCATCTAAGTACTTCATTCAATAGATCAACATGGTATTGAAATATATGAAATAACAACATCACATATAGGAAACAATGAATTATTTTCATTAATATAAATGGAAGGAGATTACAACCATAAATAGTAGTTGATCTTGTATAAGAGCTCCTCCAAGTTGTTGACTTATTCTTTCCTTGTCACAATATGCACCTCCAATCACCCTAAATACATGAGATGATGACCACTTACTACAACAACATAAGGGTAGAATCACTCTCCAAAAGGCAACCCCCAACCACATAGAAGGCTAGGAATATATAGAGAAGTAGGGTAAGTTGGGAGTTCTTATCCAATTACCAATCTAGGGTTTGAGATCCACCTTTGATGGAAGGATAAGATCAAAGGATAAGTGGTGAAAAATCCAAAGTAGGGAAGGATAGGATCTGAATGTTTGATCCAAGGTAAGTAGTTGAAACAACTTCTGGAAACTCCTAGAAGAGGAATTTTTCGAAATCCCAATCATTCTCCCGTATTTATAGAACCAATGCAGGTGCAAAGGGGAGCAACCTGCTGGTGACCAATGTAGGTCATAGTGGAGCAACCTGTAGGTGATCGCACCCCAGTAGACATACAAGGAGCGTCGGTCCTCAAACTGGTTTATATGATGCAGTTTAGGCCTGAAATTCTTGGGGACGAAGGGAACATGCTTAGGGTTTTGTGCAAGATGGTCATAATGGGGAATATGATGTTGATTGATCCCATTAGGAGGCTCACTAATCAGATGTGAAAAAATGGCCTATAACAATGGTTGATTTTCGTGACCTTCACTTTTATCCTCAAGAATACGTTCTTTATCAAATTAGGGTTATTGTGAACATATTTATCAACCAAGGCTAGGATTCTACAACATTTTACTTAAACACCTTCCTAAACCGCCTACAACTTCCCATGATATTCCCTTAAGAAACACGACTCCGATATCAATATGATCTATAAAATACCATGTATGTTCTAATGGATAGATTGTTACAATAGATTTGATAAAAATAGACTGAAATCCATATTATGAGGTTTAAATTCTTTAGATTCAATATTTATTATTTATTAATGTATGCTTATGCATGTAATAGATAAACATGTGAAAACTAGAGAATAAGAAAATATAATCATACACCAACCACAAAGAACAAAAAATATTGTCTAGGAAAACCTTATGAGAGAAAACCCAATTTGAAGGTGACGTTGCTTTGCTCTCTTTTTTCAAGGTCGAAACAATGCAAGTACAAAGGAGAAGACAGTCTTTATGGAGTCGACTTAGACTTTTCACCTAATATGATATCACATAACACTAACCCCTTATGTTATGCACCCTTATTATCACTCCTAGTTGCTTTTATTTTCTAACAAGATCCAACCAAAAAATGAATGGAGCCCCTTTTTTCTCCTAGTGACCCAGTTATAACGTAGCCTAATAGCCAACTAGGGGTCTTCTTTATATTGGAAGTTCCAATTCCAACTTTGTATGCCAAAATTAGAACCTTCACAATCAGATAACACAAGCCAAGAAACTATGACATCTATGGAGTATCATCTAAGTACTTCATTTAATATATCAACATAGTATTGAAATATATGAAATAACAACATCACATATAGGAAAACAATGAATTATTTTCATTAATATAAATGGAAGGAGATTACAGCCATAAATAGTAGTTGATGTTGTATAAGAGCTCCTCCAAGTTGTTGACTTGTTATTTCCTTGTCACAATATGAACCTCCAATCACCATAGATACATGAGATGATGATCACTTACTACAACGACATAAGGGTAGAATCACTCTCCAAAAGCCAGCCCCCAACCACCTAGAAGGCTGGGAATATATAGAGAAGTAGGGTAAGTTGGGAGTTCTTATCCAATTACCAATATAGGGTTTGAGATCCACCTTTGATGGAGGGATAGGATCAAAGGATACTTGGTGAAAACTCTAAAGTAGGGAAGGATAGGATCAGAATGTTTTATCCCGGGTAAGTAGTTGAAACAAATTATGGAAGCTCCTAGAAGAAGAAGCTTTCAGCGTCCCAATCATTCTCCCATATTTATAGAACCAATGCAGGTGCAAAGGGGAGAAACCTGTTGGTGACCAATGCAGGTCACAGTAAAACATCCTGTAGGTGATCGCACCCTAGTAGACATACAAGGAGCGTTAGTCCTCAAACTGGCTTAGACGATGTAGTTTAGGCCTGAAATTATGGGGGATGAAGGGAACATGCTTAGGGTTTTGTGCAAGATGGTGATAAGGGGGAATAGGATGTTGATTGATCCCATTAGGAGGCTCACTGATCGAATGTGAAAAAATGGCCTATAACAACGGTTGATTTTCATGACCTTCACTTTTATCCTCAATAATACATTATTTATAAAATTAGGGTTATTGTGAACATATTTATTAGCCATGGCTAGGGTTTTGCAACATTTTAGTAAACACCTTCCTAAACTTCCTACAACTTCCCATGTGATTCCCTTAAGAAACACGACTCTGATATCAATATGATCTATAAAATACCTTGTATGTTCTAATGGATAGATTGTTACAATAGATTTGATAAAAATAGACTGAAATCTATATTATGAGGGTTAAATTCTTTAGATTCAATATTTATTATTTATTAATTTATGCGAATGCATGTACTAGATAAACATGCGAAAACTAGAGAATAACAAAATATAATCACACACCAACCACAAAGAACAAAAAATATTATCTAGGAAGACCTTATGAGAGAAAACCCAATTGGAAGGTGATGTTACTCTACTCTTTTTTTTTCAAGGTTGAAACAATGCAAGTACAAAGGAGAAGACACTCTTTATGGAGTCCCCTTAGACTTTTCACCTAATAGGATATTGCATAACACTAACCCCTTATGTTATGCACTCCTATTCTCACTCCTAGTTGTGTTCCTTTTCTAACAAGATCCAACCAAAAATGAATGGAGCCCCTTTTTTCTCCTAGTGGCCCGGTTATAACGTAGCCTAATAGCCAACTAGGGGTCAAGTTTGACACCAACTCTGAACTAAAGTTAGAAATGTGACACTTCTAGATTCTTCTTCCAAATTTGCACATGGATATCTGTTTCTATAAGAATAATTGGGGTTGACGTGGCACACTCTCAAACCATAGTGGTCAAACATGGTAGGTTACATTCCTAGAGGCATAATCTTTTTATACAAACTTCAATTGATATGATTCTTGCACTGTTGGAAGGCCCCCAAAGTGTAGAATAACATTATGAGGTTTAACACTTAATTGTGAAATTTTACCACAAAAAATCTTGAAAATGACCCTAAAAGGTTTTCGACTGAAACTCTCTAAACTAGGGCCAATCGTTAAAAGTACTATTGCATGTTGATTAATCCTACTTTTAGACTCCAAAAGCATTGAGATAAATGAAAAATACTATAATTATCTAATTTGGATTAGATACAATCATGGATCAAATAAAATCATGTATTGCAACAAACCTATTTTTTAGTATTATCTTATAACCATATTAATATTTAGATTTTTAAAATCTTTCGTTTTATTTTTTACCTTATAATTCATTTTCCTGCACTTAATTTCATAATTCATTTTCATGCACTTAATTTCATTCTTAGATTGAAATGGTTGAAAAGATTCTAAATTCTCAATGCAATAAACAATAATTCATTTGTAAATATTAATATAAGAAGAAATAAATTGAGACTCATATAAGATAATAATTATATAAATAATATTGAGTGAATGAGATCATTAATATAATATATTTATATAGGTTGACTAATCATTAAAATAAATAATTATATTTTATTTTAAATTATTATTATTATTATCTTTTTGTATATATTTTTATTCAATAAATTACCTCTCCCTTAAATGATAATGATATTTTGTACTTAACCATTTTTATAAAAATCTCTTATGTATTCTTTATAGATTACATTTCCTTTTCATTATTCTCCACTCTTGTTACTATGAGGGTTGAAAACATAGGATGACATGAATGATATTATGAGCGTTGAAGACATAGGATGACCTGAACGCTAAAGGTTTGAGTAGAATTGTCAATCAAACCATGTGATTTCATTTTCTATAGAACTATGTAGGGACCACTTCTTTGATTTTGAGGATTATAAGATTCCACAATTGATATTTTTAACTTTTTACGTTAGTTGAATTTGTAAGGGTTCTCTTTTCCATGGTCGAGATTTGTATATATATTATCTTTTGTTTTTAACCAGGTTAATTATGGGCCTTTTTAATTTTTGCTTTTTACTAAGTTTTTCTAGCTTTTGTGGTTACTTCTTTCTTCACATGTGACAAAATTTTGATTATAATTTTTTATATAATTTTTTTTTTAATTTTTATATTATTATTTTTTTTTAAATTTAAAAAAAAAAGACTTGGTAATATTTTTTATTTTATTAATATTTTTAGATATTTTATTTTTAATTTTTTATATAATTTTAATACAAATTTATACCTTCTTATACCTTCTTCGTATTACTTTATAATAAATATTCTTCATTTATTTTAAAAAATAAAACTTTTATTTTCAGAATTTAACAAATACTTATTTTTCGTAATTAAAAAAATATATACTTAAATATGAAATTTTATATAAAATTCATAATTATTTTCATTAATATCATAATTATTAATAATTGAATTGATATTATTTTATAATTTTAATTTAATATTAAATAAATATTTATTTAATATTAAATTAAAATTATAAAATAATATCAATTCAATTATTATAAATAAACCTTGTAATATAGAACTTTTTAAAATAGTTAGTATAATTATTGTTGTTTAGGAAGATTTCTCATAAATTGTGTTTAAATATTTTTTTAATATTAAATTAAAATTATAAAATAATATCAATTCAGTTATTATAAATAAACTTTGTAATATAGAACTTTTTAAAATAGTTAGTATAATTATTGTTGTTTAGGAAGATTTCTCATAAATTGTGTTTCGTTTTTATAGAAGCGTTGTGCGTTGTGTTTGTGGAAGTCTCGAAGTATACCCTAAATCTTCATCAAAGTCGATTTATTGAATAAAAAAATTATCTATGATAAAATATAATTATTATGAATGTAAATACTAAAAATTTCTTTTTAAAATTAAATTTGGTTCCATAGAATTGAGATTTTAAGTTCTCTCAACCCTTTTTCCCTTAACCCAAAGTTATTTAATCTTAAAATCCTTTTTAAAATAATGAACTTTTAAACTATTTTTATTTTGATTTTGAATTATATATACATCGAAAGTTATTTATATATAATTTTTAATATTAATATAATATATATATTAACAAAATAAAAATAAAATGTGGTATATATATAGATTAAAAAAAATTCATTAATTTTTCAAAAAGATTCAATGTATATTTCATAAGCTTTCTTCTCTTCCCGTTTAACTGTGATTGAATTTGTTAGCGAGGAGAATAATGCAAAAGCAAAGAAGATATTTCCATTTCTTAAATGACTCTTCAAGACAAAATGACCAAATAACCCAAAAAACAAACAGAACCAAAAAACATTCTACAATTTTCATATTAGGGAGGAGGATTCATAGCTTGACCGCTTGGAGTTACAAGAGGGCCATGACCTTCATGAACATGATAGTCAATATGCACCAATCCGCTTCAATCTCGTCCATCCACTCATTGGTGCGACACTGGCTACCTCTCATAGAAGAAATCCACTCCAGAGTTTCTCCCTTACTGTATTGAACACCATTTATATAGGCAATAATCTTGTTTCATTTGTCATAGCTCTGTTGGCAAATTATGTTTACGTTGGCTTGCATATCTCGTAGTAGATCAATTATCGTTGCAAGCGATTGAGGTTGCTCTACATGGCCTGGAGATTGGGCCTAGATATGAGCTACATTACCCTCCACATCCACTCCCCCCACCACATCATCATTCAACTCCTCCGCTTAGTCAACCCGTTCACCATGTTAACCACAAAGGCCGCCACCCCACCGGGCACACCCGCTCTGATGCAACATGTCTTTCACCGGTAGCTGGTAGACCACACACCAAGTTTTCAAAAAAAGGGAGGCACACCACCTGTTCCAGAACTTTGAATTAGCCACCCAGCTCAGATTAACATTGGTCTGCAAAGGTACACCCCTTCCAGAGGGGTCAGGGAAGGACAACCCCCAAATATTATAATACCAACAAGTGTCATTTTCAGCTCCTAAATGACATAATTGCTCACACATTCCATCACCAGGGGAATAAAAGCCAATGTTATCTCTAAAACCTTCACCTGCAGGCCACCAGGCCTTTCATACTTTTCATGACATACCTTCATTACTACTACGTGGGAGGGCAAATATTTCCCCGAGATAGTGTACTTTCTAAATTAGACACCCCCAACAAGGAAGAGTTATTAGCATCCACCATCCTCTCTATGATTGATAGGTCCCTTAGCTCCATATCATGAGGCTAGCGAGAGGCGAAATCCAAGTTTGATTTGATAAGTCCCCAATTGGCAAGCCAATCCACCACTGAGTTTTTTTTTTGCCTGGTATGGGAGGTTATTTAATATGGAAAAGAAAACAAGGGAACTCTTTTTCGATGTTCCTGGGTCTCCAATCTCTAGCTCTTGGTTACTTTGGAAATGGGAGTATTATTCAATATTTTTTGGGCTACCCAAACCACCATTGATGAGTCCCCTGTGATTTGGATCTTTGTGATTTCCATTCTTTGAACTAGAACTAGACCTTTTTCTAAAACTATGAATTTGACAACATTATTCATTTTTTATCCACAATAACTGACATAGAGAATGAGAATTTTACATGTCGAATCTATAAGGATCCCTCCATATCCTGCTAGACCAGGATTTCCTTTTGTAGTGCCATTGAAATTAATTTTCACAAAACCTTCGAGAGGGGCAATGAATGTGGAGGGGGAATAGACCTGTGCTCTTTGAACAAGCTTCCTCTATGATGCCAACATCGTTAGTACTAAGATCAAGTGATTTAGAATCTCAGCTTCCTCCTTGTTCACCTTCCAGTCTTATTCCATCCAAATCTATAAGAGAATTGATTTCCGGATGTTGTATTTTATACTGTTCCAAACAACCTGTGATGGAGTTCTCTATTCCTTGAAGATAATCCTATTGTGAACTTTCCAAATATTCTAGAGGAGAAATCAAAAGATCAAAACCCAGGCAGGATTGACAATGGGGGTTTTTAAAAGGGTCATCCTCTATTGTTCTATTTTTTTACAAGGGTTGTTCCTTGATCTATCTATGTATCTAAATGCCCCTTCAACTCACCTCCATAGGGCTTCTACTTCAGATCATGAATTTAGCAGGTGTTCTAAAGATTCCTTTTGTATATGGCGCACTAAGCATCTGGAGAGACCCATATATAACTTTCACATGAGGTGAGCTCCCAAGTTAAAATACATCTTCGCCCTAGTAGCAATAGGAAATAGGAAATCTTCACGCAAAATTAGAGGTCCATATTTTTTGCCAAAGGGGTTATTAAGGGAGGTTATCATGGTTTGTCGCTAAAGAGTATGCTTATTTGGTTGAAAACATGCCTTTAGACCTATATGCCCATCTTAGGTTATCTTCTCCTCTCATGATTGGCATTTGAAGATCCCAAATGATGTTGTTGTAGTGTCCAATTCTGAATTCCTTCTGCCACTTGCCAATATTCCTCAAACTTCCAGCTTTGCCACTCTACTTATGGGTTAGGATTCTTCCAATACTCTTCCATCATCCGTGAAATTTGAGTTTGAAGAAAGAATTTGACTATATTGTCTAATTTAGGAAGTTGTTTCCAAGAGTATCTCCAGAATCATGTCGTAGCCCCATCTCGAAACTCCCAGAAAGTGTGATCCTTAATAAGGTTGTTGTTCCTTTTAGCCATATTTCATAGGGTCGACCGTAGCAGAAAGTATCCGGATATGATCTTTTCCACCTAAGTTCTATCTTGATCATATTACATTGTCCATATTAATTAACATAGATGACAAGTATGCCCAATCTGTGGCTTGAGTAGCCACAACTAAGGGGTATCTAAGTTGTCAAAATCACTCAAAGATCACACCCGGACTGGGCCATGTATTCCCTTAGCATGGTTGGGTTTATGCACATAGAGTTTTGAACCCGTGACCTTCACACCACTGGGTGCCTTAACATAAAACCCTATCACCATATCACCATCTCCTCTTTGCCAACTAGGCTAATTTTATATCAAATATATATTAAAACATAAATTTATATATTTATACTCCAATATGAAGAAAATGTGTTGCATAATATTAGTACCAAAAATAATTTGATTATGTCTTATAAATAAAACATTTCTGGTTGCGATAGGTCACCGATTCAATTCCCCGTGGGTGCTTAGTTTAGTCTTAACATAGAAAAAAAAAAAAAAACATTTCTGGTTGAAAAATGAAATATTTCAATATATACATTAAGTAAATTATTTAAATATCAATCATATATATATATATAGATAAAAGAAAGATTTATTATTTTATTGATATTCTTTTTATTTCAAAATAATAAGGAGGATTTGTAATTCCTTCAACGCTTAATATAGAATTAACATATAACATTTAAAAAATATCCATAACAAAAAAATTCAATATATATATATATAGAAAAACTATATATATTATATAAAAAAAATGATTTTTGTTAAATGTATGTTATTGGTGTGTTGTTAAAAATAAAATTGATGTGTAATACATAACATATATATAAAACCAACGGGGAATATTTTCATCCTAAAATTATCATTTTGTCTTCACCCTTTTGTCTTAAAATATTCCCATTTTTCTTAACCCTTTTTATTTTAGACCACCTTCAATTTTGTCTTGAAATTATCATATTTTTCTTCAACCATTTCCAAAGCTGCTTGTTTCGGCGCTTTTCAAACCTGTGCAAGATATTATTAGAGTCTTTGGGTCTGAGAGGTCTAGGTATTTTTGCTTTAGACCACCTTCAATTTTGTCTTAAAATTATCATTTTTTTTCTTCAACCATTTCCAAAGCTGCTTGTTTTGGAGCTTTTCAAACCTGTGCAAGATACTATTCGAATCTTTGGGTCTGAGAGGTCTAGGGATTTTAGTAGTGTTTCGAGTTTCCCTTCTCTCTTTGAACTCGCATTTCAGGAGAGAAAATGCAGAGGATCCATGGGGCATGCAGAGGCTAATGTGAAGGGTGGGCCATCATTACCATTATTCGGACATAGAACATGCAGATGGTGGCGACATTGAAAGTGGCCTTGGATGCAGCAACCGAGAGGCGCCACGACAAGAGGGAACTCTGCATCGAGCCATTACTGAGCGCTATACAACCTAACATCTACTCAAGTGCTTCTGGTATCTATGGTCTCTTTCTGCTGCCCGGGTATGTTCACTTCCCTCTCTGGATTGGGGTAGTGGGCAAGAGAACACCGAGGCCTCGAAGTATGTCAACACTGCCCTATACGTGAAGTTCGAGGTGTTCCACATTTTTGCTAGTGGAATTTATGATGTCAATACCTCCCTGTGCGTGAAGTTTTCAGTGTTCGACATTTTCTCCAGTGGAATTTACAACAGCCTCAGCCCTCACGGGACAAACTGTGTGGTTGCATTGATGTTCTCTATGTCCATTCTTTCGAAGCCGCCTATGACTCCAACTAGATTGAATATACTCTGGAAGAGAGAGAAAATTATTTGCCCTTTTTTTAAGTCGGATACGAGATCATGATCGATCCCTATCCATCCCAGAGAAATGCAACTCCGATGCCCAAAATCCCCCTGCAATAACAGGAAAAGTTTCATTGTGGTGATGATTCTGCATCATTAATGGATAAAAAACTAACAGTATATTGGAGCATGACACCATATTGAAGAGCATCAAATAATATGTAAGTGAACAACTGCCACAAGCTGAATATATTGTTGAATTTGAACTTTCATGGTTTTGTCCTGGTTCTTGTATGAGAAAAGGGATTTTATCGATGTAAATTGAAGAGAGGCCTAAAACAACGTTTCTTTATAATTCCTTAGGAGCAACTTACCCTCCCAAATTGGTACCCTGATATTTTCCTATACATGGGAAAATACCACATTTTCTGATTTAGCTATCAAAGCTTAGGCTTAAACTTGACTCCACTTGTTCACCTTGGCTTGGCTCAGGAGTTCCTCTACCGAAATATTTCTTCCACTCTTAATCCCAAAACAAAGGAAAATTCTCATCACACAACCAGTAGCAAAGCAGAGAATTTAAATAGGATGTTGGTGGTGAATTCTTCCAAGATTCACATGGAAAATCATTAGTTAAGTTTTCAATCTATAGAGAAACCTTTCAACCCTATAGATCATCATGTTAAAATTAAGTTAAAGCCAAACATTAGTAAGGTTTCCAAGAAGCCCAAGCAACCAATCTCTCTTCGCAAAAAGCTCGCAAAATTTCAAAGTTCTTTCTATGTGACTAATGGTCCGAAGAAGGAAAGTGTTTATCACCTCCTTTTGTATGCGAATCCATTATTATATGATGAATCCCTCCCTCATTTTTTCATATTATTCTTTACCCGAATCCATGCCATGTTTGAGTAAAACATCCAAAGGGTACTAGAACAAAAGGAAAAGGAGTGGGATGGGTCAAAATTCCATCACATTCTGCCCAACCAGTGAAAATGTGGATTGGGACTTTCACCCATATGGGGGAAAGTGTCTCCACATAATGGAAAATCTAGCCCCAAATCCAAATCCTCATAGTTATTTGCATATACATCCATCCAAAGGTGCCTACAAGCTCCCACTCCTTGAGAAGGACAACCATGCATTCACAGTGGCAACAAAGAACATAATCGTGAAATATCACAAAGCAAATGGAACTATGGACGTTGTAGCAAGGAGTCTTGACAAGCAAGATAGACGAGAAAAATAACGTTTCTAGTTTTTCAAGTTTACACCTGTTTGAACTGGAGAATTTGGTACATACTGATATGAATATCTACCAAAATGAGCTTACTGTGTATGAGAATACTCATTGAGAGACCAATAAGGCCATTGCAAAGGGGTTAATTACTTTGCCTCATTGTGCAAGTTCAGTACCTCATACTGCGTTTACCTTGTAGATCACAAGGATTGGATTTTTTTATTTGTTTCTTTTATTGGCGGGATTGTCAACTTGTGACAACTATACCCTAAAGCTAGTAAATTGAGATCCTCAATGTCATACAATATATTCTAACACATGTATTGCAATCTTGCATTTGAATCCTCGACCCGTTAATCATTTTGGTTGTCCTAATTAAAACAATTTCAAAACAATACATGGCAATATAAATATAATTCATAAATAACAATAGTCATTTTGTAATACCAAATTGGTTTAATTGGGTGGTCAACATGCTTACCGTGTCTTTCATTTCATCCAACTTAGTTTCTTATTGGACTATGTATTTTCCAAAATTAATTTATGAGCATAAGATGCCTAATACAACATGAAAGGAACTATCTTGGTGTTTTCATCTTCTCTAAGTTTCTATGGCTACCTCAAAGACATGAACCTTCAATGGTTGTCTCAGAAACTTGGATGTTTTGTTTTGTTGTTTTGTGGCATTGGTCAGAAAATGAATGATGCTTTCATTGAAGATGAGGTTTGTGAAAACAAGAGCAGGGTATATTTAATTCGATTATTCCTATCACTCCAATAACGTTCAATATAATTACTGTTTCTCATTTTTGTGCCTATTGTTAGATTAAATTTGGCTCTGTGATAAATTCACGTCAAGGTTTCTATTACCAATGGGTATTTTCATGGTATTTCATGTAATATAGTCTATTTCATGGCTTGATTACTTTGATGACCTTACAACTATGCTTACACTACCTCGGATAATTTATCATGTAGTATGAAAATAAGTATATGCATACAACATTAGTGCAATTCATCAAAGCTGAAGTCCTACAAAACTTTGATGCTTTCGTAGGAGATGTTGCACTTTTCACAATTCAGTGGAAGATGTGGACTTTAGATGACCTTATTTAGAATCAATATTAGTTGTTGTGGTTCCGGAATTTTTACATCAATTTACATTGGAGATGTGATGTATGATTGTTGCATTTTTCCTTATCATAGGAGGAGTTGTATGGATTGTGGGCCATAGAAGTAACCAAGAGTTTCAAGGGAATCAAAAGTAGAAAGTTTGTAATGGTTGCTAGTACATGCAGGGTTGTGCATCTCTCTGTAACTTTAATTTGATTTCTTTTCTGTGATTGCTCACTCGATATAATTAAGATTTCACTGCAAATATTATGTAACACTTTTCACGAAGCCATAACTTTTAGCATATATTATGTAATAATTTATGCTACCAGAAAAAAAGTTTGAAATTATAGGTTTTCAGGATTTTCTTTGTGTTAGTTGTATTATGTTTTGTATTCCATGAAGCTCATTATTATTGAATTAATACAATAAGATTGTCTCTTTAACTGTGAAAATCTACTTATTCTCATTAACTCACTTGAGAATAAACCCTAAATTAGGACATGTTTGCAAAATGTAATGGAAAATTGGGAATCTCAATCATTCAAACCACATAACATATCTTTTTTGGAAAGAGTGAAGATCTCATTCGTTCAAACTACATGATATACCTTTGTGACAAGAGTTTGACAATATATGGTATAGCTACATTTGAAGTGGTATTTATTATGTGTAAAATGAAATGGCTTATTGGTGTCAACTTGACACCGAATTGGCTAAGGTTCAAGAAGAGCTTCATTCATAGGGCCATTCAACTTCAGAAGAGGGGACCATCCTGGGAGTAAACTAATTATTGAATTGAATCCATTTTCTTAGACAAGTGATGAAAATGCTACAAAGTTTTTTTTTTCTTTAATGTCGTGGAAAACAAAAATGCAAAGTTATCATGTCAGTGTTGTAACTGAATAAGTGCCTTTCATTTTTTCTTGCAATGAATTCGAGTCTTATCCTGTACCTAATTTTCAGCTAGTTAATTTTATGAATTTTGATTTTTTGAAAGAAAGATGCTAAACTGATAAGCTAGAAACTCTCTTCCGGCAGATTCCAAGCATCATCTATCTAAAATATCCAGCAGGGGTTGGATATTCTTAATCAGACACGAAAAATGATTACATTATTGGGGATATATTATGTAAGTACAACCTCGGATAACTATAAGTTTCTTCTACACGTCTATCTCATTTCCTTTCCAGATTTGAAAGTTTAGTGTTTAAATGTAAAGCTTTGGTTGAACTTTGAAGGACAACAGGGCATTGGTTTACTCTTGCTACAGTCTTTGTAGAGTGTTTACATGTAAAGTTTTGATTGAGGGCAACGAGACATTGATTCAATCCCATTGTGGTATTTCCCTCTTATGTGGCATGAATATCTAAGAGTTCACAACTGCACCCATTGATGAGGATATGTGCAAGTTTTAGATTATTTTGGCACATGCCTGAGGATTTTGGTAGAATAACTAACTATCTTTTCATACTGGCACTCAAGAATGTCTCTTAAAGCATTGCCATGAAAATACTTTAATGAAATAGTATGTCTCTATGGATGGACATAACCATGCGCTAACATCAATCCATTGTTTTAATTATTGAAATAAATACATGCATGGAGAAATAATTCATAAAATAAAAGTGAAATTACATTGAATGAATTGTACATTTGCAAGCCATATTGATAGAAAACTTATATTGTAATGCAGTGGTTTGAGGAGTACCCAAAATTGGTACAAAATCCTTTCTTTATCGCAAGTGAATCATATGCAGGTGTCTATGTTCCAACTCTTTCCCAATAAGTGGTCAACGGTATGCAATAACGGTTCATATAGATATAAATCATCAACAAATTTTATGTTTTTACATTTCTTTTAACATCACGTCTTTACTTCTAGGTGTATTGTTTTCCTTTCGTTTTACACTTGTCTTCTTTCTTGCAGGTATTGAAGTAGGTGTTGAACCATCTTCGAACTTTAAGTTGAGGGCGTGGTTTTAGTTCAATTCTTAGAAAATTACATATTTCTCTGAACCTAGCCTGAGATCAAATTGTTCTGCCAATTTATCGTATTTTTGAAGGTAATTCTTACATCTACATATTGTGACATTATGTCAAGGTTACCTAATTGAGAACATGGTTACAGATGTGAACTATGATGGCAATGCCCTTTTTCCTTTTGTTCATTGCATGGCCCTTAAATCTAAAGGCTTGTATGAGGTATTATTCATTTATTTTACCTTCAACAACATGAAAATTAGAATATCTGGTGTGATTTGACCTTGTTTGAATTTGAAAAGTATAAACATTATTAGCACACTATTATGAACTTAGGATAGGCAAGTGAAACAATCAAATGGAATTTCTAGAGTAGAAAGGAATGTAAGTGGTAGGGAGATTATTAACTTTGTAGAAGAGAAAATCCATAAAAGAGTCTCTACTTTAAGATTCCTCCTTGTGAAGTGCATAAATTTGTAGGGACTTCAGTGGAAAATACTTATATGGGCCTAAGAATAATCCTATAATGTCAGTGGTTTCATGATCACATTCATGGATGTATGCAACACCCTTGGGCATAAATAACTAGAGTAGTAGAAAAACCTAATCTAGCCTATATATTTTATTCATGGGATTTTCAATGTCTATATTTGTAATTGCAACCTTGAATTTGTAAACATATTAGTTGGAAATGGGCATGATTTCATTTATGGCACTTGTTACCAATTTATCTCTTTCTCTTGGTGCAATGTTTTCACCACATGATAAGAAAAGTGCAACTGGGAAGAGTTACCACTATCACCTTGGCACCTTCTTCTCTCACTTTAGGATAATTTATGATCACCACTAGGGGTCTTCCCTGTGATTCTATTTTCTTTTAATTTACAATAATTTGATACTGAATGATGGGAAGATCAATGATCAACTTATATAATCCCATTTAAAATGGGATGGTCAGGATGGGTTGTAACCTTCAAGCACTTTTGTTATCACACTATTTCTATTTGTTGGTATTTATCGTTTAAATGGCTTATGTTGATGTATCTTTTTCTATGTTTTGTTGTACACGATAATGATTTGTTGATTAATCTGAATCTCATAATATTTGATCTTTTCAATAGTAGTAATCTCCTTTGATAGATTTTCATGACAATTAGGACAACAAGGATAAGATCAACAAGGCTTGAAATTTGTAGCCTTATTAATCTTCATTTCTTCATCAAAGAAGCTTCCCTCAAGCTTTATTAAATCATGTAGGTTTAAGGAATATATAAGGAGTTGATACCACCTTACAACCACACTAAAAGTTTCATATAAAACTCATTCTACATTGGTTCCACATATCTGGAAATAACTAGGACAACCACACTCCATATATGTACCTTAAACTCCTGTTGTAGACTATATTACATATCAAGAAATTCTAGACTTAATTTTGATATATAAATCTGAAAATTATTCTTCATTATAGAATATTTTGGGAGTAGACTTATGCAGATACGGTTCTACATTTCAAGCTGGAAATTACCCCTAAAAATATTTTTCATTCATCCACCGATACTACATATTTAAAATTTGGTCAAGTGGGGTTTATTCTATCTGAAAACTCACTGTTATTAAAGCTATAGCCAGGTCCACAAGATATAGGTTTTATGACAATAAAATTCCCTTAAAGTGCATACATATAGTTGTTTATTGGTATACCTAAAATACAAATATATCTTTTCCTTTATGCTGGAAACAAAATCTGAAGGAAATGGTCATGGATCCATCTAAATTTTGTTTGTTAATTATGGATATTTATAATGTAATATACTCGGAATGTCATTGTTCATTAGATCTAGAATCTGAGCTGAACAAGATGTAAAGCTTATCTCTATTAACCTCAAACATACCTACAACAAGTGGTTTCGTGTATGAGTATCAAATTGTTTGCTAGATGAAAAACTAGAATTGGAGAATATACCTTTTGTTCTTGATAACGTAAAGCATTTAAAGGTTACAACCTATTGTAATTCTTACATATACATATTGTGACATTATGTCAAGGTTACCTAATTGAGAATGGTGTTACAAATGTGAATTATGATGGAAATGCCCTTGTTCCTTTTGTTCATTGCATGGGCCTTATATTTGAAGGCTTGTGTGAGGTATTCTTTTACCTTCAACAACATGAAAATTAGAATATATGGTGTGGTTAAACCTTTCTGGAAAAGTATAAACATTTTCAGAACGTTAATATGAATTCATGTTTCAAATGAATATTATCATACATGGTGATTTCTGGTAAGTAGTAGAAGGCTAAATAGTCTCTTTTTAACTAGTCTTAGACTCTTAACTCTTGATGATGATCGTTAGTTTCCCTAGAAAAGTCTAGAGTTATCTAAGACTTTTGAGAAAACTGATATTGAACATAGAACATAATTCAATGTAAAATTATATGTTGGTTGAAAATGATTTTTCCTATGATGGATGATTGATGTACAAAGTGAAACAGTATCAACCAAAGCAACACTACTACACAAGGTTGTTTTAAGAAATTTATTTAAGATGAAGTTATCCTTTCGTCTTAAAATTTTGTTATAACTATTTATTATATTTTTATTATTATTTTAAATTAAATATCATGGAAGTTATCTAAGTAAACCTATTTTTATTCAGGCAGCTATATAACTAAAACTTGATGTAAAACACTTCACGCTTCACACATATACTTTGCGTATGTACGCAAAATGACATAGTGGCCATACCTTGTGATGGACCATGATTCATCACGCATATTTGATGACTGGAGCTTCAACTTTGTCTAGAGCGGAGTTAAACTTTTTCCATAGCAGACTTATCAGGTAAGATGCGAACCAAATTGGGGTTTTTCCCTTTCTTAAATTTCAGGGTTCTACCCTTTGTTAGATTTCATATATATGTTGTCTATGTTCTTTGATTGACAGGGTTTTCTTTGCAAATTGGGCTCAATTCGGGGTATCTTTGCATATTGGATTAGGTTCGGGGTATATTAGCAAATTGGGCTTTTGTTCAGGATATCTTTGCAGATTGGGCTCAGTGTTGGGTATTAATATTAGTAATGTCTCTAGGGTTTCATTCCTTTCATATTGGGTTCGGTGTTGGGTATTAATGTTAGCATTGTGTTGAAAAATGCAGCAAGAAAATCTCATTTTGACTTTTCCTTGGTAAAACTAGAGAAAATTAAAATTTCTATTTCAGAAAAATGCTTGGAGGTAGTTAACTGAGGTGAGATGGCACTTGTCACTCAATTAACTCAAGTAATTCAAGTTTGGGAAGCTTGATTTTATTTCAGTATGTTTGATTGCTAAGTTTTAGCAATCTATTTCAGTTAATTTGAGTTATTGTCAGTTTAACTAGTTATAATAGTTAGAAGAACTAGTGGAGATCAAGTTGTGGAAGTGGAACTTCAACCACACTTAGTGATCAACTCGTTAACTGATCAATCAACCTAAAATAATTGTTGCATGCAGAGAATTAGAGTTACCTAGTTGAGATGGAGATTCCAATGAAATATACTATAAGTTGTAGTATGTTCCAATGTGTATAGGTGGTGCATGCAGTCAGAGGAAGGACCTAAGGCAATTGAGAAATTCCATGGTGTGAGCAAGCATATGCATTTCATATCTATTCTATAATTAATGAAATATAGATAGTAAGGGGTTGCGAGCAATTGCTTTACCCTAGATAATTCTATGTGCATGTGTGATGTTTCCTTTTGCATGTCTTTGATTATTATCCTAGATGGTGAATTAACTTCTGCATATCAGTAGAGTAGCTTCAAGTCTCATGATTTAGTAAATTTCATGAGCAATATTAAATATACACATTAATTTCTACATGGTATCAAAGCTCGAATCAATGTAGAGAAAAAATTTCGTGGTTGTCGTTGCAGAAGATTCAAATTTGCGGAACAATGTTGCAAGTTTTCTTCAAGATTGAGAAGATGGATTTCAATGGACTAAGGCTGAACTACACCCTTAAGGGAAGCTCAAATTATGTTGCATGGATGTAGTACTAGAGGATAATGGGTTCTAGGAATTCATTGATAATGATATTCCGAAACCAACAACATCTGATGTTAAGGATCTGACAGAATGGAAGAAGTGTGTAGCCAAGTTGAGGAGGACCATATTGGAGGGAGTAGGAGACCATATTGTCTCAAATAATCATGGGAAAGAGACTTCGTATGCAATGTGACAAGCACTGGTAGATTTGTTCTAGAATAGTAGTGACCACGAGAAATTTGGACTCAAGGACAAACTTTGAAATATCAAGATACAGAGGAACAACACCATTCCACAGTACCTGAGGAGGTTCACACAATGTCATGATAAACCTAGTCAAGTTTTGGTTACTATAGCAAAGGATGATTTGGTGAGAGTAGCCCTTCTAGGCCCTCCCAAGAGCTAGCACAACTACCAAGATTCGATGAATGGGTAGGAGAAACTACCAAATTGGGAACGCTTATGGTCTGATTTGGTCCAAGAGGAAATAAGGTGGAATACTACAGATGAGACTTCATCCAAGGGTGAGGATGAGGAGAATTGTTCCTTGGATGGAAAGGAAAAGAGAGGGAAAGGGAAGAAATCCCAATCCAAAGAAAAATATAGTCAAGGGGGCAATAAGAAAGACTTGTCCAGAATCAAGTGCTTCCACTTTCATGAATTCAGGGACTATGCCACGAGGTGTACACACAAGAAGGCAAGCAAGAAGACCATAGGAGTCGAAACGGGTGAATATTTGGCTTCACAGTTCGAGCTGTATTTTACTCTCATTGCATGCATGGACAACATAGTGATGATACGTGTGTGGTACCTTGATAGGGGTGCCTCATTCCATATGATGTGGAATAGAGATTTTTTCAGTGATTTGGAGGAGAAGGATCTCTAGATGCACATCAAGATGGAAGATGATGGAAGGTATAGCATGACCAAGATTGGTATAATAACCTTTAAAAGGGAGTCAAGCTCCCCTCTCAGGCTCAATGATGTGATGCTTGTTCTGGGTCTAAATAATAATCATGTCTATGTTGCAATTTTGGAAGACCATGGTTACGATGTGATCTTCAACAAAGGAAAGGAATTCTTGAGACACATAGCCACGAGAAAGGTGAAGAATATTTGGATTCATGTGAAGAACCTCTACAAGATATATGTGAAGGATTGTGTTACATCGAGCACAAAGGTGGAGAATGTGCAGACTCGCGATGTCGACAAGCTTTGGCATAGAAGACTTGGCCATTTGAATCATGGCGCTTTGAATATCATGCAATAGATTAACACAAACCTCCCTAAAGGAGCATTAGAATAGCAAGACACATGTAAAGGGTGTACCTTGGGGAGGTACACAGAATCCACTTTCCATGATCGGGACAGTAAAGCACATGTAGTCCTTAAAAGGATCCACTCTAATGTCTGTGGACCTTTCTTGATAGCCTCCACTTCCAGGCACAAGTATTTTGTCATATTTATTGATGACTACTCATAGAAGTGTTGGATCTTCTTCATGCAGAAGAAGGATGAGACTTTCTCCAAGTTCTTAAAGTTCAAGGCATTGGTGGAGAAAGAAACGAGAAAGAAGGTGAAGGCTCTCAAGAGCGATAATGGAGGTGATTACATGTTGAATGAGTTAAAAAATGTTTGTGCAAAAGAACACATTCGATGATAGTTGACAACACCACACAAACCACATCAAAATGGGGTGGATGAGAAGAAAAGCGGAAGCAATGTAGGAGAAACATAGGTGATGTTGCATGACCAAAGCCTACCTCTATAGTTGTGGGTTGAAGCATGCAACACAATGGTCTATTTGTAGAACAATAGTTCTAATCATATTCTTAGCATGATGACACCGGAGGAGGATTTCTCGGGAAGGAAGACAGATGTGTCGCACTTCAGGATCTTTGGAGCCTATGTCTATTTCCATGTCTCCAAAGAATCAAGGAAGAAGTTAGAGCCGACAACAGAGTTGGGGGTATTTGTGGGTTACACAAAAACTCCCCACAACTACCGTTTGTATTTTCCATCCCTCAGAATGATAGTTGTGCGACGGGATGTCAAATTTGAGGAAGACAAAGCCATGCGGTGTTGTCTTGAGAGGGAGATTTAGATCCCACAAGAGGAGGAGATTTTAGCTCCAAAGAAGGAGCCTCAGGATGTTGTAGAGAAGCCATAAGTTGAGGAGCAAAGATTACAGACAACCACTCACGTAGAACCATCCAAAGAAGGTAGGAAGAGAAACAGAGAAGATGAGAGACTTTTGAGGGATGCGAGGGAGAATTCGGTTTCTCCTTCAAATCAACGTAGATAGAGAAGGTCACCAGATTGGTACAATGGCTAGTAGAGATTGAGCGATCCTGTTTCAAGGAAGCAATAGAGAAACTAGTATGGGTTGATGCAATGGTGGAGGAGTACAAATCCATTGTGAAGAAAAATGTCTGGGAAGTGGTCCCAAGACCTGCAGACAAATCATTTGTGGGTATGATATGGATCTTCAAGGTGAAGTAGGCATCAGAAGAAAGTATAGAAAATTACAAGGCCATATTTGTGGCTAAATCATACTCTCAACTGGAGGGGATTGATTATGAGGAAACATTTTCTCCTATAGCAAGGTACTCATCCATCAAATCAATTCTTGCTTTGGCTGCACAGATGGGGTGGAGGATCCACCAGATGGATTTGAAAACAACATTCCTCAATGGATTTATTGAGAAAGAGGTGTATATCGAGCAACTTGAAGTCTTCAAGACTTTTGATCGAGATTATCATGTGTGCATATTAAAGAGAGCGTTGTATGGCCTTAAGCAAGAACCCTGTGCTTGGTACACCAAGATTTATAGCTATCTTATCAGTTTGGGCTTCACTAAAAGTGAAGCGGATGCAAACCTCTATCATATTTTGATAGAAGGTAAATTTTTTATTATTGTTTTATATGTTGATGACTTGATCTTGACTGGAGATGAGTAGCTGATCAGATCCTACAAGGATGACCTTGCAAGAGAATTTAAGATGAAGGACATGGGTCTCATGCACTACTTCCTTGGATTGGAGGTACGGCAAGGTGATGGGGAACCATTTGTCTCTTAGGGCAAGTATGCCAACAAGATACTTCGTAGGTTCCACATGGATAGGTGAAAACCCATGGAGACTCTTTTAGCGACCAACTAGAGGAAAGAGGATGCCACTTCAGTTGAGAAAGTGGATGCGACTGTTTACCAGTAGTTGGTGGTTTCACTCATGTATCTTGTGAACACATGACTACACATGTGTTCTGTAGTCAACCAGTTGAGTCAAGCTATGGTTAGGCCAACCAAATAATTTTGGAGGGAAATTAAACATGTTCTACGGTACTTGAGAGGCACTACCTAGTTTGGACTTTGTTTCAGATGGACAAAGGGAGTGAAGTTATGTTGCCTCACTAATCCATATTAGGCAGGAAGTTCATTAGAAATTAATATTACATCAGGTGGAATTTTCATTGTTGGGTCCTGTTACCACTCAAACCAGAAGAGGACCTAAAGGGGGTTCCTAAGAGGGAAATTGCTAGGTCAAGGGTAATGGTGGAGGCTTAGCCCACTGTTAACACAGATAAGTCTCCCCCCTCTTTACAAAATTTCACTGATGGGAGGAATCCCAATAGTGTAGGGATCACTTTGTAAAGTAGATGTCAATCGATAGGTGAGAAGTGACCCTGAAAACCCTTTCCTAAGGATGGAATGAAAAATGGAACTTGCTTGCTCTTTAAGCTACGGACATGGTCCACTAGGGGTAAGGGGTGAGGATTAGAGGTTTGAGGGAGAAAGAATAGAATTATAAAGGAGTTTCTAAATAACTATAATCCTTGGAAATTTGGACTCCCAAATAGTCTTTGAAAAATAGTCTTTATTGAGAAGTGGGACCACATGGGGCCAAGTGGACCCATCCAAGGTTCGGGGATGGAATGTAATAAGCAATGATGTTGTTATCCTAGACAAGGTGAGGGGAAAGGAATAACCATGAGGTACTATGGAGGCTTAGCCCAATATCACCATAGATAAGTCTCCCTTCTCTTTACGGACTTTCACTGATGGGAGGAGTGGTAATAGGTCCACAATGATTTCTTGGTACAAAAGAAATTAGAGATCAATGGCACTAAGCTTAGCAGAAGCAGAATACATGGCTGCAAGTCAAGAAACATGTGAGGTGATCTGGATGAGAAAGATGCTTGTTGGATTGTTTGGTCAGATGATGGATCCTACTATGATTTACTGTGATAATCAGAGTTTCATCAAACTCTCTGAGAATCCTTTTTTTCACGATCGATCCAAGCATATTGATATCCTGTATCACCATTTAGGGGATGGTGTGCAGAGGTGGATTATGTTGTTGTAGTAAATTTCGACAGAGGAAAAAGATGCATATATTTTAAAAAATGCCTTGTCAAGAGGCAAGTTTGAGTTCCACAGGTGCATGATAGGGGTGGTTGATAATCCTTTTCTTGCAGAGAGGGAGTGTTGAAAAATGTAGCAAGAAAATATCAGTTTGTCTTTGTCTTGGTCAAACTAGAGAAAGTTTGTCTTTGTCTTGGTCAAACTAGAGAAAATTCGACTTTCTATTTCAACCGAATACTTGGAGGTAGTTAACTGAGGTGACATGGAACTTTTCACTCAGTTAACTTAGTTAATTCGAGTTGGGGAAGCTTGAGTTCAGTTCAGTATCTTTGATTTCTAATTTCTAGAAATCTATTATAGTTAATTTGAGTTATTTTTGGTTTAACTAGTTCTAACAGTGAAAAGAACTAGTGAAGGTCAAGTTGTGGAAGTGGAACTTCAACCACACTCAGTGATCAACTAGTTAAATAATCAATCAACCCAAAGTAATTGTTGCATATAAAGAATTTGAGTTACCCAATTGAGATGGAGATTGCAAGTCATTGTACTATCAAGTGTAGCATATTCCAATGTGTACAGGTGGTGCATGTAGTCAGGGGAAGGACCTAATAAAATTGCACAATTCCATGGTGTGAAATTCCTAAAAAGTAGGGGCAATTTCCCAAGGGAAAAATGCAAGGAAATAGGATCTTGGAGGGATTGAAAATTGGTTAAGTGTTGGCCAGATTTAGTTAGTCAGGAAAAGGGATAGAGTATAAACTTGCAGGGTGTGCTTAGGCTTTAGCAAGCATATGTACTTCATATCTATTGTTTGATTAATTCAATATAGATAGTAAGGGGTTTTGAGCACTTGCTTTCCCCGAGATAAATATATCTGCACACGTGATGTTTCCTTTTTCATGTCTATGATTATTTTTCTATATGGTGACTTAGCTTCTACAGATCAATAGAGTAGCTTCAAGTCTTGTGATTTAGTAAATTTCATGAGTTGTATTGAATCTACACATTAATTTCTACATAATGGATCCATGGTTTCATTTCTTTAGGGCTTCTTCCCATTGACTTCTTGCCATATACTTTATTTGAATCTCAGTCCCATCATTTATGGATGGACACCTCGTGCTTCATTCTAGGTAAGCTCAATTATGTTCATGTTCCTTTTTTCTTTACCGGAGGTTAGGGTACAATTTGGTTCTCCCAGTGACTACCCCTTCATTTTATGTTGTAAGTCAATTGGATTATGGCTGAACTGGAAAAAAATTTGTCTGGGTGTTGGCCAGAGTTAGTTAGTCAGGCAAAGCGATAGATTATAGGCTTGCAGGGTGTGCTTAGGCTTGAACAAGCAATATTTCATCTCTATAGTCTAATTAATTCAATATAGATAGTAAGGGGTTTTGAGTAGTTGCTTTCCCCTAGATATATCTCCATGCACACGTGATGCTTCCTTTTTCATGTCTATGATTATTGTTCTATATGGTGAATTAACTTCTACAAATCAGTAGAGTAGCTTCAAGTCTTCTGATTTAGTAAATTTCATGAGTTGTATTGAATCTACACATTAATTTCTACATAATGGATCCAGGGTTTCATTTCTTTAGGGATGCCTCCCATTGACTTCCTGCTAGAGAATCTATTTGAATTTGAGTCCAATCATTTATGGATAGACACCTCGTGCTTCATTCTAAGTAAGCTCAGTTATATTCATGTTCCTTTTTTCTTTACTGGAGGTTATGGTACAGTTTGGTTCTCCCAATGACTACCTCTTCATTTTATGTTGCAAGTTGATTGGATTATAGCTGAAATGGAAATAACTTTGCCTATATGTTGGCCAGAGTCAGTCAGTTAGGCAAAGGGATAGAATATAGACTTGCAGGGTGTACTTAGGCTTGATCAAGCATATATATTTCATATCTATTATCTGATTAATTCAATATAGATAGTAAGGCGTTTTGAGTAGTTGCTTTCCCCTAGATATATCTCTATGCACACATGATGTTTTCTTTTCCATGTCTATGATTATTTTTCTATATGGTGAATTAACTTTTATAAATTAGTAAAGTAGCTTCAAATCTTTTGATTTAGTAAATTTCATGAGTTGTATTGAATCTACACATTAATTTCTACATAATGGATCCAAGGTTTCATTTCTTTAGGGTTGCTTCCCATTGAATTCCTGCTAGAGACTCTATTTGAATCCGAGTCAAATGGTTTATGGATGGATACCTCGTGCTTCATTCCAAGTAATATTAGTTATATTCATGTTCCTTTTACTTTACTCTAGGTTATGGTACAGTTTGTTTCTCCCACTGAGTACCCCTTCATTTTATGTTGCAAGTCGGTTGGATTATGGCTAAATTGGAAATTGCTTCGGCAAGGGTTTGTTACTCATTACAGGTAACTTTTTATTTCTATCACACCATGTGTTTAACAAAGTTCTTGATAATTAATTTGCATAATTTCTTGCATGTCTTGACTCCTGTAAGGTTCTCTGTACGCTCTATTCATGGTTCTGTAAAGGGTTTACTATTGAAGTATTTCTTGTCTCCTTCTGGTGAGATTATGTTAACAGAACCTCGCCTAATAGCTTAGGTTTTTCATCTCAGCCATAAATTGTTTCTACAACTTAGGTTTCCTCGCCTTCCTTATGGTTTGTACCCTAGTATTTTCTCAGGGTTAAATTATGTCTTTTCCTTTCCCTTTTGGCTTACCAGTCAAATCAATGGTGCTTACTATTATTTCACTTGTTTTCCAAGTGATATGGTACTCTCATCTTAGTTCCGACTATGAAAGTGATTACATTCCCCTTCATATGTTGTTTTATTTTAATTTAACATCAGATATTTTTTTTCATGATTTCTCACATATAATGATAGAGGTTTTCTATTTAAATGTCTCTACATGCATGCATCATGTTCCAGGTCTTAGAATGTTTGATGTCATTCTGTCAATTCTCTTCTCATTCAAGTAAGACATTCGTAAGCTTCCGTGTTTCAAATTTGTTCTATCCAATTCTCTCGTTGCTCTATATAATTTGTTTCTCTATGGTTCCTTTAGGTTTCCTTTTACAGTGTTCATTGTATGAGATTTATAGCTTCTTACATTAGAGGTGATAGAATGATAATAGGATTTAATTTTGTATAGAATTTGAGAATATATTATCTCCACTTAGACTAAAATTTCAAAGTCACCAACTTTTACCATATTTTAGGTTTCAATTTAATTTTTTGTGCAATTGTTTTACTTCTCTGGACAAGTTGTATCTTTATGGTTTAAGGTATACAATTAGAAAATGGTAAAGGAAACTATCTATATAGGTAGTAGTTCATTAGTCAATGCAAGGCCAAGATATATATGAATAGGTTCACTTCCTACAAAGGCTAATGCAGAGGAAAAGGAAGGTGTAAAGGTGATATGGCTTTAAATCTTCCATCGTACTATTCGACCTTACTCTGGCATGGGGGAAGGTAACTCAGGCGTCCACTTTAATTTCTGGGGCAATGATATTCCCCACCAGCATGTTCTGAGAGCCCTTTATCCTCCATTTCAGTTGTTCACAATTTTTGTGAACCCCAATGGCTTCCCGGATGAATTAAATGAAATTGCAGGTGCCAAGGTTTTGATGGTCAGTGTTAGCGGAATTAGATGTCAGCTTGTCAAAACCCTCTCACTTATGGGTTCCAAATATGTCCATGTCAGTGACATGGATTCAATTGGCATTAGCAATTTAAATAGGAAATTTCTATTTTGTAATTGCCACATTAGGTAATCAGAAACTAGTGTGGCACGTGAGGCTATCTTAAAATTCATGCCTTATATGAGGATTGTTGCACATCATGCTAATGTCAAGGATCCTTTGTTTGGTGTATATTTTTTATGCAGTTTAATTTCGTTTTAAATGGGTTGGACAATCTAGATGCTCACAGACATGTGAACAGTGTTTGCTTGGCTACAAGAGTTCCTTTAGTAGAAGGTGAAACTACTGGGTATTTAGGACAGGTTGCTGTGCATGTTAAGGGTGAGAGATAGTGTCATGAATTCCAATCAAATCCAACCCCAAAAACATATCCATTTTTTACGATCACAAGTACTCCATCAAAGTTTATACATTGCATTATCTCGGCAAAAGAACTACCTTTTGCAAATTTGTTTGGGGATAGGAGCCATGAAATTGATCTTAATGTAGTCTAACGACATGGGAAGATCCACGAAGGATGGTGTTTGATGTTCATGAGGATGAAAGTGATGAAGACGATGGAAGTTGAATATTTGACCATGTTTTTGGATACAATATAGAGACGACTTTGAGAAATCTAGAAACATGGAAGAAGAGGAGATCAACAACTCCTAAATACATTGAAAACATTATTCCACTGAAGGAGAATGGAGAGTATTAGAATATCTAATAATTCAAGAATAGAGGAAAGGGGTATCTCCTTATTTGCAATGGATTCGTTGGGACTAAAAAACCCATAGGACATTTGGAATATTTTTGATAACGCGAGAATTTCCATGAAGACCTTGCATATTTTTTTTGAAAGAAGAAAATAGGAGATGATGAGTTTGACATTTGACAAAAATGACTAGTTAGCAATTGAATTTGTTACTGCAACTGCTAACATTTGAATTTCTTCTATTGTCACCCAAATGCATATCTTGTTTGAAGCTAAAGGCATTGTAGGCAGCATTTTTCATGTAATAGCAACAACAAATGAAATCGTTGTAGGTCTAATTTTACTTGAAACAACTAAGTTGCTAAGAAATGATTAAAATAACTGTAGAATGACATAATTCTTACAACATCCATCAAGGAATATGCTTCTGATGTCAATAGATCCATTTGGACCCAACAAATCTTGTTATGTAGCTCTAGGACACCTGTATCATTAGGGGTGAATAATAAACAAGCAAAACTGAAGGATATTATAGAAAACATTATCGAGGCTAAATTGGGTATCAAATCACCATTGATCATGCATGGTTATACACTTTTGTTTGAGTATGGTGATGATATTGAGGAAGATGTTGTTGCACATTATGCACAAAAATTAGAGAAGATGTTAGGATAATTTCTAGTTCCAGTCACAAATGGTCTTATTATTACATTAGAGGAATACCGACAAGAGTTCCTATGTAGTATTAATATTGAGAAAATATATGACTTTAATGAGGATTCATAATACATTGTACTGTCTAGCGGGGTTCCCATAGTGGTAAGTGGAAGTGATGATCATGCTGATGAAAGTGGAGAAAAGCTACCAATTGCAACTACAGAAGCTATACATGGTTGTGATGATGTTGAATTAATCACAACTGACTCTCTAGTCACTTCCATAACTAAGAGAAAATTGGGCATTGATATAAATTTAATGATGACAACTACAACATTGATCATTTAGTCTACCCAACTATCATTTTGATGAGGACACTAGTCACATGATATGCGAAGTCAGTGCTATGGTATTTGAACCAAGGCCTGAAATGAAGGTTTTGTGAAGCCTGGTATGCATTCCTTTTCCTTTCACATCACCACCTTTTAACATTTTAAACATTATTTATCTCTTATTTAGATCAATATTTTTCTATCCAAAGTGGCCTTTCCTTGCAATATTCTTTGATATCAATGGTGATAACAACTTCATTAATTTTGGTAATTAAAAGATGTTCTTTTATTGATTCAAAAATTTTATTACAAAACTAGGGAGGCCACATCCAAATCCCCCTGTTGTGGTTTTGAATTGGCCTTTAAAGCTTTAATGCATGATATTCTATCCATATTTACAATGGCATGACTTGAATTTATCCACTATATATTTATGCAATGTAACAAAATTTGGCCTCCTTAGAGTTGGATTGATTTGCTTTCTAGAGATCATATTGATAGCCTTTAATATTTTACTACCTTGGATGGTGCCATGTTGCAACCCATGATAAATATTTTGATAACATAAGAAAACCTTCTTAAACAGCTACAAACCTTTCTAAGATTGTTGACTCGGGCATTTTTGGTTCATTCTTCTCTCTCAATCAGTGTTGTATTTGCAATGTATGTAGTCTGTTTTGTCTCTCTTTCTTCATTCTCCTTTCCTTTTCCATCCCTCCTTGACTTCTTTGTAGCCATTTTCCCAAAATTTGTTGGATGGCTTCTTTGTCTTTCTCATCTCAGTGGGATACCTGCTTGATGGGATTCCTCAAGTTGTACAACCTTAATTCCACTTCTTTTTTCTTGTCCTTGATTAGAGCTCCATTCTCCAATATTTCATTTGTAGGATTGGTGCTCCATTTAGTGTGCTTGTGTTGTGCATCATCACACCTTTTCAGCCAAGTATACCATTGGCTAGCTAGAACATCTTGAATGTAAATCATAGTCCAATGTAGCCTAGTAAAAATACCTTTGAAGACTCTATTTAGGCTTCAGGGGAGTGGTTTTGTGAGGAATACATTGGGATTATCGTATTATTTCTTTGGGTTCCCACTCTGCCCCCATTCATGAAGATTATTTAATATAGATTTGAGAAAGATGCCCATTTTGTCTACCACTTTCTTTGTAGGTTACTCATATCTTCCCCTTTTGGAGGAGATCTTTGACACCCCCTAAGAATGAAACTTTTTTGACCTACACATTTTCCTTTCTCCTACTTGGCCAAATACATATAAATAAGAGGTTTTCCCTATTTTACTCATTACAATGCCTAAGCAATAAAATAAAAGAATAAAGCATCAGGCCTGACAGCTAAAGGAAAGTGGAATTGTGGCATGGTATGAAATTTTAAAAGTAAATAATACCATTCAATTAGAAGGATCATACAATCTAGGAAAAATACTATGAAGTAGTAGAGGGGGTTTCTCCATGACAACTTTTATTCTACCACCATATTTAAAATAACCAACATTAGTGTCTTGCATTGTCTCAGACTCTCAAACACAAAATATTTCTTTGTAAGAGAAATTGAGCCATGGTTTGAAGGGTCACGATCCTTGGGGTTATTGCAAATGTTATGGTTGTATTATTGTGCAATCCTTTTGCATTTACTATGACCTAGTCAAACTATCCAGCCTCAACCTTTCTATCATAAAGAAGGCATTATGGACTCACCTGAAAGAGCCATTGTCAGTTTTCACTCTACAATGGCCTGTAGTGAAGAGATGGAAATGAAAATTCCTTGAAATATTTGTCCAAGAGGTCTATCACAAAGTAATGACCTTCCTCATAATATTGAATTTATTGATTCTGGGTAGATAGTTTACACAATTTGTTCAAGTTAGGGTCCATTATTGTATATAATGTAGGGAGAGTTCTGATGGATATAATCATATCGAATTGGAACCAAGAGGTGTCATAAGCCACAACATTGTCATTACACCCATATCCATAGCCTAACAAAAAGATTTTTCCTATTTCGGTTCACTAACTTAACCCATGTGCTAGAAATCTTGTTTCAGAACCCTTAGATATGTAATAATACCTTGATGGTTTTCGCCCATTGGATTCATGATTTCTTAGTTGAAAATGTTTCCCAACTAGTCTGCACAATCTAATTTGACTTCCCTAGCCTCTTAATGCAGTTCCTTTCAACCCTAGATTTAACTGCAAACCCGCTAGGAAAGTTTATCTACCATGGAACTTGAACAATTCTTCACCCTCAACAGTGCAAAATCTATTTTAGGGTCAACCTATTTAAAGAGATCAAGGAATATGTTCTTATTAATATTAGCAACTAGAACCACCCCAACTAGTTTTCCATGTCAGTTTTCTTAACACTTGATTTCATTGTCAAAGCCAGGACCATTAAATCCATCAATGTCTGCTCATGACCCAAGCTAACCCAAAGGTGGCCCTACTGACTCAAACCCCTCCTACCCCCAAAGATCTGAAAGTAATAAGTGAAGGTAAAGCTATGGACTAAAAATCATTTGTAAGTATAGAGATGATGTCACAAAAGAGAATCTATGTAAGTTTTCCTGTCTATGTTGCTTGTATGAGCTTTGAGAAATATTTAAATTATGTTACAGTGTTCACTTTTTACTTTCTATTTTGTGTCTGTTATAACATTTCAAATCATTTCCATTAGGGATATTTAATAATGTTGTATGTTACTTGGTAGAGCTTGTAATGTTTATTCTCGGGCCATTTTCTTGTAGTGTGTTGATAATTTTCCTATCTTCCACACATGAAATAAATTGTGTTTCCCATAATCGTTTATAAAATAAATGACCTTTATAGGGCTATTTTTGTCCTATTTGATTTCTCTTTCTAGTTTTTGATGTGTATACTAAAAGAAATGTGGATAGTACAATTTGTCTGAACATTTTTCCTATATGTAGGAGCTTGGTACACAATAGTTTGACTGGAAATGTGCCCTGGGAATTAGCCAAGTTGTGTTGACTAAAAAGTCTTAATTGAACAATGAACAACCTGACTGGAGAATTAGACCACCAATTATGGGACTTCGATCATCTATTATTAGTAAAAATTTCCCGCAACAAAATTAAATGGAGGATACCAGCAGGTAGTATATTCAACACATTGAACAAGACTTCACTTGAAGGAAATGTAGGTCTATGTGGATCCAGAGTGAATGTTTCTTGTCCCATGGTTATTCCTAAGCCAATAGTTCTAAACCCAAATATGAGCGAGAGTCCAACTGAAATAGTATCTTCATGTAACTTTTATGTCTACCTGTTGTAACTATGATGGATATTAGACGTGACTTAAGTTGAATTCGAATAAATAAATCCTAGAGTTGAGAAAATCACTGATAAAATCACAACTATTTTTTTTTCTTTGTCTAATAGGCCTCTATGGTCTTAATGGATGAAACATAGGAATAAGAGATATTATTTGAGCTAGAAAAGTTCAGAGTTCAAATATAAGTCCATATTATTGGGCAATGATATTATACAATAACATTTGTTTCTCAGGTCTACTAGGTATATGTTGCACCTTAGTAGCAATAACTAGAAGTAACATACTTACTGAAATCATTGTGCACTTGATATTTGAGCATTTTTTTTGGAAGGGTTTGGGCTCAGCCATATCTATTTTTAGATTACCTTTGATTCTTAATATATATAATTGACGTGAAGATAATTTTTACCAAATAATTTAGTTTAAGGCTTAAGCTTTTATCTTTGTCTTGAATATTTTTAGTGGCATGTTCATATGGCTTAGTGATCTACTAAGTATGAGCCATTGTTTATCCATTTTTTCACACAGTGAAGCTGTTAAATTCTATTCTCAACACTTAGAGAAGTAGCATGACATGATTCTAGAGGAGCATCTTGACCCTCGTAGCTATAAGAAACTTTACAACTACCACAATACTCTTAATGTGTTTTCTATGAAAATGTCTCTAGAACAGTTACAAGATCTTTTTCTAGTGTCCTTTCATCCTTTCCTCAATGGTTGAACATATTGCTCGAAACTTAATCTCTTTTGACAAATTCATCGGATAGTGCTTCAAAGTTTCCTCTTCATTAGGTTGGACACATTAACCATCAATTAACAATGAGTAAACAGTAAAATTAGGCATAAATACTACACTCAACAGAAAATAAACTGATTTTATTAACATTGAAAGTTCATTACTAACAAGAACAACAGGCCTATTTTTCACAAACAGAAACATATACAACCAATCATGTTGGTAGAGTTGGTCATCGTACATGAAAAAAAATCAGACCTATAGTTGTGGGTAAAAATCAGGATTATAAGAGGAAGTAAAATTCTTGAATTATAAAATCTTGTTGGAAATTAGAAACCTTCAATCATCATTTCAAAAAGGACCTCATTTGCTTCATCTGTTTTCCTAGACTTGCAAAATGCATCAATAAGAGCCTTGTAAGTATACACATAAAAAACTAGCGCACTTTGTAACACCTTGTTGCGAAGTTTGCAAGTATCATCCATGTTACCTCTCTTTCATTGTGAATCGATCAGGGTATGTCCTCTAAAGTGATCAAGTTCAAGACACTTCTCTATTGTTTCATTTAATAGATCATTTTCTTCTTCCAATTTCCCTTCCTCACAAAGCTTATGGAGGAGGACATTGTATGTCACCATTCCTGACACCATCCCTTTCCTTATTATTTCATCCTCCATTCTGATAGCCTTAGTCATATTATTTTCTCTGTAATAGCCATCAATCAAGGTATTACATGCTACATTATTTGCAACCATATCACCCATTTCATTCAAAATCTTCAATTCATCCCTCAAGCTTCCTTCTTTGAAAAACCCATGTAGCAGAGTGTTGTATGTTACAATATCAGGTTGGCTACCCTTGTCTAACATTGTGTTTTGGATGGTTAAAGCTTCATAATGCATTTCTTTCTTGGAAATAAGGGAAATAAGACTATTATATCTGAACAAACCTGGACTGAATCCATGCTTCATCTGATTTACAAGTTCTTCAACATTTTGCATATCGCCTTGTTTGCAGTAGGGATGGATCATGACATTAAAAGTTTGAGAATCAACCTCCATCCCTATACACAATATTTACCTATAAATGTTCTAGGTCATAGCTGGAAATTTGGCCTTGAGTAGACAATTTAGAAGGATACTGCAAGAGTGTACGGTGGGGTTGATTCCATAAGAACCCAACTAATAAAATACTTGGATTGCATCTCGGGTCACTTATAATTGTCCATATGAATTGATAAACATACTAAAAACTATAGAATTGATTCCAAACTTGCTATACTCATTGATCATAACATCGAAGAATACTGGAGAAGATAGGAAACCTTTATGGGAAAGAAATTGAAGTAATGACTAAGAAGTTTAGAACTTATTGTTCTTAGTGAGGATATGGATTATGATTTAGTAAAGGTGGGTGGTATTATGGTAGTGTGGCAAGGAGGCAACCCACTTGAAGAATCTCCATGCCAGGTTTCCATGATGACTACCAATATGCAGAATGACCTCACTCATAATGTAAGCATTTATCTTGGAGATGATTTGGCCATTGGAAAAACAATTCCATGTCCCCTCCTTAACCCCTATGAAGACATTTTGAATGAATTTGTGTCCATGTCCACTTGAAATTCATTTTTAGATATGGTTTCGCTTACTGCAAGAATGGAATCTTTGATAGGATTTATTTTCAATGATGTCATGCTTACTTTTCTTGACAAAGAGTGTTACTGGGAATAGTGTCTATGCAGAACTGCTAATCCCACTAAGGCTGGTAGCTACCTTAGAAACAAACAAACTAAAACTACTTTCGATTTCCTTTATGAAAGATAGATGAGAGAAGAATAAAGGAGACCAACCTCTGTCTTGCGCTTGGTTCCTTGCTCGATTCCTCTCTCTTCTGATAGTCCTTTGCTACTTGCTTTCATACCCAGATTCACAGAGTACCTATAGAGTCAAAGCATAATAACACTATACGAGAACATAGATCTATTATCATAAGCAATACAGGATTAGATGTATATTAACCACACAAATGCATAAAACATCAATCACACAAGTGTATGGAGGAAACCTTGAATAGTTTTATTGAAAATCAAGAAAGAGCCAAGAGAATTACAACCAATTATTCTGACCCAACATCATCCTCTCAGCAAGTAAGCCCTTCTTCACCTCATGAAAAGCTTAGATCACCCAACACTATGATGTTGCCTCAAGAAACCAACAACACTTCCTTACAAGATGCAAAATTCCAGCCTCTGGATCTCTGGGATGAGGGATCCATATATAGATGTCTGCAAGGGAGGTGAGTCAGCTTGAGATTTGATTAGTGTCTTCCCTCTGATAGTTCTTGATTCCACTTGGAGATTGATGATCTCTTACTCATCCCTGGTCGAATTCAGAGAGGCAAGTGTCACAGGAGAAGTTTCTGGAAGATTCCATGCTTCTCCACCTTGCGGATTGACCCTTCCATTTGTCCCTTCTTGCCCATCGCACCCCATAGAAGGGATTTTTGAAATGCAACGCACCTACTGTGTGTATTTAGGTGGGATGCAACGCACTTTGCCTATGGAGCAGGTGAAATGGTCCAGTTTTGACCAGTTCTGAGTAGTTTTTCATGGAGAACTTCTGGGAGATGTTGTAATCAATTGACCTTGTTCTTTTAGGGGTTGGAACAACACCTTTCGGGACTTAGGAGACCTTGGTTTATGGAAATTTATGCTTGGGGTTGCAGTGCCCAAAAATGTCTATAACAGTTGCCCCCTAAAGCATGAGGTCGTTAATCTTTTGATGTCGGGTGAAATGCTTTATCATGAGGATCCGAAGTTCTTTCAAGCTGGAAGGAGACCTGTAATAATATACAATACAATACATTATCTTCATAATATTTTCATGATCTAGATGAGGCGGCCATTCCCATGCTCAGCGTTTATAAATTCATTTTCATGTACATAGGACAGACAATCGTCTGAGTGTAGACTGATGATTTTGGTAGAGCCATCATCCCTTAGATTGGATGATTATCTGTGAAGCAATGATGTACATTTGATGTCTTTATTTTCCTGAATATATATCACAGCCCGGATGGATGAAACTAGATCCGGGGTCTTCAATCTTGTTCGATCTTCACTCAAAGTACAAGTCGATCCATGTGAGAGATGTTCTGGAGTTGAACATGGAAAGACATCGCCTGATTACCAACCAATGATGTAAGTTGTTAACAGGTGTGAGGGGAATCACCGATAATGATAATGATCCTCAAGGTACTGCAGTACAATTCACATGGTGCGAATAAGGGATTTGGCATCGAACACCACGTAAAATCTTTCGGTCGAAGGCCATTGATGTAAACTAGTCGCCGGAATTGAGAAACTTGCCATTGAGGCATGCAAGCTTCAAAGTACTGAAAGGGTTGTTCCTAGATCGACTTCTTGGATAATGAGTTGATGTCGACAAGAAGCGATCCGTCATAGGAGGGCCTTAATGAATCCCACATCAATGACATGGAATGGAGCAAATGATTTTAATGGAGGTGAAAATGATCTGGTGATATATGGTTCAGGGTGGCGGTCATGAAAGAATGGAGCGAAAATGTATTGTAGTGGGTGAGACAGAGGTGAATTCTCTGAGTGACTTCTCTTGAACATATCGGTGACACTGACATGATGGATTGGTAGCATTAACCCCAAATGTGGATGGTGTGATGGAACCATGGTGATGTGACCAGTGAATGGAACAACCCAACCCGACTTGGATGTGGAGTGAAAGTGTCATGTTCAAGAGCGACTTGCTACCAACAAAGTTTTTTCAAGTTTTCTTCCCAATTTTTCCCCAGTCATTGCTGACCAGTACCTCTTTATTTTTGTCAAGCTTGAGGAGGATAACATACGCTTGTTCTATAATTTGCCCTTCGGGCAAACCCATCGCTATGTTTTAACGAGCCTAGCGATAGTGAAACTCGTTCTTGTCTGCTATGGACAAGTTTGTCGCTATTATGTTTTAACGAGTTTAACGACAAAGATAACTCGGTCCTTTTCAATTTTAGAGAGTCTGAAAAGGAACGTAAAGGAAACTCCAAAATCATTTTTCACCATCTAATCCCTTAAGTCCGAAAAAGTATAAAATAATACGAAAGGGATGAATATTCGGTAATTTTAACGAGCTGAACAAGACAAGCGCTCGATCTTTTTGTGTAATAATCCTTCAAGTCCAAAAAGATTAAAATCTAAAGGAGGGATAGCACTTCTGGTCGCTTTAACGAGCTGGAGAGGCCAATGGCTCGACAATATTTTCATATTTTACGAGTCAGTTGAAAAGAGCTTAAAGGAGATTCGTTTTTTGAGGAACGAGTGATAGGTGTGGGTAGCAGCTGATTCCAGGTAAGGTTTGGAATTTTCCAATCACGACAGTGTTACAAGGATGGATAACAGGATCACTCTTCGTAGCTGTTCCTCAAAAGGGGTAAACAATCAAGTGGAGGTGAATGATCGGCCAATACAGAGTGGAGGTGATGATGAGAACACGACCAAGGCTTTAAAGGCTGAAATACTACATTCACGATGGTTATTTACTGGAAATTGGTTCATTTTTTAATGAGCTTAAACACTAGGGGAAACACTTTCTCATGGCTTATGTTTATTTTTTAACGAGCTTAAATTCCGCGATAAAACTGCTGGATATAATGGTCATTTCTTGACTTTACCATTAATGACTTTGTTCATTCAAAGGTTGCGTTGCATGCTCAATTGCTTCATAAAACTAGTTAGAAATGAACAATACATGTTTGGAAAATGAGTTAAGACACTAATATTTACTTGAATTACGTAAAAAGTAATTTAAAAGTGCTTTTACCCTTCATTTTACCATTTCATTTGAACTTTGGCTTGTTGGAGCTTTGGAGGTGCTTTCCCCCTTTGATTTTCACCAGCTGATTCTGAGAGATTCTATGGACGATTTTTGTCGCCGTCTAGACCAAGTAGGAGCTAAACCTGAGCTCTTTCATTTCATCCTTTCCATTTTTCATTCTGAGCCTGATTTCTGGTTTTTATGAGCCCCTAGGGTTTGAAAAACTCGCCCTGGCTCCATCGCACCCTTTCTATATTTAAAGGTGTGTTGCATGTTGGTCTACCCACTGGACAGTTAGCATGCAACGTACCTAGAACACTGCTGGTGGTGCGATGGGTGCAAGGAGGGAAATTTGTGCACAGTTTTCAATGGAAATTTTTGCCCGTTTCTCACCAAATCAGGATCTAGCTCCTCTCTTCTTTGTTTTCAGATATTTATTGGAGAAAAATGACTATTACATGGCGAGAATGTGAGCATGAAGAAGAGGACATGCTTGCTTTACATGATCCGGTTACAGTAAACGCACTGCGGAACTGTGGCCTGTTGAAGTTTTTCCACATCTCTAGCATGAGGCAACAAATCAACTTGCTGCAATATTTGCTCGATGCTTGGGACCCTACCAGCCAGGTGTTCCATATTAGGGGCAAATCCATCCCCTTGACTGTCGTGGACATCTATTTTTTGATCGGCTTATCGAGGCGGGGTGCCCCTATCTCTTTATCAAGTTTGGCCCGTGGAGGTGAATCTGTGAGAGATTACGTTCACAGGTATTGCAGAGAGGGATCTTAGCCGAGTAAAGACGGCAAGATCATCATCTGAGATGTCACTGACAGGTCTTTGAGGACCATTCTTTTCACTTTTCGTAGGATGGCTGGTGGTGCGGCTCTTCATGTGGCCAATCGGTCTTATATGCAGTATGCCTTAGAATGTCTCAAACTGAAGGTGTTTAACTGGTGTGATGCAGTACTCCTTGTGATGAAAGAACAATTGACCAAGGTGAAAAATGGGAGATTGAAGAGCTTTGGATATGGTTCTATTTTGACCGCCTTCGCCTTGGAAAAGATCCCACTGATGCAGCCGCAGTATATTTCACTTGGTTTACCTCCATCGACTGAACCATGTATGTAGAGATGGGTTGACCATATGTCTAGAAATGCTGGTCAGTCTCAGATTTCCTTCTCTGATACCTTCTTCGGGTGGTTCGATCGCCAGGAGATGGTTTTTTCCGAGTATCCATATGCTGGTATGGACTTCCGGGTTGACCCGGATTTGGTACTGCCGGCTGGCGAGCAGTGGGGTGCCATTGTTAAATTCTTTGACCATTTTTCTGTTTATCATTTCTCTTTATAATGTCCTTGTTCTTTATTCTATCAAGACTAATCAGAACTCATGTGCTCATGCAGATATTGGTCTCGTCTGGCCAGTAGTACACCTGAGAGTGTCGGCCATCGCTCCAGGAGGAGAGGCTATGGGAAGGGCTATCCTTCGCGACCTTAATGTGGCCGAGACTCTTTCAACATTACAGGATCAGGTTGAGGGCCTCACTCTTGGTATTCCAGATGTGAGGACTGACGAGTTGCCTCTGAGGTTGCAGTGACATACCACTAGCGTGCCAAGTCGATGGACTAGGCTTTTACGCATGATTGCACAGGCGGTGACTTGTTATCACCAGCATCATTAGACTAGGCTTCCCCCTCGCGTTTTTAGTTTTGTGTCATTTGACCAAGTTTGTCTTGGTTACAGAACATTATGTGTAAACCATAAACAGTTATATATATATTTTTGATTTTCGGAGTTTTATTTTGGTTAAGTTACATAATCCGAATACAAATATTGATGAAATGCTTCTTTTCATAAATGTTGCAAATGTCTATCTAACACATAATTTTCCAATGAGTCAGTTAATGTGTTTAAGCTTCTGGAAATATGTTGACATTGAATAAAATTAAATTTCCTTTCCAAAATCTTGACCCTTAGGAACATGCGATAGATAGCTGGATTTCGGATGGAGTAGATACCAATGAGTTGTAGTATGACGAGCTGTGAGTCTAGCTTGACGACAAGTCGGCGTATGCCATGTGTGATGGCATCAGAGATAAGTTCTATCAATGTGCTATATTCAACGATGTTATTTGTTGATCGACCAATACATACCCCTCTGAAACTTACTAACTCGCCGCTTGGATCAACAATGGCCCAGGCTACAGAAGATAGGTTCCGCGAACTACGACTTGCTCCGTCGGCATACCCAACAAAAGATTCCAATAGGTTCGACATCTGTGAAAAATGTAAAAAGTGGATTTACTTGACCAAAACGATTACCCTTAGCAAAAACAAAAATGTAACAAAAGCATATAGGTTACCATACTGATTATGCATAGTAACGCTTAAGGTACAACCTGTTACGGGGTTGCGCCAGTGGAATTCCGTCATAATCCATTAACTCGTAGGCTCCTTTTGCTAATACACGTTTAACAATATAGGGGCCCATCCATAAAGACTTGAATTTACCTGCTCCCAATTTATCGGATTCTTGGTCATAAAGTAAGACCAGGTCACCTTCTGAGAAGACATGAGGTTTGACATTCTTGTCAAACTGCGACTTGAATCATTTCTTATGGGCTTCATTAGCCAATGCAGTATCATGACGGGTTTCATCCAATTGGATTAGTTCCAAGAAACGAGCCTCATATTCTGAAGTTTTTGGGAGAAGGTCGATTGCGAGTTTGAGGGACAAGATTTCACACTGAACTGGTAAGGTTGCTTCTAGGCCATACATGAGTTGGAAGGGTGTAAACCCGGTTGCATTCCTTACCGATGTTCGGTATGCCCACAAGGCTGAGTACAGGATCAGGTGCCAACTCCTTTTGTGGACTCCAATCATCCTTTGCAGCATGCGCTTCAGGACTTTGTTGATTGCTTCAACTTGTTCGTTGGCATGCAGATAGTATGGAGTAGAGCTGTCGTGAGACAACCCTAATTTGGCAGCTAATTCGGCCATCATGTGATTGCGAAAATGCGATCCATGATCTGTGACTATAGCCTGTGGAAGCCGAATCTGGCGACTACATGATTGAAAAAGAAAAGGGCAGTTGTTTCACCAGTGTTATCTAATGTAGGCATCGCCTCAGCCCATTTGGTAAAATAATCCACTATTACTATGATATACCCATGCCCCCCAGTCGAGGTGGGGTTACATGTCATGAAATCGATTCCCCATTTGGCGAATGGCCCAACAGCAACTATTGGCTGCAGAGATGTGGGTGGTCTTCTGGTTTTGCTATAGAAAATTTGATAGGCATGGCAACTTCTGACTGTGGTTATGAAATCTTTGAACATTATTGGCCAGAAGTATCCTACTCGTAAAAAATTTTGCGCCGTAGCATAACCGGATTGATGCCCCCCACACGCACCTGAATGGAAATCATTCAGGACTTTTTCGGCTTCCTCATGGGTGAGGCACCTCCATAGAACTGTATCGACACCACAACGGTAAAGCGTGTCACCGACAATCATGTAGTCTTTTGATTGGTATCGGATACGTCTTTGTTCGGAGCAGGAGGTGTTAGGCCTATATTTTTGGGTTTGGAGATAAATGATCATATCTCCATACCACGGACTGCTTGAAGATATCAGAAGCAAAGATTCGTCCACGATTGTTTCTTCAGATGTTTCATCGTTGGACGACGATGGGAGATCGCATAATAATTCCGTGAAAACCAGGGCTTTCTTTGACTTGGATTTTACAAATTCCAGATCAAACTCTTGTAGAATTGCTATCCATTTTGAATATTTGCCCCCCAGCAACTGTCGCGACAATATATAAGTCATGGGGTTGCAATCTGACAGAATGGTAGTTTTTCGAAAGAGGACATAGTGTCGAAATCTCTGTATCGCTTGAACAACTACGAGCGCCAGATTTTCAACATAGGAATATTTGCTCTCTGTATCATTTAAGTTTTTACTTAAATAACATAGGATGTTCAATTCTGTTTTCTTCTTGAACTAAAACCATTGCGATGGTTGTATCTGCTGCAGCCAGATACAGGTTAAAGTATTTTTGATAATCAGGAGCGTACATTAATGATGCTTTCATTAGGGATTCTTTTAAATCATCAAAGGAAGCTTGCACGACCTCATCCCATACGAAGGGCACTTCCTTTTTCAATAGATGTGTGTAACCTTTAGCAAGTTCGGCGTAATTTGGAATGAACCTCCTCAGAAAGTTTGTTTTCCCTTGGAGTTTCTAAATCTGAAGCAAATTTGAAGGTGGAGGCAAATTTATGATTTCCTGAACTTTGCATGGGTCAAGACAAATCCCGTCCTTTGAGACTACAAAGACAAGTAAGCGACCAGAACTGACAAAGAACACACATTTGTGTGGATTGAGTCGTATCTTGTAGTGTCGGCAATGTAGAAATATCGCTCTTAAATGCTGCGGATGATCAGTCCACTTTCTTGAATGAGATGGAAGGTCGTCGAGATATGGTTGAACGATGTTTTTGATTTCATGGAAGGCATAATTGATTGCCCTTTGAAACGTTGCCCCTGCGTTCTTTAAACCAAAGGGTAATTTGCGGTATGCGAATGTGCCCCACGGACAAATAAATGCAGTCTTTGACTAGTCCTGTGGGCGGATATTTATTTTATTATACCCGGACAATCCATCCATGAACGAAACGATTTCGCACCCGGTGCATTCATCAATTATCTTGTCAATAAAGGGTGTAGGGTAGTTGTCTTTTGGACAAGCTTGATTTACATCCCTATAATCAACACACACTTTAATCGTTCCTTGTTTTTTCATAACAGGAACAATGTTTGATACCCAATCGGTTAGAGGAACCGGGTAAATGAAACCATCATGGAGAAGCTTTTCAACTTTTGCCTTGATGGCAGCGGCTTTCTTGGGGTGCACCTGTCGTAGCCGTTGTCGTACTGGTTTGACATCTGGATACATCTTAATTTCGTGTTCAACTATACTCTAGTCAATTCTTTGCATTTCATCATATGACCAAGCAAAGGCATCTCTGAATTCACGAAAAGGAGCGTTATATATTTCCAGTTCTAAAGGGGAACAACATTTGCCAACATAAATATTCTCTATAACATCTGTTTTGGTCAAGATATTTATGGCAATAGTCTCTTCAATGTTGGACAAGTTTCGCTCGGAATCCACCGTGTTTACAGTGTTTGATAGGAAATCAAAAACTGATGGATGATGAAGGTCATCAGGAGTATCTTCTTTACAAGTTGGAAGATGGGAATGATGGTGGTAATCTTCCCATGGTGCCCCTTCAATTACCATTGATTGAACAATTCCTTCATCGGTGTAATGCACTTGTGACCAAGGATCTTAAGGGGTGCCATATTTGTTAGACCTATCTATCCAAATGCTTGATGAGCGTTGATTTGGGTTTGCCTCCCATGCTAGAAACATTGATTGCTACAATATTTCCATTTGGCTTGGAGGCAACACCAATAAATGATCCATGTTAATATCGTTTTCTGAGATCTTGTTAATAGAAGATATCATATTGCAGGTTACTATCACTGCCACTTCCGCCAGATTGATTGGAGGTGGAAGGACAAAAGTACCCATTAATATAGGGTCTTTTAGTAGGCCTACTCCGATATTTTGAAGCGAATGGGGGCTTCCATGGATCATCGGAATGCTTCCCGTAACTTGGGAACCATTGGGGAGGAAAGTTTGTTGATCGGTGATTGTAATCCCTCCTTGAAAGGGAAATGCAATCTTCCTAAAATACGTCGACACAACAGCAGCCATAGCATATATCCATGGTATTCCCAGTAGGATGTTGTAATTGAGGTTTCCGTCGATTACTTCGACATCTATTTCTACTATCTTTCCTCCTAGTTCCACTTGCAAGTTACTTAGAATACCATACGGGGTATACGTTCATCCGTCGAATGCTTTTAATGTTGTCGAAGATCGCGACAAGGTTGGAGATCCTAAAGTTTTCCAGCAACTCATCGACATTATACATGTAGATGCCCCCTCATCAATAATTGTTCGATGAACAATTTTGTTGAGGGCTTTCACTTGAATGAGGAAATCTAGTTGAACTAGTAACTGAGGATCGTATCCTTTATGATTAAAGGACACAATATTAGAATCCTTTAGGTCTATCCCACCAATAGCTGATAATAAAGCCTGCTTTTGGGATGGGCAATTTTGCAGTACTTCAAGTGTCGACATAGCGGATGGCGATTGGGCAGGATCTTCCACTATATTATAATGTTGTGCTGCTCTGACACGAGGATTAAATGTCGACTTATGTACTTATGTCGAAGTTGTTGTGGAACTACTAGGTTGATCTTTATCCTTATTGTTCGACAGTTGTGGATTCCCGTAATCTTTGTTCCTTTTGTTGATATCAAAGCATCATTTTGATGTTTGGAAACCGACAACATCAGTACTTGGGATGGGGAAGCATATCCACTGTCAACCAAATTTGTTCCTGGATTCGGAAACGGATCAGTTAATACTGACGAGGTTTTTTAATTCTTGCAGAATTGTTTAAGCTCAGCTTTAAATGGACAGTCTTTTGTCGAATGATCCTCATCACATATTATGCATGGATTTTTTGGTTTCCTATTTCCAGTAGGGTTTGCAAAAGATTTTTCAGGTGAGGATTCCTCCTGTTTCTTCTTCTTCCCTTTTTTTTTTCTTCTTGCCTCCTGGTTGCTTGGTTACTTTGCCTTTATCAGTCGAGATGGCATTTACTTCCGAGGCTAGAAGTTCTTCTTTCACATTTTGACTGGAAATCTTACGGGCCTTTTTAGATGTAGCCTTTGTCGATTTCGTGTTTGTTGTACCAATCATGCCATCGCCGGCATGAGAGTCATTGTTTGATTTAGGAGGAGGGGGGACCGAAAATTCCGGTCTGGGAGCGTCAGGTATTTTATCGTAGAGTGTGCCAGACTGAGTGTAAATCAAGTCTAAATATTGTGCACGAGCGATAACTTGCTCTTCGGCGACGACTCCTCCTTTTGCCACATCTTCCATGATGGAAGGTAATAATGACTTAATAAACCATTCAGCTAAAAGCTGATCAGGAACATATGTTTTTACCATTCTACGACGACGTCACCACTCATGAATATGATCGGATATGTGAGCGGCCGTTGTTTTCTTGAAATTGGTAAGAAGTTCCGTTCCCGTTTCATACCTTATCGGTAACTGAAAATGGGTTAAAAAGGTTGTGGCTAGGGTACTGAACTTGTCAAACGAAGCTCTGGGTAATTCGATATACCATTTTTTCGCCGGACTAGTTAGCGTCCTCTGAAAAAGGCGAAGTCTAATCGAATCATCCTTTAGGGTGTTTGATGAACACCACAGATGAAAGGTCATCACATGATTCGACGGATCTTCACCCGGGTTTCCATTAAATTTAGGAATATCTGATGGAAGTTTATGCAGAATTGCTGGCCACCAAGGGGCGTAGGCAATTGGATCGTTTGTTAACTGATTTAGATCCAGTAACTCTAAAGTTGCCACGAAGGGTAACTGTTGATTCAGGTTAGGCAAAGCATACCCAAGATAAGATGGAATCGCCTGAGTAGTTGGTCTCTGCATACCAACATAATGCATTTGATGCTGGTAACTTTGGTAAGGTTGATGGGCATAACCATTGTAGAATGGTTGATTTTGACCGTTTTGAATATACGGTTGCCCACTATTTGCAAATATTTGTTTCTCGAATCCTTGGTATACCTATTGGAATTTCTGTTGTTGGTATTGCACTAGCCATGGTTGCGAAGCCATGTGCTGTTGTCCAATACTGACTGTTTGACCAAGATGAGGGGTAATTGTACCCGTTTGGGCTTGTGTCATTCCACTAGTTGGCGATTGTGGTTGACTCGCAGGGCCAAGAGGCTGTTGCATTACAACCTGAGAAACATGAGGTTGGCATACAACAGGCAGCGCTTGTACTTGCGACATTGTCACAATAACCGACGTAGTTGGTATATTTGACATAGGTAAACATTGTTGCATTGAATACACAACTCTTGGTTGTTGAGGTAGTATCGGCACCCAACCACTAGATGTAATTCCAGCATAACCTGAATTTTGTTGTGAACTCCCATATGGTTTTCCTCTCGGAGGAGACAATGAAAGGGTATATTTCCCCCCATATGGCGGTAATCTGGTACTTAAAGGAATTGTTTGCCCTTGAGGACCAGACTGCCCAAATTGACATCCTGAAGGATCAATTTGCTAAGACTCAACATAATAGTTTCTGGATACTATTCCAGATGAACAAACAGGAACGGACCATACTGCTGAAATATCCCCTGAGTGGGCCCCTTCTAGCGATTGAGAAATAGTTGGGACAGATAGTATACCGGCGAACAGTGTTGGAGTGACAGCAGGAATTTTTGTCGTCGCTATGTCGGATGACACAGCCCTAGATGTTGACGGTTGTTCAAACATTTCTAGTCTATCCAAAAGATTGCCTAGCGATTCTACAGGAGCTTCCGATGGCAGTAGACTAATTTTCGATGAAGAAGGATACAGTGTGATCCCGACTCCAAATTGCGATGGAGTACTAGATGGAGGATCCTCCACATTCTCTTCTATAGCAATCAAACCAGGTGGAAGAGGTAGACCGTCTGGTCCGTAAAATATTTCCGGTGCTGAAGAAGGTATGGAATCTGCAGCGACAGATGCTTGGGGAATAACACCCTCTGAATCAGTTGTAGATGGAACTGGTTCAGTAACACAAGTGTTTACCCTCACACTAGGATCAGTGCTACTGTCCTTCGGTGGCTGCTGAACTTCTTCTGTAAAGGCAGGGATACCAGAAATGTTTGGAGTAACCGGAGTCTCTTATGGTGTTGGAACACTTGTTCTAACTTTACCAGGGGATTTGGAACCGGTTAAACGAGTTCGCTTTGTCCGTAACAGTTTCGATTCCGGAGACAAAGACGGTTGACTCATAAGCCTCCGCGAATGACGGGGTTTCAATTGAATTTATTCCACAATTGCGGATTACTCGATCAACTAAAAATCAAGGGGAAGTATGTTTCCGAATTAGATGAATTTTAGACGCTTTGACACAACTTGTTTTTTCAATTTTTAAGAGTCGAGAAAAAACAAAAGATGACTCTAGTTGCCTTCGATTTTTAATGAGCCTAAAGCGACAAGTGCTCAAATGGACCTTTTCCGTTAAGGAGTCTGAAAAGGAACGGAAGGGACTGTTCTGGAAATCTAGACAGAGGGATTACCAAACCAATCACAAAACTGTAGAATACTTTTTACGGTACGGCAGTCAATCTTCCCGAATGCTGTGTTCAGTGCGTTTCGATCGATAGGGTGGCAGACACGGCTTCCTATGGATAAAAGATAAAGCCTATTGTTGTCTCCCAAAATATACTCGACAGTACGTGGGAGCACAAGTCCGTATTGGCACTTATCGTCTCAAAGTGGAGGAATAACCCAACCAACAGTGAAAACAACAGTTACCAGTCTTTACGACGCCGGAATACGTCTCTAGCCTAGACTTCTAGATGTTTTGTGTTAGGTTCCAAAGCGTTTTTAGATTCATTAATTTTTTTTTATAGTTGATCTTGCTTAAGAAATTTTCCTTTCAGGTTCACTGCGTGATGTAGAGGTACAATTCCTAAAATGCAATCTAAGATGATAAACAGGACCATTTAATCTTCTTTTTGCAAATGAAAATCCTAGCTACTAAGGAAAGAGAGATGGCATTCTTTCAACAAAGAGCAAAGAGCACACACTATATGCATTGTCCTAAATCAAACCAACAAACAGTATAAATGCAAATGCACGTGCATGTATTTGTTTTTCAGCCTTCTTAATGTGTAAATGATAAAAAGAAAGCTAATGCGCAAATCTGAATTATTTTTCAAAGCGACAATTACTAACAAGCTTCTTTTCAAAACAAAATGAGGACAATGCCAACACTTTGTGATTTGGAATTGAAAACTCGCTTTTGACACTAGAAAACCTACTAATTTAGATCAAATACAATAGTAACAAGGTAATCGACTATCAAGAGCAATCAGATTCTCTTCTATGACTGAAAACGACACTTGTGACACTTTCAAATCAAGAAACGACAGTACAATTATGCTACTTCTTTGTAAAGGAGAACTGAAAATGACTCAAAAAATACATAAAAACATTTACAGTTCTTTGCACAATGGAGGCGGAATAACAGCAAGGAAAGGGGTTTCAAACAGAGGTGTATTGACTACAGGCAGCAAAACTCCTGAATAGAGCTGAAAAGAGTGAACACAGAAACCAAAATTTAGGAACAAGGCCTTGTCTGATCAGCGCACCTGTAACACAGTGAAATTGAAATGCAACGCACCTACTACACTCGGGAAGTGCGCTGCATTTGAAGTTCACAGAACAGACAGTGCACTGGACCAGGGATGAGACTTTGATTGGATTCCGGGTCACAGTTTGCAGTTCAGTTCAGGGATTTAGGCCAAGCAAGTGGTAATCAATAAATCAATCACAGGGGTAGATCTAAGGAGGTTACTAGAGCCACCACGAGGGCAATTAGAAAGCTTGTAAGTCAATTGTTTAATTCATAAACAAAACCCGGAGATTGAATGAAGCAGTGTTGATCTACTTTGCACGTGCATAGCAAATGCAGTTTGAAGGCTAGCTGGATTGACTTCAGGCTCCGTCTGTAAGTTTATAAAGTAAACAAATGTAGATGAAAAAGCAATATACTCGCTCCCCAGCGGAGTCGCCATTTTGTTACTGGGAATAGTGTCTATGCAGAACCGCTAATCCCACTAAGGCTGGTAGCTACCTTAGAAACAAACGAACTAAAACTACTTTCGTTTTCCTTTATGAAAGATAGATGAGAGAATAATAAAGGAGACCAACCTCTGTCTTACGCTTGGTTCCTTGCTCGATTCCTCTCTCTTCTAATAGTCCTTTGCTACTTGCTTTCGTACCCAGCTTCACAGAGTACCTGTAGAGTCAAAGCAGCATAACACTATATGAGAACATAGATCTATTATCATAAGCAATACAGGATCAGATGTATATTAACCACACAAATGCATAAAACATCAATCACACAAGTGTATGGAGGAAAACTTGAATAATTTTATTGATAATCAAGAAAGAGCCAAGAGAATTACAACCAATTGTTCTTACCCAACATCATCCTCTCAGCAAGTAATGCCTTCTTCACCTCATGAAAAGCTTAGATCACCCAACACTATGATGTTGCCTCAAGAAACCAACAACACTTCCTTACAAGATGCAAAATTCCAGCCTCTGGATCTCTGGGATGAGGGATCCATATATAGATGTCTGCAAGGGAGGTGAGTTAGCTTGAGATTTGATTAGTGTCTTCCCTCTGATATTTCTTGATTCCACTTGGAGATTGATGATCTCTTACTCATCCCTGGTCGAATTCAGAGAGGCAAGTGTCACAGGAGAAGTTTCTGGAATATTCCATGCTTCTCCACCTTGCGAATTGACCCTGCCATTTTTCCCTTCTCGCCCATCGCACCCCATAGAAGGGCTTTTTGAAATGCAACACACCTACTATGTGTATTTAGGTGGGATGAAATGCACTTTGCCTATGGAGCAGGTGAAATGGTCTAGTTTTGACCAGTTCTGAGTAGTTTTTCATGGAGAACTTCTGGGAGATGCTGTAATCAGTTGACCTTGTTCTTTTAGGGTTTGGAACAACACCTTTAGGGACTTAGGAGCCCTTGGTTTATGGAAATTTATGCTTGGGGTTGCAGTGCCCAAAAATGCCTATAACAAACATGTTCATTGTTTTGTTTGTAGGCAAAAAAAACTGAGGAAAACTATAAGATTAAAACATGTCTAAAAGGACTAGAAAGTTAAAATGTTGACAACTCATACTTAAAAGTTTTTGGGCCTTCCATCTGAAGTGTGGCCAAGTGGAGGAGGGGAAGAGAGAGAAGGGGAAGGGATTGTGTTATGCAACCAACTCACAAAAAAGAAGAATGAGATAGATCAACGACCTCAAAAGTAGCCTCTTCGAGGGGACAACCTCCTTTAAATTACACAAATGAAAAATTCTTGGATGATACAAATGAAAAGACCTCCTTTCTATATATAGGAGTGTAAGGGGTCATAATATAATCAGAGCCGACATAACAATAATAATGTAAGGGCACAATAATAACAATAGTGGGATTTTATGGGGCATAATAATAACAATATGGGGACAAGAAGGACACAAAAATAAAAATAAGGGGCTACAATGACAATAATAATAAGGGAATACACTAGTATTATAGGGACCTAACATTCCCCTCTCATTCAAAAATGTGTTTTCCTCTATGCTTGAGTAGTTCTGGATGCTTCTGTATAAAATTATCATCCTCCCATGTGGAATCTTCAGCGAGTAAGTTCTTCCACTTGATGAGATAGTCTGAAATTGATCGATTCTATAGCTGTCGAGTTCTTGTTTCAGTGACTGCTTTAGGTTCCAACATGATTCCCTTCCTCTTCAAGTTTTGGAAATATTGTTTGAACTGGGAGCTTGTCACCTATAACCTTCTTTAACCACGAAACATGGAAAACTGGTTGCACTCGGGAAGATGCAGGCAACACTTTGTACGGACCATAATACTTTGGTGATAATTTATTGTCCTTCTTAGCTTGCTTGAGGTACATTTGTTTGTATCATTGTAGTCATAGAAATACCCAGTCACCTACATCAAAACTTCTTTCGCTGCGACGTTGATATGCATGTTGTTTCATTCTATTTTGCACCAAAGCCACACTATCCTTTAAGAGTTGGAGAAATTTTGTTGATGTTCGATGTGAAATTCCACTGCTTGAACCTTAGAATTTTCTCTTAAATATGATTTTATGGACGGTGGATGATATCAATAAAGTGCCATAAATGGGATCATTTTTGCTGCAGCATGGAAGGAAGTGTTATACCACCATTCAGCCATAGGCAACCATTTGACCCATTGTGTCCGTTTATCAGATACAAAGCAACGAGGATATCCTTCCAAACAATTTTTCACTATCTCAGTTTTCCCATCAGATTCAGGATGATAAGATGAGCTATGAGCTAATTGAGTACCCAGACAAGAAATTAATTATGTCCAAAAATTTCCAGCGAAGAAATGATCTCTGTTGCTTACAACAATCTTTGGGTTTCCATGTAGCTTTTGAATTGTTTCCATAAGTGCAGTAGCAACTGTATTGGCTTTAAATGGATGAGATAATGCATAAAAGTGTGCATACTTGGTAAGCTTATCAACTACCACCATGATGACACTCTTTCCTTTGGACTTGGGTAAACCTGTGATAAAATCCATTGAAACCTCCTCCCAAAGTTGACTTGGAATGGATAAAGGTTGCAATAGATCTGGGGTCTTAATTGTCTCAACTTTATTTTGTTGGAAAACTAAACATTCGACCACAAAATTTTGAATATCAGATTTAAGGTCATCCCCAAAAAAATCCTTCTTAACCCTGTAGTAAGTTTTTAAAATTCCTAAATGCCCTCCTAAGGGACATGTGTGCAATTCTAGAAGAATATTTTGTTTGAGTTGGTAATTCTTACACAAGTATAAGCGATATTTGTACCATAACGAATCACTTTTCCAGCTAAATGTATCAAATGTATTGTGATCTTGCTGCAACTTTTGAATGAGTTCCCACACTTCTTTTTCATTCTTCCATTCATCCCTTGCTTTGTTAATCCAATCTGGTTGGATAATAGAAATGGCACAAAGTAACGCTTCCACATCCTCATCCTTTCTTGAGAGTGCATCTCCAACAATATTTTTCTTCCCTTTTTTGTAGATGATTTCAAAGTCATAACCCAACATCTTTGTGACCCATTTTTGTTTCTCTTCTGAAGATAATCTTTGTTCTAAAAAGTATTTAAGACTATCATGATCCATTTTTTCCCTTAAGTATCTTGCCATTAGGAAAGGTCACCACTTCTTATGTGCATGTAGTATTGCCAACATTTCCTTCTCATAAATAGCTTTGTGTAAATATTTTCCTTTGGTTGGACAACTTTCAAAAGCAATGAGTCTTTCTTCTTGCATTAAAACAACACCAATTCCATTTCTCGAGGCATCACATTCCAGAATAAAGGTTTTTGTGAAGTCTGATGTAGCTAAGACCGATGCTTGGAACATTACCACTTTAAGATATTCAAAGGCTTTCATTGCTTCTAGAGTCCAAGAAAATGCATCTTTCTTCAATAATGTTGTTATAGGTGCTCGTATTCTCCCATCATTCTTAATGAACTTGTGATAATACCCTGTCAACCCAAGAAATCCTTGCAGATGCTTTATCGATGTGGGGATTTTCCATTCCTTAATGGTTTTAATTTTGCTAGGGTCTACCTTAACACCTTCATGAGATACAATATGAACCAAATATTCCACCTCTAGTACTCCAAAGAAACATTTGGAGGTTTTTGCATATAATTGTTTCTCCTCCAATATTTTGAGCACTCTATCAACATGTTGAACATGATCCTTCCAAGACTTGTTGTAGATTAGTATATCATCAAAAAATACTGACACAAATTTTCTAAGGAAGGGTTTGAAAATGGAATTCAACAAACCTTGGAATATAGAAGGTGCATTAGTAAGGCCAAAAGGCATGACCAAAAATTCATAATGACCCTCATGAGTTCTAAATGATGCTTTTAGAATGTCTTCAATCTTCATTATGATTTGATGATATCCTGAACAAAGGTCCAACTTGGTGAAGTAAATTGCTCCATGCAATTCATCCAATAATTCATCAATGATAGGAATGGGAAATTTATCTTTAATAGTGAGCTTGTTGAGCTCCCTATAATCTGGACATATGTGCCATGATCCTTCCTTCTTGTACAACAATACTACTGGAGCAGAGAAAGACCGTTGACTACATTGAATTATATGTTCAATTTCACTCTTTTGGACATAGGGATATCTGTAAGGCTAGATGTTTGGAGAAACACTTTCCGAAATCAAATGAATAGCATGATCATGATCATGAATAGGTGGGAGGCTTTTGGGTGTCTCAAATATGTTGGAATAATTATCGAAGACTTTTTAGAGATATGGAGAAATATATGATTTCGATGTGGGAACCTCTAGCCAACAGAATTGTGCAATTACACCACGTTGTTCTTACTTTAGAAGCTTTGTCATGCCATAGAGTTCATTATATTTCTCAGTTTCCCTGCAATACCCCTTAATTCAACTTCCTTTCATTCTGAATTTTTTTTCTAGAAAAGTTCTTGAAAGTTAAAAGGTATTGTACCCAAAGATTGTAGCCATTGGACCGCTAGTACAACATCAGCACCACCCATTGGAATGGAAAGCATTGAACTATTCAACAGATATTCTCCCATGGATAGCTTGATATTATGGAACTTTCCAAAGCAATTTATGGTTCCTCCATTTGCAACCATCACTTGACACTCTGTTGCTGGATATAGGAAGAAATTCAATTCCTTTGCTATCTTACAATGAATAAAATTATGGGTACTGCCCAAATCAATCAACACTATTACCTTTTTCTTCTTGGTATGTCCTTCTATATTGATAGTCCGAGGAGTGGTAATTCTAGCCAATGCATTACAAGATGTGGTCAGATTCATTTATTCTTTCTCAAGGGTTTTTTCTTAGTGTGTATCCTCTTCTTTTTATGTTTCTTGTTCCTTTTCTTCTCTCTTCACAATCTATATAAAATAATTTCTTCTCAACACACATATGACCTTTAGTGTATTTTCTATCACAACTGTAACAAAGACCTTTTTCTTTTTTTTCTTCCAATTGTTGTGGTATCAACCTTGTAGGTTGTGAAGGGCTGCGAGAAACAACACTTCCATCTTTATAGTTGTGATTGGTAGGTTTCCTTGTTGCCATAATTTTTCTTTCAATTTTTCTTGCCAACCTGAATGCCTTTTCTAATGAATCAAGTTACCAAAGACGAACCTCATGTTGGATGTTATCATTTAAAGTCCCTATGAACACATCAATCCTATGCTCCTCTAGAATATGTTTTACCGTTATATTCAATTTTGGAAGTCCTCAATGTTCTCCACCATTGAACCCTTTTGTTTGAGATTTATCAATTGGCTAAAAAAAGGTGTTTGTTTTTGTATCCTCATAATGTGTTATCATTTCTTCTATAAAAATTGCCCAAGTGACAATTTTTTTTACGAGAGAAAAGTCATCGATACCATAAAAACTAATTGGGTTCCAAATATAAAGTCACAATGCATATCTCTTGTGTGTTTTTCACATTATGGAGATCAAAATATTGCTCCATCTATAGTATCCATGTTATGGGATCCTTGCCATCAAACTTCCCCATATCGATCTTTGGAACACGTTGGGTCTTCAATCCAACGTTAGAGTCTATGAAATCATGACGAAAATTTCTTTTGTTCTCATCGTGAGTTTCCTCTACTACCTTTTCGCCATTAGGAAGAATTTATTGTAGCAACTTTGCCAAACCTCCCTTCAAACATTCCATGTATTTCTTCAAAAATTCAATGTTTACTTATAAACCATCCATCTTATCTTCCATGCCATCCATCTTTATCTTCCACAGCATTCATCTTTGCTTCCACGCCTTTCTTTAAACCATCCATCTTAACTTCTGTTACTTTTTGTGAGTGAAATTTGTTGCACTTGGTCTGATAATTTTGATATATCATGTTGGATTTCTTCCTCTTCTTCACGAGTCATGCTAGAGATTTCAGGTTTATTACTAGGTGTTTCCATTTTCTTTCTTTGGGGCATAAATTGATGATAAATATGCTTCACTTTACCCTATGAATCACTTCAAACAAAATTTTCAAACCAAACGTATGCAATTTTTTAAAAAAGACTACACACTTTTTTTCTCTTTGTAGGAGCTTGATATTGAATGTGTTGTATATCTGTAATTTCGGATCTCAAAGATCTGAAATTTCACCCTGTCATAGCCCTCTGTGTTCTCTTTCCAACCCCACACATCTGATCCAGATTGGATTCTCCAAGGAAAATTTATGTCAAATCTCCCATGATGACCTGATTATAGACTACTTCTGTAGAACGTACTTGTACGAAATGCCACATGTCACTGTTTCTACCTTCATATCTGAAAATAATACAAAGAAAACTATAGTTCGTCCCCTTTCTGTAGCTATTTACAAAATTTGAATCTGATGCTCAGAGAAAATTTTATAATGATTTTCCCAACGTGACCTGTTTGAGATTGAATTCGGGAGCCTGAAAAAAACCTAACTTCCTCAGTTCATATCTCCAAAAAAATAGTGAGACAAGATATGAAATTTGGTTTCGAGGTTCATCACGATTTCGGATCAAATGGGTTTTAATTTCAGCTTCTGAAGCTTCGTAGAAAAACTATATAGAGAAAAATCCGTGATGACCTGTTTGAAGCAGCGAAACCCTAGAATCCAAAGCTCTGATACAAATTGTTATGCAACCAACTCACAAAATTGGGGAATGACTTCAAACGTAGACTCTTTGAGGGGGAAACCTCTTTTACATTACATAAATGAAAGATTCTTAGATGATACAAATGACAAGACCTCATTTCTATATATAGGAGTCTAAGGGGTCACAATATAATGAGAGCTGAAATAACAATAATAATGTAAGGGAACAACAATAACAATAGTGGACCTCTATGGGGCACAATAATAACAATATGGGGACAACATGGGCACAAAAATAAAAATAAAGGGGCTACAACGACAATAGTAATAATGGAATACGCTAGTATTATAGGAGCCTAATAGATTGTGATTAGCATTAGTGGTACATGGATCTACCCTCAATATCTAAGCTTTTCAGTTCACAATTCTCCACATTATGGACTTGTTCTCGACTACACATGAAAATGCAAGGTTGACCTTGATACTAATTAGAATTATGAAATGAGAATATTGTTGGTGTTCAACATTTTGTGGTTGCTACTATTGTAGTAGGATCATTTAACCCTTCTTATGATTGTGTTTATGTTACATAGAAAATAAGTTGTACTATTTGGTAGTATATGGGCTTTATTTAATAATTGATACTATGCTCAAATTAGTAGTGCAGTATTTTTAAATATTATAATTTATTGATTATTTTAAATTCCCTTCAAAGATTAAGGAAAAACCCATTTGTAGTGGAATTAAAATACAAATAGTTTTTACATTAAAGGTTTGAAGATGGATTTCTAGTTTTAATGTGCCATGAATTATTCATATTGGTTTTTTTCTCCATAATCAGTCATACAACTACAACAAAGAAACGTAACTCTAGAATGCTAGTGAGGATGCATGGATAAAAATTTACGAAGGCAAGTGGCATGGCTCCTTATGCTCGGTTAGGCTTCGTCAAAAAGCCAGCTAAATTGTTAAGCTTGTTCATTTCAACTTCATTGTTAGCCAATAAAACTATAGAGATTCGACTTAACAGTGTGGTTTCATTATTGTTTTGGTTGATTTCATTGTTATATGATATTTTCCTTGCCATCATGTAGTACTTCTATCTATAAGGCCTTGTATATGCAATTTTGGAGGTTTCGTTGCAGATGTGGTGGCTATTGTTGTTTAGGTTTGATGATTCTTGCTAGTTCTTAATTCAAATTAAGGTGCATAAACAATATAGTAGTGGCCTTGAGTTTCAGGCAGGAGGTGTGTTAAATTTTGGAGCAAATGGACAAAATCTTGTCACATATGTCAAATATTACCATTCCTTATTTGCAGGCTATTAAAATGGTGTGGACATTTTGAGCCTTTCCATTGGATCAAATACTCCACCTTCAAGTGGTCAAAGTGCTACATTTCACAATCCTTTTGATGTTGCCCTTCCTTTTGTTTTCAAAGTAGGGGTTTTTGTAGCACAAGCTGGAGGAAATGGTGTTCCATATCCCAAAGCAATGGTATCATTTATTCCATGGAAAAATTTTGTAGTTGATGGTGTAGATGGTTGTAGCTACAAAAACACACTTTTTCTAGGAAATGGAAAATCTCTTCTAAAGATTGGGATTTCATGTACGCTCTCCTCACTGAAAAATTAGATTTATTTTCCTTTTCTTGAGAGTTAAACAAAAAAATTCCCTTTCCATTGCTCCAATGGAATCTTTGCTTAGTCTATATTATTTTACGTTCTTTACTTCAAAATGTAATCTCCTGCATAATATTTCTTTGAAATCTTCTAGTGATATTGTTAGGGATAACATCCATTAATTGTTGTAGTCAATTCCTGACATGTGAAAATGGATAATATGTGCAACTCTGACATGCAAATGTCATTATCGTTCTCTCGTTTATGGATATCCATACAACTGTGCATATGGAGTTGCATCTATAAGAAGCTTGTTAGAAACTACAAAGAGTTTAGGTGCTAATAGGTTCTTCCTCACTGTGGATAAACCATCTACAAGAGCTAAATTTGATCCAATTCCAGTGTGAATTCCAAGAATTGTTATCAAAGTAGTAAATCAAACACATGTATAATTTATAATATCAACATTTTTGAGCTGAATTTTTACATGTTGATGGTATTCTAGAGTCCCTGGAAAATATTTAGTAGTAGTTCTCCTTTGATTATAGGAAATATTCTCTTAAGATCAGATAGTTGAGCCTTTTAAGTAATCAATAGTGATTTTCAATAGACTGGTTCTTATATATATTTATGAGTGCTTCTTTGTTTGTGGCTAAAGGTTCTTGTGGATTAATATAATGGATCAACAATTAGGGATCCATAAGGTCAAACCACAAGATTTGGAACTAAGGCTTCCATTGGAAATGAGTTGAAGCCTATATATCAAGGTACAACTCTTGAGGTAGCATTATATTCTTCTAAAGGGTCAGATTTCAGCTTTCAGGAAACCGATGTTTTAAAGCCATATATTATGGCTCTTGGTTCTCTAATATGGGCAACCTGGTCTCCTAGTGTCACCGATGAAGCCAATTACCAAGGTAAGAACAATACTTAAAAATGAGTTTTAGAATACGTTGCAATGCAATCTTTTTCTACTTAATTCACTGTCTTAATACTGAGAATTTTTTATGTCTTTGCTATCAGGTTGATACATATAGTGTTGTGTATTTGTGTTGGATATAAATTTATTTCAAATGCTTATTTATGTATAACACTACAACTTGTTTGAAGAGTTTTCATCTTCTTCTTCTATGTTGTTTCCTTATAACTGTTTTTCCTTAATAAATCAATAGTGAAGAGGTTCCCTTTATTATGAGTTAAAAAAATTTAAACTATATGCAATCTCAATGACTACCCTTTATTATGAGTTAAAAAAATTTAAACTATATGCAATCTCAATGACTACCATGTAACTCCTCACATAATTTTTTAAAGGGTGTTGTCTCATTGGAAGAGCAATAGAGGGTGGTGGTTTGATTTCACTATGCCCTAACATGAATTAATCAATGATTGTAGTTCATGCTTAATTAAATACTTTTATAGTGATTTATTTCAATAATAAGATATTTTTATGGTTCATTGTTTTATATTATCTCTAAAGACACAATAGCTAGGATTAAAGACATATTATCTCTATAAAGGAAATATGTCTTTAATCTCAATAATTGTCTCCTAAGAGACAATAACGCTTGTGTTATATATTCTCTTTATAGAGACAATTGTTTAAGACAATAATTTGAGACACTCGCTTAAGGACAATATTTAAGACAATACGCAAGTTTTTTATTGTCTCAAGTTAAGACAATTTACCCAAAAATTATCTCAAATATTGCGTTAAACCCCCTCTCTGTTGCATTGTAACCCTTGATATATTAAGGATGTAGAAAGATCAAACCACTTTAAAAATGAAAGAAAAAAATCAAATTTATAATTTAAAAAATATTTTCACATTTAAAAATTTGATTCTCTCAATACTTAATAGATCCAGTTTTAACATGAATTTTTATCGATATAATAACTAGCGAAACCATATTAAAAATATTGATGTGGTTGACATAGCCGAAGGATTCATTTGTATATATAACACAAATCATTCATAAATAACAATAATAATAGTAATTAATTAGTTCATTTTTTTATAACAACAAAAAAATATAATAATAATTATTTTTTTTATAATAAAAAATAAGAAATAATTAATTTCATATATATATATATAGTTACTAACAATATTGTTAATAATAATTTACTAACATAATAGTATACTAATAAATTTTTTTTTGTAAGCTTGGTGAGACTACATCTTCATCATGTCCAATATATCACCCTGATCATCAGAGAATTGAACCAATGACTTCACATCAAGGAGGGCCTTAATAGAGCAGTTGATCACCGTTTATCCAAGACCCCATGGACATAATTTACTAATAATAATAATTAATTTATAAACTATTATTTATTAATTCATTTTTATTTGAAATTAATTACCTAATAAATTAAATATTATTGTAATTTAATAAATTAAATATTATTAAAAATATAAATATTGTTTTTTAGTAAATGTAAAAACAACCACATTACTAAATGTGGTTAACACATCGAAACAATCTTTGTCACAATGTGAGATTGGACCATGTTTGACCATGATTGATTTTCATATGGAAACAGTTTTATATTATTAAAAATATTATTAAATATTATTATGTTAATAAAAATATTTTAAATATTATAAAACTAAGGGAATAGTAAACCCATCTGATTGATATTATAAACTTAGTGTAGCCAAACACCTCATATTTTATTTTAATAAGACATGGGACCCCTCTTATTTTGCCACTGCATTGAGTTTTGATCGTTGATGTTTTCTCATGGCTCGACGCAAACCTAACGTGCACCAAAACACAAAATATATAATAATGAGGACTCATTAATTTCAATGTAAATGCATATAATTTAAATAATTATATATTCAAAAGATTGATATTGTAAATTTATATTTTTAAATAAATATTTATATTATAACATTGTTTATATATTAAACACAACGTATATATAAATAGAAAATACAACCCAATGTATATTAAATAATATTGTTTAACATCATGAAATACAATTAAAGAATATAGGATTGTATGAAAACATAAATTATATTTAAAAACAAAAAAAAAATTATATGACAATGTATTTTTTATGTCAACACTTTTGTTATGTTTTGATAACAAGTGCCTTATGGTTCTTTAACACAAAGAACTTCATTGAATTTTTATTCATAACCATGCACCAAAGGAAATGATTTAAGCCTACCTTAACATAAAAACATCCAAAACTTCTTAATATAAAGGAAAACATTCAAAACATTCTAATGTCAAAAAAGCATTACAATCAATTTAACGTGAACATGGTTGCCAAAGTTGTAGTCTTTAAACACATGGTTGCCAAAGTTGTAGGGATTAAACACATGGCTCACAGATGGCTCTGAACGGGAACATCCAACTATCGATTGAGCCAGTCATTGCCCCTTCTTATCGCTATTGCAACAACTTTCTTCACACAGCGACCGCAACTGCAACAACCCACTTCATGCCCAAGAGGAAAATGAGGGTTTTGCATCTCGAAGAAGCAAAATTTTCTCTCGAGTGGTAATCCCATTTTGATATCCAAAAGCAATTGACTTTGCTTTTTGCTTGAAGAAACTAGTACTGTCTTGCTTATCTAGGCTTAACTTGGTACATTTTGAATTGCACTGCTTATTCAATTATCTTTTCTCTTTTAAGTTTTGTTTGTTGTTTTTTCTTGAGCTCAGTTCTCTTTTCATTAATTGTGCTCAATTCTATTTGATTTGCATTAGAGAGCATAGGAGCATTCAATTTGCATAAGAGCACAGAAGCAAAGCTTGGAAGGATAAAAGTTGGCCCGAACCTAGTGCAACCATGTGCTTAGCTAACCAGTTGCATAGAGTGCTTAGCTAACCGGTTGCATAGCTTCATCCGGGAAGGATAGAAGTCGACCCAAACTAGTGGCATAGCTTCATCAATCAACCTGCAAAGCTTCACCTTCACATCTTCATCGATCCACCAATCGACCGCATCACCCAATACTTGTCTTCTCTTAAAGGTACAATTCTGAAATTAATATAAATTACAAATTTTGAAATAAATTTAAACTAAAATAAGCAATAAGTAGCAATAAGTAATTCAAGTTGTTAAGAAATTGCTTAGAAAATGGTGGTTATTGAATAGAGCTCCAATTTTTTCTTACTTGCAAATTTCTGAAATTAATTTAAACAAAAATAATTCAAGTTGTTAAGAAATTGCTCAGAAAATGGCAGTTATTGAATAAAGCTCCAATTTTTTCTTACTTGCAATTCTGAAATTAATTTAAAAAACAATTTCTTATAATTATAGGAATAAGTACTTCAAACTGTCAAGAAATTGCTCAAAAAGTAATGGTTATTGAATAGAGCTCCATTTTTTTGTTAACTACAGAGATTGGAGCTTCGCGAGGGCTTTTGTGATGAAAATTAGGGATGTTGCCTACACCGACTACCATTACAGAAAATACACAAGATTTCTAGGCTTTGGAAATCATAACAGAGAAAAAGAAACAGGATTTCTATGCTTTGGAAATCATAACACAGAAAAAGACATAGGATTTCTAGGCTTTGTAAATCATAACACAAAAAAAAAGTATAGAAAAACTAAAAAATGGTCGTTGATGAATGAATATTGATCTTATTAAATAGAAAATAAAAAATCACTTACAAATATGCTTGTCACTGGATCTACAACTTCTCCACTCATATCACCAAAGAGTGTAGGCACCTCCTCATTGAGTAAGGTAGTTTCTCACACAGCAAAAGCATTGCCCAGCAGAACAACTGACTCAGACAGGCATAAAGGGCATCCCTGTGTTTTGGGCTGGAACTCTATCAATGCTAAAATAAAGCTTATCACTACAACAAATACCCAATCGAATTTCTTTGGTAGCAGTAAGCCTAGGCCACCCGCATTTGAAAAGGGGGGAATTGAATCTTCAACCAGACGCTGAATTGAATTCTCACCTGGACGCCATCATCAAAAGCTTGAAAGGCATTCTCTTTATAGCTCTCTTGACTAGGTAACCATTCTTACAGATATTTATTGTAGGTAAACCGTTCTTACCACTAATGCATCTCTTGCGAACCATGTCGTCCCGCAAGTTTTCCTTTGTCATGCTTTTGAAGTAAGAAACCTTGGGAAATAACTTATCGTTGAGCTCTTCCTTTGTTCTAGATGTCTACAGAAATGACTTTTTCTCTGAGTCCTCCTTTTGGCGCGGGGAACAACAACCATCCTCTCCTATTCCTAGAGATAGATAGTTGCAAGTTATGCTCAAAAAAATAACATCTGCCCTTTACAAATGCACGCAAGTCTGGAACGAAAGGAGAGCTACTATCCCCATGTCAATGACTGGGTAAACTACAATTATTGGTGCTACTTGCAACTATACGGTGTTCATTCTACTAGCTGAAGCGGTGTTTGTTCTGCTAGAGTTGCACAAGTAGCACCATTCCTCTCCGAAGCCTCCAACATAGTTCCCAACCAGACAAGGAGCTACGTAGAAATGCTTAAAATTGAAAAGGGTACACAAAAAGGGGGTGGCATGCAATACTGCATGAATATGCATGAATATCACATAGGGTTTAACCGCATGGCCAGCATGCGCCTCGAAAATCCAAATGTTTTGATGTCATTATGACTCTATGATACATCATGAATCGTATATCATGTATCTAGAATACGTGGGAATAGTGTGTTTGGATCCTTGGTCAACCTCGACCATTAACCCTCCATGCAAAATCTCATTGAAACAAACCATCTCAGATAAGTGAAACCTGGCCCCACATATTCTTAACAATTTCTATTGAATCATGATAGATTCCGACTAAATATGCCATGGCGTGCACTCATAATAAATCTGTTGTCACTTGTGAATGTAACTTCGTACAAATGGTAAACTAAATGTACTACATATTATTGGTAATGCCTATTAAATTAGCAGGAAATTTCGCACTGACCTGTCCTCTTATGTGTGGGACAAATATCATATCCTCCACTGTATCTCGGGCCTTGTTACCTCCCAATTCAATACCAATTTCACTACTTTAGTCTTTTGTCCTATTCAACTTGCCAGCCCATGTGTGTAAATTCATTTCACTCGAAGATGGATATGGATGCTTTATTTTTTCCCATTTTCTTCTTCATGCATTGATCAAGACGGCGAGCGATGGGGCTATGCAAGGCGGGAGGAGTTCGAACCTGCGCACTGTCTCTACCACCTCATCTTTTCCGTATACGAAGACGACATAAGGAAACCCAAGTGGGCTCCTCCAAGAGGTTACAGGATCAATCCAGAGTGGATCCTCAAGAAAGTCACTTACGAGTAGACTGGGGGTCGAGCTCCTCCTTATGTTATCTACTTGGATCATGAAAATTGCGACATTGGGCTGGTAATAAAATGCCTAAACATGGCGATGGAAAGTGATTATGCCATGCTCTAAGACAACAAGCTCGGTCATAAGATGTTTGATGGGCTTTTGTTCATAATTTCTCTTGAAATACGTTGCCCGGTTTATCGACAATGAGGGCGATACAATGAAAGAATTGATTGTGGAATACCTGAATTACATTCTCAGTTTTATTGGGCACTCGCTTGGGTCTGGTATAGGGGCTCTACTGGCTTTGATCGTGATCAACAACAAGGACTTGTTGGTTAAGTACCTATGAATTAGATTAGATGTTTTGCATTTGCTCCAGCCAGATGCATGCCTCTCAACTTGGATGTCAAATATGCTGACATTGTCAACTCTGTTGTGTTATAGGTATGGTTTAATTTTTTCTTTTACTTGCATTATTTTTTGGTTTCAAACTATAATTACAATTATGCCTCCTCTGCCAGTGACAATCTGGAATATGGTTTCTGGATGCAAGTTCTCAGGTTGTTGTCTTTTTAATACCATACCACCTTAATTGCAGGCTTACAGAAAAATCGAAGTGGCATATTCTATGTTGCAGATTGTTGTCTTTGTAATGCCACCTTAATTGCAAGCTTGCAATAAAAATCAAAGTGGCATATGCTTGGTTTCAGATTTGGTTCCACATCCTAGATTAGATTTCATTCACCTTTGAGGTTATTGCCTATGTTGCATTCTGTGTGCATCCCTAAAAATAAAATCAATGGTATTTGGAAGAAGTCAATTATTCTCATGCTCTACTCTGTTTGCACCCCCCAACACAAAATAAAATTAATGGTATCTGTAATAACTTATAAGTTCAGCTGATTCATGAGATTCAAACCCAATTTACTATTAAACTATAGCCACATTTACACAATCTCTTAATCGACCTAGATTGGATTATCCATGCATGGGATTATGGTGTATGCTATATTTTATCCATGCATGGGATTATGGCATATGTTGTATGGTGTAGGCTTATTGATAGCCTAGTTCAGGTGCTTATCACTATATAATATGATTTCAGAGCGTAGTAACAAATCGTTGTTTTATAGTTAATGATGCACGACGCGATGGGGAATGATTGTCATTGCCTGGGTCTATAAGCAATGACTGGATCAACTCCTATCAATCCTCCTGTGTAGACTACTAGGTATTGGCTATCGAGAATGTCCTTATGGTTGTGCCTCACTCACTCCCTGTAGTGCGTAATTTGATATTTAAGTAATGAGCTGGAAGTCCTAAACTAAATATAATATTGCCCTTACCTGTGATGTGTTACTTTATGGACTCTAATTAATCAGTACTTATCTCAAGAACATGCTCTTTTCATTTGGATGTGCCACCTTTTGAAGAAGTGGCTTTAAATCATTAAATATAAATTTTCGTTATGTATTTGCAATGAGTGGCATGGTTTCGCCAACCGCCTCCTGCCCACAAATTGATCACTTTGAATCGATATTGGTCATTTGAGTGGTCATCATTTTGTTATTAACCTAATAGATCAAGTATCGCAGTGGACACGTTTATCTCATGCATGTGCTAGTATGCATTGGAGCTATCGTCTTCCTCCAAGCAACATGAACAAAGTGGTACGAAGTTGCCCGACTCACCTATCCTTTGAATTTGAGTTCTATGTATCCAATTATCTACCCCCACAAGAGAGAAAGCAAGTTGGTTGGTATCAGCGCCACATCCAGACACTAGACCCATTCCATGTGCTTTGCAGGGACTAGCCGCTACGCAGCCTCTCTTGTTAATATATATAATTGCTTTTCATATGCTTGTGAAATGATATCTTTTCATATAATAGTATATTAATATATTATTATGTGGCATTTAACATTTTGAAGAAAAATGACTTTTATTTATACAAAAGAAATGAACAAACGGTAATCTTGTTATTTGTTTCATATAATGAGTTAAATAGGATTTGTTTATAAGATAGATAATTACTTATTTGTCTTTACTTAGCGTTGCGTTATATTGAGTAGAGAAGATTGTTCTCTCTACTCATATAAAATTTATAATTAACTCATTATATAATTGATCTCAGGTATGTAAGTAAAGTTATCTTTGTAGTTTTCTATAAGGCTTGTTTTATTTAGATTTATGCCAAATACATTCATAAATATACAAATTGTTTTGGGATTTGTGAGTGAAACTTCATCCTAAGATCAAACATAATTCTTCCCCTTCCAATTAGAACACTTTCGCTCTTGACTATGGATGAGTTTATCCTGTGCTTAATCAAGATAGGTTTCCTTTTATGTTCATTTGAATTTGATTATTTTATTATTTAAGTCTCCTTGTGTAGGAGCGTGCCTCACAGCGGCTAGACTAAGCCAGAGTTTTAGTCAAACCATAAAGGATCATCTCACCTAAATGATATCACATAGATGATTCTTTTTTTCCCTTCGGTTTGTTAATCTTGATAGCCATCACTCATAAACAAATTGAAGGTTGTCCTTGTGCGTATTGTATATCTTAGTTTTGGTAAGGTTAACTTAATCTAGTTCTAGAACATGAGTAATTGGAAACCCATTTGAGCTAGTCAGGATTTCCATCACAATGGAAAGGAGTCTCGTTGGGGCTCTGACCGGGAAATTTCTCATGTCTTGAGCTAGGACACTTCCTGGCATAAACAAAACCCATGGGAATAATAAATGTAGGTAGGATGGTTGGAATTAGAAAATGTAGTTTATATTTCAAGAAATTTATAGATCGGAGCTAGCGCTCAGATTCAAAAATGCCTTGAAAATATGCTTTTGAATCATTGGTAAAGCCCCCTAAGTCAAAAGACAGTTAAATCAACCATGGGGGGCACTATTGAGGCCTATAACTATAGTGGAAGGTCTAAAAGAATAGAAGGTGCTCACGAGATCCCTATCGACAAAGAAAGTAAGGTAGATGGGTGTTTTTAAACAAGCATGCATCATTGGTTGAATGTCAAACGATTTGCAGGTGGATCAATATCCATCCCTTCCCGACCACACCCCAGAAGCATTTCGAAGGGGGTTACCTGCTCAGGAAATAAACAAGCACCCCCCCACAGAGTTGAAAAGTCAAATCTATTTATTATCATGCAGATCCATTTTGGGGGTAAAGCGCGAGGTTCAGCCTTTTGCTATCCGACTCGCTAGAGGATGGAGGGAGAGGGGACCATGTGCCATGTGGGCCAATCTGCGGGCACCTTTTCAAGCGAGTGTAGATTCAAAGGTAAAATGATAACTTGAGTCACCCCCGCTCCTCTCCACCTGTCCTCGCCATCGCCTAATCTCACCCAGCCACATGTCCTTCCCCTGATTCCATCCCCCACGTCAACTAACCATTGTCCCCACTCCATTTATAAAATCCTTCCCACCTTTAATTTTCAAATATTTTCTCAACTCTTGACGCAGTCACTCTCATGCTAATCCCTTGCCCAAAACATCGTTCAAGCTCTCAGCTGGCCAAGTACCTCCTCCCGACATCATTTTCGACTCGATCCACGATAACCAGGTATTACCTCTCACTCTTGTCCACTTGTAAATTTCTCATATAATCATAAAAAATGAAGAATGCAGCTCATGAGACCCCAAAATCCCATGAGGCCAAACCCTCTCACAATGTCAATCCCCTCATTGACAGAAAGGCACAAATTTTTGACCCTACCTATGCCTACCACCTTGTTTACATCTATTTTGAATTGTATGGAAACCATGTCAGGGGTGAAGACACATTATCGGTAGTTGACTCCAACTTATATTATCAAATTACACCCTCTTTGCATAGTTTTTCCTGATTTCATCTCTTGGTTGGTCGTAGCCTACACTGACAAGAAGAATTTATTTGTTTCCTCCTTTGGGTCCAAAATCATAGAAGTAACCCCATAGATGATTCAAAAGGCCCCGGTTTACCCCATTTCTACATAACCCCGACAGTTTAATGATGTCACACTAGTTTATCATTACTCTACCCTCCCAGCCAATGAGAAACAATATTTCCTACAAATGGTCTTGGCCCCTGGCCTACAAGCTCTGCCTGTGGCTGACAACTTCCTTATCACCCTCTTTATTGAACCCATCCAACCCATCCTATCCATAATTTCCCATCTACTTGGGGATGATGATGCCAACATAGTAAACAAAGCCACCCAGGGTTTTTTAAGGAAAATGATTTAGCTGAACCACCTATTTTATATTCCAACTTACTGATCTGAGGCCATAAGATTTTAGTTGCACCATTTTTCCACCACATCTTATTTTAGGTACTATTCTTTGTTATTCTATTTGTTTGTATATACTCATGTATATGAGTTTGAGTGTCTCGGCCTCAGCTTGGTGGATGGAAACGAGGAGAGAAAAGTTGTGTTCGATTGGGTCATTTTTGTTAGAAAGAGGCCATATTATGATGGTTACTCTTAGTGTATATCAACTTATATGTTCATTGCATATAATATTATCCATGGTTTATCTCCCCCTGGGGGTTCTTCCCCAACAAAGAGAGATTCTCTAGCTTACCAAAGACAACAGGGTATAAGATTGTTACCTTTTTGAGGATCACACAAAGATCAGGGTTTATGGGTGTGAACTTACCCCTTACCATCTACCCATGTTCATGCCCATGAGGATATTTGCTCTAGAATTCATGAGACATAGCCTCCATGCGAACCAAATCCACTTTTTCCCTGCAAAGAAGGGACATATGTTTAAATTTGGAAAGTCCGTGGGGCATTTTATTTTCAACTCTAGGAAGGCCTTCAAGGCAGTTGAAGCATTGCTCAAAAAAATGAATTTTGACCTAAGGGGTGTTTGACATTATGACCCTCATGGTGTCATTTCCAAAAGGAGGGAGAAGATAAAAGCTTCAAATTGTGAACATAAGTATAGGCTTGAGATCGAATGGAAAGTTAACCTTGAGTCATGGCCTATGGATACAGAGATTGAGACTAAGCCTCTAGTAACTAAGGACAAAGCACAAAAGAGGACCATGGACCAAACTTGAGATATAGAGATGGAGGATGTGCATGTAGCTAAAAAGGAAGAAACCCAAGAGACATAGGAAGCGTAACTTGAAACGAGGCTAGTGGAAACAAGGCTAGATCAACCGAGGTTCCAAGTGACCTTGGAGGATCCATCACATATTTTTGCCTCATCCTCTTTAGAGGTATCTATTTTAGGTGTAGAAGGAGGTGCAACTATTACAAGGTCAACTATTGGAAATGACATTGAAGAAAGAAACAAGAAGGTGAGGGAGGAGATGCAGCACCAAATGACATCTCAATCAGTTCCATACTAGACTAGACAGTTGGCTACTATGGATTTAGAAAGAAATCAGATGAAGTTTTCAGTACAACATCCACTGACATGGTCTATTCCTTCAAGTTCTCAATTCAAAGGCCTGGATGTTTCACTTGATTTAACAAGTGTTCCCCTACTAGACAAGATAAATTTCCACATGTAGGTTGGAGATATGTTATATAGTGAGCTCAACCGGAATGAAATGACTATCAGTAAGGCCGAGAATCTACTAGAAAAGGCCGCAACCAGGTTGAAGCAAGAAAGGGCTAACTCTAGGGCTCTCCACATGTATAATGAGAACTTCAAGGAGATGTTCATGAAGCTAGGTGTGAACCCAGAGGATAAAATCTCTTTCAAATCCCTCCTTCAAAGTTCTCCAAGAGAGATCTAGGAGCTGAGGCATAAGCTGAAGATGCCAGGTAGTGAGCATGCGCAGTCCAAAGAACTTGCACAGGTAGAAGAAGAGAAGGAGATCCTAGCAAAAGAGCTCATTGAAAGGAATAATGAAATAGTGTCCCTTAAGCAGCAGGAAGAAAAGATGCAAATGAGAATAGACTCACATATATGTGCAGTGATAGTGCTTGAAGGTCCTCAAAACCCAACTGAACAACTCAGTAACACCATCATTGAGCTCCAAATTTTAGAAGAGGAGCTTAAAACAGTGCAAAAAGATCTAGATGCAGCTGAAAGAAGCATAATGCAGAAAGAGAAGCAACTGGATGTTGCCAAGACAAATGCATAAATCATCAGTAAGAATCTACAAGAAGAAAACTAGGAGATCTCTTAGTTAAAGGAAAATCTTTAAGGAAACATGTCTTTGTTGTAAGCCAAGCAACTGGTCTAGGGTGAGATCATTGAAGAGATAAGGAACCACTGGGAGTCTATAACCTTGGTGGATGAACAAAGGATTGTAATAAAATAATATGAAGGATTCATCTTGTCAACCAAAGAGGAGGGAGAAAATAACTCCCATATTACCAAAAGGTTCATTCAGTTTGTGAATGAGAGGCCACTCAGTGAGCTGAGGCCCATAGATGTGGTGGACAAAGTAACTACTATCATGGATATTTCTAAGGTTGTCCAGAAGGAGGAAGCTAGATTTAAAGTTAAGGAGTACCTAGAGGTAGTGTCAAATAATGTGGTTGCCTTCAACATTGATTTTGAGAGGATGTAGGTTTACCCAACTGTTGGGACTTTGGGGGAGTGTTGATACAGTGGGAACAATAGAGTGAAAGACTAGTGGAGGCCAAAATCAAAGTAGACTCTTCCAATGATAAGACTGCCACTTTGAAGGCTAAGACCGTGGTAAACTATCTGAAGAGGAATTTTCAGCTACTGGGGATGGTCAACACCTTATTTCATCCTAGATTGAATTACATAGATCTGACCAACCTCAAACTTGCATATGAATGGTTCTTCTAGGCTCTTGTGCTAGCACCAATACTGTGGAAAAGACTCGAGCAATTTGTCAACCCTTCTATGCTCCAAATTATCGAACCATCAACGCATCCTCTGCAACCTTCCTATCATGACTAGAGATACTAGAGATCATGTCGACTATGACACTTCTATTCCCTGTTTTGTATAAATATTTTATTTTGAGTCAATTGGTTAGAATTCAGTTAGTATAGCTATGCCACGAAGCATGCTAAAATTTTTGTTATGATTATCCTTCGTAATGAAATCAAGAAGGAATATTTTATAACAGGTTCTCCCTCTGAGTTCCTATAAAAACAGTTTTATGAGAGTGAACCAAGGGTTAATAATTTTGGGTTTTCCAAGAGAGAAGTCATGTCTACTGTCAAATGAAATGTATGCTCTGTGGAATATTAATAGAAATTTTTGATATAGGTGGATCTTCAGATATAGTGGCATGGAAAATCTCAAAATTCAAAGTGGCAGAAAAGCAAGTATCCTGACATTAGATCGAAGTGATCGTCGCCCTAATTCCAATGGCGCAAACGACACCCCAATTTGAGTCTGGATGATGAAGTTGTGGTAGAAAAAGTTTGCCTTAGTTCCTTTGGAAAATGAGTCTTTTTCTAATAAAAATGGCTTTAAGCCTCTAAAGGGAAAAATCGTGATCAGAGAAGTTAGAGGGGTGGACTTAAGAAGCAGCAGCAGAACCCCCGAACAACTATCTCTGACTAAATCGCAATCGGGGTAGGAAATCGGCGATATAAATATGGAGCGATCGGAACTGGGTAGAGCCGACTTGCGATCATGATCGGCGATCGCAGCGATCAGCAGGACCAAGGACTAGGACCATTGAGCTGTAGCGATGTGATACACCAATCTGATTGGGCCGATGTGATATGCCGATATCGGCGATCAACGATCGATAGTTCCTCGGGATGAAGGGCCATTGTATCAGCGATATTCCAATTGCAATATCCGGGCCGGACCCAGTCGGTCTATGAGCCTAATTTGATAAACTTTGAGATCCAGTTGTTAAGGTTTTGGGTCGAAATTATTAGTGTTTGACGGGTTTTGTGTATTATCGTTTTAAACAATAAAAGGCTATTTTAAAGGTTTTGTTGTGCCCACCGACCCTTCTACCTAAACATCTTGTATTCTGAATGAACAGACCCCCGATTTGCAAGCAACCTTCTGCTGTAAAGCCTGATGAAAGAAGAAAGCACTGGGGGAGGATTTTTTATCACGCAGTTCGAGGCAAGAGAGATTTTAGGTGGCCGATAGTGCACTTTGTCTGATTTGGACAAGCTTTGTATGTTTTCTGCCCCTCTCCATGCCACAAAGGCATTGGTGCTATCCATTTCTCCATATGAGGTCTCCATTTCACAGACATTGTCCAGAATGGAGGTATAGCTTCTTTTGATGCAACTGATGATTGTAATTCTCTTCTTTCCATGCCATTTAATATATGAAGGCCTCCCCATTGATCGAGCAGGGCCCAGAGATGTAGTCTGAGTTGGACAAACTCCATTATCAAGTCTTGTTGTCTTCTTGTTATGCCTTTATCTGTTCTCTTCTTCTTTCTTGTGTGCACATTAGATTTCTGTGTTAAGCTGCAATTTTCACATGTGATTCTTTTCATACATCTATAAGCAAAAGATTTCTGGATCAAGTGGTATCAATGTAGGTCTTTTTAGATGTGAATTGCATGTTTGTATGCTAACAAGAGACAAACTCCGAAGAGGCGAAGGGGAATTAGAGCCTTTCGATCCCGAAGTGGGTCGTGCACATCGAAGGAGAAACATGGAAAAAGATGAAGCTCATCTTGAAGAAGAGCGCAATTTCCGCAAGACCTTCGATGGCAGAGAATATCAATCAGCTGGTTTTAAGGCTAGAGAAAGCAGAGGAGAGAAACCTAGAAGAACAAGGTTCAACACATGGGAATGGTATAGAAGAACCCCCTACTTCTCCTTCTAGGAGTGAAGGTTCTCCTTCCTCTCACCACCATAATCGTAGAAATTCAAAGGATGCATCTAAGAAACCTTTCTTTAAATTAGATGTGAAAATTGATCTTCCCATGTTTAATGGTGAAAGTAACGCAGAGAAGCTTAATAATTGGATTAGGTAGATTGAGGTCTACTATAGGATTCAACAGATCATGGAGGATGAGGCAAAGATTCAGCTAGCCTCTCTATGGCTGAGCAACACCACTCTTGTTTGGTGGGAGAGTAAATTGCAGTGCAGTAAGAATGTGGGTAAACTCTTTTCCTCATGGCCTAATTTTATTTCTGTGTTAAAGGAACAATTTTATCCCTTACGATACAAGCAAAAGGCTTTAATGAATTTGCAGTATTTAACACAAGGAAAAGGTCAGGATGTTCAAAGTTTTACATAAGAGTTTAGAAAGCAAGCACTGAATTCGGGTATTGCACTTGATATACCTGAAGTTTAACTAAGTATATTGGCTCACTACGTTTGGTGGGAGAGAAAATTGCAATGCAGTGAGAATGTGGGTAACCTCTTTTCCTCATGGCCTGATTTTATTTTTGTGTTAAAGCAATAGTTTTATCCCTTCGGATACAAGAAAAAGGCTTTAATGAATTGGCAATATTTAAGACAAGCCAAAGGTCAGGATGTTCAAGATTTTTACAAAAGAGTTTAGAAAGCAAGCATTGAATTTGGGTATTGCACTTGATACACCTAAAGTTGTAACTAAGTATATTGGCTCACTGCATAGCTATATTAGGCATTCATTGTTGTTGTTTGAACCGACCACTATTGACTTAGCCAACGTAAAGGAAATTCATATTGAGAACAAGGGCAAAAATGAAAGAGATGATCATTCCAGAAAACCACCGTTCAAACCTCCCAATGGGAAATCTAAAGCGAAATGGAAGGGAACAGAGAAGAAGATGGCAGTAGGCAGAGAAGGAGAAAGGTTGTATTGCAATCACTGCAAAAAAGAAGGCCACGATGATGATCATTGTTGGAAGCAACACCCAAAAAAGCGTCCAAAGAAGTATAGAGGAAAAGGGAAGCAAAGACAGTGGCAACTGCGTAGCAAGACCTTGGATTAGATTCCGGAGATGAAGCATTGATCACAACAGTGGGAAAAAAAGGTACTCTTTGTTACACAACAATTTGTCACCGTTTGTCACCGTCCCTGTTACCCCTCTCCCGCACACTGGAGGACTCATTCCGGGACCTATGAGAAGTGACATGACCTGAAACCACTTGCATCATATTCCTCTAAGTATGAGCTTCATATGCCCTGAAGACATCTCCTGCAGAATACCCATAAAAAGACCTCTTTTTGCATTGGCGCGGTTCCAAAGTGTACTGCTCACGCCAATGGGGGAAATCCTCTAAAGAGAGCGCACCATTGGCGCTCTGTCTCAGAGTCACACTCGTGCCAACCGAATTGAGTAAAGTTTTTAACAAACAAGCTTCCGAAGGTTCTCCTTAACCCATTCACCAACTGAATCTATGTTGAGCTAGGATGGTTTGGCTTCGAATCTCCATAGAAGGGAAGTGGTTTGCCACCTTTCATGGAAGCTTCTTAGTGATAAAGCCAATCCCATGAATAATGTGGTTGATCCTATCTCTTTCCTCTCTATCTATAAAAGCTTGTCTCTATGCCTTGAGCAAGCTAGTTCCAGCATAGTGATAGAGAATTCCAGGAGTTCAAGAGTTTGAAGCTGCAAGAGCCTTCTTTGCACCCATAAGGCCAAATCTAAGTGAGGAGATTCTTGTCACCCAAGAGAGAGAGGCTTGTTTCCCATCCCAACAAGCTTTGCAAGACTTGTGTAGCTGACTACCCAGCCAAAGGAGGATTTGACATCAGAACTATGGTTGTATTCTTCTTTGTTATTTATCAATAATAGATGACTATCATTATGGTTCCACTCTCATTGTCCTATGATTGATGTTGAGTTATATCTTTTCTGACTGATATATAATTGCATCTATTGGATTTTATGCTTGTATTTGTGTTGTTCTTTGCATGTGCAGGTGTCCAATCACGGAGATCGTGGGGATCGTGACCAGCCGAAGCAAAGGAACGAGAGCGACGTCTCTTCTACGAATATTAGCATTGGAATCCAAGTAGGTTCTCATCATCCACTTTTAATTTGCAATTAGGAACTTGCGTGATAGCATTGTTTGATTGTTGCTAGACCCGGTCTGGGCTAGTAGGGATCGTCTCTGTCCGCAGAGAGGATTTACCTCCACAACAATTTGGCAACTCCACTGGGGAGTCTTGTCTCTTTGGTTCTCTCGTTTGATTGCTTAGATAGCTTTCTGGGTTGGATTTCTTGCTGTCTCTTGCTTCCTGGTCTGCCTGGATACTGTTAACCAAGCCCTGGACTGCTTGTTTTTATTTTTGACCTAGCAAGCTTGATTAGTGCGCTTTTTAGCCTGACAGTCGCGCCAATTGGCGCATGTTGCTCAAAGACAACCTGCGCCAATCCCTTAAAAGCGCGAGTTGCAGCCTGACAGTCGCGCTAGGCCTGTCAACTTTTCCAGTTTGCTTGTTTTCAAGCCCTCTGAGCTTGGATTTGTATCTTGCCACGTCTTTTTCAATTACTGGAGTGTGTTTGATCCTTATTTGACTGGTTTTCAACCTCCATCCTTCGAGTGTTTGCCTCTTTCCATCGATTTCACATTTCAGCCCTAGGGCATCTAGTGGCTTTGTGCATCGAGCCTTCCGTAGGAGTCTTGGGTTCTTTGATCATCCATTCGACTTTGTGATTACTCTTTTGCATTTGCTTAGTAGTTGTCAAAGCTTTTTCTTGTTATTCAAGTGATTTTCTTCTTTTTCGCTTGGATTTCGCTTGGCTTCGTTTGGGCTTAGATCACATAGCTCATAGAAGTCTTTGTGTTTTCTTTTTGGTTTGAAGGACTGCCTTGGTGTTTTGGGGATTTGATTGCGTTCTCATTGAGTGAAATTTGTCTCTTTTACTCGGTGTTATTATCTCTCAAAAAAAATTTAGTGCAATTTGCAATTGAAAAGAAAATGAACAGTCTCTTTTGCGTTGAATTAGTTAATGGAAATTAGAGCTTTTCATTGATTAGTGATTTAAAAAAAAAAAAGTTTTGTTTATTGCCATTAGCTGCATTAGAGTGGTTCTTGATTGTTTATGGTCATTTTGTTTGATTGAAAAATTCTCAACTCTCTCATAGTTAGTGTTCATCGAATGAAATGATATTCTTTGGCATATAGCTTGCATTTAGGGAATTGTGAGAGATTACATACGGTAGGACCTGGAAATCAAAACCTAATCAAAGATCAACCATAAAATGAACTGAATGAACTTAAAAATGCATTGGAACATAACGCTCACTAATTAGAGGTCTAGGCTAGAGACGTGCTCCGGCGTCGTTAAACCTAGTCACTGTTGTTTCACATTGTGGTTGGGTGATTCCTCCTTTTGTGACTCGATAGTGGTCTAGCACGGACTTGAGCTCCCATGTACCGTCGAGTATATAGGGAAGACCCCACTAGGTTATCATCCTTTATCCACAGGAAGCCGTGTCTACCGCCTTACAAGCCGTAACGCACCGAACACAACATTCAGGAAGATTGACTGCCATATGGGAAGTCCTTGGTTTTCATATGACTGCCAAGGTGTATATGCAGTTTTACAGATTTGTTTGGTAAACCCTTTGCCTAGTCTCTCTAGAGTAGTCACTTTTGATCCTTCTCGGACTCCTTAAAAGAAAAAGCTCACTTGAGCAGTTTGTCACTTCGGGCTCACAAAACATTCGAAGGCGACTAGAGTCACCTTTTTGTCCTTTTCTTGACTCTTAAAACATGAAAAGGTCAAGTTGTGTCCTTGCATCTTAAAATTTATTTGGCCGCGATTAACATTACCTGGTTAGATCTTTTGTGCGTTATTTTGAGTAGGGTCCTTTATCGTTAGATTCCCTTAGGTTTTCTTTGAAGTTTGTCATCCTGGCTGAACCATCGATCCCCTCTCCCGTTCCAAGTGATCAAGGGTCTCCGTCTTCCGTTGCTCCTGAGGTATCAGTTGTGAGTGATACTCTTCCTATTATCCCAAGTATCCAACTGATCAACTCTAGTGCTCCGGACGATGAGGATTACGAAATTCATTGGAACCCCATTTGGGAGCTTGAAGAGGACGATATTCCTTTTACCCCTCCTGGTGTTTCGTCTCCAATGTCTACCTCTCACATGGATGAGACATCTCCTAGAGTGAGTGAGACACCCATTTTGTCGAATATTGACACTCCTATCCTGGCCACTTCTCCGGTACCCTCACGCTACAAGTCATTGAGGGATAATATAAGTGCCAGGATACCTGCTTCAAGTACCATGTGGGACCTCCGTATCACTCCCACTACGGGATCTTTTGTTTCACAAGTCCACAGCACACCCGTCACTTCAGTTCCAATGAATCCAACTGTTTGTGTAGCACATTCAACTCCCGTTGTTAGTGTCGTTACAGCATCTTCAGCTCTGACTACTGGTGTTGGTCCCCCTCACGGTCAAGTGAGTAGCGGCCAGCCGGCACACACACCCAAAGTTGTTCATCCTGCACAAAGTGCACCACCCTCTTCTGGTCCTGTCCCAGGAGGGGGGTCGTATGATCAGTATGGGCAAGCTGTTCAGGATCCGAACGCGCAAGGTCCATTCTATTATTACGATTCTACTGGTCAGTTCCTTTATCCTTCTAGACCCTTGCCTACTCAACCTGTTGTTGAGGTCTGTACCAATATTCGTTGCTTGGAACGCCACCACTTTCCATGGGGGCCAAGCAATGCCTGCACAGCTTTAGGGACTGCCTAACCAAGGCCAGCCATCTTATATGCAAACCCCCCAAGGGCAGCAATATTACGGCTAGTCTTACCCAGGACAACCTAGGGGCCCACAAGGACAACCCTATCAGGGACAACCTTCGGCCGCTGGTGGTCCATCTTTTACTTATCTGACTCAACCTTCCAGTTATCCAGGGCAACTTGGTACCGAGCAAGGTTACCCGTCTGGACAACCAGGACAACCTTACATCCAACAACATCAACCTGGTGTCCAGCAAGGTTATCCCTCTGGACAAGCAGGACAAACTTATATTCAACAAGGTCAACCAGCAGTCCAAGAGGGGTACCTTTCTGGACAAGGGGGTCAACCCTACGTACAGCAGGGCCAACCCACTGCCCAGCCTAGTCATCCTTCTGGACAAGCTAGTCAACCTCAAGGTCAACCGGCCATCCAGCCTGCTCAACCATCTGTCCCGCAAGGACAACCCTCGGTTGCACAAGGACAACCTAGTACCCAGCAAGCTCACCCTTTTGGCAAACGGGTCCATCCCAAACCCAACCAGGACAACCTTCCGGCCAGATGGTCCAAGCTCAACCTGTTCAAGGACATCCTTCTGGGCCCCAGACTCAAATTGGTTATCAGATGCAAGGTGGGTTACAATCCCAACCTTCTTACCAAGCGCAGCCTTCTTACCAGGCTCAGTATGGAGCTCAGCAACCGTATGGTTACCAGCAACCCCAGGGGCAAACTCAGTTCACCCCTTATCAAAATTATCAACAAATGCAGGTCACCCCTTATCAGAATTATCAGCAACAGTATGTTGCACCTGCAAGTCAAGTTTCTAATCCATGGGGTGTTGGGGGGCAGATCCAGGGTTAGTTGTCTGCTTATGGACAAAATCCTTATGGACAGAACCCCTATGGGCAAAATCCCTATGGGCAGAACCCTTATGGGCCAGGCCCGTCCGGACAAAGTCCATGGGGGCAACCACCACTTGGTTGGAACCCTGGTACTACCTCTCTTCCACGGCCACAGATGTCCTTCAATCCTCAGTTACCTTTCTTAGCGACATTGGAACTGCCAGATGTGTCCAAATTGACAAATGATCCCATTCTTCATAATCCATATTGGCCACCAGTTCCAACTAAGATACCTGGTGATTGCCCGAAATTCGATGGCAAAGCTGGCGAGGACCCTCAAGCCCATGTCATGACCTATCACCTTTGGTGTTCATCCAACTCGTGGCTTGATGATTCCATCTGGCTCCGCCTCTTCCAAAGGACTCTCACCGGCTCAGCCGCTAAGTGGTATATTGAGTTGAATCGCGGAACATTTCAAGATTTCAACTCGCTGGCTATGGCATTCCTAACTCATTTTCAGTTACCCATTCGGTATGAGACAGGGACACATCTCCTTACGTCTCTCAAACAGGACACGGCCATGCATATATCCGATCATATACATGAATGGAGACGGCGTCATCGTTTGATCAAGTTCTGGATTCCTGATCAACTCCTAACCGAATGGTTTACGACCTCCTTTGTCCCTGTGATCGCGCGAGACATCGCTATGGGAGCTTGTGTAACTGAAGAGCAAGCTATCGCGCGTGCTCAGTACCTCGACTTAGTTTATTCTCAGTCAGGTACTTTATATGATTATTTTCCAGATGCCCCGAGACCCGGAACATCCAAAGCCCCGCCAAAACCATTTGTTGATGGTGTTATTGGCTCTGTAAACACATCTTCAAAGAAATCATCTGCGAACCCTGGGAAGCAAAAACTGAACGCTCCTAGCGAAAACAATTCTCCGGGCCAATCTAATTCTGGAAACACTTTCGAGGTTAACACTGTCCAATCCACCACAGCGGATAAATCCTCGAAAGGGAAAACGTAAGGGAAAGCCAAGAATAAATCCAAACAGCCCAGTCAGGACTCCCCTAAACCTCCACCCGAGGAAGGAGCCAAACGTAAACCTAAGTATCCTTGTATTATCTGTGACGAGGATCACTATACTAAGGACTGCCCTAGGTGGTCCGAAGTTAGTCGTTGTTGAAAGGTGCTCCTGGGACTCCTGCTATGCTTAAAGAACCTTTCCCTTCACAGCAAACTCAAATGGTGGCAGATCCATCGCAACCCTCTTCTTCATTCGGCTCTCAAGTATTTATGGCTGGGACGATTCCCGTCCACATCACTACTCGAGCAAAAGAATATCTGTCTCATGCCAGGAAAGAGCCTGAGGTCCCCTCCAGCGCTCCTCTGTCCAGTTCTGGTCCACTCCACATCGAGAGACCTAGCACTGAAACGACTATCCGACCCCCTCCAAAAGGTGTACTCCGTAAGTCTTCTTACAACCCTAATGCTTGTGTTTCCCAGCACTACAGCATCGTTGAGGACTTAGCCCAGGCCCCGTCTGCTATGTTCGCTCTAGAAGTGCTCCAGAGCTGCCCCTCCCAGAGGAAGTCCTTGCTATCAGCCATCGGTGGCATAAACCCGGCTGACTCGGATATGATTTCTTTTGATCTCGAGGGCCATACGTCGAGGCTGCCTCACCAAATCGCTTTCCTCATACAGGTCATTATCAATACTAAAATGATTCATCGTACAGTCATTGATGAAGGTGCCTCAACTTGCATCATGTCTGTTGCCTGTTGGAAAGCTATTGTTTCTCTTACGCTGCGTCAGTCTCCTACGACATTGGAAGCCTTTGATGGAAGAGAGTCCCGTCCTTATGGTATCCTCCAACGGTTGCCCATCTCTTTGGAAGGGAAGATGGTAGAAGTGGAGGTCGAAGTTGTCGCTGCTAATCTTACCTACAACCTCCTCCTCGGACGTAGCTGGACATACGCCATGCAAGTCGTGGCTTTCTCTCCTTTCCGTGTAGTTCATTTCCCTCATCAGGGGAAGATTGTCACCGTGGACCAGCTCTCCTTCTTCGCCTCCTCTTCTGAAGGCAACATGCCTTTCGTGGAGCATACCTCCAAATCATGTGAGAGTGTAGGAGCCAGACTCTTTAAAGATCCCGCCTTGATGGGTGTCTTTCCCCTCCCACCTCCTAATCTCGCTCCTGTTAATATGATTTCTGTGCGCTCTGATCCGTGGGTCCTTCCTCCCGCTAATCAGATAGAATCTTGGGGCAATATGATGTCGTTGAGTCCCGCCGAGCTCAACTACGTCGAAATCGTTGCTGCATCGGCTCCCCCTCCCGAACCTGCTCCTCCGAGCGGTGTTCCCGACTCGTATGTTCATTCCCCTTGGCTTGGAGATGATGCTACTTCAGATCCATTAAAGGAAATATTTCCTTCCGATGAAGCCATTATAGAGACCATGTCTCTTGAGGAACCCCCTTGGTCTGATCATCACCACCGTTCCTCGTTCCTCCCTGCCCATCAGGAAATGATCGCCTGTCTCGAACGGTTTGCTTCTTGTATCCCATTTCAGCCCCTTCAAACACCTATTCAAATTTATCAAGTGGCTTCTGAAGGCAATATGGGAAACATTACGCAGACCCAACCCATCGATATATCTGTGAAACCAGGGATTGTTGAGCATATTCATATTGGAGTCACTTATACTCCAGAGGAAGTTCAGCTCTACACCGATCTTTTTCGCGACTTTCGTGATGTCTTCGCTTGGTCCTACAAAGAGATATCCGGCATTGACCCTAGCATAGTGGTGCATGAGATACCTACGTATCTGGGTGCTAAGCCTGTTCGTCAATGCCTATTTCCCGTGCACCCCCGAAAGGCTGCAGCCATTAAAGCAGAAGTTGAAAAGCTTCTCAAGGCTGGTTTCATTTACCCCATTCCACTTACAGATTGGGTTTCTAATATAGTCCCTGTGAACAAAAAGAAGGGTACTATTCGAGTTTGTGTTGATTATTGTCACATTAACCGCGCCTGTCCTAAGGATAACTTCCCCACACCCTTCACTGATCAACTCATTGATGAGTGTGCAGGAAGCGAAATCTACTCGTTTATGGATGGTTTTTCTGGGTATAACTAGATCAATATCGCGCCCGCTGATCAACATAAGACGGCCTTTATCTGTCCTTGGGGCACTTTTGCTTACAAGAAGCTCCCTTTCGATTTAAAGAATGTCGGTGCTACCTTCCAACGTGCAATGTCCTATGCTTTTCATGACATCTGTCACATTGTACATCCGTATCTGGATGATCTTCTAGCTCATTCAGTCAAACGTGAAGACCATCCTTCCCATCTTCGTGAAATCTTTCTCCGCTGTCGACACTACCGTATCAGGCTTAATCCTCATAAATGTGTCTTCTGTGTTGAATCAAGCCGACTACTCGGGTTTATCGTCTCCCGAGAGGGCATCCGTCTGGATCCCCTCAAAGTCGAGGCTATTCTGAATCTTCCTCCCCCTGCTTCTTTGCAGCAGTTGCAGAGCTTGCAGGGCAAAGCAAATTTCCTAAGACGATTCGTTCCGAACTATGCCGAGGTGGCTAAAGGTTTTACACGGTTATTGAAGTGAGATACACCCTTTCATTGGGATGCTATCGCTCAAGAGTCTTTCGAGCGTCTCAAGGGTCTCCTTGTTTCTGCTCCATTATTGCGACCTCCGAATTACCACCGTGATTATACTCTGTATCTGGCCACCGCCGATACCACTATCGGCATGGTTCTCGTGCAAGACGATGATGATGGAAATGAGCACGTCATATATTACCTTAGCCGCAACCTCTTGGATATGGAAACTCGATACGCTTACGTCGAGAAGTTGGCATTGGCCATTGTTTGTGCCGTCCAACGCTTCCGGCATTATATCTTGTTGCGCACCACGACCGTGATTTCTGATTGCAACCCGATGACATACATTTTGTCGCGTCAGTTGCTGGGGGGCAAATACTCAAAGTGGATCGTCATCCTCCAAGAGTTTGACTTGGAATTTACTGCTGCCAAGTCTAAGAAGTCCATGGCCTTTGCTGAGTTACTCTGCTCTTTGCCATCTCCTTCTGTACCCTCTCTTTCAGAGGATCATATCCCAGACGAAAATATTTTTCTGATCAGCACCCTCGATCCATGGTACGAGGATATTATTGTATATTTGCAGACGTCCTCTTTCCGCCCCGCTGTATCCAAAGATGCGCGACGGTGGATCCGTCATCAATCTCAACCCTATCGTATCATCGGGAACACCCTATACCGTATCGGCATTGACTCCGTCCTCCGCCGATGTCTAATCCTCGAGGAAGCTGAGAGAGTCCTGAATGACTTCCACTCTAGCGCCTGTCGTGGTCACATGTCCGGATATACCACAGCTCAAAAAATCCTTCGCGCTGGTTATTTCTGGCCCTCCATTTTCAAGGATTGCATTCTTGTCATCCATTCATGCCATGTGTGCTAGATATACCAGCGGAAGATGCGTGCGCCACCGGCTCCACTACACCCTGTAGTCACCGTTGGCCCTTTTGCAAAATGGGGCATTGACTATACGACCTGTAAGCCTCGCTCGGCCAGGGGGCATGGGTTTATTATCATTGCCATCGATTACTTTACAAAATGGGCCGAGGCGATGCCCACATTAACTGAAGACGGTCACACAGCGACGCAGCTTTTGTTCAATCATGTTATTATGTGGTTCGGAGTTCCGCAGGCCATCGTCACAAATCACGGAAAGTATTTCCGTAATCACATGATGACCGAACTAACAACCCAACTAGGCTTACGGCATGATAGTTCGACCCCGTACTATCCTCAGTTTAATGGTCAGGTTGAAGCCATTAACAAGATTTTGGTTACGATGCTTCAACGTACTGTTGACATGCATAAGTCTAATTGGCATTTGATGTTGTTTCCGGCCTTGTGGGCCTACCAAACCTCTGTGAAGGATGCCACCGGTTTCACTCCATTTCAACTAGTTTACGAACTGGAGGCTACCCTTCCTATAGAATGTGAAATTCCTTCGTTAAAAATAGCCATCGAGTTGCTTCCCAACACTACTCCGGTAGAGGAACAGCTTCTTTACCTAGAACGGTTGGACGAGACCCGTCGCCTAGACTCTCTAGCCATCGAAGCTCAAAAGAAGAGAGTTAAAACTCACTTCGACCATACCATCCATCCTCGTTCCTTTTTTGAGGGAGATCTAGTCCTGCTATACGACCAAGCAAATGACAAGCTGGGGGCAGGAAAACTCGAGCCCATGTGGCTAGGCCCTTATATTGTAAAGAAAGTGTTGCAGAAGGGGGAATATGAGCTAGTTGACTACGAAGGTAATCCTCTTGATAAGCCCTGCAATGGGCTGTACTTGAAAAAGTACTATGCATGATTCCATGCACTTCGATTTATACATGCGTGTGTGTGTGTGTATTTTCATGTTTTTGGCTTAGTGTGAAGGCATGATTGCCCCTTATTGTGTTTTTTCTTCTTGTGCAGATGTCAAGTGCACCTTATGTTGGTTTCGCTGATGGTGCCTGCCGCAGCACTCGCAATTTGTCCTCTGCAGCGTGGGTGATCTACGATCCTCACGGTGAGTTGATAGATCTTCAAGGTGTGTGTTTAGGGTGTACTACAAACAATGTTGCTGAATATAGCGTTGTTATTGAATTATTAGCCGAGGCGATTAATCTCGGTATTCGTACATTGGTTGTTAACCTAGACTCTCAACTTGTCGTCCATTTGCTCAATGGGCGATATTCCGTCAGAGACCGTCACATTTTAAGGTCGTACTTACGTGTTAAATTGTTAGAAAGGAATTTTTACTTCATCACATATCAGCATATTCCACGATGATTAAACACATTATCTGATGCATTGGCTAATCATGTATTAGATAGACATTTGCATAATTTATAATCAAATCATTATACAAGCAAGCACATAAAAGCACAATAATAAACCATAGGCATATGTATATATATATGTGTGTCGCAATGTTTGCACCGCGTGCATTACATAGTTCAAAAAATAATACATGTTCATCCTGATACATCCCAGGACAACATGTCCCTCAAAAATGTGCATAAAAGAAGCCTAGAAGTCTAGTCGCGGTGGTGCTCATGATAACACGTCACCGCGCGCACCAATAGTCTCAACAGACGATGGATGCGAGTCGGCACCCCCACTGTGTGCCTCTGGTATGCAAAGGGCACATCCGCCAGTCTAGCATAACCCGGAATCCCTCGGGTGAGTCCCTCGAGATTCTGCACCAACTCTTCCCCCATGGCACCCCTGCTTGAGGATCAGCTGTGGGCTGGACCCTCCGCGCTACAGGAGACAAGCCGGTTGGTCGCTCTGGGCCAACATCTGCATATATATACAACTGTCATCAGAACATGCATGTATTGACAAAAACAAAAAATACATAAAACATAAAAAAAACAAAGAGATCATACCCAACTCTTCGTCCCACTCCTCTCCCTTTGGCAGTGGGAGGTCTGGATCCCCGATGAAATTAGTTCTCGCGTATGGCCAATCCTCCACCACGATTAGCTGATGGTGGAGCCATATAAAGAACTCAGGTCGCCAAGACATCTGCTGGCCCCCTCCTCCTCTGGGCATCAGTGCTGCCCAGCGAGCCATCCTAGGCTCTCGTGGCAATGGATCAGCCACTATAGCTCCCTGAATCTGAAAGAGGGGTAATTGCTCCAAGAAGAATGACACCACAATTGAGCCATACCTGAACTGTTTCACTCCTTCTCGCTTACACTTTGTAAGCTTCCTTTTGATATTGGTGGTCACTGCTGTAGCCCAGTCAAAAATGGTGGGGCTGAGGCATTCTGTCGCTAGTAGCAGATGATTCTTTCTTGCCTCATGGGGTGCTTGTACCCCAGCTGTACGAGTAAGGGTGAACAGTATCACCTTGAGAACCAAGTCCCAAATGGTGGCAATATCCACCTTAGCACTGTTTTTCACAAATTGTGCCCCTGGACATACTCGGGCCATCACCTCACCCATCTTCTCCCCGGAAGGTCTACTTCCGGTCAAGATAGGACTCACCCCTCTCCGTGACAGCCCAATAATGAAATACACATCAACCACGTCCAGCTCTAAGATTTGGTCCCGTAAGCGAAATACTTGGTCATCAACATCCCAAGCATCAACTATGAACTGCAATAACTCGGGCTGAGCTCGAAGATAAGATGTGAGGAAGAACTTCTTGAGACCACAGTCTCTTAAAGCGTTCATGCATCCCTTGTCCTCTATAGCCAAGGCATCTACGGCATGATGTTCCCGTTCTTTCCATTCCACCACCATTTTGCTTATTTCCTGCACCCACAAGGATGAATAAATCGTTATTAGGATACTAGTAAGCTTACAATTCGGATAAATTTCAAATGTGATGGCAAATTTCCACGAAAAAATTAGGTTGCGCGGTTGGCGCGACTGTTTCTAAAACAGTCGCGCCAATGGCGCGGCCCCTTTAGGCAAATCACCCCATTAGCGCGGGTCCGCGCCAGATACCCTCGCTAATGGGGCGCGGCCCTAAATTTTAAAATCCTCCTTGCAGAGGCTCAATCAGGGAACAAAATGCATACAAAAGGTATGGAAATGGAGCTAAGGAAAGTGCCTCTTACCTGGAACCGACGAAATCCCAAATGGTTGCACGGATTGGCCGTAATCACTGTCTGAAGTTCGCTCCCCAAACGGACCACTGCTACTATTCAAAGAGGTAAAGAGTAAAAGTAATTGTATTTTTTACCATTTTCACCATATTTATAAACTTTTTGACTTGTACTTAGGTTTAAAAAGTTATTTTTTTAATATTTTAATATATTTTTGGTCGAAAATGGATTTTACGTTTGCTTCTTGTGCAGCGACAGGTCTTTTACGCAACTTTGATGGTGAAACGAGTTGTATTTTATACTTTTTCGGACTCGGTAAATACACGAAAAAGTCACTGTGGAGTCATCTTTCAGCTCTTTTCTGGCTCGCTAAAAATGAAAAGATCGCCGAGTTATCCCTCTTGACTCGTCAAACGTAAATAAGAGGCAGTCCTCTTTAAACTCTTTTTCGACCGTGTAAAAAATGAAAAGATTGTCAGACCCTTGTCATTTCAGGTTCGTTAATGGTTATGAAACGACGTGATCTCGATCGCTTTTTTACTTTTTAAGATCGATGTCACTACATATGAAAAGTACTCCTCGATCGTAATGATCGAGCGGTTCTTTCGAGCATTGTTTTATACTTTTTCGGGCTCGGGAGACACAACTTTACGAAAAAGGACCCACTGGAGTTCACTTTTCTGCTATCTTTTCAGACTCTCTAAACAAGAAAAGACGCCGAGTTCTTTTGTCAGGCTCGTTAAAACTTAATGACATCGGATTTTGTCGTAATGATGCCTTACAAACATATGCTATCTCCGTCAAGCTTGTTAAAAATAACTGGGGTACTCGCCAGAAATGGTGGGGAAAATGGACCCATAATTATTGTTGTGTCGGCAGTATGTCGCTCTTGAACATGGAACTTGTCTGCTTTCGTGTCTAGGTGGGGACATCTCATCTCGCTTTTCACTTGCCTCTGTGGGTTTTGGGTGATCCTATTTGACCTCTCATCCGCTCATTGCCTTGTCACCATGACCTCTGCTCATTTGATGTCAAATACTGCCAAGTCCACTGTCATGCCGCCAATATGTTCAAGAGAAGTTGACCTCTGCAATATTACAACCTCCCTCTGATACCTCACATAATTCTGATTCACCACAACATTCTTCCTCTATCTCGTGTCAATGATGTGGGAAATATTATGGCCCACCTTTGATCAAGGTCACTTCCTGTCGACTTCAGCTCATTCTCCAGGAAGCTGATCTAGAGACTCCCTTCCGGTGCCTTGGAGCCTGCATGCCTCAATGGCAGGTTCTTCGTGTTTGACGCGAGGTTTTCATCATTGGCCTCTGATCGAATGATTCTACGGGTGTTCGACACCAGCTCATTGATTCGCACGCCGCAGGTTGTACCTATAGTACCTTGAGGGCCATTGTCATTATTGGTGGTACCTCTCGCATCTGTTAACAGTATTCACTATTGGCTGGTAATCAGACGATGTTCATGCATGCTCGACTCCGACTCATGTATTCGCATGCTTGAACTTGTACTCTGTTCGGGTCGAGATGGAGCGGAAGACCCTAGATTTTGTTTGTTGGAATCCAAGCTGCGATTTGTGGCTTATTATGGTCATTACATGACTCATTCACTGGATGGTTGCAACCATGCCTGAGTCTATTTATCAATCCTCACTGGATGGCTGCGCCCATACCTTGGATCTAGCTTATTATGTACTTTGTTATGGATGGCTACGCCCATACCACATATATCATGTACTTGAGATATAAGTTGTACTTCTTTACGCAGGTTCTCCAGTGGCATTGTTTTCAGTTGCGCATGTTCTTGTAAAGCATTTCACCCCTCTCTCTCCCTCAGGCCTCATGCTTTAGGGGGCATTTGTTACACAGCAATTTGTCACCGTTTGTCACCATCCTTGTTACCCCTCTCCCGCACACTGGAGGACTCATTCTGGGACCTATGAGAAGTGACATGACCTGAAACCACTTGCATCATATTCCTCTAAGTATAAGCTTCATATGCCCTGAAGACATCTCCTGCAGAATACCCATAAAAAGACCTCTTTTTTCATTCGCGCGGTTCCAAAGTGTACTGCTCGCGCCAATGGGGGAAATCCTCTAAAGAGAGCGCGCCATTGGCGCTCTGTCTCAGAGTCGCACTCGCGCAAACCGAATTGAGTAAAGTTTTTAACAAACAAGCTTCCGAAGGTTCTCCTTAACCCATTCGCCAACTGAATCTATGTTGAGCCAGGATGGTTTGGCTTCGAATCTCCATAGAAGGGAAGTGGTTTGCCACCTTTCATGGAAGCTTCTTAGTGATAAAGCCAATCCCGTGAATAATGTGGTTGATCCTATCTCTTTCCTCTCTATCTATAAAAGCTTGTCTCTATGCCTTGAGCAAGCTAGTTCCAGCATAGTGATAGAGAATTCCAGGAGTTCAAGAGTTTGAAGCTGCAAGAGCCTTCTTTGCACCCATAAGGCCAAATCTAAGTGAGGAGATTCTTGTCACCCAAGAGAGAGAGGCTTGTTTCCCATCCCAACAAGCTTTGCAATACTTGTGTAGCTGACTACCTAGCCAAAGGAGGATTTGACGTCAGAACTATGGTTGTATTCTTCTTTGTCATTTATCAATAATAGATGACTATCATTATGGCTCCACTCTCATTGTCCTATGATTGATGTTGAGTTATATCTTTTCTGACTGATATATAATTGCATCTATTGGATTTTATGCTTGTATTTGTGTTGTTCTTTGCATGTGCAGGTGTCCAATCACGGAGATCGTGGGGATCGTGACCGGCCGAAGCAAAGGAACGAGAGCGACGTCTCTTCTATGAATATTAGCGTTGGAATCCAAGTAGGTTCTCATCATCCACTTTTAATTTGCAATTAGGAACTTGCGTGATAGCATTGTTTGATTGTTGCTAGACCTGGTCTGGGCTAGTAGGGATCATCTCTGTCCGCAGAGAGGATTTACCTCCACAACACTCTTACACCTCATGTTAATTCTGAATCACATGAAAGCACCAGTTCTATAAATGAGTCCCTTCCTAATGACCGAAATCGAATTGAACTGTTACATATTAGAGTTGTCATAAATCATAATAAGGTAGAAACTTTGTTTGATACCGGATCCCAAGAAAATTTAATCACAGAATCCTTGGTAAAGAAACTCGGCTTAGAAACAAAACCACACCCAAAACCTTACCCGCTTGGATGGATACATGATAAAGCAAAACTGAATGTAACCAAGCAGTGTAAAGTAAAATTTGTGATCGCTTCTAAGCTAGTATATGAAGTAGAACTGGATGTAATACCATTGGATATCTGTGGCATGGTGTTACGGAGTCAATATCTGTATGATAGAAAGGCAGTCTTTTTCCGTCATGAAAACAAATCACAAAATATGGGGTAGAATATATAGTAAGGGCTCATCAAAATAAAATCAATGCCAACCTTGTAAGCACTGGACAAATGAAAATACTGGTGAATTCCAGTAAGGGTTGCATGCTTATGTTTGTAAGGAAAAAAGAGGCAGAATTAGCTGATGCTTTCTAGGGCTGCGATCAGGAACATAAACAGGAATTATTTGAATTAATTTCTAATTATGATCAGTTGTTTCAGGAACTGAAGGGATTACCTCCGAAGAGGGAAATCCAACATGAAATACATTTGCAGCACGATGCTCCTTTGCCAAATATTGGCATGTATAGGATGTCGACCATTGAGATGGAGGAAATCAAGAAACAGGTGCAGGGATCGCTGGACCAAGGGGTCATCAGGCCGAGCACTTCTCCATGTTGCTCACCGCTTTTCTTAGTCCCAAAGAAAGACGACACATGGAGGATGTGTGTGGATTACCATGCGCTAAACAAAATCATGGTGAAGAATCACTACCCCCTTCCACGCATTGATGACCTATTAGATCAGTTAAAGAATGATGTTTATTTCACCAAATTGGATTTGCGTAGTGGTTATCGCCAGATCTGAATTGCAAAGCAGGATGTGTGGAAAACCACCTTCAAGACCAAACAGGGGCTATTTGAATGGATGGTGATGCCATTTAGACTTTGCAACACTCCAGCCACTTTTATGAGGGTCATGAATGATCTCTTTCGGCCTTTCATTGATGAATTTGTTCTTGTATATTTAGATGATATACTTGTCTTTAGTAAAAGTTGGGTTGAACATGTGTGTCATGTAAAGAAAGTGCTTGATGTATTGAAAAAAGAAAAACTCTATGTAAAGTTGTCAAAGTGTGAGTTCAGGAAAACCTCTTTGGGTTACCTAGGTCATATTGTTGGTCATGGTCAGTTAAAGATTGATCCCTCGAAAGTTGAAGCAATTCTAGATCGGCCTAAGCCTACTAGTGTAACCTAGGTCCGTAGCTTTTTAGGTGCAGTCCAGTATTGGAGGAGATTTATTCCTAATTTATCTGTTATTGCAGCACCTTTGCACACATTGACAAGTGTGAAATAGGTCTTCCAATGGGGAGGAAGACAACAGAAGTCCTTCGAAACATTGAAGGAAAAGATCAGTACCACACCAGTCTTAGCCTTACCCGATCTCCAACAGCCATTCAAGATCGAAACCGATGCTAGCGGTTATGCCATGGGAGCTATACTGATGCAGCACAAGAAGCCGATTTGTTACCATTGTGAGAATTTTTCTCAAGCTATGATCAACTATCCCACTTATGACAAGGAGCTTTATGCCTTGGTGCAGAGTGTGAAAAAGTGGAAACACTACCTGATCGGCAAGGAGACCATCATGCGTACGGATCATCAGCCCTTGCAGTACCTTCAGTCATTGACCAAGTTGCAGTAGTCTCATCATTTCAGGTGGATGGGTTATCTTCAACAGTTTCATCTGGTAATAAAGTATAAGAAGGGCACTAGCAATAAAGTGGTCGATATGCCATCTCGCCCTCCTATTTCTACTTCTGTTATTTTGCATAATGCTTCATTGTCTTTTGAGAGTTATGTTCAACAATATGCTAACTATGATGACTTTAAGGATATCTATGCAAAACTAACCAATGGTTCACAGGTGTACAACTATCATTTGCAGGGAAAAATGTTGTATCACCTTGGTAAATTGTGTATTCCCACAAGGGAAAGAATACATGTAATTCGAGAGGCCCACACCTCTCTTGTGTCTGGACACTTTGGTGTCGAAAGACTTTATGTCATGTACAAAGATTTTGTTTTTGGCCTCATATGAAAAACATTGTGACTTGCTATGTAAAGAGTTGTGTGATGTGTTCTGTTTTAAATCCCTCTAATAGAAAACTCAGGCTCTACACACCACTCCCTATTCTGCGTCATCCATAGGAAAGTGTATCAATGGACTTTATAGGAGGTTTTCCTTTGTCTAGGAAGAGTCACGACTATTTGTATGTCATTGTTGACTAATTTAGCAAAATGTGTATTCTTATGCCTTGTAAAAATCATATTACTGTAGAGCAGACTGCTTCTCTTTTCTTTTAGCATCTTTGGGTCCATTTTGGATTACACACATCTATTGTGTAAGATCGGGACTCTCAATTTCTCGAAGAGTTTTGGGCCAGTTTGTGGAAGATGATGGACACCAGATTGAAAAGAAGCACCACATTTCATCCACAGACTGACAAACAGACAGAGGTTGTCAACCATACCGTGGTACACTTGTTACGAGGCTATTGTGGGAAACATCACAAGTTGTGGGATGAGAATCTCCCATATGTACAACATTCCTACAACCGAGAATTGCATTCATCTACGTAGGGTTCACCATTTGATACATGCTTTGGTTACCTACCAAAAGACCCTTTTGATATGGTCTTTGGAAGGGAGGATGGCTCCAGTGGATGTAATGATAGGGAAAAAGCTCAGCAGTTCATTCAACGAATCCAATTGATTCATCAAGCAATACAAGAGTAGTTGGAGAAAAGAAAAGCCCATTACAAGGCTCGACATGATAAAAATTGAGTCAACCATCAATTCCAAGTGGGCGACAAAGTGTGGCTCCACATCAACAAGGACAGGATAAAGGAAGAAGGGATGAAATTGCGACCATTCTGGTATGGTCCATTCACTATATTGGAGAAGCCTGGAAACAATGCCTTTCATCTTGATTTGCCGATATATATGAAGATGTACTCAGTGGTGAATGTAGAGAACCTAAATTTGTATGAACCTCCATTGATCATGGACACCAATGAGATGGGCACAGTTCCTATAGTTGACGATTTTGCTCTAGAATATCTCAATGAGTTACCTGAAGACATCATCCTTGATAGAAGGACTAGGACTTCATGGCAAGGAGATGTGGAATACCTTCGAGATGGTTTCAAGGGAATGCACCCCAGAAAGGCCAAATGGCTGGAGAAGGAAAGGGTGAGGGAACAATTCCCTCACCCTTGGTGGTCCAAAAAGCTCCTCAATGAGGAGGATTGATCCAGGTGGATCTTCAGATACAATGGCATGGAAAATCTCAAAATTAAAAGTGGTAGAAAAGAAATTTTCCTATCATCAGATCGAAGTGATCATCGCCCTGATTCCAACGATGCGAACGACACTCGAATCAGAGTTCGGATGATGAAGTTGTGGTAGAAATATTTTTCCTTAGTTCCTTTGGAAAATGAGGCTTTTTCTTATAAAAATAGCTTTAAGCCTCTAAAGGGAAAAATCATGATCTAAGAAGTCAAAGGGGCGGACTTAAGAAGTAGCAGCAGAACCCCTCGATCAACGATCTTCAACTAAATCCCAATCGAGGCAGGCAATCGGCGATATCGGCATGGAGGGGTCGGAACCGGGCAAAGCCAACTTGCGATTGCGATCGGTGATCAGAGTGATCGGCAGGATGAAGGACCAAGACCCCTGAGCCCTAGCGATGTGATACACTGATTCGATCTGGCCGATGCGATACGCTGATATCGACGATCGGCCAGATCGGTGATCAGCGATCAGTGATTGGTGGATCCTCGAGATAAAGGGCCATTGCATTAGCGATATGCCGATTGCGATATCGGGGCCAGACCCAATGGGTCTATGAGCCCAATTTGATAAACTTTGAGATCTGATTGTTAAGGTTTTGGGTCAGAATTATTAGTGTTTGACGGGTTTTGTGTATTATCGTTTTAAACGATAAAAGGCTATTTTAAAGGGTCTGTTGTGCCCACTGACCCTTCTACCTAAACAGCTTCTATTCTAAATGAACAGACCCCCAATTTGCAAGCATCTTTGTGCTATAAGGCTCAATGAATGAAGAAATCATGGGGGGAGGAATTTTTAGCACGTAGTTCGAGGCAGGAGAGCTTTTAGGTGGCCGATATTGCACTTTGTCTGATTTGGACAAGTTTTATATGTTTTCAACCCCTCTCAACACCACAGACACATTGGTGCTGTCCATTTCTCCATCTAAGGTCTCCATTTCACAGCCAATGTCCAGAATGGAGGTATAGCCTCTTTTGATGCAACTGATGATTGTAATTCTCTTCTTTTCATGCCATTTAATATATGAAGGCCTCCCCATTGATCGAGCAAGGCCCGGAGATGTAGTCCGAGTTGGACAAACTCCATTATCAAGTCTTTTTGTCTTCTTACCATGCCTTTATGTGTTCTATTCTTCTTTCTTGTGTGCACATTAGATTCTGTGTTAGGTTGCAATTTTCACATGTGATTCTTTTCATACATCTATAAGCAAAAGATTTCTGGATCAATTTTGGTCCATATGTTCTTATTATTCTTTGAAGATTACATATAATAGTAGTTTCTAGAAGTGTTTTCATGAATTTATGGATTCATTTAAGTCTAATTTTGATGAAATATGCCTATAGTGATATGAAATCTAATCCTTAAAATGTGCTCCATGTATCTTTTCATTACGTTCAATTCTCTGTTCCATATATTTCACTCTAAATTTTGATGCATCAGATTCTTAGATTTAATCCCTCTATAACGATTTTCCCTCTTATCCAATCCTTCTACCAAATATACTATGACGATTGATAAACTAAAAGTTCATGTGATGTTGGTCGTTATGGATCTAATGTTGATTTTTTTGTGAGTAATAGCTTGTATTACACTTTTGCATTTCTCCTCTTAAAGGAAGGTTTTGAATCAAATTTCTCTCACAATGTTAAACATTGAGTGTGATACGAATTTCCAACAAATATTTAAGACACTCATTAAGATGTCCTAGGCATTAGTCTCTTCTCAACCCAGGGTCTGTCTCTAGTAGCTACATCATCTTCTAGTGTTGTTTCTAGGGACGAATCAAAATATCTTCCTTGAGTATGACATTTGTACACCCTTTGGTAAGGTGAGCATAAAGGGGTGTGGGTTGAATATCTCTCACCTTGGTGACTCCACTATCTAAATTCCATTTTGACCACCCTGGCTTTCAAAAGGCCACACAATGACTCTGATACTTCACAATAGAGAACTCCTCTAATACTTGACCCTGAAAGGATAATATCTAGGAGGATTTGGAAGGAAAGAAGCCATGTTACCCCTGTTCATGTGACCTCTTTTCCATAAGTATCCTCTTCCAACTCTCAAAATATTTTGATAAAATGTTCACATTTTCCCTCCATAGTTTTAGAATATCCTCAGGAAAGTTGTATACCTTTTAGCACATTCTTCTCAAGATTCAGAAACAAACAATCCTCTATCAGTTCACCGTCTTTCTCATTTAATCCCTCCCCTAAAACTTAGGAGGTCAAATACATCCTTATAAATAGCCCCGCACAAAGTGTGAATAGCTTAGCAACCCAGATCCAGTCAGCTGCCACACATATAATCCTATGCAAGGACCTATAATAAACCTCCTACCACCTCCCTTGCTCAATATGGTTGTCCCATGATTTCTCCTAAACAAGTATGCTCCATTGGACTCGACACAACCCTTGAATGGTATGCCACAAGACTATCTTAAGCTCTTTCCAAGATTCATAGGAGAAGATGACATTTCAACACAAAGGCATATAGAAATTTTATGTGCATTTGCTGAAAACCTTAATGTGGAACACCTAGATGTGGTGTTAAGACTTTTTGTCTAGTCTCTGAATGGAGAAGCCAAGAAATGGTTTAAATCCCTACCAAATGCTTCAATCACTACGTGGGAGGAGTTGGAGAATTATTTCAAGGAAAAATGGGGAGAAAAGAGGGACCATGGGTACATCCTAACTAAATTTAATGTAATGAAGAAAGAACATAATGACGATGTGTCTAAATTAATAAATAGGTTTAAAAAATTGTACAATAATCTTGCTACCGAAATCAAATCTCCACATGTTGTTGCTAAAGTTGTTTTTATTAGGGCTTTGAGCCAGATTTTGGTTTCACTCCCAGAGAAAGGAAGTCTTGCTCGTTGGAGGAGATCAAAATAGATTATTTAGAAGTTGAAGCAAATTTTACCTCCATTGGGAAGTGGAGAGGAATAACTGATGATGGAGATAGGAGAAGAGGAAAGGAGGAAGCCAGTTCCTCAAACCAAGGAAAGGAAACTCAGGAGCAGAAAATCAAGTGAATGAATAAACTGATAAGAAATTTATTTAACAAGGTGGTGAAACTAAAGTTGGAAAATAAATACCCTCATAGACAAAACCAACCAGCTCCGAACCAAAGTTTCAATCCTCAATATAGGAGACCTCCCCCTCAGCTCTTGCAAAGGGAGAGAAAAGAGAAACAAGATCACATTTAACATCCATTGTATTTAGAGGATGATATAGAGGAGCATGTTGAAGAAACTATGGAAGTTTAGGAAAATAAATTCTCTCCTTTTTCTGATGAGGAATATGAAGGTGAAGCACATGAGGAATTAGAAGGGGATGATTTGGATGTACGACTAGATGATGGTGATATTGACAACTGTTGTAGGAAGTTTACTGACTTCATGTAAGAACAACTACATGGGAAATATGATCTTAGATCTTCTAGGAAAAGACCTATAATGCAAGACCAAAATGAGGAGTCCTCTCCCCCAAATCCTCCAGAATCAATTGTGAAAGGAAGTAAGCCTCTAGACCAAGCCCCACCCAAAAGGAAAGAGTCTCTAGATTACATTCTCCACGAGACCAAGGTTTCTAAAATAGAAAAGTTTCCTTTAACATCTAGACGAGTCTGTGATAAAGAGAAAGAGGTTGTTGATGTTGTCATAACTGATAGAAGCTCTTCTTCCTTTAATCTTCAAAAAGAGCTAGAGAAGGTCAAAATCTTTGTCCACTTGAATGAACTATTAAAGCAACCTCATTATAAATCCTAGGTGTCTCAGTTCATGTGTCCATCCAGCATAGCTCCTTTGCATGATATTCTGAACCTCTAGGAAGAAAGGCCCATGGTTTTATTTGGACCTCATGTTGAGGAACAAGACTCTTACATTACCCCCTTTTATGTTACTTTGGTAGTTCATGAGCTTTTATTACACAACTGCATGCTTGACTCATGAGCTTCTCATAGTTTGATTCCATTACCTACTATGGAGCAATTGGGTTTAAAAATCACAAGGCCATATAAAGATCTGTATTGTTTTGATTACAAAAGGGTAAAATGTCTAGGGGTGATTGAAGATTTGGTTGTCAATTTAGCCTAGATCCCTACAAAAGTATGGTGATGGATATTGTAGTAGCTAATATCTCTACAAGGTTCGGTATTCTCTTTTCCAAGTTATGGGGGTCTAATATTAGAGGATCCATCAAATTCAATTTAACATGTGCTACTATCCCAGTGCTTGGTGGCGAAGAAAGACAACTTTACAAAGAATCGAGGTTTTTGAAGACAATTACAAGGGCTGATTGTTCCAATAATGCCCCTGTGTATGGTAAAGAGAAAGAGTTATCCTCCTTGCTACTAGAGGAAAATGAACTAATCTTGGAGGAAACATAGGTGGAATCTTCAATTCCAGTATACCAGCAATCACTAGAGTGTGATAAAGTGTGGAAGTTATACCTTGATGGTGCTTATTCTAAGGAAGGGAATGGGGAAGGTGTGTTATTGGTGTCCCCATAAGGTAGCTTGATCCCTATCTCCTTCAAGTTGGAGTTCAAAGACACTAATAATGTTGTTGAATATGAGACCTTGTTCCTAGGTCTGCAAGCTTCTAGAAATATTAATATTGGGTTCTTGGTTGTGTTTGGAGATTCACAGCTAGTAGTGAAACAGATTAGGAATCAATGCCATTCAAACATCCAAGATTAAAATCTTACTGAAATGAGGTATGGGATTTGATTGATAATTTTTTCTTAGCCTTCAATATCCAATTACTTCCGAGAGAAAGAAATTGGATGGGCGATTCCTTGACTATAGCTGCCAAAAAATTTAAACCTCCTCAAAATCCACTACTCATATATGAAGTTGAGGTCAGATGCGGACCTTCAGTACCAGATAATGTCATACATTGGAAGGTGTTTGAAGATGAGGAGCAGATTAAATGCTTCATGGAAATCAACGGATAATTCTTGAATTCAGTACTTGACCAAGAAGAAGAGAGAGTGATAGATGAACAATGGGCCAATTGGGAAGAAACCAGTGTAGGCCATAATATTTTACAACTGAAGGGTAATATTATTCCCAGGGTTTTGGTTCTCTTCGAAAGATTTTTCAACTCAAATGATGTGGCTGCAAAGCCAACTTAGAAAGAAATCAAAGAGCAGGTAGAAGACTGCAACATTGTTTCAGAAAAGAATCCTTGAATAATCAAGTTGGAAAAGGGAGTTCCTCATAAGTATAAACAAAGGTACCTAGACCTTTTCAAAAATTATATGGATGTAATTTCTTGGTATTATGACGATCTAAAAACATTTGATACTTCTATTATTCAAAATAAGATCTTTTTGAAGGGTGGATTGAAGCCATATAAATAGAATCTTAGGTCGATTAAGCCTTTATAACTCCCATCTATTAAAAAGGAGCTAAGGAAGTTGCTCTAGGCCAAAATCATTGTACCTTTGAGATATTTAGTCTGGGTAGAAAAACTAGTGCCTGTTAGAAAGAAGAATGGAGAAATAAGGCTATGTGTGGACTTGCAAAATCTCAAAAAAACCTGATTTAAGGAAAATTACCTTCTACCTAAAATGGATTACATTTTGCAGAAGGTGGTAGGATCTGCCTAGATGTCTATGATGGATGGTTTTTCTGGATACAATCAGGTAGTTGTGCATCCTGAAGATCAAAACAAAATTTCTTTCACCATGCCTTAGGAAATATTTATGTATGCTAGAATGCCTTTTGGCCTTATAAATGCAGGAGCCACTTTCTAGAGCTATGGATATAGCATTTATGGGAGAGCAGGACAAGTTTGGAGTTATTTGCCTTGATGATGTCACTATTTTTTCAAATACAGATGAGGAGAATATTGAACACCTATGACTCACTTTTGAGAAATGTCGAAAACATCGTCTGTCTTTAAATCCTAAGAAGTCCTAGTTTGCTCTAAGTGAGGGAAAGTTGTTAGGGCACACAGTGTTAAATGAGGGGGTGAATATTTACACCAACAAAGTGGAATCCATCAGCAACATCCCATTGCTAAGAAATAAGAAACAGATCCTTGTTTTTTTGGGCATAATCAACTTTTTAAGGATATTCTACCTAACTATGCTGAGATAGTCAAAGAAATGACAGAGATGTTGAAGAAGGATAAGGAAGTGAAACCGATTGTAGGGTCTCATGAATCATTCTCTAGAATTAAAAATGATTCTACAACAACCCTTATATTGGTTAACCCAGACTATCTAAAAACATTTTTCATTCTTTAGTCTTTTTCTCCTCATATAGTGGATCTTGTCTTATTGATGGAAAAATAGTGAGGGGCATGAACAACCAATACGATTTTTTAGTTAGGTGATATGGTATGTTGAGCTAAAGTATAAAATTTTGGAGAGGAAAGCCTATACCTTGGTCAAAGTCTTGAAGGCTTTCAGAATCTACATCCTGCAATTTAACATAACTGCTTATGTTCCTATAGCTGTTGTGAAATAAATTTTGGTTCAGGGTGACAGTGAAGGAAAAAGGAGAAAATGGATTGATAAAATTTACGAGTACAATATGGACATAGAGCCTACCAATCTCATCAAGGGGCAGTGGCTATCTAGAATTCTTTATGAATCAAATTTCCAAGCATTGGGCATAAATTTATTGGCCACAGGAGATGGAGAAAGTGGAAATTTGGAGAAGCAACAATAGATTGAAACATGAGCCCAAAAAATCCAAATGAAGTATGTTGTATCTTAGTGGTGTAAAAATATTGTTCATTATCTCCTTTTTCTGAGGTGCCAAGTGAGTTTTGAGAAAAATAAATACATGGCTTTGAGACTACAAGACTATAAATTTGTTATCTCAAATGTCCAATTATACTATAAGGATCCTGTGAGGATTTTTCTTTTGTGTTTTCTTGAGGAAGAAATTCACAAAGTGATGGATGAATTCCATAATTATGTCTGTGGAGAACATTACAGTTGCTGGGCTACAACAAACAAGATCCTGAAAGTAGGTTTTTACTTGCCCAAAATGTTCGATGAGGTTCATAGTTATGTTCAAGCCTGTGAGAAGTGCCAGAAGTTTTCTGAAAAACATAAATTATCACCTTTTCCTCTAATCATATTTTTGATGAAGAACCTTTCAGACAGTGAGGGTTAGACTTCATTGGGGAAATGTACCCACCTTCCAACCGTTAGCATAAGTTGATACTCATATCCACTGATTACTTTACTAAGTGGGTAGAAGCAACCCCAGCCAAGAATGCAACTAATGTGGTAGTTATTAAGTTCATGGAGGAAAACATCCTTGCTAGATTTGGTTTCCCCAAGAAGGTTGTCACTGACAATGCTCAGGTGTTTAAGTAAGCCAAATTTATCGATTTTTGCAAAAATATACAACATTGTAGTAGGCCAGTCCACCACCTATTACCCACAATTAAATGGATTGGTTGAATCCTAAGATAAAACCCTAGTAAGGATTCTAAAGAAAACAATATCAGAAAATCAAAGAAATTGGAACTCACAACTAAAATTTTCCTTATGGGCCAATATGGTTATCACCAAGAGAGCTACTCAGAAATCCCCTTTCGAGTTGGTTTATGGAAAGGAAACACTTTTTCCTATACATCTAGCTATGCCAATGGCTAAAATCTTGCAAGACATTGAGGAAGAGCTAAATGCTTTGACTAGAAGGATAAATTAGTTGGTGGAACTTCAAGAGAGAAGAGAACAAGTGAATCAAAATTTGATTAGTTATCAAGAAAAAATGAAGTCCTTGTTTGACAGAAAGGAAAAATACAAATATTTGTAGCCATGAGATTTAGTAATGAGATGAGATTGCAAGAGGTAATATAAAGGAAAGCATGGAAAATTTCATCCCCTTTTGTTCGGACCTTTCAAGATTGTTGAGGCAAAAGGGAACAACACCTTCCTACTAGAAATATAGAAGGAGAAGTGCTTGGGCTACCTATGAATGGGTAGTTTCTCAAGCTTTACTTCCAACACTGAAAGGGTCCACTCCTATTCATTGTAAATATGGTGAGCCATTTGTAAATAACCATCACTACTTTCTGTTTTCTATTTTATGTTTTTGTTTTATGAAAGTCTGAATGAAATGACTCCATGCCCAAGGAGTAAGGCACTAATATGTAGGTTCTTAGTGCATTGTATCCAATACACTATCCCCAGTTGGAGCCAATGTTGTTACCCTTCATCATCATTTTCAAGAAATTGATAGATCAGAGTTAGGGCTCAAATCCAAAAATGCCTTTAAAATCAGCTTCTAAATCACTGGTAAAGCTCCCTAAGTCAAAATACAGTTAAATCAATCATGGGCCCACTATGAGGGCCTAGAGCTAAAGTGGAATGTATAAAATAACATAAGCTTATCTTGGGACCCCTATTGGCAAAGAACGAAAGATAGAGGGGTGTTTTTACATATGCATGCATTGTTGGTTAAATGTCAAACAATTTCTGGGTGGATCACCATCCATCCGCGCTCGACCGCCCCATAGAAGCATTTTGGGGGGGTAACTTGCTCAAGCGATAAACAAGCACTGCCACCTGAATTGAAAATTCATATCTAGATCTGACGGTCTATCTCCGTTTCAAGGGGATAGCATGGGGGCAAACCTCCCACTATTTGACCTGTTGGAGGATGGAGCAAGTGGGGACCATGCGCCATGTCGGCCAATTTGCAGGCATATTTTAAGTTGAGCGTGAATTCAAAGGTAAAATGGTAACTTCAGTCATCCCCCCTCCTATCCACATGTCCCCTCCATTGCCCAATCTCACCCAACCACATGTCCCTCCCATGATGTCATCCCCCAAATCAGCCAACCGTTTCCCCTACTTAATTTATAAAATCCTTCCTGCCCCGCATTTTCAAATGTTTTTCTTAGCTCCCGATGAAAGCTCTACTGCTAGTCACCTATCCAAAACACCGCTCGAGCTCTCACTTGGCCAAGTAAATCCTCTCGACATCATTTTAAACCCACTCCATAAAAAATAGGTAACTTGTCGCTCTTGTCCACCTATAAATTTCTCAGATACTCATGGACATGGAGGCACAAATTGTTGATCCTTCTTTTTCCTACCAACTTTCTAACTTTCTTTTTGACCTATATGGAAACCATGGTAGGGTTGAAGACTCATTTCGATTAGTTTACTCTCACCTATATTATAAAATTACACCCGTTGTGCACCATTTTCCTAACCTCATCTCCTGGTTAGTCACAACCTTTATTGACAAGAAGAATTTCTTTGTTTCCCCCTCTGGGGCCAAAATCCTCGAAGTAACCCTAGAGCTATTCAAAAGGCCCTGGTTTACCCCAGTTGTCAAGAACCCCAACAATTTATTGACATCACAGTAGTTTATCATTACTCTACCCTCCCACCTAATGAGCAACAATCTTTCCTGCAGATGGTCGTGGCCCCTAGCCTACAAGCTCTTCTTGTGGCTGATAGCTTCCCTATCACCCTCTTTGTTGAACCCATCCAACCCATTCTATCCCTAATTTCCCATTTGTTGGGGGATGATGATGATAACGTAGTAAAAAAAGCCACCCTAGGTTTTTTAAGGAAAATGATGCAGCCTCACCACCTATTTGATATTCTAGCTTACCTATCTGAGACCATAAGATTTCAGGTGCACCATTTTTCTACCACATCCTATTTCAGTTACTATTCTTTGTTGTTATGTTTGTTTGTATATACTAATGTGGATGATTTTGAGTGCCTAGGCCTTAGCTTGGTTGATGGAAACAAGTAGAGAAAAGTTGTGTTCGAATTGGACATTGTTGATAGAAAGAGGCTAGATTATTATGGTTACTCTCAGTTTATATCAAATTATATGGCCATTTCATATAAGATTATCCATGGTTTTTCTCCCCGCGGGGTTCTCCCCCAACAAAGAGAGATTTTCTAGTTTACCAAAGAAACTAGGGTAGGGGATTGGTACATTTTTTAGGATCACACAGAGATCAAGGTTTATGGATATGAAATTCCCCCTTACCATCTACCCCCGTTCATGCCCATGAGGATATTTTCTCTAGAATTCATCACCTCCATGTGAAACAACAACACCTTGTCTCTGCAAAGAAGGAACATATGTTTAAAGTGGGAAAGCCTGTGGGGCCTTTTGTTGTCAACTCTAGGCAGGCCTTCAAGGCAGTTGAAGCATTTCTCAAAAAAATGAATTTTGACCTAGGGGATGTCTGGCATTATGACCCTCATGGTGTCATTTCCCAAAGGCGGAGAAGATAAAAGCTTCAACTTATGAACATGAGTATAGGCCTGAGATCGAATGGAAATATAACCTTGATTCATGGCCTACGGATATTGAGATGGAGACCGACCCTCCAGTAACCAAGGAAAAAGAACAAAATAGGATCATGGACCAAAGTGGAGATACAGAGATGGAGGATGTGCATGCAATTAAAAAGGAAAAAACCCAAGAGACAAAACAAGAGGAACCTAAAACCAAGGTAGTGGAGATAAGGCCAGATCAACTTGGTTTCCAAGTGACCTTGGAGGGTCCATCAAAAACTGTTGCCTCTTCCTCTTCAAACGTAGCTCTTTTAGGTGCGAAAATAAGTGCAATTGTTACAGGGTCAAGATGGCCTACTCAAAAGGCCATTGAAGAAAGAAACTATAAGGTGAGGGAGGAGATGCAACAACAAATGGAATCTCAATCAATTCCATACTAGACCAAACTATTGGCTACTATGGATTTAGAAAGAAATCAGATGAAGTTTTCACTACAACATCCACTGGCACAGTCTTTGCCTTCAGGTTCTCAGTTCAAAGCCTTGGATGTTTCACTGGATTTAACAAGTGTTCCCCTGCCAGATAAGATAAATTTCCACAGGCAAGTTGGAGAGATGTTATATAGTGAGCTAAAAAAGAATGCAATGATTATTAGCAAGGCCGATAAGTTGTTGGAAAAGGTTGCAACTAGGTTGAATCAAGAGAGAGCCAACTCCAGGGCTCTCCACATGCAAAATGAGAGCTTCAAGGAGATGGTCATGAAGCTAGGTGTGAACCCAGAGGATAAAATCACTCTCAAAACCCTCCTTCAAAGTTCGTAAACAGATATCCAAGAGCTAAGGCATAAGATGAAGATGTCAGGTAGTGAGCATGTATAGTCCAACAAACTTGCACATGTAGAAGAAGAGAAGGAGATCCTAGCCAAAGATCTCATTGAAAGGAATAATGAAATAGTGGCCCTTAAGCAGCATGCAATAGAGCTGCAAATGAGTATAGACTCACATATTTGTCTAGTGATAGTGCCTGAAGATCCTCAGAACCAAACTAAACAGCTCACTAAGACCCTCACTGAGCTTCAACTTTTAGAAGGCGAGCTTAAAAGAGTACAAAGCGATCTAGATGAAACTCAAGGAAGCATAACGCAGAAAAGAGAAGCATTTGGAGGCTACCAAGACAAATGCAGAAATAATTAGTAAGAATCCACATGCAGCAAACCAGGGGATATTTGAGTTAAAGGAAACATGTCCCTGCTGCAAGCCAAGAAACTGGTCTAGGATGACATTATTGAAGAGATAAGGAAACCTTGGGAGTATATAACCTTGATGGATAAATGGAGGGTTCTAATCAAAGATTATGTAGGCTTCATCCTATCAGTGAAAGAGGAGAGAGAAAAGAACTCCTAGATTTCCAAAAGGTTCATTCATTTTGTGAATGAGAGGCCACTAAGTGAGTTACGGCCCATAGATGTGGTGGAAAAAGTAATTGCTATCATGGGGATTTATAATTTTTTACAAAAGGAGGAAGCTAGATTCAAATTTGAGGAGTACTTATAGGTGGTAATAAATAACGTGGCTACCTTCAACACTAAGTTCGAGAGGATTGTCAAAGAAAAGTTTTCCAACTGTTAGGACTTTTGGGGAGTGTTAATCTAGTGGTAACAATACATTCAAAGAGTAGTGGAGGCCAAGATAAAAGTATACTTTTCCCATGAGAAGACTCCCAATTTGAAGGGTAAGACCTTGGTAAACTATTTGAAGAGGGATTTTCAGCTGTTGGGGATGGTAAAGACCTTGTTTCATCCTAGACTGAATTACACAGTTTTGACCAACATAAAATTGCATATCAATAGTTCTTGTGGGCTCCTCTTCCAGCACCAGCATTGTGGCAAAGATGCAAGAAATTTGTCAACCCTTCTGTGCTCCAAATCATCGAACCATTAATGCAGCCTCTGCAATTTTCCTATCGTGACTAGAGATACTGCAGATCGTGTCAACTATGTCACTTTTATTTCCTATTTTATATAAATATTTTATTTTCATTCAGTTGGTTAAATCAGTTAGTACAGTTATGCCACAGATCACAATGATTTTTTTGTTATGATTATCCTTTGTAATGAAATCAAGAAGGAATATTTTGTAACGGGTTCTCCCTCTGAGGCCCTATAAAAACAATTTTATGAGACTGAACCAAGGGTTCAATCTTTTTTTCCAAGAGAGAATTCATGTCTTTTGTCAATTAAATGTATGCTCTATGGAATATTAATAAAAATTTTGCTGATTCTAGTTCATCTAAATTTGTAGTATGTGCTCTTTTTGTGTTTGTTCCATATGTTCTTATTATTCTTCTCAGATTACATGTAATAGTAGTTGTTGGAAGTGTTTTCATGAATTTATGGATTCATCTAAGTCTAATGTTGATGAAATATGCCTATATTGATATGAAAGCTAATCCTTAAAATGTGCTCCATGTATCTTTGCATTCCATTCAATTCTCTATTCCATCTATTTCGCTATGAATTTTGATGCATATGATTCTTAAATTTAAGGCATGTGTATCGATTTTCCCTGTTATCCAAATCTTATACCAAATATACTACGATGACTGATAAAATACAAGTTCATGTGAGGTTGGTTGCTATGGATCTAATGTTAATGGTTCTATGAGTAATAATTTGCATTATGCTTTTGCATTTCTCCTCTTAAGGAAGGTTCTGAATCGAATTTCTCTCAAAAAATTTCACTGAGTGTGCTATCAATTTCTAGCAAATCTCTATGACACTCATGAATATGTCCTAGGAACCGGTCTCTTCTCAACCTAGGGGTTGTCTTTAGGAGCTACAAAATTTGGCATTAGTAAATGTGGTTGATATACGCCGAAGGCGTATAAAATTATGTAAAACCCTTAGGTTTATATTAAACCCAAGGATTAATATTATAAAATCTCTGAATAATATTATACCCTAGGAATATGAACCCTTAGATTAATGAAACTAAGAGATTCATATTATAAACCCAAGGGAATAAAAAACCTAAGGGATTAATACTAAAAACCTAAGGAATTATAAACCCGAGTGAGTAATATTAAACCTAACGGATTAATATTATAAATGAAAGGTTGTTGGGCATGGAATCCACCCAAAGCATGTTTTGGGGCTCAAAGACCAAGTTCTGAGTTAATATTATTGTAAGCTTCGCAAACTGCGGGCGCGAAATATATGTTAGAGTCATAGGGTTGTCTGCCCTAAGTTTGAATGTAATGTCGACCTGCCCATGGTCCATGGACCATGGGATTGTATCAATAGAGCGAGCCTCTGAGTTGTAAAGGGATCATAGAATCTAATGGATAGAATGAGATAGCGATACCTAGAAGAAGAGTCTAAGTGTGTCTTGGGTCGTAATAGTAGGAAGAGGCTCTACAGCTGAGTGCACAGAGGCCTAGTAGAGTCTGCAACTAAGTGCACAGACCCCTGCAGCTGAGTGCGTAGGGTAGAATAGAGTCTGTAACCCAAGGAAGAAAATAATAAAGATAAGTTTTATCTGAACTCCGTGTATTTGTTGTTGAGTTATTACATGTTTGATATCAATTTCTAATGTACTATTTATTTACTATGCGCACTTCTATGAATGATTTATATTGCTAAGTATACTTTACACAGGCAAGTAAGCTAAGATAATCAACAGATATCGGGTTACTAGTAAATTCTTGGGTAATAACATTGTTCGGCCCTCGAGTAGGGCTGTGTGAAGGCAACATCACCGGCTATGGGGTACGGGTAAGTGCACATAGCGATGTGCGCAACCGCAGACCACTTGAAACCATCAGACATCTCCAGGGTGTGGAAACCCGGTTCTAGCACCCTCCTGTACTACTTTAGGTGAGACCACAGTGCACGCTTCGCGGACTGTTGCCGAATGGGCCAGTAGTACCAGGATTTGTTTGGCTAAATCACCTCTGAACCTGGGTCAGGCCCCATCAAGCTAAAAAATGGTTCCGTTGCCAGGACCGGGATCTGCATAAGGGATGTCTGATGTCGTGTCATTGGAATCCAATGAAGAAAGAAATTGAAGGGTAGTTGGACAGAAAGCTTCACGAGTTCGCGGCATAGGAAAACAGGAATCTGTGAGTATCAAAGGAACAATGGTTAGAGCGCTACTTATATACGGAAATCCATGAAATTTTCTTTGCATCCTTCCCCTCTAAATTGTATGAGTGGATTGCGAAGCTAGCAGATAGTCAAGGAAGGTGTAGGCTCGACAAACTGATTGTGTGGACTCCAGAATTAGTGCATAGACTAGAAGCATCAAAAGATAAGATTGCGCGCGATGTGGACCATTGGCTCGATTGAATTATAGGAGGATTTATCACCGAGTTCACAGTAGACATGACAATTAGCTACAGCGAGGCGGAACAACGCTTCCTCAAAGGACCGCGAGGTAAGTACATTAAATCTTGGAACACTTGGATTAAAATGCTATTGTGTGAAAAGTGGGTTATGCGAATAAATTGGTGTTTGGGTCTATGCAAAGTGGGAGGATCTATAGAAATGAAGGTAGCACAGAGATAGAAAATAGCCCCTTGATTTCGCCTCGGCGAGAAAGTGAGGAAAATCTCGCCACTCTGAGAAGCGCGATCAGTCTGATAAGGAAACAAATTCCATGCATACCACCTCCACCTACACCACCACTAGTATCACCATCTTCACCTCCATCTCCGTCCACACCACCTCCGCCACCACCATTGTTCAATATGGTGAGAATGATAAAATTGCCAATATTTAGAGGAGTAGGGAACGAAGATCCGGACCAATTTTGGTTCATGGTAAAAGCTATATGGGAAGCACAAGGAGTCGTGGATGACAATATAAAGAAGGAAATGTTGGTAAGCGCGTTGCAGGATCGTGCGCTGACATGGTATATTAAGCATTCTAATGACCATCCAAATGCGGGGATCGCAGATATCCAGGCCATGCTAAACAGGGAATTTAGCAGGCCAAAATTGGAGACAAAATCAATTATCGGGTTTAAGGAAATCGCGATGCTTCTAGGCGAAACCCCATGGGATCTGGATCAGAGACTAAAGAGTATGACTTTCAAAGTGTACATGGCCTTGATAGATGGGTAGCACCGCGCATGGTTTGTAGCGTCACTAACGCCGCATTTAAGGACGGTGTTGTCACAACAGAAGTTATCCACCCAGGCTGAAGATTTGGAGATTGCAATGAGACTGCACGAGACCCCAATACAAGATCCTAGCCTGGGAGTCCAACAAATCCATGCGCAATTACAAAATTTGTGTCTGGAAATGCAGAGTTTCAAACAGGACAGGACAACTTAGCTAGAGGGGCGTGAGGAGGTATGGTGCATAAAATGCAAAGGCCAGGGGCATGACAAGGACCATTGTCTAGTCTTCGCAAACTACTTGGCGAGAGGAGGGCCGATGCCATTAAGACCGGAGGCATAAGTAGGCCCGATTATGGCGCCTGAATTATGGTGCGCGATTTGTCAGATAGGAGGAAAACATGCTACAGATAATTGTCATCTATTACAGAAGTATACGCAGACATCCCAGCAGTTGTTCTGTAATTTCTATAGGTCAATAGGCCATGATGAACCCACCTGTAGAAGTTATGAACTGATGATGGATCAGACTCTTACTTATAGAGTGCAGACCGAAACGCAAGCCCTCGATCCAAATGCAGGGATGGCACACATTGTATTTCAAGGGCGCAGACGAGGTCGAGGTGGAATGAGACCAGGAAGGGGTTGTGGACAGCTAATTTGTTACAATTGCAAAGGGCCAAGGCATTATGTCTGCGATTGTACAAATCTAACGAGAGCATCATGTTTATATTGTACTCAGTTTGATCATGAGACAGAGGACTGCCCTACACTGATAGCGAGGTTGCGCGATAAAGGGATACTCCAGCCTCCCCCAACTAAGAATTTACAAATGATGAGGTCTGAGCCGCGCAAAGAGGACCCGAATGTAAAAATTGTTGTCCGAAGCGGTATCACGACAGGAGATGACAAAGGTAAGCAACCTGAAGAAAGTGTGTGGGTTCGCAAGGCTCCTACAAAGGAACCTGAATTTGATTTGGAGGCGCACGAATGAGACATTGATGGAAGCTAAGAAGAGCTTCATGGAGGCCTCCACTTCAGGTAGTAAGGATCAACTAGAGCCGGAGATGGATCCTTCAATGATCACTACCTTTTTGGAGACATGTATGAAGTTTCTATGTGACAACAAGGCTATGAAGGGGCTGTAGGAGCTTATCACTAGGTGCGCCGGGTCGAGAGAACCACATGTAGTTTGGAAGCTCAGAAAGCACACATCGTGAATAGGAAGGGAAATAAGATTGACTGCGCAAATATGGGAGTATGAAATGGATCAAGTAATTCTGGATCTAGGATCAGACGCGAATTTGCTGCGAAAGTAGACATGGGAGAACATGGGTAGGCTCGCGTTGCAATGGTCCCCTATTCAATTGCGAATGGCGAACCAAAAAAATATCATACTGATGGGAAGATTGCAGGGAATAATGGTAGACATTGAAGGTGCGAATGCGCTTGTAGATTTCGAAGTGATAGAGATTGTCGATGACAACAATCCCTATCCCATGCTACTAGGAATAGATTGGCCACTGATATGAATGAAGTGATAAATCTAAAGAAGTGCAAAATGATCTTTGAGAAAAAGTCACTGCGCGTAGTGGTACCTTTAGACCCTACGGAATGATCGTGCTACACAAAGCAAGTGTGTAGTGATGAAAGCGACGACGTGCTAGACTTTATCTACAAGATAACTACTCGGAAATAGGATTGGATGAATCCTACAGCGAATGGCCAAATTTCATGGGAGCGCAAAAGCTTCTGCACATCAGATTCAAATGAAGAAACAAAAAGATGGTAGAACGAGTTACACGAAGTAACCACGCTCAACTGCAACATGATGGTAAGATCATTGCACTGTGTGACAATAGAGGTAAGGGATCTACCTATGTATGATGGGTTTACCGCGGTGGATGAATTCCTGAAAAAATTTGAAAGCGCAATGCCAGAATAGCAGCGGTTTGATGATCTGAAATGGGCACTACGCCCACAAGGTGGTCGAGTATGCATCATAGAAGCTTTGAGGACTGGTGTGGATGCAGAAGGATGATGCGCCTATGATTTGGGAAACCACATATGTAGCTAGCAAAAAAGTATGACGGACGGGATGATCCACGTACACACCTCGCGAAATGGACCAAGGTCTACGGGGAAGAGCCACAACCAGAATGGGTGCATTTCTTTTGTCATACTCTGGATGTCATACCCATGAATTGGTATACTAAGACAGAGCTCTGCCATGCCACAAGTGAATGGGATATCTTGCACGAAGGATTCCTGCTGACCTTCACGTTTGAAGATTGTTGGTGGGATACTGTTCATGATGAATTACAAGAAGTAAACGCAGCTATCTTCAAAATACCCTAGGAGCCAATGGAAGTGCTTTAGCCAGAATGGGCGACATAGCCAGGCTACGCATTGGAGTGTTATAATATAAATGTTGAGGAGGATGATGAAGAACCATGAAATATTAACATTCCAGAAACGGAAGGTTGTCGCGAGGTTCGAGGACCATTGATTGAGGCTCCCAACATCACCATGCCACTAAAAACGAAGCAAGTAAACATTGGAACAGAGGTGGAATCAAAGTACGCAATGCTTGGAGACTATTGGGATGATGCCATGGTGGATAAGGTCGCTGAGTTACTCCGCGAATACCAAGACTTATTCCCGACCAAAATTACAGATTTAAAAAGGGATTGTGGGTGACTTAGCGATGATGAAGAGCACCCTAAAACCTGACGCGAGGCCGGTTGAGAAGATGCCTTACCGCTTGAATCTGAAATATAAGGAAAAGGTCCACGTAGAATTAGACAAAATGCTCGCAGCCAGAATTATTGAGCCAGTGGAAGAATCTGACTGGTTGAGTCCTATGGTAGTGCAGGAGAAAAAGCAGAAGGGAGAAATAAGAATATGCATGGACCTTATGAAGCTGAATGACGTCTGTGTACATGACCCATTACCGACATCGTTCACAGATGAAGTATTGGAAAATGTTTGCGGCCAGGAAGCATACTCGTTCACGGATGGGTTCTCAGGGTACCATCAAATCAAGATCACATTGGAAGACATGAGCAAAATGACCTTCGCAATGGAATGGAACTGCTTTTAATACACCATTATGACGTTTGGATTGAAAAACGGGCCAACCATCTTTTTGCGCATCATTGTCGCTGCGTTCAAAGAATACATCCACAAGTTCTTGGAGGTCTATCTGGATGATTGGACTGTCTTTGGATTAGTTAAGCACCATGTAGCAAGCTTACGCTTGATGCTGGATACTTGCCGACAACACTAGATTGCGTTGAACCTTAAGAAGTGTACATTCCTTGTTCCCTTTGGAAACCTGCTAAGACATGTGGTCTGCAAACAAGGACTGATGGTCGACCCGGGAAGATGGCCATTATTCTAATTTAGAAGCACCGCAAAGTGTTAATAGTTACGCGCTACCTTGGGACACATCGGTTACTACAGAAAGTTCATCAAAAGCTATGCCCAAATCACCACGCCGATGGAAAAACTATTGAAAAAAGATGTTACATTTTGTTGGAATGATGATTGCATGAAAAGTTTGGATGTCCTGAAGGGGAAATTGGCCTCCTTGCGAATCTTGGTCTTCCAAAAATAGGATGTGGAGTGTCATGTCCATGTTTATGCGACGTGTATCGCGCTGGGAGCAGTACTCACATAGGATGGTGGGGAAGGCTTAGATCACCCTATCATGTTTGCAAGTTGGAGGTTGTCCAAATGAGAGAAGAACTATTCCACCACCGAGCCCGAGGGCTTGGTGATAATGTACATGCTGCAAAAATACTGACACTATTTTCTCGAAGGACATTTCAATATGTACACCGACCATTCCACGCTGAAATATCTGGTCAATAAGCCTGTGTTGGGGGGGCGCATATGCAAGTGGCTCTTATTGCTCTAAGAATATGATTTTGAGGTCGTAGTAAAGCTGGGACGACTGAACGCAGGACCAGATCACTTGTCGCGCATTGAGACAAGCGAGGAACCCACTAATTTGGAGGAGGGACTACCTGATGCTCAACTTTTTGCTGTGTGCATCGCGGATAGACACTTTGAAGATATAATCCACTTTCTAACCACAGGGGCCATGCCAAAGGAATACTCTGTCCAATAGAAGAAGGAATTGGTGGTGCGTGCGACAGATTTTTCTGTCATCACGGGGCACCTATATAAAATGGCTAATGATGAGATATTGCGAAGATATGTACTTGAATTTGAACGAAGTCAGATCCTCACGGAAGCACATAGGGGTGTTGTAGGAGGACACTATGCAAGACGCGTGACTACACAAAAGATTCTTCACGAAGGGTTATGGTGGCCAACACTTCACCAGGATTCAAAAACATACTCTAAGGCTTGTGATGTATGTTAAAGGACCGGAAAACCCTCACGAAGGGATGAGATGCCGTTGAATCCGCAAATGACACTACAACCATTCGAGAAATGGGAAATTGAGTTTATGGGACCAATCAAAAGTCAGGGAAAGACAGACGTGTACTACATCATCACCGCAACAGAGTACCTGAAATGATGGGTGGAGGCACAGCCGGTCAAAGATTGCACGGCCGCTACAGTTGCGAAGTTTTTGTTTGAAAATGTGTTGACCCGATTTGGCTATCCGAAAATCTTAATGAGTGATCGCAGAACACATTTCCTGAACGAAACCATCGGCACACTCAAAGAAGAATTCCAGGTGTATCATCAAAAAAGTACACCATACCACCTACAAGCCAATGGGATTGTAGAAGCTTTCAGCAAAATACTAGAGATTGTGTTGACCAAGTGTGCAACATGCAGCGAAACGATTGGGACCTGCACGTACCTGCCATGTTATGGGTTTACAGGACAACGTGCAAGAAATTGACAGGACAGACACCATTCCGGTTAGTTTATGGCGTAGAAGTTGTCATGCCGATGGAATATATCATACCTATTCTGCGAATAGGAGCGCTCACAAGGATGATGAACCGTGAAGCTCTGGAGGAAAGGCTCGCGCAATTGGAAGAACTTGAGGAAGAAAGGTTTTTGGTTGGGTTTCATCAAATAGTACAAAAGAAGCGTGAAAAAGCCTGGCATGACCGCCATATTAAGTTGCACAGCTTCAAGGTAAATGGCTTTGTGCTGTTGTATGACAGTAAGTTTGAAAAATTTCCAGGAAAATTCAGAATGCATTGGCTAGGACCATATGTGGTTAAGGAGGTTATAGACGGAGGCTCGGTCCAGTTGGTCAAACTAAATGGAGAACCCTTCCCAGGCAAAGTAAATGGCAGTCGCTTGAAGCCTTACACAGGGGGGGGTCGACTATCTGACTAGCCAGCCAAAGCATAGTCTTCGTGCTTCGAGGAGCCAGACAAAGGCGCAGGACTATAAACATACGCAGCAGATGCTGGTATAGATTTAAGGAAACAATTCAACCATGAATGTCTCATAACAGAGGATGCAATAGATTCAACAAGCAGTGACGTAGTGCGTTGCCGACATTAACATAGTTTGAGACCAGTTGGAGGACTCCGCGCCAAGATCGCCATGCCGATAGAGTGACTCGAGGGCGAGTCACGATGTTTGTGTTGGGGGCCTGTTGGGCATGGAATCCCATCACTACATGTTTTGGAGCTCAAAGCCCAAGTTCTGAGTTGATATTATTGTAAGCTCCGCAATTCGCGGGAGCGAAATATATGTTAGAGTCATAGGGCTGTCGGACCTAAATTTGAATGTAATGTCGGCCTACCCATGGTCTGCGGACCATGGGCTTGTATAAATAGAGCGAAGCTCTGAGTTGTAAAGGGATCATAGAATATAATGGATAGAATGATATAACGAAGCATAAAAGAAGAGTCTAAGTGTGTCTTGGGTGGTAGTAGTAGGAAGAGGCTCTGCAGCTGAGTGCGCAGGGCGAAATAGAGTCTGTAAACCAAGGAAGAAAATAATAAAGAGAAGTTTTATCTAAACTTCATGTATCTGTTCTTGAGTTATTACATGTTTGATATCAATTGCTAATGTATTGTTTATTTACTGTGCACACTTGTATGAATGATTTATATTGCTAAGTATACTTTACACAGGCAAGTAAGCTAAGTTAATCAACTAATATCGGGTTACTAGTAAAGTCTTGGGTAATAACATTGTTCGGCCCCCGAGTAGGGCTGTGTGAAGGTAGCATCATAGGCTGCGAGGTACGGGTAAGTGTGCGTAGCGACGTGCGCAACCGCAGACCACTTGAAACCATCAGACATCTCTAGGGTGCGGGAACCTGGTTCTAGCACCCTCCCATACTACTTCGGGTGAGATCTCAGTCCACGCTCCATAGACTGTTGCCGAAAGGGCCAGTAGTATCGGGATTTGTTTGGCTAAATCACCTCCAAACCTGGGTCAGGCCCCAGCAAGCCAACAAAGGTATATAAACCCTAAGATAAATATTATAAACGCTAAAATAAACATGGTTGAGCATGATTTACCTTGGTTGATTCTCATATTGAGATAATCTTTGTCACAATGGGATGTTGGACCATGGTTGATTTTTTTATTGAGACAATCTTTATCACAATTTGACAATGGGTTGGACCATGGTTGACCATGATTATAAACCCAAGGGATTTATATAAAAACCTAGGATTAATATTATAAACCTTATGAATAATATTATACCCTAGGAATATTAAGCTTTAGATTAATAAACCCAAGGCATTAATACTAAATATCCAATGGATTACAAACCCAAAGGAATAATATTAAACCCAAGTGATTAATATTATAAACCTAAGGTATATAAACCCTAAGATAAATATTATAAACCCTAAAGTAAATATGGTTGACCATGGTTGATTTTAATATTGAGACAATCTTTGTGACAATGTGACGTTCAACCATGGTTGACGATGGCTGACCGTGGTTGATTTTCATATTGAGAGAATCTTTGGCACAACGTGAAGTTGAACCATGGTTGACCATGATTATAAACCCAAGCGATTTACATTAAACCCAAGGAATAATAACATAAACCTAATCAATAATATTATACCCTAGGAATATGAACCCTTAGATTAATAAACCTAAGAGATTCATATTATAAACCCAAGGGATTAATACTCAAAACCAAAGGGATTATTAACCCAAGGGATTACAAACCCAATGAAATAATATGAAAACCAAGGAATTAATATTATAAACCCAAATAAATATTATGAAACCTAAAATAAGCATGGTTTACCATGGTTGATTTTCATATTGAGACAATCTTTGTCATAATACGACTTTGGACCATGGTTGATTTTCGTATTGAGATCATCTTTGCCACAGTGTGACATTAGACCATGGTTAACCATGATTGAAAATGGTTGACAATGATTGACAATGGTTGACTTTCATATTGAGACAATCTTTGTCACAATGTGACGTTGGAACATGGTTGAGCATGTTTGACAATGATTATAGACCCAAAAAATTTATATGAAACCCTAGGATTAATATTATAAACCCTATGAATAATATTATACCCTAAGAAAATGAACCCTTAGATTAATAAATCGAAGAGATTAATATTATAAACCTAATCTTTACATGCCTTGTTAATTTCTATATATTTCTAGTAATAGACTTCTTTGTGATTTTTATCCATCAATCTACAATTAATCACATTAGTGTTCGTTCATTTTAATATTCACAGAAAATACAATACCACTTTTTATCTTGCCACGTCTTTATTCACTCCCTTTCCCAACTTAATAGAACCAGCGCCATTAAAGCTAGTGGCGTGTCCTTTTCTCTATGGCTTAAAATCTTGAATCGACTTGCCATGTCAATTTTATTTGTGTTAAAATGCAAGTTAGTATTTACATTCATATATATATATTATTTAATAAAAAAATCATACTGTACGATACCCTTTTAAATGTGCTTGGTGTGGTTTAAGTTGTGTTTAAAATTTACAATATTTTTTATTATAAAACACTTGTAAGTAAATCCAGTTATTAATACAAAATAATTATAAGAGAAAAGGAAGTGTTCTATGTGTAAAGATGAAGCAAGTGCTTTCTGTGACGTATGATGCCACATCACAGGTATATCTTATCCCATATACAACCGGTTCTCAAATGCCATGATTTTAAAGAGACCTGCACTGCTAAAAGGAGTGCACTGTGCAGGTATAGTGGAGGATGAAAATGGGCCAGAAAGGCAACCTCCAAAATCCATAATTTTATTGAAAACGAAAAGCTCCCCATTACAGATAAACACTTATTAAAGGCATACTATTATTCCTCACACCATTATTGTTCCATCGATGAACTGTGCCATCTTGAGAAGATGGGCAAATGTCGACAACAAAATCCACATTGCACTGAACAGTCAACTGATCACCTGATGTTGAATGCAGATTCCACGTGTCACAGTGAACAGACAACTCCCCTTTGGAATGGAAAAGTGAGCCAATAATAATAACATTTTCATGGTACCTAAAGCTTATGGAAACAACCATGTTGTCCCCGTTAAGGTTGCATGCCTTACTATAGCAATTCTCATCATCCGGGTGGGGTCTACGGTGATAAGCTATATTAAGATTCAGATGCTCGGTAAGATTCATATTCGGACCCATCGCAAGCAGAGAAGCCCATAGTCACGCCATAAATGGAGCCTTATTCCATCCCAGCAATGCCACCAGAGCTCCTCTTTCTGGTAACTGTTTCCTAGCCTGGTTAGGTGTCGCTTGGGAGCACCTTATTGATTGGCAGGGTGCTGAAGGAAGTATGTACGGAGACAGCTAACTAAACTCTCCCCGTCATAAGAGTACGGGCCAAGCTTTCCCTTAAATGAGAATAATAGGGCAATCGAGCTGTCCGATTTCTTCTTTTTATTCCCGATCCATGCTGTTTTATCACTGTGAACCAATCTGATCAGTGATGCTTACTCTGCTTACCTATGGGCTTAGGAAGGCAAAGCCGTACATACAAGGAAGACCGCATCTTGACTCTCTCTCTTCAACCATCATCATGGATAGATTATAGATGAGAGTGAGAGTGAGATTCACTATAGATGAGAGTGAGAGCGAGAGTAAAAATTAGACGACCATAACTACATGGATGGCTCAGGTAAATTGAAACCCTATGGAGTCTTTCAGGGACCTAATTATGGCTCAGGTAAATTGAAACCCTATGGAGTCTTTCAGGGACGTAACTATTCAAGCCTATAAGAAGGGTGTTCAATCAAAACACTGACAAGGGTGTTCAATCAAAACACTGACAAGATGTTCAAAGTAAGGAATACTAGATACTCTGGACGAATGCACATTGAGATAAGGATAGGTGGCACCATTCTGGATGCTGGAGTTTTACCTCTCCTAGGATAGTTTCCTCTTGGCTGTGACATTTGAAGGTTGGACCGCTGGTGTTCTACCTCTCGCAGGATAGTTTCTTCTCTGTTGAGATTTTTGATGTTAGACATGCATTTATGTTTTAGCTAAATATGGTGCAATGCTGGACTGATAAATTTGGTATTGTAAGACATGGAAGAATACTTGATACATGTAATATTTTTCTGATGTTATTATACCATCATATGATGTTTTAATTAGGTACAGATAGAACTCTCTGTTTTTTTTGGCAGCGCGGATCATATGTTGTTGGTTCCTATGTATATAACCTGGATATATGTATTATTATTTTTTTTTCTGATATATATAGAAAGAGCATTTTTTTCTCACTGAAAAAAAAAAGAAACAAATGATAATAACAATTAACATTCCAAAAATCTCAGCACCAAGTAACGTCCAGAGGACACGACGATAATCTTTGCCAATTTTTGACAAATTACAAAGATTTGAATAAAATAGGCACATATTATAATACTCATTTATTCATTGCAGAGGACTGTGATTGGAGGGAGCCATTTCACATGCAATAAATTTTCCGCCAGTGGAAGCGCCGTTATTGAAAATGCAGAGACGAGAGTCATAGCCTTTTGCCAGGGTGGGAGAAGCTCTAGCTGTTATGCACGGTTTTCATCCTTCGATTGAATGATCAACCTGTAATTTCATTTCATCCTCATTGTAATGATAGTTTTTGATGATGCCGAAGAGAGTCCAATAAACCCATATTATTCAACAACTAAAAAATCAATAAACCAACAATATGTAATGAGAAATAATTAAGAGATATGTTTAGCTTTTACAGAAATTTGCTCAATGAACCGTAACTACCCTGCCAAAAAACTTTTACACATGAAAATTTGTTATGCGATAAACAATTGAACAATAAGATTCATTTTGGAAGACGGTGATCAAAAGATAACTATAATAGCCCAAACATATCACCAAAAAATCATAATTTTCTTCGTTTGTGTGAAAGGAAATCTTATGAATGTCTATTGCATTTATCCAAATTTGATGATAATTATAATACAAATCAAGTTTAGTAAAATATTGTTTTCTATGAAGTTTATCCAAAAAGTGTTTAATGATGAGAATCGAAAATTTATCTCTAGATTTTAATAGAAGAAATAAGCGACACATACAACCGTTGATGTCGCAAGGGTATTCGGACAAACAAAGGAACTCCTCCGGAAACCACGTACCTGAAGCCATCTGCGACCTTAATAATTACTTCTTGAATTATTTGAAGCGCCAAGGACTTCTGTAAGTAACAATTTCAATTCAGCAAGGAGTAACAACATAAACGCATGGTAGGAACCTGAAGCCATCTGCGACTTTAATAATTAATTCTTAAATTATTTGAAGCGCCAAGGACTTCTGTAAGTAACAATTTCAATTCAGCGAGGAGTAACAACATAAACGCATGGTAGCATGTTCTAGGTTATCTTGAGAGGCTCTTTCCTTAATCTTCTCTAAAACTTTTTTTTGTTTTCTTACAAACCTTATCTTGGATTTGTTTTTCTGTTAATGATAGTTAATTACTACAGCACGAAGCGTTACCTAAATATAGAGAGTCAGTGACTTGATTCAAGTTGAGTCAAGTTGAGTCAAGTTGAGTTAAGTCTTATTTTAGGTAAAGTCAAATTTAGTGTGTGATTGCATGTCAAGTTATTTTAGGTGAGTCACTAGTCAGAAAAAGTTTAAATATCCCTCATCGGGTTTATTGTAATCATCAAGTTCTGAGTGATCAATAGAAGAGCCACAACTCGTGTTATTTTGTGAGTGAATTATTTGTGTTATTTTGTGTTTTTCCTCTTATACTTTTTCAACAAATTGATATCAGAACTGAGAAAAGATCACAAAATTTGTGGTGCCTACAGAGCTAGTAAAAATAAGGTCAAGTGAAGAAGGCCGACAATTTTTTTTTAACTTTGCAAAATTATCGCACTGTTAGAAAATTAAAAATTCGTAAGCTGAGTGCGAAATTCACACTTTGTTAGTGGAAAAAATGCGACAGTTTGGTCAAAAAATTGCCATTGGAAAAAGTTGGAGTGTTGGCACAAATTGACTGTGTTGGGGGTGCGCAAACCCCGTGACGCATTAAAAGGCTAAAAGTCATCGTTCCAAAGTTTTTTTTCAAATCATATTAAAGGTTACGTGGGTATTTACTAAACAGTTTTTTTGAAGTGACCATTTATTTAAAGGATCAAACTTTGGGTTCTTTGGATTATAAAGATTTAAAAAAAAGGGGTTATAAAAAGGTCTGTTTTATAAGGTTTTTTTGCACTATATTATTTTTTTTTGGAGCACTGCATGATAGGGTCTTTGAGTTTTAATAAAAGGGATTCGTAAAGTTATAAAAGGAGTGTTTTTATTTTAAAGTGTTTTTTTAAGAAAAGAGTTTCTAATGGTTTTTTATAAAGGGGTTTTATTATAAAAGAGTATTTTTTTTAAAAGGAGTGTTTTTATTTTAAAGTGTTTTTTTAAGAAAAGAGTTTCTAATGGTTTTTTATAAAGGGGTTTTATTATAAAAGAGTATTTTTTTAAAAGATGGTTTTATCTAGTTTCCAATTACAATTTTCTCTATTTACAAGGAAGGATTATGATGTGTGGGTCATTCAGATAGAGACCATGTTAAAGTATCATGATGTGTGGGATTATGTCCAGTTTGGGTTTCTGGGACCTAAAAATGAAACAAAAGAACGATCCCTCACTAATGCAGAGAGGGAACAATGGAAGAAAGACAAAAAAAAATGCACAAGCATTGCAGCTTATCCAATGAGTGGACCGAGCAGTGTTCCAAAAAGATTATGATCAAGTCTTTAGTAAAGACAACATGGGAGACCTTGGCGACAAGTTATAAAGGATGGCCAAAGTCAATATTGTTAAGTTGCAGAATACTAGAAAATATTTTGAAAGTATGAAAATGAAGGAGAGAGAGGACATCGAGTCATTCATGAATCGGGCCTTGGCTGTCGTAAATAAGTGAAAATTTATGGTGATGATGTTAAATATCATACAGTGGTTGAGAATGTCCTCAGATCTTTGTTTACCAAATTTGACGTTGTGGTAGAAACCATAAAAGAAGCCAAGGATTTGGAAACACTCACAGTTGGTGAGTTGATGGGATCACTTCTATCCCATGAGGTAAGGTTAGATAGAAATAAGGATTCCACTTTAGAAACCGGTTTCAAAATCTAGGTTTCTATCTCAAGGGGCATAGGTCAAGGCAGAGGACAAGGTGGAAGAAATGGTGGTCAGAATGATGGTCAATAAGAACAAAAACATGAGAGTGGAAGCAACAACAAAAGCTTCAACAATAATCAAATCCAAGGTGAGGTGTTATTATTCCAATAAATTTGGTCACTATGGTCATTATTACAATAAGAAGATAACTGATCAAGGAAAGCATAAAGAATAATGACTCCATGTTCCTAGATTTCCATACCATGCAAAAACCTTATGATAATATGTGGCTATTAGATAGTGGTTGCAGCAACCACATGTGAGGAAAAAAGAATTTGGTTGAAAATTTAGATCAATCTGTGAAGAAAGAGGTAAAGTTGGGGACTGAAAAGTTTGTGGATGTAGATGGAAAAGGAGTGGTCAACATTATAACCAAGCAGGGGGAGCCAAAGACAATTTCAGAGGTATATTATGTCTGTGTTCTCAAACATAATTTGATAAGTCTTCGTAAATTAATGAAGAAGGGATACATAGCTACTTTTCAAGGACAAGAGTGTGTCATATATGACAAGCCCCCAAGAAAGCAGCTGATAGCAAAGGTGCAGGTAATGAGGAACAAACGCTTTCATCTAATTATGAATTACAATGATTAGGTGAGTTATTTTACAGTTTCATGTTTTAATGATTTCTGGTTATGGCACTTTCAGTTTGGACACTTTCATTTCTATGGTTTAAGATTGTTGCAGTAGAAACAAAGGGTTAGAGGATTACCTCCCATCAAAGAAACTTCTAGGACTTGTGATTATTGCATCTTGGGAAAGCAACACTATGAAATGTTTCCAAGGGGCGTTGCATACATAGCAAAGAAATCACTTGAGCTGGTGCATACAGACTTGTGTGGACCTATGAGGACACAGTCGATTGGTCAAAGTTGTTACTTTCTCATTTTCATTGACGATTTTAGCATAAAGACTTGGGTTTACTTCGTGAAGTAGAAGTATGAAACTTTTTCAAAGTTTAAAGAATTCAAAGCATTAGTAGAGAACCAAAGTGATTGGAAGATCAAGGTATTGAGGTCAGATCGTGGTGGAGAATATGATTCGAATGCATTCCATTATTACTGTAAACAACATGGAATCAAAATATAATTTACAACTAGATACACACTGCAACAGAATGGTGTAGCAGAGAGAAATAACATGAGAATTATGAACATGGAAAGGAACATGTTGAAAGGAAGAAACTCATCTAATGAGTATTGGGAAAAAGTAGTTGCATGTGTTGTTTATGTGATAAAAAAAATCCCCTGCAAAGAGTGTGATGAACAAAGTACTAGAAGAAGCATGATTAGGTATGTCTTGTAGTATATATCATCTTAGAGTGTTTGGATGTGTAGCTTATGCACATGTGCCTAAATAACTAAGAGGCAAGTTGGATGATAAAAGTGAAAAAATCATATTCACTGGTTATAGTGAGCAATAAAAAGCTTACAAATTGTATAACCTTCTCACCAAGAAGACCATAATCAACAGAGATGTTATGTTCATAGGAAAAGAGTCATGGAATGGGAGTATAGAAAAAACAATTGATGCACAAGTACCAATGATGGAAGAAGAGGGAGCAACAAGAATCACAAGAGAAGACATAGAGTCAAACCACTAAGGACTCCAAGATTTTCTAAGCAGCATGGATCTTCAAGCATATCAATTGATTGGAATTCTCCTAATAGTCAATTAGGTGATGAATCAAGCAATGGTAAGAGAAAAATGAGAATTCTAAAAGATATTTATGATTATTTAGATGTTAATAGCTCAAACTTTGCATTGTTGTCATTCCACCCTTCTTCGTTTGAAGAATCAATTAGAGATGAAAATTCGGTGCAAGCCATGGATGAAGAAATTGAAGCTATTGAAAAAAATGATATTTGACTGATTTTCCAAAAGATAAAAATATCGTTGGTGTAAAATGGGTGTACAAGATAAAGTTGAATGAGGAAGGTGAAATTGACAGATTTGAAGCAAGTCTTGTAGCAAAAGGATTCCCGCAACAACCGAGAATATATTTTGGAGAAACATTTGCTTCGGTAGACATAATGGATACTGTAAGAGTCATTATAGCCACAACAACTCAGAGAAAATGGAAAGTATATTAGATGGATGTGAAATCAATCTTTTTCAATGGAATTCTAGAAGAAGAAAATTATGTGCAACAACCTCGAGGTTATGATGTTGAAGATAAAGAAGATAAAGTTTACAAGTTGAAGAAAGCGCTCTATGGACTCGAGCAAGCACTTAGAGCTTGGTATAGAAAAATTGATGGCTACATGATCAAGAATGGAATTCGAAAAAAACAACATTGATCATATCTTATGCTAAAAGGTAAATGAGCATGGACATATTTTGATTGTTTATTTATATGTGGATGACATGATTTATACAGATGATCTTGAGTTAGATGAATTTAAAGCAGCCATGATCAAAGAATTTGTGATGACAAATCTTAGTCTCATGAAATTTTTATTTGGCATAAAAGTTGAGCAATCTGAAAAAGGATTTTTTATTTGTCAAAATATATATGCCAAAGATTTGCTAAAAAGATTCCAGATGGAAAATTGTAAACCTACACCTACACCAGTTGCAACAGGTACCAATTTAATTAAGGATGATGAAGGATCAGATGCCAATCCATCTCTATTTAAAGTATTGGTTGGTAGCCTCATGTATCTCATTGCTATAAGACCAGATATTATGCAAGGTGTGAGTTTGATTTCTAGATTTATGGAGACTCCAAAAGGCACACATTAGAGAGAAAGAAAAATGATTTTGAGATACATAGCAAGAACTACAGATTGTGGGATAATGTATGCAAGCAAAGAGAAGATGGATTTGATTGGATATACATATAGTGGTTTTGTAGGTAGTTTGGATGATAGGAGAGCACTTATGGTTATGTGTTCCATCTTGGTTCAGGGGTGATTTCATGGGCATCTAAGAAGCAACATATTGTGACACTTTCATCAGCAGAAGTAGAATATGTAGCAGCAACATCAACAAAATTCCAAGCAGTATGGTTAAGAAGAATATTGGATGGACTCAAGTAGAAACAATAAGGATCAACAACAATCTATTGTGACAACACCTCAATGATTGCACTATCCAAGAATAGTGTGTTTCATCAAAAGAGAAAGAATATTTATACTGTGTATCACTTCATTAGAGAACTTGTGAGCAATGGAGAAGTCCACCTAAAGCCTTGTAAATCGAGTGATCAATTCGCTGAAATATTTACTAAGCCATTAGCAAAAGATGTATTTGAGTTTCACAAACAAAACTTGGGTATTGTAATCCTAGTGGAGATATAGACCAACAAGCATGTTTGAGTTGTCATGAGTCATGCCTTAGTTTAGCGGTCGTAATTAAGGGGGACTATTAAAGATAGTTAATTACTCCCGCATGAAGAGTTGGCTAAATTTAGAGAGTTAGTTAACTGAGTCAAGTTGAGTAAAGTAAAGTTAAGTCTTACATTGGGTAAATTTTAATTTAGTGTGTCATTGCATGTCAAGTTATTTTAGGCGCGTTTCTAGTTGGAAAAAGTTTAAATGCCCCTTACCAGGTTCATTGTAATCATTAAGTTGTGCGTGATCAATAGAAAAGCCACAACTCCTATTATTTTATGAGTGAATTATTTGTGTTATTTTTTGCCTTTCCTCCTCTACCTTTCCAATATTTTTGCATTGTAGTATCCCTTCACACCTTTGCTATTTTCATGAACATAATAGGTGAGGAATGGATGGTCATAAATTTAGCCAATTTCATAAACTCTATCTAAATATTTGTAGATGGTTAATGCCATTGCCATGTGAAATGTTTATCTTTATTTTTCCTTCAAATTTTATAATAAACCACAGTTAGCCAAAGAAATCTCCCTCGCATGGAAGTGAATTACCTTAATTTCCCTTAGCCCATGCTGAAAGGCGTAAAATATTTATCCAATCTTCTCATCTGCTCAAATCGGTACACCAAAGAAGCTGGATAGATCAACTCAACTCTCTGGAATGAACATTCTATTGAAGAGATCGAGTTTCGGTCAGCTCTTCATCTCTTCATTTGTAACAGCCCTAGTGAAAATTTCATGGAAAAATATATAAATACCACGGATGATGAGACACATATTCCAAGATGAATGGTGGGAAAAACATCCTAATGAGTGTTAATTTGGTTGTTTATGGTTAAGGAAACTGGCAAAGGCAATGGCTAAGGCATTAAAGAGGCAAAAAGGTATTTTGGCACATTTATTTATGAAAATAATGGAAATTAGGAGAAAAAGGAGGTGAAAGGTCACAAGTTGCATGTGAGGAGGAAAATTAAGGAAAATAATGGAAAATGAAGAAAATAGAGGCCTCATTCATAAAAAGGCTTCTAAGGATCAGTTGGCAGGATTGGGTCAGTTTAGTTTTGGAGCTCTCTCATTATTCTTTCTCTCTCTCTCATACTCTTGGTTACTTAGAGTTTTCTTGGATCACTCTTGGAAGGTGTGGCATACTTGGATTCTTGGAGCAATAAGGCAAAGGAAGAGAAGGAAAGTGCAAGAGAGCATCGACATCAACAATTACATCAGATTTGCTTGCAAGTATCGAGTTGCATGTATTATTTATTCACTAATTTTGACATGCATGGCACATGCATGTGGTTTCTTGGTTGTGATCTATCATTGGCATGGAGGATTTCCTGGACCAATAGTGGATTGCCTAGCCTTGCCATTTCCTGGATAGCCATGGTGATTGTGGGTTTACTTTCATTGCTTTGTTTTGGTTTGTTCTCATTTTTCCATAGCTTGGGTTGAGTTACTAGTCTTGGAAGCCTTGGTTGAACAAATGCTCTGGAAGCCCTGTAACAGCTTGGGTTGAGTTACTAGTCTTGGAAGCCCTGGTTGGAAAAACGCTCTGGAAGCCCTTGGTGGGTTGAGTTACTAGTCCTGGAAGCCTTGGTTGGACAAATGCTTTGGAAGCCCTGTATAAGTTGTGGGTTGAGTTATTACTTTTAGAAGCCTTGGCTGGAAAAATGCTCTGGAAGACTTCGAAGGCTTGGATGGAGACCAATATGATGATGGTTTTTGGTGATGTTTGACCGTGAAGTGGAATCACTATTTGATGGGTTGAGGTCGGTGGCCTTTGGAAGCCTTGGATGAGTTTTGATTGATGTGTTCTATGAGATCCCAAATTCATGCTTGGAATATGGCACCGGGGCGAATGGTTGAAGAGAGACTTGGCTCAGCCAATCTATGGTTGGGTGGAATGTGGTAGTCCCATCTCCGGTTGGTTCATTGCATTTATTAATGAAAAAAATTCATTCCCTTGATTTTCATGTGCAAATGTACTGATTTATATATGGATTTTGATGGCTGATATATTTATTTTATTTCTGTTCCTATTATGTTTTTTTTATATGAGCATTTACCCTAGAGGTTGTTACAGAGTGGTATCAGAGCATGGTTCAAACACTTGGACTGGATGGGATCTATCATAGGTAAAATGAAGAACAAAGGTTAAATTTTAGACCTTTCTGTCATATCTGTGATAACTTTTCTTCTATGGAATATTAGAAGTCAAAAATTTGTCCATACTAAAAGTAAATCCCCCTGATAATGTGGTAAAAATTTCAGATATTGATTCACAATAATTTAGTAATTATGATATAAGGAAGATGACCTTCTGAATGCTCCTAAAGTCCGGCCTCAAACAGGTCATGCTGACATTTTTGTTATAACTTTTATTATGGGCACTCTCAGGAGCTGAAATTGTTTCCACAATGAGCAGAAATCTTGCTAATATTGTGATAAAAATTTCAGACATTTATTCGCAATATTTTAGGAGATATGAGCAGAGGGATTCGAGCCTTCTGAATGCTCCTAAAGTCAGGTCTCAAACATGTCACACTGACATTTTTGTTATAAATTTTATTCTGGGCACTCTCAGGAGCATAATTTTTTTCCACAATGAGAGGAACTCCCACTGATATTGTGATAAAAATTTCAGACATTTATTCGCTATATTTTATGAAATATGACCAGTGTAAATCGAGCTTTCTAGATACTCCTAGAATTGTGCAACAAATAGGATTGTGTTGGTATTTTGTTATAACTTTTCATCTATGAAATCTCAGAAGTTGAAACTTGAACCATAGTCAGGAATAATTCCACTGATCATATTATTCAGTTTCCATAACTTGTACTACTACAGTTTAGGGTATATGCATTGAATCGTTCGCTATATTAGTTTGCATGCAAAGTGTTTGATGAAATGCTTAAATGGTTCAATGATTAATTGCATACAAACTGTTTGATAAAATGCCCCAATGAGTATGTTGTTTGTGGTTGGGGATAGTATTGATGTGTAATAGTATTCTTGTAGTTGATATATGCTTACTTGTATGCAAATAGTTTTCTATATTTGTTTGCATGTAAATTGTTTGAATAAATGCTTACATGCAAATGTAATAATATAGTATTCGTTTGAAGAAAATGTAAAAGTATGCTAATTGTTTGAAGAAAATGTTATTTTTTCTTGGATGGGATAGTATTGTAGTATGATAATATGGATGTCGCTGATATATGCCTATTTGGATGCAAAGAATTTGAAGAGTTGCATGTAGGAAATTTGAAAGGTTTCATGCAAGGAATTTGAAAAGTTGCATGTAAGGAAATGGAAAAGTGGCATGTTTTTAGTTATGATGTTACAAGTGGAATAAGTGTAATGTTTTTGACTTAATATCGTACAAATGTATGAGAAATAAAAATCAATTTCTTTTCAAGTATGGTTAAATTTAATAGAGATTTGGAAATCCCATTTCCATAATTGGGCATTGGAGATTGGACCATTATAGTAGCTTCCTCCTTATACCTTAGTGTGGACCATCGATAGTAAGGGGGTGTGCTTATAGGTTGTTAGTGTTGGTGAATATTGATTTCAAATTAATAGACACGATGTATTGATTTTTGGAACATTCGACTGACCGTGTATGAATTATATGTCACTTACATGTTGATTTCATGATACCTACTTACATCCTTGTATGTTAGGTTACATTTTTGAATATTTTGATTACATGTATCAGTATTGTAGGTTCATTACAAGAATTGATCGCTTATGTTCGACTACATGCATTTATGCGTAGGTGTAGTTGATTTGGCATTGCTTATGCATATTGTTGGTTGCATGTGGCAATGTGTACAATGGAGTAATGGTTGTTGTAATGCATGAGGTCATGGTTTGTGTAGTTGATATGGTCATGCATTGATGACTAGACTTTATCTAGAATGATGTGTGTATGGTTTTGTACTCATTTGTTATATGTCTATATACAGTTGTTATGCATGTATGGTCTTGGTTACAATTTGAATATTAGGTCAAGGATGCCTTGTGAAGTCATTGTATGAAATTTAGGTCATCATGATGCTATTGATTGTTGTGATGTTAATGTGTTGGATGAGATAGAGCAGGAGATGCAGATCATCATAATGAGGTTGCAACATTGGACTTTGGGGTAAGACAAGATTGTCATACAGGTATTGTATGTTTTTCATGCAGGTATGTAGGTTAAAGGATTGTTATATGCATTAGGGTTATATACATTAGGCTTATGTACATGTCTTTGATGTTACGGTTACATTCATGATATATGTTAGACGGTTAGTGTAGTTATATGCACATGTGTCAGATAGTCAAGAATTATAATAACTTGTAGTTGTATGCATTGCTATTGTTGTTTTATATTAGATAACCTGATGATTATGTTGTATGTTGCGAATGAGTATGATATACAACTTATTGTTGTTATATGCTATTAACTTGATGATTAGGGTCATTTCATTGAGATATTGATGTCGTAATTTGGATTGGTCATATGTGTGATGGTTATGTTCATTGCATTGAAGATCTTGATGTTATATGTATTGTGTTAACCTCGTTTGACCTATGCAGATGGTTATGGTTGTGATACTCAGGTATGAGTTGACATATTTGTGATATCGTGCCATACTAATCTAGACTGATCATACATATGTGATTATTATGCATGAACGACATATGATTATGAACTTGTATTATGAACATGTTAGTTAGTTACTGTTATGGATATCATGATTTATGTTGACATGTTGTAAAGTTATATCTCGCTAACTAGATTGATTATGCAGACAAGATAGCCTCCCCTGAGATACACTAAGGTGTGAGTTTGCTTATATATTATACTTGGTGTTTCATAGTTGATTATATTGTTTATTTGGTATTTTATTGTTTAGTGCCTATTATGTCATCTAATTGATTTATATAACATGGTATGTTTGCAAGTGGTTGAATGATTAATGAATTTCTTAATATGAGTATGCGTTCAAATGATTTTTTTTAAGATTATTGTACTAAAATATATGTGTTGAGAGAGTTGATATGTACTTGTTTAGTAGGTGATAGTTGTAGAATTATGTCTAATGACTGAGTTGATTATGGATTATGACATGATTGTTAATCTTGGTAATGGTTAATTTCAAATTGATAGATATGATTGTCTTGATATTTGGAAGATGTGGTTGACATGTGAAAGCATGATGCAGAGAGTTGCATGGCAAGAGAGGTTGCCATGAAATCTTGAAGAAGGCACGGGTTGAGCTTTCCCTGGGAACCATGGGGATTGAGTCATGGTGTTTTTTGTTAGTCTTGTGCTTTTTGGTCTTTTATGAATTGTTGATCTTGACCTGTGGTTTTGTTTATGTCTAGTGTATGGCCATACCACTTTGTTTGCAAAGTCATGTTGTTATTAGTTTTTATGGTCTTCTTCTTGTTTTTTTCTTGTCTTTCCTTTTATGTTTTGAGTATTGGGAATTGGCTGGGAGAGAGGAAAGTTGATGGGAATCTGGAGAGATGTGTGGTACCCAACCGATGATATAAGATGTAGATGAAACTTTATGCATGAGTAAGTGCAATGGAAGGTAATACTATGATAGTTAGTTGGATTGGATGGGTCCATTGTGGTAAATGGGCAGTTGCAGTGCAGGCACAAGAAATGTAACCAGAAAAGGTAAAGTAAATGGATCAGAGGTGTCATATGCTTTGGCTATGTTGGGAACTATTGCTCTTAATTCCTATGCATAAATAAGTTCTCTTAACCTATACCTTATGTTATCTCGTAATTATTTTATGATCATGATTATGTTGAAGTTTATATATGTATACATGTATGTATGTATGTCATTGTATGACATGAACATGATTTTTTTGTGCTAACGTTTATATATGTATATATGTATCCATGTATTTATGTTACTATCTAACAAGGTTGCTAGGGATCATTCTTGTGAAGGAATGATTGCTTATGCAAGAGAAAAACATGAAGAGGTTCCTAGTCTTACGAGTAATCAATTGGGAAGAGTAGTCATGAAAATATACGAGGTCAGTATCATGTGGATACGAATTGATATTGTATACTTGTATTATGCCTATGTTTATGTTATGATAGGTAATGTTGAAGGATACATCAACAAAGTGAAAGCAGTGTGGTCTGCGGCATGCTAGGATAAGCATGGATGAGATACCGAAAGCAAGGTTTCTTAGTAAGTACAGTATGGTTTTGGATGTGTGGTACTACTGTTATGCATATGTTGTATATGTTGTACATGTTGCATTGATTTGGTGTGAACTTGTGGTGTAGTGTATACATAGCATGTGTACATGTTATTTATGCAATGTTATGTACATGATGGTACAAATAGGGTTGTGTGAATATTGCATATGGGGTGTTGTATACATATTGTAATGTCTTCATTACATACATGCGATGTGTGTGCATATGGTGCTCTGTGCATGTTGGATATGCGGTATTATGTATATATTGTACTATGTGCATGATGGATATGCAGTTTTGTGTGCATATGGTGCTATGCGCATGTTGGATATGCAATGTTGTGTACAGATGATGATGTGTACATGTTGGATATGCAGTGCTATGTACAAGTGGTGTTGCATGCATGTCGTACACTGGTACTATGTACATATGGTGTGGTGTTTATGATTGTACAAGTGGTGTCATGTGCGTGTGGTGTTATGTAAATATTGTACAAGGGGAGTTGTGTGCATGTGGTGCTATGTACATGTCATGAATGTGGTTCTATGTACATGTGGTATTATGTACGAATTGTATAGTGGTGCAGTGTACATGTGGCATTGTATACACGATGTGTAGGTGGTGTCATGCACATGTGATGTTGTGCACATGTTGTGCAGGTGGTGCGATGTACTGGTGGTACTATGTACATGTTATACATATGGTGTTGGTGTATGTGTGGTATTGGGTGCATGTCATCCATGCTGAGTTATGGGCATGCGGTATTATGTATGTGCATTTTGTAGTCATGGTATCGTGACATATGCATTCATTGTGTTTCACCCTAGACACATATTTGTGTTGGGTTGTACATCAGGTGTAGGTGCATGTATTGTGTTATACACAAGATGTAGGCGTATGTATTGAGTTGTGTCGTACACTGGGTGTAGGTGTATGTATTGTATGTCAGGTGTAGATGCATGTGTTGCATGGAGTTGCATGTCGTATGTGGTCGTATGCGTGTGATGCACACTATGCGTATGTGCACATGGTTAAGGAGAAGGCACTAGATGTTTGTTAGGTGTGGCAACCAATCCAATGTGTTACAGAAAGATCAAAGGTATAAGTAAGGATTGATGAAGGATAAGTATCGATATTGTATTTCGGTTTTAGTATGCATGTGATTTATGATTCTGGCCCATGATGATTATATGTGATCTATGATTTTGATTTATGATGGTTACATTTAATTTATGATTTTGATGGTAATGTTTGAGCTAACCTGATGTGATATTTTTATACATGTTGACTTGGTCAAATATGCTAGTTTGATGTGTTGTGACAGGAAACGAACATGATTGCAAATGTACCATATTGATGAGTTACCAATGAGGTATGATGTGAATTTATTTTAATTTATTTTAAAACTGATGGAAGCTATGTGCGTGGTACAGGAATCATGAACATGCCCGGTTGGGTAGTTGAAATCAACTACAAGAATTAGCAGCTTGATATGGTGGTTTGGTGGTTGCTTATGGTGGTTTGGTAGTTTCTTTATGATGGTTTAGTATTTTATTTATGTTGGTTTAGTATATGCTTTATGGTGATTGATATATGCTTTATGATGGTTGATATATGCTTTATGATGATTTGATATGTGCTTTATGTTGGTTGATACATGCTATATGATGTTTTGATATATGCCTTATGATGTTTTGATGTATACTATATGATGATTAGTGTATGATTGATATATTTTTGGTATATGATTTGGCATATGTTTTGGTATATATATTTTGATGATGTTGTAATATGTACACCCGTGTACGGATGTAAATACCGTAACAAGCTATGTTATGAAGCTCCACTATGCGGTATGGGTGTAATGCTATTATGCTATCATGTGGTTATGTTATCATGATGTTATGATGTCATATGAGTTTTTTTAAGAAGAATGATCATTGTAAATACTGTAATGAGTTGTGTTATAAAGCTCCACTATGCGATATGTTGTCATGTCGTTATGATGTTATGTATTGAACAGATCTTTCATTGTAAATGTTGCATCGAGTTGGGTTATAAAGCTCCATGAGCAGTATGTCTTCTTTCAGCATGTTGCTGATATGTATGTGTGATTGAACACTGAGGATGGTGTCCCCCAAGGGGGAGGGTTTTGTAACAACCCTGGTGAAAATTCCATGTAAAAATATATAAATACCATGGATGATGGGACACGTATTCCAAGATGAATGGTGGGAAAGACATCCTAATGGGTGTTAATTTGGTTGTTTATGGTTAAGAAAATTGGCAAAGGCAATGGCTAAGGCATTAAAGAGGCAAAAAGGTATTTTGGCACATTTATTTATGAAAATAATGGAAATTAGGAGAAAAAGGAGGTGAAAGGTCACATGTTGCATGTGAGGAGGATAATTAAGGAAAATAATAGAAAATAAAGAAAATAAAGGCCTCATTCATAAAAAGGCTTCTAAGGATCAGTTGGCAGGACTGGGTCAGTTCAGTTTTGGAGCTCTCTTATTATTCTCTCTCTCTCTCTCATACTCTTGGTTACTTAGAGTTTTCTTGGAGCACTCTTGGAGGTGTGGCATACTTGGATTCTTGGAGAAAGAAGGCAAAGGAAGAGAAGGAAAGCACAAGAGGGCATCAACATCAACAACTACATCATATTTTCTTGCAGGTATCAAGTTGCATGTATGATTTATTCACTAGTTTTGACATGCATGACACATGCATGTGGTTTCTTGGTTGTGATCTATCATTGGCATGGAGGATTGCTTGGATCGACAGTGGATTGCCTAACCTTTCCATTTCCCGGATAGCCATGGTGATTGTGGGTTTACTTTCATTGCTTTGTTTTGGTTGGTTCTTATTTTTCCATCGCTTGGGTTGAGTTACTAGTCCTGGAAGCCCTGGTTGAACAAATGCTCTGGAAGCCCTGTAACAGTGTGGGTTGAGTTACTAGTCCTGGAAGCCCTGGTTGGAAAAATTCTCTGGAAGCCCTTGGCGGGTTGAGTTACTAGTCCTGGAAGCCTTGGGTGGACAAATGCTCTGGAAGCCCTATATAAGCTGTGGGTTGAGTTACTAGTTTTGGAAGCCTTGGTTTGAAAAACGGTATGGAAGCCCTGGAAGGCTTGGATGGAGATCAATCTGATGATGGTTTTTGGTGATGTCTGACTATGAGGTGGAATCATTGTTTGATGGGTTGAGGTGGGTGGCCTCTGGAAGCCTTGGATGAGTTTTGATTGATGTGTTCTATGAGATCCCACATTCATGCTTGGAATATGGCACGGGGGTGATTGGCTGAGGAGAGACTTGGCTCAGCCAATCTATGGTCGGGTGGAATGTGGTAGTCCCATCTCCGGTTGGTTCATTGCATTTATTAATGAAAAAAAATCGTTACCTTGATTTTCATGTGCAAATGTATTGATGTATATATGGATTTTTATGGCTAATATGTTTATTGTATTTCTATTCCTATTATGTTTTTTTTATATGCACATTTACCCTGGAGGTTGTTACATCATCCCACCAGTCGCAGATACGCTAGTCACATATCAACTCTCACAAATACGTTAGCCACAGATGGACTCTTCAGCTCTTCGACTCACCAGTCATAGATTGATTCTCTGATTGGCTCTACCATTCACTCCAATAGTGAAAATTCTAACTCACAAAAAATAAAATTCGAGATATGCATGGGCCATAGGTAGTCTGCTCCTCTTCGAATCTTCCCTAAGAAAGTTTTGCTCCTGATAGAATTACAATTGAGCCCTTACCACCAACTCTTGACAAAACAGATGGATGAAAGTAGTGGTGTTTCATGTCTAACGAGTAAAGAATGGAAGTAGTGGCACAATCAGGCCACCTTCGTATGGGAAGGGGCCATCAACCACATGGACAATATTTGGAAATGCATAGACCATCATTTCAAACGCAAAACCTTTTATTTAAAAATAACATGAAATTTATTTTCCCCATTGCTCCATGCTCCCTCCAGCAGAACCGTTGATATCAAAGTAAGAAAAAACATATTCTAAGTATATTCTGCCCAAATTTAATCTTTCCCGTCTAATTATATCTTAAAAAATCAACCACCTTACCTCCACCTAAAATTGTAATAAAAAGCCTTCCTCTAACAATTACATAATATTTAAATAACAAAATAAATTTAAATATTAAATTATATAATGTTTCTTTCTAACATTAAAACAAAATAATTGTCAAGTACATGGTTATTTATTTATATAAATTATCCTTTCTTTTGCCAAATCGGATATCAATCTCTAGTAGCATAAAATGAAGTGCAGTAGTGAAATGCAGATAATTGAAACTTGACCAATTAAGCAAAACATATTCAATGCAATTGGCCCAATGACAATATCAGAAGGAATTAAACAACAATGAGAAATATCATCAATTGACAGTTGTTAATTTCAACTTGAGGTGGAGAACACATCTCAAGCACTTTCCCTCCAACAACAAATCAAACGCTCAAGTGTAGTATATTCTTCCACTCTGATTTCCTGCGATCAAAATTTATATATATATATATAGAAAATGTATTTATATATTTTCAAAGAATTCGAAACTATAATCCATACCTATGTCTGTCATATCTTCTATTACCTATATTCATAAATAGAGTTTTCTTTCGAAAAGTAATATTCATAGAAGTTCCTCTTGAATGGTCTTTTTATGGTTGTTTGGATTTGTGTAGTTTTTCACTCCCAAGGCTTTCGCTGCACCGAAAATCAAGTAAATGTGAATTTCTGGCTTAATTCAGATCATGTTCTTATTTATGATCAACATAAGTAGAGTTTAAATATTGACGATATTAATATCACTGTCAGTTCGGTGTCATCACATTTGAGTACGTTGTTCGTTACACCGAAAATCAAGTAAATGTGAATTTCTGGCTTAATTCAGATCATGTTCTTATTTATGATCAACATACGTAGAGTTGTTTATATAATATTTCATGTCATAAATATTGAGGATATTAATAGGCAGCGCCTAACCAGCCATATATAGCGTATTCAATGCACCCGGAGATGCACGAGAGATAATCCGTTAACACACGAATCTGGAAACTCGTCACTAAATAAAAAAAGGCATTTCGCCTGTTAGTGGGCTATGTCCCCTGCATCTCCGGGTGCATTGAATACGCTATATATGGCTGGTTAGGCGCTGCCAGTTCAGTGTCATCACATTTGAGTATGTTGTTGGTTAGATGTCATTGATAGTTCAATTTTATTTCATTTATATTTTATAGGTATCGAATTCTACTTCAATCATTTATCATTGATGTTTACAATATAATCTGTTTAACTATTTTGAATATTGAGAAAAGAAATTTCTGCTCCACTTTTCCTTTCTCATGGTTTGTCCTGCTATCGGAACATCAGATCACATCATAGAGAGTAGCACAGACCAAGAATTCAAGGAAAAGAAGAAGCCTCCGCTGTTATGAAGAAGCTAATTGTGTGAAGTCGGTTATGTGAGGAAGACGAATTATCTCTCCTCAGTGGAAAGAGAAGGCGCAAATAACTTTTAAGGTTTTTTTCTTAATTTTTGTTTTGAAGGAGAAACGCATCCCTCCACCGTGACCAAATGCGTTGAGAGTCGTATACTTACGAAATGCACGGCTTCAGAGTTTCAACGCTGCATATCAGCCTCGTCAAGTGTGGTGACACGCTCCACAACTTTTCAAATTTAAGTTTCAGATGGTTATACATACATGTCATGGATATTTTGGCGACTTCCATTAATTGATAAGGCCCTTTTCCGTCAAATGTACAACTCTCGGGATTTCTTCGGAGGTAGGCAATCAATTCTTCTCAGTACCCAAAAATTCAAATGTTCGTTCCGCGCCCAGGATTAAATGACCCTATTGCAAATGCCAAACATGCCTTCCTTCTCCTCGACTAGATTTATAAGTACCTTATGCTTTATTTTGCTTTTACCGGGTTCCGAACTCGGACCTCTTTTTTTCAGTTTCCTGAGTTTCGAACCTTTGTTTCTGCTTTTCTTTTTTGCAGCTTTTAGGTATCGGAAGGATCAACACAATGTGGTTCAGGTAAATAAGCCCAACTACAATAACTTCACAACGAACAATGCAATCGGCAATTGGAGCAACGACAAGGATTTCCTCTTCCTCAATGAGTCGAAACGCTATTTTACATCCATGGCAGGGGTAGGTGCTCACTTTCTTTTTACAGAATCCTGCGCCTCCATTGCAAAGACAAATCTGTTCATGGATACTACGAAGACGTCATTACTTGAAAAATAATGACAGATGGCGAAACTCATTTCGCAGACTAGCATCTTCTACAGGGTATCAGTTAGCGATGGTGGTCTCACATTAGTTTCATCAGAGAGCTGTGCAATCGCCAACCTGGTTGGAGTTGTTTTTTATTTCAGTTTTTGGAATTCGTCTGTTTATGAAGAAACTAAATGACAGCCTTTTCAATTCAAAAACAACCATCTACAGTACACAACCAAATTATAGCATGGAGGATCAAAATTGTCTCTATACCAACCCATGTAGTATTTGATTTTAACGCATTTGAATCTTGTGCATCATTACGTTGATGCTACAACCCAAAGAGATGCTACGACCCAGAGAGAGGGTCCAGATGCTGGATGCGAGCTCCACCCGTCGGATTAACGGTGTTTGCGTTGCTTATGCTCAAGGCAGAAGCATTACCTTTATTCAATCTCTATCTTGTAAATGCAACATTGCTTTTATGCGAGTCTTCTTAACCTATTTCCCATCCTCGTCACCCGGAATTACAGAGAGAAACGAAATAAAACTAAATTAAAAAAAAAAAAAAAGGCAAAAGCTGCATTCCTTCATAACAACGAAGGTTTTGACTATGTTGCCAACCATGGTGTGAATGCCTGCAGGTTACCTATATGGATCAGTTTATTGGTTGGGCCGAGAGCCTATTTTCATTTATTTGTTTTAGTTCTCACAATTTCTATTACATTTAGATTTGGTTCAGTTCTCACTCTCTCTATTACATCTGGATTTTTAGAAAAGTAACATCCATCACGATGGTAATAATGTTCATCTTTGTAAAATCTTGTTTGAAGTAACAATGTTCATCTTTCTATTTTTTTAAAGTTCAAAGCACATGTAATTATCTGGAAATTCTCATCTTATAGAAAATAAAAAATAAGTCATTATTATTAATATTTTAGACTTTTTTTAAGAGTTAGTGCGTTACTAAACAATGGATGAAAACTATTAAAAAAACAATTAATAATAATCAAAATGTATATAATAATAGAATTGTCAAAAAGATTCCCATGAATGTAAATTAAAAAAAAAAAAAATTAATTGAAAGTGTTCTAGGTCATGGAAAAAATGGTATAGTTGTATATTCATGGTAACAGTGATTATGAACTAAAAAATATAAATAAAATTTTATAACATCATTTTACTTTATATTTGAAATATTAATATAATGATTTAATAGATTAATTTTAAATGTGAAAGGGAAATTACAATAAATTGATGTGATTGATTTTTTTAAGGTAAAAAGTATATTTTTAGAGTAGATTTTCTAGTTTTTTAGAAATGGTTTTTGGTTTTCTATGTGCATTTAAGTTGAAAAAGGTGTATGGTTTCTTTTATTTATGGAAAAAAAATAGGCAACAAGCTAAACAATAAACCTACATGTTTAATTAATATGACTAAGATATGTTCTCTTTTAAATAAGTAATCGAAGATCTAAGAGTTAATTAATGGCTTAATGGAGTCAAAAATATAAGTGGAAGAAGCAAGTAGAGTGGAAGAAATAGTTGGTAAATAATCACATGATTGTTTTCATTACCAAGGGTTGTAGGAAGAACATAACCCTTTACAATTTCGAACAAAAAAGAACTTAAGTACAATCCTCCCCAATTGAATGGAAAATGGACAATCGTGATCCAACCAAAAAGTATCCAATCATCATAGTACAATGTGTTAGTGCTCAAATCATTTTCTCAAGAAATGAAAGGGGCAAAGGAACTAATCAACTAAGATCTAGTACACAATTGGTCGCCAAGAAACTTAATCTTTCTCCTTCATAGCTTGTAGAATATCTAGAAAAATGAAAGAACAAGAAGAGAACAAAAAATATAAGTAAAGAGAAAAAGTAAAAATAAAATGTTGGAAGTATAGCATTCCTCATATGATAAAATAGTAGCTACATGAATAACCTCCTTCAAAAGGACAACTTCCTCCAAAGATAGTAATCACATTTTTATGACCACCACCCCTACCCATTCTAGGACATACTTTTATCATTACTAATGACAAATTCAATTCCCTAAAAAGTGGCTCTAAGTGCGAGATAGGACTTCTATGTTGAATCCTCCAAGGATAGACTTTACCATGCTAAAAATTTACTCCAAGACTAGGGTGCGTGGGTTTAAGAGGGGAAACTCCCAAATTTCAACCATGCTAAAACCTGGAAATATACTCCAAGGCTCGGGCACATGGGTCTAAGAAGGGAAACTCTCAAATTTCAAGCCTAAAATAGGTAACAGGTAAAGGCCAACAATAACATGGCAACCAGCGCAATTTTAGGAAAATAAAAACTCTTAAAATAGTAAGAAAGTCTCTAAAGTAGGGTAAGCTCTAATTACAAAAAAAATCATTACACAAAAATAACCACTGTGGGCTCATGCAAGTACTCCCTAAGTGCTCAAGTCTAGCCATCTTTTTCCTATTAAATATATGCATCTCAAAATTAGCAAGTGGTTATATAAGAGGGTGAATAAAGCTTTATGCTTAGTATAATGATAAATTAGATCTCATGAATTGGAGTAGGAACTCATTAAGGAGGGCCCATGATTTGAGACCATATGAGAATGCCATCCATGGTTTTAGACCATATGAGAATCTCTTTAGGGTCATTATTATCTAAAAATAGAAAACATCTCCATGTTGGCCCACAAGCCCAATACAGACCATGTTAAAACACAATCAATGGTTTAAATTTGAAAGTACTTGGAAAGACGTGGAATTATACAATGATGTTGAATGTCACACTAGGTATTTCAAAAGTGTAGTCACCCCACTAAAATAGCAACACCTCAAAATATGATGAAACTTGAACCACAAGAATATCTCCCAATCGAGTCTTCACATATGTAATTATCTCGTTCATTGGACAACTTTAAAAATGGCTAAAATCAGAAATTATTAAAAATAAAAAATTTGTAGTTTTTCTTGAAATTTGAACTCCATACAAGTCTCTCAAAGGATGTTCAAACCTATAATCAAACATCAAAGAAAATAACCATACAAAACCAACCTAATCATATCCCTTGGGATATTTGACCTTCCATACTTGTTGCCAATACCACAATGAACAACTTGTAATTATGAGACATTATCTACCATTGAATCACCTATCCACCTGAACATGTGTTGTAACTTATGAATATAATTATATGAATAACATTTTCAAGAAATTACCAAACCATTTATCCCCGCGTAACAATACATGTGCCAAGATCAAGTTTCTGATCTTAGTTGATTAGTGATCTTAGTTGATTAGTGCCTTTGCCCCTTTCATTTCGTATTCTTTTTTTGAAAAAATGATTTGAGCACTAACATATTGTACTATGATGATTGGATACTTTTTGGTTGGATCATGAGTATACATATCCCAATCAATTGTGGAAGATTGTACTTAATTTCTTTTTTGTGTACTATGTTGATTTGATACTTTTTGGTTGGATCATGAGTGTACATATCCCAATCAAGTGGGGAAGATTGTACCTTTTTTCTTGTTCAAACTTGTAAAGGGTTATGTTCTTCCTACAACCCTTGGCATTGAAAACAATCATGTGATTCTTTAGCAATTATTTCTTCCACTCTACTTGCTTCTTCCACTTATATTTTCTACTCTATCAAGCCATTAATTAACTCTTAGCTCTTAAATTACTTAATTAAAAGAATACATATCTTAGTCATATTGACTAAGCATGTAGGATTATTGTTTAGCTTGTTGCCTATTTTTTTTTCCATAAATTAAAGAAACCATACACCTTTTAAACTTATGTGCACATAGAAAACCAAAAAACATTTTTAAAAAACTAGAAAAACTACCCTAAAAATATACTTTTTACCTTAAAAAAATCAATCATATTAGTTTGTTGTAATTTCCCTTTCACATTTAAAATTAGTCTATTAAATCATTATATTAATATTTCAAATATAAAGTAAAAATTTATTATAAATTTTATTTATAATTTTTAATCCATAATTACATTACTATGAATATAACACTGTACCATTTTTTCCATGCATATTCTTTTTCCTAGAACACTTTCAATCTTGTTTTTTTTTTCTTTTTCTTTTTTTTTTTTAATTTACATTCATTGGAATCTTTTTGATAATTCTATTGATATACATTTTGATTGTCATTGATTGTTTCTTTTTCTATTGTAATAGTATTCATCCATTGTTCACTCACACACTAACTCTAAAGAAATTCTAAAGAATGTCTATAAGATTAGTGATAATGACTTATTTTTTTATTTTTTGTAAGATGAGAATTTCCAGATAATCACATGTGTAATGAAAATTCATTCAAACTAGTTTTTACTTTTCAAAAGAAAGAAATATACACAATGTTACTTCAAAGAAGTTTTTACTTTGCAAAACAAAAAAAGATGGACAATGTTACTATCATGATGGAGGTTAGTTTTCTTCTAAAAATCCACATCTAGATGTAATTTCCCTTTTAACACATTAGTGATAAAACTTAACTCTTAGCTCTTAAATTACTTATTTAAAAGAGAACATATCTTATTCATATTATTTAAGCATGTAAGTTTATTGTTTAGCTTGTTGCCTATTTTTTTTTTTCCATAAACAAAAGAAATCATACACCTTTTTCAACTTATGTGCACATAGAAAACCAAAAACCATTTTTAAAAAACTAGAAAAACTACCCTAAAATATATTCTTTTTACCTTAAAGAAATCCAGCATATTAGTTTGTTGTAATTTCCTTACCGCATTTAAAATTAGCCTATTAAATCATTATATTAATAATTCAAATATAAAGTAAAACTATATTATAAATTTTATTTATAATTTTTAATCTCACAATTTCAAACTTGTTTTTTTTTTTAATTTACATTCATTGGAATCATTTTGACAATATCATTGATATACATTTTGATTATCATTCATTGTTTCTTTTTATTTTGTAATGGTATTCATCTTGCTCTTTTTTTTTTTTTTTAATTTACATTCATTGGAATTTTTTTTTATAATATTATTGATATACATTTTGATTATCATTGATTGTTTTGTTTTTTTGTAATAGTATTCATCCATCGTTCACTCATGCACTAACTCTAAAGAAAGTCTATAAGATTAATGATAATGACTTATTTTTTATTTTATATAAGATGAGAATTTCCAGATAATCACATTTGTAATGAATATTCATTCAAACAAGTTTTTACTTCGCAAAACAAAAAAAATAGAAAATGTTACTTCAAAAAAAAATTACTTTGCAAAACAAAAAAATTGAGATGTGACTATGCTGATAGAGTTTAGTTTTCTAAAAATACACATCTAGATGTAATAGAAATAGTGAGCACTGAAACAAATCTAAATGTAATAGAGCTGAAACAAATAAATGAAAATACATTCACGACCCAACCAATAAAGTGATCCATATAGGTAACCTGCAGGCATTCACCCTATGGTTGGCAACATAGTCAAAACCTTAGATATGAATTATTGCAGATTTTGTTTTTGTTAATTTAGCTTTATTTGGTTTCTTGCTGTAATTCCAGGTGACGAGGATGAGAAATAGGTAAAATAATACAGCAGAAAAACAATGTTGTATTTACAAGATAGAGATTGAATATATGTAATGTTCCTCCAGAGAGCATAAGCAACTCAAACACTGTTAATCCGACGGGCTGAGCTCGCATCTAGCATCTGGATCCTCGCTCTGGGTCGTAGCATCAACAAGGTAATGATGTGCATGATTCAAATGCGTTAAATCAAATACTTCATGGTTTGGTACAAAGATAGTTTTGATCCACTATGCTATAATTTGGCTGTGTACTGTAGATGGATGATTTTGAATTGAAAAGGTTGTCATTAAGTTTCTTCCTAAACAGTCGAATTCCAAAAACTGAAATAAGAAACAACTCCGTTCCGAAATACCAAAACCAGGTTGGTGATTGCATAGCTCTCTGATGAAACGATGTGAGACCGCCATGGCTAACTGATACCCTGCAGAAGATGCTCGTCTCACCAACTGGCGACCATGCGAAATGAGTTTCGCCATCTGTCATTATTTTTTAAGTAATGAGGTCAGAAGATGCTCGTCTTACCAACTGGCGACCATGCGAAATGAGTGGCGACCATGCGAAATGAGTTTCGTCATCTGTCGTTATTTTTTAAGTAATGACGTCTTCATAGTATCCATGAACAGATTTGTCTTTGCAAGGGAGGCGCAGGATTCTGTAAAAAGAAAGTGAGCACCTGCCCCTGCCATCGATGTAATAATAGCGTTTCGACTCATTGAGGAAGAGGAAATCCTTGTCGTTACTCCAATTGGGGATTGCATTGTTAGTTGTGAAGTTGTTGGAGCTGGGTTTATTTACCTTAATCGCATTGTGTTGATTCTTTTGTACTTAAAAGCTGCCACAAAAAAAGCAGAAACAAAGGTTCGAAATTCAGGAAACTAAAAACATAAGAAAAGAGATCCGAGCTCAAAACCTGGTAAAAGCAAAACAAAGCAGAAGGTACTTACAGATCTAGTCAAGGAGAACGAAGATGTGTTTGGCATTTCCAATAGGCTCATTTCAAAATTTTCCGGAGAAACTCTATTGTTTGAAATCCTGGGCGCGAAACGAGCATTTGAATTTTGGGTACGGAAAAGAATTGATTGCATACTTCTTAAAATCCTTAGAGTTGTACATTGACGGAAAGGGGCCTATCAGTTAATGGAAGTCCCCACAATATCCATCACATATATGTATAACCATTCATACACATGGTCATGTCCACTACAACATGGTGATGTCAACTACTACAACATGGTCATGTCAACTGCAAAATGTCATGGAAGTCCCCACAATATCCATGACATATATGTATAACTATTCATACACATGGTCATGTCAAGTGCAAAAAGTCGCATTATAGACTATTTCATTTTTTTAGCGCGCATGTCAACTTTAAAAAGTCGCATTATAGACTATTCCATTTTTTTGCGTTCCTCGTCCATAGAGGACTCCACATTGTTTCTCAGACGAAATTAGATTTGTTTTAAAAAAATACTTCATATTATATTTAAATGCCTAATACTTTATGTTATATGTTTTCATTGATGACCTTTAAAAATCTCATATTTTTTAAAGGTGATTATTAAAAGGGAGATGATTTTGAATGATTTAAAAGGATTATTTTAAAGGCTTTATATATATATATATATTTTTAAAGGGGATTTAAAGGATGAGAAAGAGTTTTTAAAAGAGATCTTAAAAAAAAAAGTCTTGACTTAAAAGGTGCTTGATTCGAATTTTTTGGAGATTTATTTATTTATTTAAATAATGGAAAAAAGTTGTAAAAAGGTGTACACACCCCATATTTTTAAAGAAATGGCTTTTTCCAATTCCTTGCCACAAACCTTGACTTTGTTCGGCAAAACTTACGAGTTTTGATATTTGAGAATGAAGACATTCCTACAAGCCCAAGGATGTTGAGATACACTTTAGACTGCCTATGTAGAGCCAACCAAAAAAGCATGGGTGGCAATGTCCAATAATGAGAGGAATGTAGCTACTAAACTCAGAAAGAAAGAACACAGAGCCAAATGTTGGATACAAAACTCAGCCGATGACTCTATTTTCGACAAGATAACTAGCGCATTCATAGCACATGAAGCTTAGGAAATAATGAAAGTTGTGTATCAAGGTAATGATATAGTGAAGACAATTAAATTATAGACATTGAGATCATAGTTCAAAACCCTAAAGATGACTGACACAAAAAATGTGGATCAGTTCATGACTAGAGTCATGGGAATAGTCAATCAAATCAAACTCATTGGTGAAACCATTTCAAATCAGAAATCGTTGAAAAAGTCCTTCGAATTCTACCCAAGAAATATGACATGATTGTAACAACCATTCTAGAATCCAAAGATTTTACAACTTTCTCAGTAGAATAATTGACTGGATCACTTCTAGCACACGAAACAAGACTCAACTTGGCAAAAGATTCCATGGAACAAGCTTTCAAAGCACAACTTTATTTTGGAAGAGGAAGAGGCAGAGGATATAGAGGTGGCAACAAGCAAGGTAGAGACTAAAGTAGAGGCAGATTAGAACATCATCATGCAACAGAGCAGTGGAGACCTCCACAAAACCAAACTCAGAGAAGCAGACCATGGAGCAAATCTAATGTCCAATGCTATTACTGCAATAAATTTGGGCATTATGAACATGAATGCAGAAAGAAACAATCATATCAGTAAAGAGGCAGTGTCCATCTCTCCAACAATGAAGGAGAATCCTCTAAAATAATGTTTCTTTCTTGCCATCTTTATGAAGAGACACACAACAAGGACCTTTGGTTGTTAGACAGTGGTTGCAACAATCATATGATAGGTAACAAAAATATTCTTTCTTATCTTGATTCTTCCATAACATCATAAATTACTCTTGGAGATTGTTCTTGCATTAAAGTTGAAGGAAAAGGTACTATCCCTATTCTTACTAAAGAGAAATAGTAGAAATACATTCCTAATGTTTATTATGTTCGAAATCTGAAGCATAACCTCATCAATGTAGGACAATTCATGGAACATGGTTATGATGTAATATTTCAAGGGAACAAATGTTATATTTATGACAAATTGCCCAATAGAAGACTTACATAAAAGTTTGAAGAAACCAAGAATAGGATGTTTCCTTTGACTCTTAGAAGTCAAAATCTCTCACACTCTTAAGTCCACAATGTGTTAATAATAGATGAGTCTCAGCTATGGAATTCTAGATATGATCATATCCCATTTAGGACTCTAAGTGAGCTTCAGAAACAATCAATTGTCATTGGTCTCCCTACTATGAATGAAAAATAATGTAATTGCGAAATTTGTGTTCTATCCAAGCATAAAAGAGATAGAATTCCCACAACTTCCTTTAGAGAAAAAGAGCCTTTATAGCTTGTACATACAGATTTATGTGGTCCAATGTAGACACGGTCCATTTGTGGTTGTCTTTGTTTTTTTACATTCAATGATGATTATAACATGAAGATATGTGTGTATTTTCTCAAAAATAAATCATATACACTCTCAAGGTTCAAAGAATTCAAAGCAAAAGAAAAAAAGCAGAGTGGAAAGCCCTTGAAAGTACTCAAATCCAATAGAGGAGGAGACTACAACTCTAATGACTTGAAATATTTTTGTCAACAATAAGGATTCATAATGTAGAACACAACAAGATATACTCCATATAAGAATGGAATAGAAGAAAGTAAAAATCAGTTGATCATGAACATGGCCAGTTGTATGCTTCGTGAGAAGAAGTTGTCAAATAATTATTGAGCTGAAGCAATTTAGACAACAATGTATGTTCTCAACAGATTTACAACAACCAACCTCCAAGATATAGTACCTCAAGAAGCATGGGATGGTAAAAAGGTAAATGTATCTCACTTTAGAATTTTTGGATCAGTAGCATTTTCACATGTTCATGAGTAGTTAAGAAATAAGCTTGATGAGAGGAGTGAAAGATGTATTTTTCGTAGGCTGTAGTGAGTAGTCAAAGGCATACAAAATTTATAATCGAGTTACCAAGAAGTTTTTTTTAAGGAGAGATGTAAATTTTTTTGAAAATAAATCTTGGTTTGATAATGTTGATGAATCTTCAAATAAGTATTTGTATCCACCATAGCCACCAAGATTGTAGGTTCAATAAGAACCATACCATTCCAAAAATGGTACATCTTTAAGCAGTGAATCCACCAATGATTCAACATCTTCAGAAAATAATCAGAGAATAAGAAGCATCAGAGAAATATATGAGTAGGAAAATGAGTTTGACCAACAAAATATGTTTTCATTTCTTTCATCTCAACCAACTCATTTTGAAGAAGTAGTTAAAGAAAGCATTGGATTGAAGCAATGAACTAAGAAATTGTTGCCATAGAGAAGAATCAAACTTGGCAATTAGGTTATCTTCCTAGATACAAAACTAGAAATGGTGTAAAATGGGTATATAAGACCAAGCTGAATGAAAAAGGAGAGATTGAGAAACATAAGGTAAGGTTGGTTGCCAAAGGATTCTCACAACAGTTTGGTGTCGATTATGGTGAAACCTTTGCTCCAGTAGCAAGGTTAGACATTGTCAAAACCATTTTGTCCATAACAACTCAACACAAATGGAAATTCTATCAACTTGATGTAAAATCTGCCTTCCTAAATGGTATATTGCAGGAAGAAGTTTATGTAGAGCAGCCTCCTAGTTTTGAAGTTCTAGGACAGGAGCATAAGTTATATAGATTGAAGAAATATTTGTATGGTTTGAAACAATCTCCAAGAGCTTGGTACAGTCACATCGACACATATCTCATCAAAATCAGTTTCTGCAGAAGAATTCATGAGCCAACTTTGTATATAAAAATGCATGAAGGTAAAATTTTTATTGCATGCCTTTACATAGATGATCTTATTTATACAGGAAATATGATGTTAGAATATTTCAAAGCAGGAACATAAACAAAGTCTTATATGACATATCTAGGAGTCATGAAATACTTCTTAGGCATTGAAATTCACCAATCTGCTAATGGAATTTTTGTTCGTCCACAAAAATATGCCATTGATATCATCCAAAAGTTCAGAATGACAAACTGCAAACCCGTAGATGTAGCACCAAGGCACAAAACTGAGCAAAGAAGATTTAGCACCACTAGTTGATTCCACACTGTATAAAAGTCTAGTTAGTAGATTGTTATATCTCACTTCAACTAGAGCTAATATTAAGTTTGCAGCAAGTTTTGTCTCCAGGCTTATGCATTCACCTAAGATTTCTCATTGGAAGGTTGTAAAAAGGATCTTAAGGTATATTGTAGGGACAATAGACTATGATTTGTTCTCTGCACATTCTGAAAATTGTTCACTTTCAGGTTATACAGACAACGATTATGTAGGGAGTTTAGATGATTGAAAAAGCACCTTAGGGTATGTTTTTCATCTTGGAGCCAATATGATTTCATGGGCATCAAAGAAACAATCAATCATTTCAATATCTTCTGTAGAGGTAGAATATGTAGCAACAAATTCAACAACTTGCCAAGTAGTGTGGTTGAGAAGATTATTGAAATATATTTCAAATATTTAGAAGGAGCCAACTCCAATCTATTGAGATAATAGTTCAACAATTTCTTTACCAAAAAATCATGTTTTCAAAAAAAGAAATCACATTGACACATGTTTGCATTTCTTATGTGAGATTGTCAATGACGGGGACATAATACTTGTTTTTTGTATTTCAAAAGATCAACTAGCATATATTTTCACAGAGCCATTGGGAAAGAATGTATTTGAATTTCAAAGGGAACAACTAGGCATTGTAAGTGTCTCTACATGTAACAATTGATATTAGGAGGGGATGTTGAGAGACAATAATCTCATTGTTAGTTAGGTGTCGTCACATTTGATTATATTATCTGCTAGGTGTCATAAACATTTTAGTTTTACTTTAGTTCTACTCCAAAGATTTCGAGTTCTATTTTAGTCATTTATTATTGATGTTTACAACATAATCTATATAGCCATTTTGAATATTGAGAAGAGAAATATCTGCTCCACTTTTCATTTCTCATTGTTTGTCGATAAAATATATGTTTGACAGAAGTTTGACAATTCCGATTCATACAATCTATCCAATTACCTTTGGTGAATTTGATTGGATTCGTATCCATACCAATTATCTTGGAGACTTTTCTCATCCTCGCACCCTCTGCAACTTGCACACAGTGTTCAAAATGTTAGTTACGTATTCTGTTTAGGCTTATTCCATCTTCATCGTATGGAGGTTTTGCGTAAGATTTAACTATTTGAAACATTTTTTTGGGTTCATATAATTTAATACTCAACAAACGCAACAACGTGATCTATACTGTGAGAAATAACTAGAGACACGAAGACAACATTGGTACCAAAAGAAAGGAAATAAGTCAAACGTTAAAGGCACATGTACAAGTAACGGGATATCATATGCTCGTTTGCTATGTTCAAGGAGGAAACTAATATTGGTCAAGCTATAGCTCTATTATTGCACGACAACACTATATGTTACTAGTTTCCCCTGCATTAATGGAGCTATAATTCCACAAATATTGATAACCATTCAGGGACTACTGAATTGTTCCAACGTCAACGTGAACATCCACAGGAAGCGACTAATATCTATCCTATCATGCATCACTCAGTGTTGTTAGTGGTATAGAGAAGCTATCAAATTTGAATTGGATGGTGATATAGAGAGTTTGAAATGAATTCAAATCCAATGGGTTTTATATCACTAGTGACTTTTGGATTTGAAATGAATTCGTATTCAATGGATTTTATAATACATGTCATATTATGGAATGTTGTATAAGAGTGTGGATATATTTATTTTAGTGATATAATATTTAATGTTTTAGTAGGTAGTATATTACAATAATTACATTAATAAAATCACTAATATATGTAGATAAGTGTTGCTTTTTATTATATTAATAAAGTGTTGTATATTTATTTTAGTGATGTAACATTTAATGGCGTAGTACTTAGCATACTACAATAATTACATTAATGAAGTGATTCGTATATGTAGATAATTATTTTTTTATTACATTAATAAAGTGATTGATATATTAAATGTTATTTTTTATTTATAATGATATAAATCGACTATATCAGACATAGAATATATTACTATTCTTTACACTAAATTTCTCTATAATAAATTGTAATTTTTTTTATTATAATTATAATTTACCCTTATTAACTTATAAATGAATATAATAACTATGGTGAAAACTAACCAAATTTGATCTTTGAAATATTTAATATTTTAGTAACTAGTATACAAGTTGGATTTGAAAGTCAAGATTCAAAGTGAAGGGTGATGTTATGAAAGACGATATAAAAAGTTTAAAAATTTCAAACAATATGAGTGATATACAAGTGACACTCAACACAATTGTTTCGTTTTTTAGACGCATTTAACTCTAAATAAGATTTTCGAAACCTCAAAGGTGATAGGGAAAAAAATGAACTTACATTCAATAATTTAAATTAACCATCATAATTTCAAATGGCACATTTACAGATTTAATAATTTAAATTACCCGTCGTAATTTTGAATGGCACATTTATAGGTTTAAACGTAGACGAGGTCCAGTGCTTACTCATATTTAGGCCGATAGGCCTTTCCTATGCATCAACAATTGTCAACACTTCTACCCTGCTTCGTTGGATCAGGTGAGACACTTTCAACCATTGATTTGATTTGAAGTGTGACTGCTTTTTCCAAATATCGGTTGAGTTGTCTTACTGCTTTTTCCCATTCTTTTATGTCACTCTTGAAGATATTTTTACTGCTTTTTCCCTGCCAGTTGTTGTTGCTGTTCTTCTTCCCTGACTTTTGGCAAGCACTGTTCTTCTTCCCTGGCTTTTGGCAAGCACTGATTAGTGTTAACCATCTCACAGAGCGCGTTCTCACTTTCATCTCATCATTTTCTTCAATACTCTGCATTGCATGGGCTTGCCTTGTTTCTTGTTCATAGGGTTATCCAACGCCGACACCCGTTGCTTGCTAGATTGGTTTGCCCATTGGATTGAAGGCACAACGTCTACGAATTCGAGAACAATACTAGTCGCCATTGCCATCGCACAGCTCATTGACTCTGCAGTGTGTACCTTGAAACATTGTAATGAAAAATCTTTTACTCATTACTCCTATTATAGTCATCTAAATCAGTTGTTTAGTTGTTTAATTTCTGTTCTTGTCATAATCTGATTGTTTTTCAGAGTTGTTACTTTTTCTTGCCTGCTGCCATAAAAATGGCACTCACGGGTCTTTTATGGCTGACTCTTTAATGTGAGTATAAAATGAATGGGTTTTATTGTTTAAAAAACAAATCGTGAGTGCAAGACTAGTATATAGTTAAATTGAATTCCCTCACACCGAGGGCTTCCAGCTTGAATCTGCATTAACAGTAATGCTTACGAATTCTTGTTTTAAATAAAGAGTTCATTTCCTACCGTGTATTATTTTGGAGGAAAAATGTTATCGGAGAGTCATTGCATTTTATAGATATTGCATTAACGCCCGTTTTCATGCACACTGTACTTTTATATTAATTATTCAGAGGATTGTTAAACCAAACTCTTCCATGGAAGTAGTTGTTTTTCCTCTCGCCGATAGTAATCTTTATATTTTTGAAAAATCTTTTAAAACTTTATTTCTTTAATGAAGAAGCGAAATCAATGGAACTGCATAGGAATAACCCTAGGAAATTGGCAGTGAAGGAGGAGATTTAGTAAGCGGGAGGCAGCGGAGATTTGAAGCTTGCATCCTGACAAGGGATTCAAGTATAGGTAAATGAGCTAAATGAACATGAACTTACATTCTAATATTTCTATAGCAATGGCGGAGAAGCTAAGTTGCTTTGAAGCCGGGCTACCCATTACAAATATAGCGATTCCCCCGTAGATTACCGAAGGCCCAGTAGGTGACAAAGGTAAGGAAGCAGTTGCTGAATTTGCGATCGCCCACAACTTGCTGATGGACAGCGTCACCTAGATTCAGAGAATTTAGGGTTTTCCATTGTTGGAAATTTCAGGTGATTTCAAACTAAAAAGACCAGAGAACAACGCTCTGATACCATGTCAGAAATTTCTGCTGATTTCGAACAAAATTCAACAGAGCAGAACAATGCTCTGATTCCACTGTTGGGGATTTTTCTGGTAAAATCGCAAAAACAAACAAACAAAGAAACTGAACACAGAGTCAGTGCTTTGTTTTTCTGCCTCAGGATCTTTTGCATAGGGAAACTGACTTGTTTTCTGAGAACAGAAATTTTTACACTAAAAAAAAATAACTTTGCATTCATCAATATGACTGCCTGTTACAAAAAGATTCTTCCTCTTAACAGAGGGATTACAAAACTGCTGTTACAAAAGAAGTCTTCCTCACATAGAGGGATTCACCAACTGCTGTTACAAGAACATCTTCCTCACATAGAGGGATTCACCAACTGCTTTTAGATGCAGTTCCACAAACAACAAAAGAGTCTTCCCCACACAGAGGGATTCACTAGAGATTATACTGAAAAGCATCTTCCTCTTGACAGAGGGATTCACCATGACACTGTGCTGACAAGCACCTTCCTCTTGACAGAGGGATTCACCAAGAGATTGCTTCAGATGCAGTTCCAAAACCAAAACATTCATTGCACTGCTGTGCATACCCATTACATTGTTCTTCTATGCTGTTACATATTCTCTGCTGCACTGTTGTGCCATATTCTTTGCTGCGTCTACCCCACACTGCTGTGTCTGCTTCTTTATTGCATCTTCTCTACACTGTTGTGTCTGCTCCACGCTACTGCGTCTACACTTGCACTGTTGTGCGTTTCACTACTTTTTTTATCTCTCAACAGAGAGACATTATCTCTGCACTCGCACTGCTGTGCTTCTTCTTGGCGCTACACATCTTTTTACATTACTTGCAAGTTTATATCAAAAACATAACAATGCATTCTCCTATGCCATACTCCCGTAATTAAAACTTCACCAACATTTACCAACCCCGTAGTAAATTTCATTAAATTACTTTGCTGACAAAACCGGCGGTCAACAGGAATTCACTTCACGTCAAGTTCATGAATTACTCCATGGTGCAGGTCTGTACTTTAAATCATGATATCAATCGGACGGCTGAAATTGGTTTGAGGAAGGTGTGATCTGCGATGGCTCAGGTCGCATCGCATCGCAAAGAGCTTAACGTACAGAGGTTTGAATTTGCGATCTGCGATCGCATGATCGCATCGCATCGTCATCGTCACAACGTAGGGGACAAGGAGCGGACGGGGGCAGCGATCTGCGATCTGTGCAATCTGCGATGGATCACATCGCAAGTGGAAAACTGATTGTTTTGCCGACGCTGCTTTTCCTGCTGCGTGTTGGCTGAGTCAACAACTAACTGTGCTGCTGTCGCTGTCCGACTGGCCGCGTCCGCCAACACTACCTGCAGTTGGAATTAATATTCCAACATCCATTAACAGGGTTAGTGACTATAAACGTAGCCTACTGAGGCACACATAGTTTAATCCCTCGACTGTAATGGTGCTCTTTATGTGTTTCAATGGCTGCCCCATTACAATGTTGGTTCTTATTTTTAAGTGTTAGGTTAATTTTAAGTTTAGGGTTAATGTGCGATGTTTACTTTTAGCTTATGTTTCAAAGTGTTAGTTTCATTTATACTTATGTTGAACCATTAGGGTTTCTAGTGATAATCATCAGGAGCTTCTTCTCTTCTTCTTTTACATGTAGATATAGTATCGGGTGAAACTTTTGAATATTGTCAGAGAAGTAAAATAGTGATAAGATAGTGGATTGTTCTTTGAAAACCGTCCAAAAAAAAGTAAAATAGTGGATTGTCCTAGTACTATGTATAGAGTATATATTCAATATTGTGTATATTTTCAGATTGTTGTGATATCAAAGTGCAACCTGTTTAATATGGCAGGAAACCAAACTGCCTTGCTAAGTTTTTTTGTAGATTCTTAAAATATTTGCAAAAGGTATTTGATCTCTGAAATATTTGTTACTACCAAATGCTGAGAAAATGTTTTTTTGATGTGGAACATTTCTGGTCTATTTTGAGGCCACTCTTAAGAAGCTCATATGCACTTTGATTTTTGTCACTTTAAAGGTGGTCAAATGTAATAAGAGTGAAGTGTATAACAAAAACTTTGATAAATGTAGGAATGTGTTATTTTAATTATATTTTTTATTGCAAAAATGGGTTTAACTATGAGATTGAGGTTACACCCTTTTTGGGGGAGCTGTTGGATGGAAAAGAGCACACATTTGGTTTCGGCATGACCAATGCTCTGGATGTTTGTTTTATAGATGTGAACTTGCACCTGTGGCTTGATGGGAACTCTAGCAGTGCAATCATAGAAAAATTGATTGGACATGAGGAGCCGGAGTTGGAGTTGTCTGTGGTGTCAAACTTCAAAGAGCTGGATGGATCATTTCACACATTTGGCAATAGGGGGATCTCTTCCTTTGGCTGGGTAGAATCTTCTCATGGAAAGCTCATTACTAATACTTCGTAAGAGTTCACGTATGATAATTTAATGACTTTTCAAGCACTTGGACAGCAACAAATTGTGAACCAAACGATAGCAATGAATAGTAAGGTTATTATAGAGGCAACCATAAGAATATAATTATCCTTTGAAGTTGATGACTCATTCACTTTATATTTAGATTTCAATGCTCCTATGGTTGTAATAAATGTTTCAAATGCACTTAATAAAAATGTATCTGTTGTTGACTCTAGTGGAATGTTCTTCAACTCTCTGAATAATAATCAAAATGAAAGGGGAGATGATGCGATCACCAGCACCCAACAGAGGTACAATTATCAAAGCACTCAAGGTTGCTATTCCAAGCAAGTTAAAGCAATCAACTCAGCACTTGGGATCAAATCCCACAAAGCAATTCTATACCTGCGCTTCAAATTCCTTCAAGCTTTTGAAAGTAAAACCAATGAATTATCAATATAATTTTACAATAATAAAAAGAAATTAGAAGGCCTTTAGCCAGCTCAAATTTCTCATCCGTTAGGCTTGAACCAACATCTCTTCTAGAGAAATTCAACAATTCTATTTTAATAATCCTATTGGCCTCTCTTTGTACCTTTTGGGACAATTGCTAGTCTAGAATATATGTTCAAAATCGTCTGCACCACAACATTGGTAGTACTTTTTATATGTATTAAGATTTTATCGTCGAAAGTTTGGACTCTCGTCCTTGTGGCGTCATAGTAAGCTACATTTTTATGTGTTTTATCACTATGCTCTTTGTGAGGCATGTATTCTTAGTGTGTCATCGGTTATTTAGTAGTTATTCCTGGTTTTTCTGGTGTGGTGTTGTAAGTCAACTACTGGGTCATTTTGTTAAAATATGTGAATGATTTTTTGTCAGTAAGTTATTGATATTTTGACCCAATCAGCATGGTTTTCAAAGAACATCAAATATAATTTTGCTTTATTTTGATTAGTCATAGAAATAGTGAGAAAGATATGTTTAATATATATCTAAATTTTTCTTAAATAAATAATTTCAGTGTATAAGTGGTCATTATTTTGGGTATGAGTATTTATATTTTCAAATTTTGTTTCATAAATGTAATTAATTTTCTTCCTATCACAAATAAATTTAATTTTGTTTTAATAAACAAATATTGGAGACCTTGTAACAAAGAAACCTTATGTTTATCCCAATTCCATTAATAAATTCTTTTTCTTGCTAGGGTTATTCATTATTCTTTTACATATATATATTAGGAACTTACATAATATTAAACAAAAACAAGTGATAACATTAATATGCTTTAACATGTCACTGATATTGTGTTTGGACTTATTCCATCTTATTGCAAGAGCATGATCTATATTGTGAGAAGTAACATTTGAAACTAATGCTTACTATGGTAAGTAGATTTGGTTGAGTTGTTGAGATAATTTCTTAACAATCGATCTCTTTATTTTGGAATCAGTTGGACTTCACGAGCACCATAAATATGTGATGTATCTGTGTAATAGAACTTTTCCTTTCTGTGTGCATCTCTTTGTTTTTCCACTTGGTATCAGAGCTGGTAATTATGGGTTTACTCCTTTTGAGAGAACCAAGGAGAATGGGAGGATTGTATTTGAATTTGATTTGAAAAAAAAGTTTGAATGGGTTAGATCTGCATAAGGAAGAGCATTTGTTGTAGCACCGTGTGATCTGCTGATATTGGCAGTAGCTATGAGAGTCATATATTTGAACGAATTTAGGCAAGTTACCTCTTCTCCAAAGGTGCAATGAAATTGTGGCACGTCGATTACCAATTCTATGCCTTTGAAAGTCGTCTTGCATAAACAGGATGTTGAGGATAATGATTAAACTAAGTTATGTAATTGCTGACAAATTAGCCAGCAATTTTTGCCATCTGAGTTATTAGAATTAGGTCGGCAAATTAATAGATGTAGTCAGTTATCATTCAACAAATTATTAGGGGAAATAGATTAGTCAGATAATGGATAATCAAATTAGAAATATGTCGGCTATATAATAATGTATTCATTGCTCCTATAAAGATATGAGATTCCAATGAGAGTTCAGCTCATGGATTGAGAATCAGACTTCTCTTATTTTTGTTCATTAGTTTTGTTTATGTTTTCATATGTATTCTCTTGATAGATTTAACATGTGGTATCAGAGCTAGGTTAAGAGAGTTGATTTATATGTAAAGTGTGTGTTGTTGGCAGGAGGTTTCAAAAGTTTGTGAAAGCCATTGGCAAGAGTTTTCATAATTTTGTGAAGCCTGTGCAGATTCAAGTTATTGGTGGGAGTGCTCAACAGTTAGCAGAAATGACCAACAATATGAATATTTCTTAGCCACAAATACCAGTGTTTAAAGGTGAGAACTTTGGTTTTGTGAAGCATTAAGATTAAAACATTGTTTCTCTCACAAGATTTGTGGGATTTAGTAGAAAATGGATATACATAATGAGATGCTCAGACACTTTCCCATTGGACTCAAGAACAAAGAACACATCTAAAGGAAAATCGTAAGAGAGATTCAAAGGCTCTCTTCCTATTCCAGCAAGCAGTGCATGATTCTATTTTACCAAGACTAATCAGAGTAACAAAATCAAAGGAGGCATGGGATGCTTTGCTGGAAGAATATCAAGGAAGTGATAAGGTAAAAATTGTTAAGTTGCAGTCCTTAAGAAGAGAATCTTAAACTTTATGCATGCAAAACTTTGAACCTATTCAAGATTTCCTCACTAGAGTTATGGGTATAATGAATGAAATTTGGTCATATGGAGAAGATTTAAAATATCAAAAAATTGTTGAGAAGATTTTAAGAAGTTTTCCTGCAAAATTTGATGGGGTTATTGTTGCTATTGAGGAGTCTAAGTATCTAACTCAGTTGTCTGTGAATGAGCTAATGGGGTCTCTTCAATCTCATGAGCAAAGGATCAATAGATCTTCTGAAAAATCTATTGAGGAAGCTTTTCAAGTAAGAGGAAATATTTTCAAAGACAAAATTGGTTCCTCTCACGAGGAAAGCCATAACACTTCTAGAAGGGGAAGAGGAAGAGGACAAACATACATAGGAGGCAGAGGTCGAGGAAGATTTTTTCTGCATACAGCAAAGGAAGAGGTAATGATGACAATGATGGAGGTAAAAGATTTAATAAATCCCAAGTTTATTGTTTTTATTGTAAAATATTTGGCCATTGTGAATGAAATTGTTGGAAAAAACAAAAACAACAAGCTAATTTTTCTAAAGAAAAAGAAGATGTTGGCACTTTATTCTTGCCTTACGTTTCAACTAATAATGTTTCCAGAGAAGTGCGTCTTATGGATAGTGGTTGTAGCAATCACATGAGAGGAAACAAAGATGGCTTTTTGCAGATAGATGAATCTACAAAATCTGATGTACTATTGGGAGATGACAAGCCAGTTGAAGCTAAAGGTAAGGGAACAATTGTTATGAAGACAAAACAGGGAAAACCAAAGCACATTAATGATGTTTTATATGTTCCTGGTCTAGCACATAATTTGTTGAGTGTGGGGCAGCTCCTTGAAAAGGGATATTTAATTGTTTTCAAGGACAACAAATGTATAATCTATGATAAAGATGATCACAGTAAAATTACTGCTAAGACTAATATGCTACAACAGAAAACTTTTGCTTTCACTCTCCCTTGTGAAGTAATTACAACATTGAATGTTGCTTATGATGACAGTTCCTACCTATGGCACACAAGGTATGGAAATTTGAATATGAAAGGCTTGAAATTGTTATATAAAAAGAAAATGGTCAAAGGGTTACCGCTTATTGGTTCTATTGATAAAGTCTGTGAAGGGTGCATTCTTGGTAAGAAACATAGAGATTCATTTCCAGTAGGAAAATCATGGAGAGCAAGTAAACCATTGGAGCTGGTGCATGCAAATATATGTGGTCCTACGAAAACTTTATCTCTCAACAAAAATAAGTATTTCATTATTTTTGTGGATGATTTTAGTAGAAGAACATGGGTATATTTCATTAAAGAAAAATCTGATGCATTTGTCATATTTCATCAATTTAAAGCTCTTGTGGAAAAGCAAAGTGGTTGTTTTCTAAAAACATTATGCATTGATAGAGGGGGATAATTCACTTCTAATAAGTTTTATTCTTATTGTAAAATGAATGGCATTCAAATGCAATTGACAACTAGTTATACTCCCCAACAAAATGGCGTTGCTGAATGTAAGAATATAACAATTGTTGAGATGGCTAGGAGCATGATGAAAGGTACAAACCTTCCAAACATTTTTTTAGCTGAAGCTGTAGCTACATTTGTTTATTTTCTTAATAGATTCCCAATAGGAAGTGTGCAAAATATTACCACTTATGAAGCATGGTGTGGAAGAAAACCCAATATTTCTCTTTTAAGACTCTTTGGTTGCATTGCCTATACGCATGTTCCTACTAAAAAGAGAAGAAAGCTTGATGATAAAAGAGTGAAATGAATTTTTATTGGATATTGTGAAGAAAACAAAGGTTATAGATTGTACAATCCACAAACTGAAAAATTGATGATTAGTCGTGATGTGTTCTTTTATGAGAAAGAAGAATTGCAGTGGATTCATGATGTGCAACAAAAAACTCCATGTATTGTTGTACAAGAAGACAAATCTTTTGTTTCTGCAAATCCATCCAGTCATCAAAATGCTTCAGAGGCCACATCCACTCCATCATCTTCTGCTACTTCAAGTCATGTTTCAAGTCCAATTCCTCCTCCGAAAAAGACAAAATCTTTAAATGAAATCTATGGTTATACTAATTTTTCTTTGATGTCTCAGAGCCAAGATATTTTGAGGATGCAGTAAAAGAGTTAGTTTGGTGCAAAGAAATGGATGAAGAGATGGTAGCGATCAAAAATAATGAAACATGGGAGTTTTTGGATACTCCTACTGGAAAAAGTCATTGGGGTGAAATGGTTGTATAAAACCAAGTATGCAGCTGATGGATCAATACAAAGGCACAAAGCAAGGTTAGTAGAAAAGGGATATGCTCAACAACTAGGTATTGAGTACAATGAAACATATGCTCCTGTTGCAAGATTTGATACAATCAGAACTATTTTGGCATTGGCAGCACAATATAAATGGTTAGTTTATCAATTTGATGTAAAATCAACCTTTCTAAATGGTGAGTTGAAAGAAGATGTATATGTTCACCAGCCCAAAGGATATGAAGAAGTAGGAAATGAAGAAAAAGTCTACAAACTGAAAAAGTCTCTTTATGGGCTTAAACAAGCTCCAAGAGCATGGTACAGTAAAATTGACACTTATTTTTTGAAAAGGGGGTTTAATAGAAGTCAAAATGAACACACAATATATTTCAAGTCAAATGGTAATGATATAATAATTGTGTCCTTATATGTAGATGATTTTATATACACATCTTCAAGTGATTTGTTAGTGGAAGAGTTCAGGCAATTTGCACATGACGTGCATGATGTAATGGCTGGGGCGGATGGCTTTCGCACCCCCCAGCCATGTTCGATTCCTGCGGAGGCGCATATTTGATGACCCCCACGCTATGGAGATGTTTGAACGATATTTGTAACGGCTATGCCGTAAAAAATTCTGCTGGCTTCGGCCATATAGATTGTAAAAATCTGCGGGCTTTAGCCATATGATGATTTCTCTCTGAAAAAAAAAAATGGTGACTGAATTTGAAATCATTGATTCGGGGTTGCTCCATTATTCTCGTGGTATAGAAGTGACACAAATGAATGATGGGATTTTTATTTGACAAGAAAAATATGTTTCAAATCTTTTTGAAAAATGGAAAATGGGAAATTGTAAACCCATGAGCACACCCATGAATACAAATGAAAATTTTTCTGTAGAAGATGGAGCTGAAAAGGTAGATGCTCAATCATATAGGAGTCTGGTAGGAAGCCTTTTGTATCTTACTACCACTAGGCCTAATATTATGCATGCAGTAGGCTTGATTTCTAGATTCATGCAAATTCCAAGTAAGATTAATTTTGGAGGAGAAAAAAGAATTTTGAGGTATCTTTGTGGAACAAGAAATTATGGAATTTGGTATAGTTCATCAAATAATTTTGGGTTGGTTGGTTATAGAGATAGTGATTGGGCCCCATATTTTGATGAGAGAAAAAGCACTTCAGGTTATGTATCCAGCCTTGGATCAGGTGCGTTATTATGGTGTTCAAAGAAGCAACCAACTATTTCATTGTCTTTTACAGAGGTAGAGTGTATTGCAGCAGCAACAACAACATGTGAAGCAATTTGGTTGAAGAAAGTATTGTTAGATCTAAAACAAGAACAAAAATATGCCACAACTATTTATTGTGATAACTTGTCTACCATTTCCATAACTAAAAATCTGGTGTTTCATAATCGCTCCAAACACATTGATATCAAATATGATTTCATAAGAGACTATGTGGCAAAAGGAGAAATTGAAATAAAGTTTTGTACAAAAAATGAACAACTTCCAGATATATTTACCAAAGCACTACCTAAAGGGAAGTTCGAATACATGAGGGATATTCTTGGAATCACCTCATTAAGCATTAAGGGGGAATGTTGAGGATAATTCTTAAACTAAGTTATGTAATTGCTGGAAAATTAGCCAGCAAAATTTGTGTTCTGAGTTACCAGAATTAGGTCAGCAAATTAATAGATGTATTCAGTTATTATTCAAGAAATTATTAGGGGCAATAGATTAGTCAGATAATGGATAATCAAATTAGAAATATGTCAGCTATATAGTAATGTATTAATTGCTCCTATGAAGATATGATATTCCAATGAGAGTTCAGCTCATGGATTGAGAATCAGACTTCTCTTATTTTTTTTCATTAGTTTTGTTTATGTTTTCATATGTATGCTCTTGATAGGTTTAACACAGGAATGGCATGCTTACTATTATAATTGAGTGGCATGAATTGAAGTGTGAGTTGTGATTGTAAGAGTGTTGTCGTCGTTTTGTTCATGTTCATTGCCGTTGCTCTGTTTTGAAGACAATGTAGTAGCTTTCGAAAACAAGTACTAGAGTTATTGTGTAATAACAAAAGGGAGGCAACCTTTTCATCCAATGTGAAATAATGTATTAAAATTGGTTTGTGTAAGAGACATATAGTTTAGTGGAGGAAGGTAAATTTTATTCTATGAACAACAAAAATTGATGAATAAGAGATTGATACGACCGATTTCAATGTTCGACCTGTAGAAGCTACCCATCATAAAAAAAATTATGAATGTTTGTGCCTAATCTCATTTCCTACGACCTCCACAATTTCTTGGCTGAAATGACAGTGGTTCTTAGTGCTTCCACAGTATTCGTCAGTTCTGTCATTAATGCCATCCTTTAGAAATTCATGCATTTCCACACAGTTGAACCCAATTGATATTGCATTTCTCACAGATCTGTGAAATTGATCTACAATTTAAGATATTTTTGTCGTTGAGAAGGCACGGGGTTTGGAGCAAGCTATCCAACATTAGGATGGTCCATCGTTATGGAATCAGTTGGTTGGTGGATGAAATTATAGTTATTCAAAATTCAGATGCAGGAGGGGTATCATTGTTTACATATATAAATGATTTAAATCACTCATAAGGTAGTTGGGGGGAACTAGAATGAAAATAGAAGATGAAGATGCTAAGGCTTCTGCTAGACAACTTACCTTCCAATTATGATAATGCTATTTTTACCCTAAGCCAATTTTCTTCCAAATCATTAGATTAAATGGTAGCAACTCTCTTAGGAGAAGAAAAGAGAATAAAAATAGCTGATGCAAAGGACAACTCACGACCTATGATGGCACTATTTTCGAGGGGCAAGGTCCATAAAAACAAGAACTCTATTAAATGTTTTTATTTCCAAAAGCATGGTCACACAAATTTGAATTGTAAGACTCATGCTAAAGTTCTCATAAATGGGAAATTAAAAGAATCTCCTAACATAACTACTATTGAAGAGTTGCCAGAAGAAAACTTTGAGGATTTATCAGATTATGGTAGTCAAAATGTGTTTAATGCAGATCCTCTCAGACTCTTTTAAGCTATCAGTGATGTATGTTATAAGTTATATTTGGTGCAGAACCAATTAATGAACATTGTTGCATAATTTGAATTAGTTGTTCTTGGCGCTCAAAAACCCTTGAACATATCACTAGTTTGATTGTGTTTATACTATTATGATTTGTTTCCTTGACACTTGGAAACCCTCGAACAATGGCTATAGGTTACAGTATGAGATCCCTGTGTGTGAAACAGGTCAATTTGTTAGATCAACTTTTGAACATATTCAGTGTTGAAATTGTCTTCCTTGCAATTGATGGATAGTTGAAAGCGAAATATCCAACAGATGGTGAAAGGTCCATAGAGTGGTTCATTGCTTGATAGCTCTTATTGCGGAAGTCCCGACGAGCTGAGTTGTCAATATTTTTTGTCTTGAAAAATTCATCAATGATGGTCTGAGGCAAGCGTGTGTTAAATGGAGTTCAAGTAACAACTCGAGGTAGTGGATGAAGAAAGAGCGATGTTTGCAAAGATTTCAGAGTGGACGGGAGTGTTGATGAAGACCAGTGAGATAGAGATGAGTTATATTGTTGTAATATCTATTTCTTATATTGTAATTTGTGATTTATGTAAAATGCAAGTGTTAAAAGGGGGACTCAGAACTAACACTTACGATAGTAGGTAAATTTGGTTGAGTTGTTGAGATAATTTCTCAACAACCAATCTCCTTATTTTGGAATCAGTTGGATATCACAAGCACCATAAATATGTGTTGTATCTATGTGATTTACAGATAGTGTAATAAAACTTTTCCTTTATGTGTTCATCTCTCTGTTTTTCCACTGTAATCGATGACATGACAACAATAGTGGTACCAAAAGCGAGAAAATAAGTCAAACTTTGAAGGCACGAGTACAAGTAAAAATGGTACCAAGGCACCATGTTTGGGGCTCGGTAGGTGTTCCAACTTTGACACCCACCACACTATATTGCTTTTCGAGTTCTAATTTGAAATCTAGCTATACAATTTTTTGCATTTAAAATGTGTTTTCAAAAGCATAAATGAATTTACAACTTAGATTGTGGATTTAGATTGAAGCAACATAATTTTTTTTGAGGCAATTAGATTGTGCAATATTTACCATTCAAACTTGTTAGTCGAACAAATTTATGCAAAACGAATTATACGAGAAAATATATCCATAAAACCTCTAGAACTTAGAAAAATTAAATTTAAATTATTTAAGATTTAATGTTGTAGTAGATGGTATACCAATATAGACACATTATTAAACTGGTTATTGATCATGGTGCAAGCATGGATAAAACTAATTTGACTAATTTTTCAATTTGAATTATTTAATGTTATAATATGTGATATACAAATTAGATTTGAAAATCAATATTTAAGATGAAAAAATAATGTTATAAAGAAATTTAAATAACATAAATGGTATATAAACCATTCAAATCTAACAACCTAACATTTAAAGTAAAAGATAATATCTTAAAATTATATAAATCATATATGGATTATTCATATTTAACAACCTATCATGGCATCACTTGCTAGGATCCGATTGTCGCCCATGATGGCCTTTACTTTTGGTACCTCGGTTTTGCAGCGTGAGTAGTGGATTCTATGTCACTTGTGCAAATATTTTTAGAGTATAATCAAGAGTTCATCTCCATGAACAACTTTATATTGTAGTACTTGGAGCTAGCCACTTTGGAGTGTTTTTTGGATGATTATTAGATATTTCTATTATCATTGTCCAATTAGCAATTACTACTTCTCTATTGGAGCATATTTTATACTTTAATAAATAATAAGACTTTAGTATCTAGACTCATTTTTTCTTTATTTACTTCCTATAAGGGGTTAATGAAATTTTAAAATATAGCAAACTAGTATTAATTGTAAATTCACATATGTTGGAAATAATGCTTCCATGTGTCATTGTGTGTTCCTAGGTGTCTATTGAGAAGTAGTTATTTCCTATGTGTGTGAGTTGTCTATGAGTCATAGATCCACTCTCTTTGGATCTTATCATCTAGAAGTCGGTGATCTAATTCTTATATATGTAACTACTTTATGTGATCAATAAACACAAGGTGATTTCTGTTGTGTGTGCAATATCCATGCTCATCTCTCTTCAAATTTCTAACATGGTATCAAAACTTATATGGGATTGAATACCTCAACTTAGAGCCCACGAAGATGGGATAAATATAAAGAGTTAATATTATGTATATATGTGTAGAATTAGAATATTATAATATTTGTTTTATGTTGTGTGTATCTTCTTTGCCCTTTTTCACCACCCAAGGCCATTTTGGTATTGACTAATGCTTCATGGAATGCTCATTCAAGCATCACAGTTGGAGAAGTGTGGTTGCTAAGAACATTAGGGCCTTAGAATGGAGTGCAGGGTCCATGTTGCCCATTCTACCGTGGCATTTGTGGTGGTAATGGAAACTTCGGTAGTTGGTGTGGAGGAGATGCAATCTGCTCATCATGAGAAGAATCTACACTACTCTTTTTAGTATTTCAATCATCTACAATGGTGAGACAACAGGATCAACAGGTGGAGATGAATTTTTTCAAAACTTTTATCTGAACGCTTGATCTTCTGAACACTCATGGTGGTGAGTTAATGAGATTGATGCACATTGTGTTTCAGTGGCATTCTTGAATTGAAGGAGCAACACTAGGATACACATAATTTCATAAAATTTTTTAGTAAAATTTTGTTCATTAAGAAGTTTTAAAATTTCGGTCAGAGCCTTCAGTATTGTTGTCAGATAATTTGCTTATGCCCATTCAAACATATGGTGCGTGAATGAGATAGGAGGTTGGCGTGTCATAGTGGCATGAAGATCCAATTTTGTATGTGGCAATGAAAATAAACATCACGACCTCAGGTCTAAATAGGAGTTTCCATGTTGAATGAAAGCTCCCATTTCACTAGCTTCTCTGCAAATTGCCATATTTTCTTCAAACTATAATCATTAGAAAATTTAAAAGTACTGATTCGCGTTGTGTGCTATGCAGTTAAACCTTTTCATCACAAGAATATGAGAAAAGATGATATGAGATCATATGATATGACTCACAAATTATTCAGGCTTGGAGAAATGTTGTGTTCAATGTGAGCTGAAGGAGAGTAATGAGGGATCCGAGAATGAGCCGATTGGATCTAGGGAGTCTACAATTTATGCTGCTGCGAGGACATGTTGCATGGTGATACTTTGACTCAACTTGTGTGCATGTTGAATTTTTAAGCTAGTGTCATGGAGCCTTGAGCCAAGCATGGTATTGTTCGAAGGAGTTGACTGCTGAGTGTATATGTCCCGTATTGATTGGAATCAATGTTCAGATATTATGAAACCCTCAAGTGTGGAATTAAAATTGTCTATTGTGGCAATGATGGTCCTCTATGGCTTATAGTGGGTGAATATTTTAGGGTTTGTTTGGAGTATCTTTTAGGGTTTCATATGTAAAGTTAGTGTGATTTTATTGTAATCATATAAAAGACCAGTTAATGAATAGAAAAACATCCATAAAGTTGATGGTTCTCAACGTTCTTCGGTGTCGAGAGAACATATCATTGACTTGATTATGTTGAGTCTGCTATATGCTAATGTGTCTTGTTATCCTTTGGTGCTTCAAAAACATTAGTTACAGGTTTTTTTCATATGTATGTAAGTGTATATGTCAAAAAGGTCAGTTGTATGATGGACTGTTGGATAAGCTCAGTACATAGACAACTTACCTATATAACTAGAAGTATGTATTTTGATGCATACTACTAGGATGGAAGCATGTCCATAGAGATATTCAATATCTAGGCTATTCTTCGGGGTAGTCAAGAAGCATCAATTATACAAAGTTCATCAATGATGGTCAAAGGAAGTTATGTTTTAAATGGAGGTCAAGTGACAACTCGAAGATGTGGTGGTGAAGAAAGAGTGGTGTTTGCGAGATTCTAGAGTGGATGTGAGTGTTGATGAAGACCAATCAAACATATATCATATTGTTGTTGTAATATGTGTTTTCATTGTTTTCCATGTAAGCATTAAGGGAGTGTGTTGGAAATAATGCTTCCATGTGTCATTGTGTGTCCCTAGGTGTCTATCTAGAAGTAGTTATTTCCTATGTGTGTGAGTTATCTATGAGTCATAGATCCACCTTCTTCCAATCTTATCATCTAGAAGTCGGTGATCGAATTCTTATATATGTAACTACTTTATGTGATCAATAAATACAAGGCAACTTATGTTGTCCTTGTAATCTCTCTGCTCAACGTTCTTCATATTTATAACAACATAGCCATATTTTTTTTTTGCTAATATTGAACCTATTTTCATTATTATCTAGAGATATACTCTTATATTGCATAAATAAAAATCTATTTTTTACTATGTTCAATGACATATAAAATTATTTATGATTTATATTAACTAAATTTTTCTATACTTCCCTTCCCTATTTCATATTCCATACTATGCTCATTTAATTTTCCCCTATTAAATCTATATTTTATATTTTATTAGGTTTAATGAAATCTCACAAGGGCTTCACTAGGGGAGCAACACCATAGCATCGTGGGTTCATATTGGGGGATACTTATTGAGGGAAAAATGAGATAATATATTGGGGGATATATAGGTGGTAAATGGCTTTTATATTAGCAAGTATAAAAAATGGAGCTCAAAATTAATGAAATTATAAAGGGGTATAAAAAAGGTTAATGAAAAAATAGATACCTACAATATCTAGTGAAAGTAGGGGCTTTTTAAATTGTGAAGGTGTATTAGATTTGTATTGGTAGGAGGTTAAATAATGCGATTTTTAGAGATATTTTCCAATATGTAGTCAAATTAGGGGCATTGTTTAGTATGCCATAAACGCACATAATATACCATAAGTTCATTAAATGAAACCCCATATAAAATTTAAACTTATTTATAATCTAGATTACCTAAAAATTTCTATTCTTCCCTTTGCTATTTCATATCCAATACTATGCTTAATCAATTTGCCCCATATTCGTATGCATGACGTCCTTGAGTGCATCTGCTCCCTTCATATTTAAATCTATTTGTGTGAGGTTTTGAGTTGAGAGAATACAATCTTGTCCATTTTAATGGTAGTCTCTGTGATTTTAATAATATAATAACAGTTGCTTATGAGAAAATGAGTTTAAATATTACATTACATAATATTATTTTCTTAGATAAAAAGATGCTACAGTACATGGTTATTTATTTATTTTGTCAGGCAATTACCCTTCCTGTGAAAACAAAAGGAAATATCTAGTTGTGCAACAGCAAAACGTAGGGGACTGGACCCTGATGACAATATTCATATGTTAATTGAGGGAAACATATTCAATGGAAGTGGCCCTGTGGAAAATATTCATATACCATCCAGATGAGAGAACGCATTGAACAATGATGGACGATATCATCAACTGGCTGTTAATTTCAGCTAGAGGTGAAGGACACGTCTCAAGCACTTTCCCTTGAACAACAAATTATATTGGAAGATTTGAGTCATTTCGAACTAACTTATGTGGTTCATCATTAGGACAAGATGAAGAATCAGATCATAGTGACAAGTTAAATAGGGATATAAGACCTTCTAACTACTACCAACTTGTGTGGTTGATCATCAGAGCAAGATGAAGAATCAGATCATAGAGACAAGTTAAATATAGAGAGATAAGACCTTCTAATTGCTATAAGACAAACAACTAAATTTAATTTGGTAAAGAAAAAAGTGAAAAAAGAAATAAAAATTGAAAACTTATTTTTAATTAATTTTTTTTTTTTCTATGTAAAACTGAATCTATTAATGAAAACATAATGTACAGTGAGGCCCCGGCCTCTGCGGGTCTAGGTCAGCCATATGACCAATTTAAACAACAAGACTTAAAATCGAGACTGCCCCCGGAGGGGAAACCAGTCTGAAAATGAGATAAAGATAGGTACCTTCTGCCCACGCAGGGGCTACAATTCCAGAAATCAAAATTTACTGCCATGGTAAAATTCAAAATTGACTGCCAAAATTAACCACTGTAAAAGATCAAAAAAGAAAAAAAACTCAGAAGACCAAGCTTGACACGTGACCTGTGGCATGCAAATGCTAGGTGTCTTAGGACGGTGGCTTCTCTTCCATGATCGGACACCCATACTCTTCTGAATCTGTATCCTCTGCCTGCTTGCCACCCGTGGTGTCCTGTGGCTCTCTGTCATCAACCTGAACGCCTTTGGCTTTGCTGGTGGCATTGCCTCCCAACGTCTTTGAGCCACTTATGGACAGATGATCCTTGGCTTTCTGCGGATGGCTTGAGCTCGGATCCCTCTGAACATTTTCGTGCGGCTGAGGAACCTGGTTCTTAGCAGGGCTGTAGGTTGGAACAATGCATGAGCCAGCTTCCTCCCTAAAATCCACTGAGATGGTGGTAATGAAAACCGGTCGGTTCATGGAGCAAGAAAAATGGAATTGAGCATACTGGGTGGCTCCATCGGTCCGATGAAGGAGCAAGGTCATTAATGTTAGAATTAACGGAGATTCGGTGATTATTGTTACGTAGTTATGATTGTGCTTTTCTTGGATATTCAGTTCCTATCATTTAGGGATTTGTTTTACTATCCCTAACAAAATGTATCTATTTATTATTGGCGTTTGATGTGAAGCCCAAGCGGGTACATTTTCTTGTAGGAGCTCTTGGTGATTTGCACCTGTGAGCTCCTCCCATGTTGTTTTCCAAATTCATGTCTTCCATGTGCAACTGTTGACATGGTATCAGAGCTGCAGGAAGGAGAGGCCTGTACACTGAGTTGAGGAACGCGAAATCGTCGCAGGAAGCTGAAGAGTAATTACAACGTCGTCGCAGGGAACTGAAGAGTAGTCGCGACGACTCTCTTGGAGACTACACGAATTTTTTCCTCCGACATCATCGCAGGTTTCTGGTGTACAACTATGACTAGTCATGAAAAGGAGGTGAACAGTCGCGACGATTGTGTTATAAGCATGGAAAAGCAGTGGTTGTGGTGGTTAAAGACTGCGTTTGTTTGCTGCGTTAAATTTGAGGAGAGGAGATTAAATTTGTGGTTGCGTTTGAAGGAGATTAACTGTGGTTGTTTTTTTTCACAGCACATTGCCACATGTGAAGTCTTTTTACTGTAAAGTATTTATGCATTTTTCTTAAAGCCACTCTTTACTTTAAAGCTTCACGTGGATTTTTTTACCCACCCTTTTTACATTAAAGCTTCACGTGGATTTCTGAATTTGGGAAGTTTTTTAAATTAAAGATTTTAATTCTTTAATTAAAAACAAAAAGGAATTTCATTATTTTTTGAAGGAATCCTTATTTATTAAAAAAAAGGGGTGTGTATTTTTGGAGTGATCTTTTTTTTTAAAAGAAAAAGAGGATCTGGAATTCTTTTAAGTGAAATTGGAGGAGGGCAATTTTTTTTTTTGGTGAAGGAAATTTGCAGTGAACAAGGTATTTTTTTTAACATTTGAGGTTTTCTCAAATTGTTGAAGATTTTATTCATTCAAGATGAATAATCAAATTCCCGAAGCTTATCTTAATGAGAGTAATAAGCTTGATGGGTCAAATTACACAAATTGGAAATTTAAGCTCCAGACTCTGCTTGAGGGACAAAATGCTTATAGCATTGCCACTGGTGATAAATTCAAGCCAACTACTACAACTGGTGGATCAAATACAAAAATTCAAGATCGGGAGAAAAGGGAGATGAAGGCAAAGGTGCTACTTGAGTTATCAATAAAAGATTGCATCATCGCTCACATTCGAGATTGTAAGACAACGAATGCCATCTGGATAGTTCTCAAAGATATGTATGAGATCAAGAACACCACTTGAACCTTGTACCTCAGGAAGAAGATTCTCTCAATAAAGATGGAGGAGAATGAGTATGTTTCTTCATTCATATCCTGGACAAAGAAAGTTAAAGATAAATTATCTGATATCAGTCAAACCGTGGCAAATGATGATCTGGTGATAATTACCATGAATGGCATGATGGATTATTATCAGATGTTTATAACCGGATTGAATGTAAGAGAAAAGCCTTGAGGATTTTAAGAGATCACTAGGATTTTTCTACAGGAAGACGAAAGGAGGTTGTCTCTTAAACCTCAAAATTTAGATCTTGCATTGATGACAAAGTTCAAGCCAAAAGGGAAAGTAGTGGTTGATCACAGGAGAGGCAGTGCATCAAAAAAAGGACACCACCAGGTATGACCTCAAATAAACATGAATCTGCTCCTAAATGCTTTTATTGTGGTAAGATAGGCCATATTGCTAAATTTTTCCATAAGAAAAAGGCAGGTGAGGAGAGGTACAAGCAGAGAAGACATGCAGGTCATTTGGCTGATGCAAATGTATATCAAAATCAAGATATCAGATTGTTTATGGCTAAGGTTGAGACTGCTTTAGCTACTGAGGAGGATGAATTAGATATTTGGTTCGTAGATTCTGGAGCCTCCTCACATATGACAGGTAAGAAGCAATGGTTCGGAAATTTTAGAGAATCCAACACTCGAGTAAAAGTATACGTTGGAGATAATAGAGGGTAAAAGATTAAGGGACATGGAGATGTCCTTGTTACTCTACCTGATGGAAAGATCAGGAATATATCTGATGTGTGGTATATTCCTGGTATTAAGAAGAACCTGATTTCTGTGTCAAAGATTATAGATCCGGATCTCAAGGTAGAATTCTTTAAATCTCATTGTATTATTAAAGACTTGTTGGATCAAACGAAGCTTATTGCTACAGGTATTCGCATAGGAGGACTCCACAAACTGGATGTGAAGAGTATGCCACAAGAAGCCTTGATGTCATCGGATAAGTCTGCTGAAAATTTGTGGCATCAGCGACTTGGGCATATCAATTTTGGTGACCTCCTTCTTTTGCAAAACAAGGGTATGGTAGATGGTCTTCCTGTTTTAAAAAGGTTTCATATTAATTGTGAAGCATGTGCATTCGGCAAGCAGCATAGAGATGAATTTCCTGTCATTAAAGATAGAAAATGGAGGGACATACTCGAACTTGTACACAATAACTTATGTGGCCCGATGCAGACCAGATCGTTAGGTGGGGCCGGCTATTTTTTAATCTTTGTTGATGCATGTAGAAGATTCATATGGGTATATTGTCTTAAACATAAAATTAATTCTTTTGAATATTTCAAGCAATTCAAAAACATGATTGAGAAGCAGACAGGAAAGTTCATCAAGATTCTTCAATCAGATCAAGGCGGAGAATTCAAGAAAGAGATTTTCATCAAATACTACAACGAGCATGGGATACAACAAAAATTTACAACACCTTATACTCCTTAGCAGAATGGAGTTGCTGAGAGGAAAAACAGAACACTGGTGGAGTGTGCTCGCAGTATGTTGAAAGGTAAGAATCGAACCAATGGTTTTTGGGCAGAAGCTGTTAATACTGCGATATATTTAAAGAATAGGAGTCCTACTAAAAGTCTTGAGTATAAAACTCCTTTTGAAGCATTGTTTGGCTTCAAGCCTACACTAAGTCACCTTAGAATATTTGGTTGTAAATATTTTGCTCATGTTCCCAAAGAAAACAGGAAGAAGTTAGATTCTAAGGCCATTAAATGTACCTTCATTGGATACTGCAGTGAGTATAAGGCTTATAAATTATTTGACCCTTCTACTCACAAGGTGTTTGTCAGTAGAGATGTAATATTCCATGAACAGGTTGATGATGGAAATCCTATTCAAAACAATGAAGAATGGCATGTACCCTTACTTCCAGAAGAGGATAGTGAAACAGGAATCAGTCAGCAACAGGAACAAAAGCAAGAACAACAACAACAACATGATAATGTGGAAGGAATCAAGTTCAGTCCACAAAGAGAAGAAAGCAGCAGAATAATTGAACCCCCACCGCTCAAGAGATCGAGAAGGCCAAAATAGTTACCAACTCGATATAGGGATTGTGCGCTCATGACTGGTATGTTAAACATTGCAGAACCTTCTAATTTTTATGAAGCTAGTAAAAGTTTTGAATGGAAGGAAGCAATGAAGGAGGAATATGAATCAATCATTAAGAACAATACTTGAGATCTAGTAAAACTTCTTAATGATAAACAACCCATAGGTTTCAGATGGTTATTTAAGTTGAAATTTAGAGCAGATGGGTCTATTGAAAAGCATAAAACAAGGTTGGCGGGAAAGGGGTATTCCCATAAAGAAGGTATTGATTTTGAGGAAACATTTTCCCTTGTTGCAAAATTAAATACTATAAGAATGATTATTGCTTTAGCCACTAAGCATCATTGGAAAATACATCAATTAGATGTTAAATCTGGTTTCTTAAATGGTGACTTAAAAGAAGAGGTATATTTAGTGCAGCCTGAGGGGTTTGTTAAGAAGGGAGAAGATAACTTAGTATGTAGATTAAATAAATCTTTATATGGTTTAAACAGGCCCCTAGATCATGGTACAAAAAAATTGACTCATTTTTCCTCATGCATGGTCATAAATGGAGCAAAAATGATCCAAATTTGTATACTGTGTTTAATGATGAGGGACAGATAGTGTTGATTTCTTTATATGTAGATGATCTGATCATGACAGGGAGTGCAAACAATCTCATTGAAGAAATCAAGCAGCAATTATCACAAAAATTTGAGATGAAGGACCTTGGAGAAATGCATTACTATTTGGGTCTAGAAGTTTGGAGAGATTCAAGCCAAACTTTCTTGTCCTAGGGAAAGTGTGCAAAGAGTCTGTTGTCTAGGTTCAAAATGGATGAGTGTAAGGCTGCATTTGTGCCTTTACAGCGGAATAGCAATCTTCAGGTGAATGATGGTTTGAGATATGCAGATGCAACACTGTACAGATAATTGGTTGGTAGTATTATTTATTTGACTACAACAAGACCAGGCTTAGCTTATGCAGTGAGTGTTTTGAGTCAGTTCATGACTCAACCTCGTGACAACCATTGGCTTGCAGCAAAAGGGGTATTAAGGTATCTTCAAGGAACATCAAACTTTGGTATTTTGTATTCTGACTCATTTGATGTTAGTTTGACAAGTTATACAGACTCTAATTGGGGGGGAAATTTAGATGATAGAAGATCAATTACAGGATACACATTCATCATTGGTTCTGGGGTCATCTCTTGGTGCATCAAGAAGCAACATACTGCTGCCTTATCCTCAGCAGAAGCAAAATATCAAGCTATGTGTGCAGCAACATGTGAGGAAGTTTGGTTGCGTAGACTTCTCCAAGATGCAGGAGAAGAACATGCAGAAGCTACGATTATCAATTGCGATAGTCAGAGTTCCATCAAAATAGCTTACAATCGTGTGTTTCATAAAAACACCAAGTACATAGACACTCAATTTCATTTTGTCAGGGAGAAGGTGAAGTCCAAAGAGATTTGTGTAGAGTATTGTAATTATTGTGATAATATGGTTGATATATTCACTAAGCCTCTAGGAAGACTAAAGTTTGATTTGTTTAGGGATACATTAGGTGTGTTTAATAACCCCTTTCTCCATTAAGGGGGAGTGTTAGAATTAATGGAGATTAGGTGATTATTGTTACGTAGTTATGATTGTGCTTTTCTTGGATATTCAGTTCCTATTATTTAGGGATTTGTTTTACTATCCCTAACAAAATGTATCTATTTATTATTGGAGTTTAGTGTGAAGCCCAAGTGGGTGCATTTGCTTGTAGGAGCTCCTGGTGATCCGCACATGTGAGCTCCTCTTGCGTTGTTTTCCAAATTCATGTCTTCCATGTGCAACTGTTGGCAATTAATTGACTCTTTTAATTTTCATTTGATTTGGAGATATTTCCAAAATTTACCATTAAAAAAAAATGCCAAAAGATGAAAAGCATTAATGGAGTGTTTAACTATATTTATGGCAAATTTTCAGGATTATTTTTTAAATTTAACAATTAGTTAATGATCATGAGATTTCTGAATGAAAGCTTACCTAGCATCCTCATCTCCAAATATGTAGGGAAATGCTTCCATATTTGCGTCCTGTAAACATAATCGTATTTCTTAATTAAAATAGTTCCTGCAAGGAATCTGTGGATAAATTTATAGGTGAAGAAATTATATATTTGATTTATTAAACCATACATCATTTTAAATCTTGTAAATTAAAGCTTCCATTGTGTAAATTAAAGTTTCCATCATTGAAACATATTCTCAAACATTTGTGTAAATTAAAGTTTCCATCATTGAAACATATTCTCAAACATTTATACCAAAGAAAAGAGTGGTCTGAAAAGTATGATAAATGAATATGTTTGAAAAACAAAATATGTAAATAAAAAAAAAAAAATGTATACATTTTTGGGCATATCCTTGAGTCAATTGCGGATTCATGGAATATGGACATGGGCGAGGTTAGTCCATCAGAATATTTTGGAAGTCCTCAATCCACTAAGGATACATTTTCTACGTTAAAATCACCAAATTTACACACATAAAAAAGAAAAAGAAAAAAATTGTTGGCTGAGGATAATAGCCTTGGCCATGCCAGTTGGGAATCCACACTTACACAACTATTTGTCCCTTATAATGGCTAACTAGCCCACATTTTCTCAACCCAAACTTTGGTATCTTATAATGTTCATGGAGCCCACACTTTCTCAACCCTTGGCACCTTACAATGGAGATTGATAACCATATTTATAGGCTTCTTTCTATCCTAATACAACTTGCATAATACCATGGGCCACAAAACTATGTGCCTAAAACCACTAGCTGCACAAAGTTAAGGTTAATCCTAACAATTACCGCCCTTAAACTTGGCCAGGGAATTGCTATGAATCTAACTCCCCTAAAGATATAAGTATTCAAGAGAATCTCACATGCCCCCTATCTCTAGAATATGTTTCTTCGTTATTATTAGTACTCCATCACTTTTCACACTCATTAATTTCCTTGCCTTTATCCATTAACTACACATCTGATATGAGCATTCATATAAACAGAATACATCTACCAGATTACATGGGTCATGAACCATTGTAACAAGCAATTCTCTATGAATTCTCTTCAGATACATGGTTCATCAATCTATTCAATTCACATAGGTGAATCTTTCATCATATTACGATGGACTAGATGTCATGGATCCATCAAGCCACAAGTAGCCTCATTACAAACCACAAATAAATCAAAATATTCCAGCAATAATCTATTTAATGCTCTTCCATCTTGAAAAAAAACCACATGGGTACTTTTGGATGAAATTAATGTCTTTTGATCCTTTTATTTTTCTTCAAAAGCAGGGCCATTTTCGAGCAAACATTGGGCCATGACATCCTTTAGATACAAATACTTTTTCTTCTTTGGCTTTGTCTTCGTTATAGAGTTTGGTGTTTTTTAATAAATCATAGGATCCTTCTTCTTGACCTTTTCTAGGGTTTCATAAATCTAAATCTTTGTATGTCTTGAGATAACGCCATCTTCATCTTCATAATCATTGGAGGACTTAGAATTGGAGCTGGAACCTATGGGTGACGCCATTTTTGAGCTCCTACAAATAGTGGAGGGCCTCTCACTGCTTGTTGTGGGTGAAACAATTGGCATAGTCTTCGTAGTTCTTAATGTTTTCCACATTGTCATTGTCATTGGAGTCTCCCAAGAGGGAAAGATTTACAGCAGTGGTCATTCCTCAACTAGTTCTACTCCATTTGCCTATTCCTTCATTTACTATAGTAGATATTTCTCTGGAGTTGTGTCCACCTACTTCGCCTTTCATATATGCATCATTAGAGATTCAATGGATCATTCCATCTATTGCACCAATCCAACTCATACCTTAACATTCCATTCACGTGCATCCTTGCTCTAAACTATAGATATCCACCAGATTTGACCAAATCTATGTTGCTATGGCTTCTTCACACGTAGATCTCCATAATAAAACTTCACATAGTGGCAGCAAAACTATACACACAACAAGAATTATTACACCTGGTTTCATACTAGTCTGATGTATAAAACGACAAGGAAAATAAAATATAATCATGAACACAATATCGAAGCAATCACATAATGAACAACACTAGGGAATACCCTTGGAAAATCCCAAATCTAATGGAATTCCATTAGCCCTTGGCTAAAACCCTAGCCAGGCTAGCTGGGGAGCCCACACTTGCTCAACCCTTGGCTCGTTATAATGCTTGAGGATCCCACACTTGCTCAACCCTTGGAAACTTACAATGGAGACTAATAAACCTATTTATTAGAAAACTATGTGCCTAAAACCAATAGATATAAACTGTCATTTTCGAGTGAATGTCAATCCCATAATATAGAAGCAATCACATAATTAACAACACCAAGAAATACCCTTGGAAAACCCCAACTCTAAAGTAATTCCATTTGATTTGAAATGGAGCAGATTAGTAATGTTGTGCTAATTCCCCATTCAGAATAAAACCCAAGATGCTTATCATTTTATTATCAAGTGCTTGAGGATTCAATATTTTTACTTAATTAACTGATTCCCATGAGAGTTTCTTATGTAAATGTTAGAAACAATTTAACATAAAACATGTGCTGAAGAGCAACAAAATAATAGCAATGAACATAAAAATAAAACACACAGCAAGAACATGATAAAGGAGTTCACCCCTCCTGGGATACATCTCCTTGGTTCAGCTTCCAATGACTTGGGTCTCTCTATTATTCTCAAATTACAACAAAAGTGTGTTTACAATGCTCATATGCATCTCAGACCTATCTCCACGAGTTCAGAATACTCAAAAATGGTTATCTAGCCTTTTTTTCATCCAATTTAGATAAGAACTGAAGAAGTTATGGCTTCTCCTAGTTCTCCCCAAGGAAGGCTCTGAAATTTGAGTGCAAGCTTAAATTTTGGAGGGTGTTGCACCTGCTACAACACTTGGAGACACACTGGTTGAATTCTATATTTTCTATATTGGTTAGTTTCTTTTGTGTAGGGCCATGATCCTTTAGGGAGTATCGATTCATCATGTAGATTACGTTGGCTTACCCACGTACCACATGGGTAGACATGGTCCCCTATTTACCTTCTTAGTTGAACACAACATAAGATTCAACATAATCATAATGTTTCGGATTGGGAAGGGTAGTTTAGGTTGCGAGATTAAGATTTTCAGAGTATATTTTTTCATCTCTGGTGTTCCTTCACTGGCATCAGGCCTAGAAATTACCCCAGCAGAGTCATGTAGGAACACAAACATTGCTCCACTGCCAACGAGCCTGGACAATACCCCAGTGGAATTGCTTGCTTCACATCTCTAAGGAGGTAGCCTTTCTCTTCTTTTGCCTTTATTTATTTATTTAGAGAGAATTGTGCATTAACACTTATTTATTTTGGGGCAGAAGAGGAATCCCAACTTATTGAGAGAAGGAGAGGTTGTTCCTTCAGAGAAGGATATAAGGACCTTTGATTTATGTTTTTTCATTTACATTTTTCCCCTTCTCCATTTATACTAGTGACATAGGCTTGAAAACACCAAGGCAGTAAACTGAGTATAGGCATGAATTTTCTAGACTAGACACAGGTTCATGCTTGGACAAAAACTCTCCCTACAGACGGATCATATTTTCCTTCAGAACTTCATCAGCTAAAATATGCAACCAACACAAGGAAGACAACAGAAGACTAGCCAAGCATTGCAATGTCACAAGACTCTTTGAACTTCAGCCACACACACACTCGGAAGCCACAACACAGTAAGGCACAACACTTATTTGCACGATGAAAACAAAAGAAAAAATCACAAGAAAGAAAACAAGGAAAAAGGAAATAAAAGACAGAAACATAAAAGAAAATCAGAAGGAAAGAGAACAAAATGACTCAAGTAGAAACAGAATAAGAAAACTAGGACAAACTATAGGGAACAAGTGCAATATGAGTGCAAAGAAAGGGAGAACTAAGATGCAACTAATCCTACCCTATCCTAACAACTAGAAGGTCAGGGTCACGTGAAATGAAATTTCCAGTGAAGCCACCATGATTGTTCCCAACCTGCATCTAGAAAGATAGGAACAATTAAAACATATAAAACGTGATGTGAAACATTAGATATAAAAACTTGAAAAACTTACACAAGAAAAGGAAGGTCTTTCCTGTGGGTGGAAAGGTGTGTCACAACCACTACTTTCATCCAATTCACATTTTACCTTTTCAATGAATACCATTTTTCAGCAAACCTCAAAAACTCCTTGTTGATGTGTTTTAATCTACACTAAGATCCTTAGCAAGTGTGAGAAAATATTGGAACTTGTTGTTTGCGACAAAAATTTCCACGTAATATTGTTCTAGCCACTGAGTGATGGGATCGTAAAATTCATCATGGCCCTCTTGAAGACTTGAAAGGATGAGTTTTCAATTAAAAGTGTGGGATTATGATGAGAATCGTGTAGGCGAAAATAGATCTGATCATACTTGATAGTCATGTCAAGATAGTGAGGACCTACCATAACCATCCACGAAGGCTGAAGTGCCTCACCTGCTTGACAAAAATATGAATAGAGAGATGTTGAACAATGAAGATTAAGGGGGGTGGAATAAATGTCATTGGATGTGATGATGCAAAAATGAATGGCAGACACCTGAGTCAATGAAATCATTAGATGAGTTAATTGAAGCATCAGAGTCCTAGTTTGCAATAAACGAAGAAAACTCAATTTGAACAATCTTGCAAATGCTTTGAACAATCGATCCAAGTTCCTTGCGAGCGAGATGTTACAGACCACATTCAACAAATGGGGACAAATTGTATAAGCATTGTAGTCATTAAAATATTTTAAGAAGAATGCTACCACCATAAATGTATGAGACCAATTGGGACATGGTGAATGAAGAATAACTTGATTTGTTTGATAGATTGTGCATTCATTATCACTGAAGAATATAGCTAGTGTCATGAGAGGACAAATTTGCAATAAAAAAATCACAATAAGGCTGAGGAGATGAATATGTGCGGCTACAACCACCCTCCAAAATTTTGCCTTAGCCTGTTTTGGAGCCTCCCTACCAACCTTCACATCAGCTTGCCTTGCTTCATCAAATCCTCAAGATTCAGTGTCTTTCTTGCTCAAAGGTAGGCTGTTGATCAAAGTTTGATTTTTTCCCTTCACAGGGTGTTCAACAGGACTTGGTCTAGCTGTAGGCTGAGCAGCTTCCCCTTGAAATTTGCACATTTATGGAGGGAAACCAGCCTTCCCTCCAGAAATTATGTAATCTTCTCTGATAGCTTGCTAGGCTCCAGGATTGCGCAATCCTACCAGCCAACCTTCCCAGTAGGATTTGCACAATTTTTCCTAGTAGTAGGCTATTCAACCCAGGATTTGTGCAAATTTGGGCAGACGTCAGTTGCTCTGCCTAGAAATTGCGCAAATCTCTTGGGCAACTAGCCCAACTCCCAGCCATAAATGCACATGTTTCACCAGCAATCAAGCAGTTTCTTGCATGTGCAGTCGAGTTGATCGGTTCCCTCCGGGATTGAGCAAAATAGACTTGCATGCATGGGCTGCTTCTCCAAAGGTATAATGCAAAGGCATTCCTTCTTTCAGGGATCTATGTTTAGCAGTTGGAGGTTACAGGCAAGCAGCAATTCTGGAACCTCCCACCAAGTGTCGCTTCCCCTAGATTTGTGGCATGCACATCACAACCTCAGTGCTATCAAAACTCATCAAAAATACATTACAAAGCTCATTCCTCACATCAACCTTGTAGCTCTAACATCCCACATCACATCTAGGAGCTGTTGACACATTCAGCTCAGTTGTTTTGGGGTAAGCCTGCTTCCCATGCCTTGTGCTGCATTTTTGTCACTTTTTGTGTTTTCACTTGTAGCAGTACTGTTTTATATATTTATTTGAACTCTTGCTATCGTTTACATATACACTAGCTTGTCCTAGCTCTGTTCCAGTTTTCGTTGCTATCTCACTGTTGTCACATGCATGAAACTCTTTTGCACGGACGTTCACCCAACTGGCGAACTACCTCACCCACATGCATGTTGATCTATTTTCTGAATATTTCATTCATGTTTTGCATGCGCTGTTAATCACTTATGCTATCACTTAGTGTCACCATGCATTCATTGACATACTTGCTTTCAGTCGCCCATTGACGAGTCGAGCCAACCTTTGCCTGGGCTCTGCCTTCACCAAGGCCTCATTGCACAATCTGGGAAAGGAAGGCTCACCTTCCTCTCTAGACTTGGGCATTCTTTCCTAGCACTAGCCTCCGGGACTGTTTCACGCATTTCTGGAGGACAGTGGTTGCTTGGCCCAAGAAACTGCGCAGATTTGTCCCTCAACCAACAGTCCTTCCCACCTGGAATTGTGCATTGCGCAATCCCAGCAGTCAGCAGCTAGAATGGACTGTGTATTGCGTAGTTCCAACATTCAACCAATCTCCCAGCAGCCCAGACTATGCCTTGAGAAATCTTGGCAGTCGTTCTCCCAACCTCCCGGCCAAAATTTCATAACCTTCATGATCATTCACCCAGGTATGTTACAAGTCAATTCTCATGTTCATTTTGGTTTTTGACTTACAGATTGCTTGCTATGAGTGTTTCCATGTCCCCAGGTATCGCAGGTATTCATCTGCCTCTCAGCATTACAGGTACAATGGTTTCCAGGAGATTAGAGATGAGGACACTGTTTAGAGCATGCTTGGGGATGCAGTCGATCAAGTGTCTATGAGCTTTCCTACTCACAAAGACATCAAGTTGTTCGTAGACAAGGACATCAAGTGGGAACATCAAAATGAGAAACATCATGAACAAAAGTTGAAGACAACATACCAAATGCAACGAATGCAAGAGGAGGGTTGTTGACAACACAGAGGTGGAACAAGGTTGCAAGGTCAAGCAGGGCCATTTATGACGAAAGCAACTTTGGAGACTCTGGCTATGGAGTGATGGCGCGACATGAAGATCGTGCGAAGGCAGAATATGTAACAAAGAAGGAGTTGCATGTGCTTTAGTAGAAACTTAGGAAGAACATGAAGCTGTGCAAATAAACGAATGAGTTGCAGTAGGATCAAGAAAAACAGTGGGAGCAACGTGCGCTCACAGATGAAATTGTGCCCGGACATGTTAATGACCTATCCCAACAGCTAACATGGAGCATACATGGTGAGCAATGTTGTTGATCGCATGCAATGGATTCAACAACATGCATGTCATTGTGCGCACACATGAAATCTAACCCATTCAACACACTCACCAAGGTGAAGACAAGATGGAAGTCCAACTAGAGCCAAACGGGTACTTCAGTAAGTTGATGCGCATGACCACCATCACACACTTTAATATTAGCACGGACACTATGCATCAGTGTGCTACCAGTTAAGCCACACCCAAGAAGACCATGCGCATGTTAGCAGACGAGTTGTATGAAGGGGCCGAACCAATGCACTGATTGCAACGAGAGAAAAAGTTCACTTCAACAAGATGTCACCATGAGGAGCATGCACACCATCATGGACAACTAAGCTTGGCATCAGATCACTAGCTTCACCATCACAAGCATGTCAAAGAGTTGGTCTCACCGCAGCGGACTGAGTGCCAGTGATGTCTTGCAAGGCTTGCTCAAGACATGTCTGACATGCATACATGTGCATTGTAATGTTGAGTCATGTTAAGTGTAAGTCAAGTGTCAACGGTTGGATGTAATAGCCATAGAGTAGGTGAAGAGTCATGAGGGCAATTGAACTCTCACAAAGAGGAATGTCAACGGCCACCCCACACTTTGCTATAAATAGTCCCTCATAACTCATTGTATAGGTTTTTAGTCAGCCAAGCTTCTACTAAGATTATCTTGAAGAAGGCTTGGATAGTATTGTAATGTGCCTTGGCTTCTCCACTGCACAGAGCTAGTACATCTCTTTGGAGAAGCAAGAAGATGTGGTTGTAATGTTCCACTGTTGGGGTTAGCAGGTTTACATGGTGTATTTTATGATTGTGACTTACACTTCTTTAATAATAAGAACCGACACATTTTCATTCATATGTTGTTATTGTAGTTGGATTGTTCCGACTGCCTTAATGATATATGTTGTTTAACTTATGTCCTTGTATATGAGCTAATTTGTATGAAATTAAATGAATATTGTTGTTAATGTGTTGCATATGTTGTTAATGTTTTCATCATCTGCGTCAACTGCTCTGTCGGACATCAGACAAACCTTTCTCATGAACCTTGCTATATCAACCGTCACACTCGTCTCAGACTAATTCGTGAGTTTTTTTCATGTTATCTTACCTTGTTGATGTGACTATTGCATCCGAGTGGACTGCTACACCAGAAGTTGTGCATGTCCTTTGTGTGGTGTGTTCCTAGCCGTGTTAGGACTGATCCCTTTCAACCTGGAACACACCTTCACCTTCCTCTCCCTTCGAAGTGTTGGAACCTCTCATACACATTCCTTGACTCTCTACATCAGTCACACCCTTGCTACTAATAGAGTTATCTTACTTGCCTCTGTGCAACATCGCGGTCAAGGCATTACCTTGTGACCCACTGCTCGGACTCCTACACAAAACAATCTGAGGTCTAATTGGGACTTCTTACTGGGGAGATCCCCTTGACATGTTGGCAGGTCCAGCACCATCAACATTTCTGGTGCTAGAAGGAGGCCCTAATGAATGGAGTCTTGCATTCTTCTTTCCCCAAGGTGTTTTTCGAATCATGAAGATGTCTCCATCTCAGGGAAGCTTTTTTATCTCTTGTCCACTCACATGTATGATGGTGAAGGCAAAGTGGCCTGGCCTAAGCACTTACATAAATTTCTTACCATGATTTATGAGAAAGATGAGTTTACTGACGAACAGGTCAGTTTGCTGCTTGCATTCACACTTCGTGAATCTCCATGTCATTGGGTGCTCAGCCTATCGGTTGATACCATGCACTCATTTGAGCACTTATGTGATATTAATGCAGACACATTCTATCATTTTGATCCATACCATCTTGACCGGAAACTGTTACAACAACGAAAGGCTCTGCATGAATTTGTTATTGATTTTTGGTAGCGCTTCTGTGACTTGCGGTTTCAAGCTCCGAGGAGATAGATGATGTTTGCTTATCTTCGGGAAGGGTTCGAGTATTGTCTTAAGAAATTTTCCCGTCCCAAGAGAAAGCTTGATGTCAAACCTCGCTCGACCTTCTTCATTGATGGAACTGCGCAATCCCGTGTGGGAGAAGGCAGTGTCTCAACGGACTATCTGCCTCCCTCTCATTCAACAATTCCACCAACACCTAGTGATGCTAAGGATCATGTTCACACATTTGTTCATCCTTCACACCCTCCCAACATCACTCTACTCAATTTTCACGTAGATTTGGTTGTGAGTCCTTCGAGTTCCCAGGTGCATTATTTTCTTCGACCTCTATCTTTGCACTCAGGTGTTCCTCCGGATGATTTTGTCTTGTGTTCATCCATTCCAAACTCTTCACTTGTTGTGAACGAGGAACAACCCACTCACGTATTTGGTGTTGCACAACCAACATGCGTTGTCATTCATGAAGAGTATGAGTGGGAGCTTGAACATCAACACTTAGCGAAGGATGACTCCCTTTCATCCCAGCCCCCTCCGTTCTTTCCTAGCCTCTTTGGTGAACCTGCCATCCACGATTTTGCATGTGTGTCTCCATCCACAGATGCACCCATTGTTGATCACTCGCAAGACTCACCGGATGTTAGTCCATCATTCGACAAAAAAGAGGATAAGTTATTCATTGAATATCCACTTGATCCTTCATCTGTATTTTCCGGAAATAAAGAGGATGAGTTTGTTTTCTTTTCATCTACCCCTCTGTTTGATTCATTTGATTATGAGGATGCCCAAGAATTCATTGATTTTTCTAATCATGGCGGTTGTGATCCATTTGCTTCCAATTTTGATCACGATCATGAATCTATCGCAGTTGATCTTTTGAAGACACCATTTATGATGATCTACCTGATGATGAAGTTGAGACACCCAAGACTGTCAAGGCACTTCAGCCCGAGATGATGGTTATGTCAGGCTCTCACCCTCTTGGGGTCAGTCTCACTTTTTATCATGAAACTGTGCAATCACCCAAGGCTCCTCATCACTTGTCTCTATGCATTGAAGATCCATCTCACTCACACATCACACTTCCTCCACTCAAACTGCACAATCCCATTGATCATGCATTAGAGGAGCCTTACATTGCAAGCACTCATTCGTGACGCAAGTTATCTTCGTTTCTTTTGTTTTCTTGCATGTCTCAGTCAAGAGTGTGTTTTTGCTTCAAATTTTCACGTGGTGTCACACAACACCATGATAAGTCCATGGATTGTCCATCATGCACATGCACTCACTTATGTCCCATGGGCACTTTGAAACATGAAGTGTGGCTGTCTTCACTGTTATATCTTTCTTGTATGTTGGTCTGCACAACTGGGTTACTAGCAGACCAAGCCTTCACCCACATGGGTCTACCAATGCACTGATGGCTACATTGGAAGTATCACTTCACGTGATCAGGCCCATGCACCGTTAGTGTAGGAGTAGGAGTAGTGTTTGATTTCAGTTGTTTGCTTGCATGCTTGTTTGCTTACATGCTTTGTTTGCTTGTTTATTTTCTTGCTTGTTTGTTTACTTGCTTCACTTTCATTTTTGCTTCTTCTCTTGCTTTACTTTGTTGATTGTTAGTTCATTTGCTTGTTTCGTTTGTAGGCTAGTTTGCATGAAACCATGTGTGACTGATGAAATGAGCTGGGTAAAGTGCAAGAGAGCTTGTACAACTATCACTACTTGGTTATCTATCATCTTGCCTCTATATGATCAGCTTGTTACTTTTAGTCCATGATACATTGAAGGAAAATACGTACTATTTGAAGCGAACCTTGGTGAAAACACAACGCTTACGTGCTAACTAGTGTCACCTTCTCTAGTCGATTTTTTGTGGGTTAACCCTTGTCATCTCAGTCATGTAGAGTAAGGTGAGGGGGAAAACCTTAACAAGCACGTCAGAGATACAATAAACTACTTCCCTGCTGGAAAATACTCTTCTACTCTTAATAAGTCAAGATCCCTCTTCCGCCTCTGAAATGAATAAGTGCTATGCACAGTTAAAAATCAAAAAATGAAACGTTAAAAAAATCAAAAATGAAAAATGAATAAGGCAAAAGATGAGAAAGGCTTCCTGCGCAGGGAGGTGATGCAAGTAACTTTGTCGGGGTACTAACCAAGCTCACTGGCAGTGGAGCCATGCTTGTGTTCCTATGTGACTCCACTGGGGTACTGTCTAGGCCTACTGGTAGTGGAGCAACAACAAAGATGAAACTAAGACTCTGACAACTGTACGGCTTGTGCACCTATATACCCTTCAACCCCATTCAAAACAACTGTGTTTTGTGTTGTCTTGGAATGAGTGTACATCGACCAAGAGTCCAGCAGATGATACATCTTACAATCAAGTTTGTGTGAAGCCAAGATGAGCTAAGAGCTGAACAACGCTTTCGAAGGTGTTAGACTTGCTTTTCACGAACAAGGTCCATTCAGAGAGCTGGAGTTCTACTAGTGTGTCAGCAAGTGTTGTAGTGGCTACAACCACCCTCCAAAATTTTTCCTTCACTTGTTTTGGAGCCTCCCTACCAACCTTCATAGCATCTTGCCTTGCTTCATCAAGTCCTCATGCTTCAGTGTCCTTCTTGCTCAAAGGCTGCCTCTCGATCACACTTTGATTTTTTCCCTTCACAAGCTACTCACCCGGACTTGGTCGAGTTGTAGGCTCAACAACTTCCCCTTGAAATTTGCGCATTTCTGGAGGGAAACCAACCTTTCCTCCAGAAATTGCGCAATCCTCTCTAATAGCCTGTTGGGCTCCAGGATTGCACAATCCTTCGAGCCAAACTTCCCAACAGGATTTGTGAAAATTTTCATAGGAGCAGGTTGTTCAGCCTAGGATTTGTGCAAATTTGGGCAACAATCAGCTGCTGTGCCCATAAATTGCACAAATCTCCTGGGCAACTAGCCCAACTCCCAGCCAAAATGCGCATGTTTTTCCAGCAGCCGAGCAGTCTCTTACATGTGCAGCTGAGTTGTTCGGTTCACTTCGAGACTGAGAAAAACAGACTTGCATGCATGGGCTACTTCTCCTAAGGTAGCATGCAAAGGCATCCCTTGTTTCAAGGATCTATGTTTAGCAGTTGGAGGTTACATGCAAGGAGAAATTCTAAAACCTCCCACCAAGTGTCTCTTCCCCTAGATTCGTGACATGCACGTCACAACCTCTATGTTATCAAAACTCATCAACCTCATTCCTCACATCGACCTTGCAGCTATGACATCCCACATCACATCTAGGAGCAATCAGAACATTCAGCTCATCTATTTTGGGGTAAGCCTACTTCCCATGCCTTGTGCTCCATTTCTGTCGCTTTTTGTATTTTCTCTTGTAGGAGTATTTCTTGCTTGATTTATTTGAACGCTAGCTGTCGTTTACATATATATACTAGCTTTTCCTAGATCTGTTTCAATTTTCGTTGCTATCTCATTTTTTTCACATGCATGAAACTATTTTGCACGGATGTTCGCCCAATTGGCGAACTGCCTCACCCACATGCATGATCAGAAAATGGGGAACTTAGGCTTCTTGTCTAAATTACAAGAACCTCTACCACTTACAAAGCTTAAATATTCCCAAGTCTTTATGATTAACCAATTGCAAAATTAATAATGTGCTTGAAAATAGGTGTATGCTGGTCTGTTTTAAACAGTTTATGTGCTTTAAGTTGATGCGCTTAAGTTGATATATGAATACATATAACAATAAATAATGCAGTAGTAAAACAAACACATAAGACATCAATTTAATTAGGAGTTCACCCAAAACTCTTGGGCTACGTCTCTATGAGCTCTAGTCAACTAGGCTCTCTGGGATTATGGCAAAGTCCTTTTACAACCTCTGTGACTCAACTCCATTGGTTTACATAGTACACAATGGGTTTAGACACCATCTTATCCCTAGCTCTGAAGTCTCAGCTCTGGCTTTGGCTCTCAGCTCTGGCTCTATCTCTTGGCTTTTCCTCTGGATCTTTGGCTCTGGCTCTGGCTCTTGCTCTTCAGCTCTGGCTTCTCTGAGCTCTCAGCAGTCCACTTGACCTCCAAGTGACTGTCTCAACAAATTTCAGCTCTCTGGCTTTCCACTTGACCTCCAAGTCACTCCAAGGCTCCCTCAGCTGCTTTGTGCATTAGCTTTTTCTCTCTCTGCTCCCTTGCTTCTGCCTACTCCCAATTGAGCTCTCTACCTCCTTTGAGGTACTTTTCTGGTCTTTCAGCTACCCCCACCATTTCTCTGTGTATCATCATCTCTATGTGCCTCTGCGGCTTCCTTGCTCCTTGTTAGTTCGACTGACCATCTGGCTTTGTGGCTCTGTCGCTTCAAAATGCATCATTGCCTATAAAAATTCTCACTTGCAACGTGGCATGAGTCTTTGGAGTGGTTACAGAGGTTTCAGAACCTTCTCTTTGGCAAAAAGCCCAAAAATGGAGAAAATTTCATTACACAGAGATTTCTGGAAAATACACTATCAGACATGAAATCTGGATGTGAAATTCCATTCAATCACCCCTAAATTCCCTATCGATTCCGCCATTAGGTAGCATGTCACAACGTGTAGGCATATTGGGCAAAATCCCAAATACATGGGAAACACATTGAAAAAACCATCAAAGCACTTTCTATCAGACTTGAGAATTTATCGCATCCGCCCTATAATCACATCGGGTCTGCCTTTGGCGACTATTACAAGCCCCACCGTCGATCTACAGGATCTTCGATCCAACGGTCAATATGTGATTGCAGGTAGCTTAACGGTACAGAGGTTATTCACTCGAAAAGGAAGTTTTTCTCTCTCCTTCATTAGCCATGTTTCATTCATTGTATGGGATCAGTCGGAGCCGGCCCAATACCATTTACCTCTTGAGGCCCGCCTGAAATCCCCCTTAGGGAACTCAAATTTTATAAATCAAACCTATAATTCCCCTTAGGGTCCAACTGTATCACTTCGGGCGTCTTTCATTTATATTTCGGTTTTTACACCAAAACACGCTTATACACAAGAAAGTCCCTTTATGGCAAAACTCAAATGTTATAAAGTCGTGCTTATAAATCCATCCAGTCTGACATGTTATAGCCCCTTTATATCATTGCGACACGATGTTGCGATGTGATATATCGCAATCGTAAGTCGCATTGGCCATGGGGTCCATCCCTTGTCTCGTGGCATCATCGACGTCGATCCGCCGATATTAGTGATCACAATCGCATTGCCCGGGGTCCCGCCATCAAACATAGGCCTATCTCCGACCTGATATATTGGATATCGGAGATCAGGGGTCTCTTCCCTTTCTGCTTAAGTCCGCCTCTTGGACCCTCTCTGATGTCATTTCCCTTTATGAGGGTTTTTTTTTCCATTTTTAGGGGATTTTGCCTCTTTTTCCAAAGAACAAAGGGCATCTTTTTTCTGCGATAACTTCTACATCCTAAGTCCATTTTAACCTATTGAAGTTGCATAAGATTTAGAATGAAAAGATCTCTGTCATGGGGCTATTTCCAGGAACTTCCTTGGACTTTCATTTTCCTCTGTGAGGAACACTTAGACTTAGGAGTCTATCCAAAATCCATTTTGGATCACGCCTTCCCACTAAAAGATCTTTTGGTCTCCAAAAGACTGATATACTGATCTAAACAGTAAATGGGAGTAAGAGCACCCTCTTCTTTCATCATCCATACACTTGCCTTGCATAGTGCCTCTAAACCAAAGCCTTTGACCACTTTCCTTCCTGGATATACTGGTCCTCCTAGGAAGAACTGTCTTCCTCCTTGCCTTCCTACATAACTCCTACTGAAATGGTCACACAAGGTAGTTTGAACTTCTCTGCCTTGATCATTGATCCAAGGTGGCTCAAAAAAATGTGAAGTACACCTGCTCCACAAAATTCTCATTTGCACCTGTTTGAAAAGCTGTCAAGAACCACTGTTAACAACAACAGAAATACAGACAACAACTGGATGGTCTAAACTCCCGCTTCAACAGAAGAAACATATTTCACATCTTGCGAACACCTCCATGTCTTACATCTGCATACAAATGATGGACTAAATAACAAGCCCACAAAACATGCCTTTAAAACAAATGACCTTTCAAGTCAAGCATGTAGAAAAATACCATTAGGACTCTTTTTCAAAAGATGAAACACTTCATCATTATCTCCATCTTGGAGACCGAGTTAATATCTCCCAAGTCAGCATTACATGCATGTTTACAACCAATCAATCAACCCTTCAAGGTAATTACACACACATGCTCAAATAAAAGGAAATCATCAACATCCCTGTGTTCATGCATATCAAGCTTATGCATGCATTTCATCCTTCAACTTTCGCTTAAGCACACTGTACTTTTGAAGCTGAAATGGACATATAATGTTGCAGCAACAAAGTGAGTCTCCTACTCAAATTCTCCATTCACCTTCCTGCTAAAATCATGCAACTTGCATTCCATTAACAAAGAAATGCAAATAGATGCATCAAGAGACATGCAACCTTAATTAGATAAGAACTGTAGCCATTCCTCACCAATACCTTTCAAAGGTACTACCTTTGTCTTCACATCAGCATCAACATGTGAATCATTCTAAAACACATCAATCATGGAATCTTCCTTTCCATTTCTTCCATCTTCTCTTTCCACTTTCTTCAGCTTTTGTGGAAGCATTGTTGGATTAAGAGTCCAACACCTTTCAACAAGATGCCCTTGCTTATGGCAGTAAGTGCACTGCATGTGCATCCTCTTGACAGCATGATCTGACTTCTCCAATGGACCTTTGGCTTCTTGCTTCTTTTCCTTCAAAAGTTTCCTGTATGTGGCCATTCTCTTCCAACATCTAGAAACATTATGGTTATCCAAACCACAAAAGGAACATGCAATTCTTTTCCCATATCTATTGGAAACTTATCATGCTTTGCAAAACCAAAAGGAAGATGATTAGAACCAGATTTATACCTTTCTCTTTCACCTTTATTTCCTTCATGAGGATGTGAAGCAAATGAAGAAGTGGCTCCCTTTGGAGCACCATCAATCTCTTCAAGGCTTTCAAAGTTTCCACAACTCTTTGGTTCAAGTGTGTGCTTATGGACACCTTCATCCTGCAAATGATGTTTCAATCTATTACATTCCTCTTGGATACAATCTTCACACTCTTGAGGTGGAAGACTTGCAATGAAACTCCTTCTTGGAGCTGTTTCAATGGTCTTCATGGCAGCTTTGGAACTTTCTCTATAAGCTTGTCCATAGCCAAGACCCAAATACTTAGGCCTTTCCTCATTTATTATTGGCTCAACAATACCTTGTGCATGTCTACCCAATCCTTTTCCTTCATAGCCCATATTGGACATTAGATTGGAACCTATGCCTTTGGTATGTTTTTCAAAAGAACCAATATAAGCATTCTTAGTAGAATTTGAAGACAAACAGGGACTAATTACCTCTTCATCATGCTGATTGACTAAGGCTTCTTTGGAAACAAAGAGCTGTGACTCCAACTGATGCATCCTTTCTAGGTTCATATTTGCAATATGAAGTTGCCTCTCCATTTCCTGCGGTTTGTCAGAAAGCATCTGCTTCTCTTCCTCCACGGAATTCAACTACTCTCTAAGTATGCTGCTCTTCCTTTCATCCTCATACATTTCTCTCACCATATCCATCATGGTGGCCAAATATTCCTTCATGTCCTCATCAAAGACTCTTGTGAAGAAAGAAGAATTTGAGGACTCACTTGTGGGAGTTTCCATTATACCAATGAGCAAAAGAACTTCTAACAAGATTAATAAAGAGCTTATTCAACAACCTTTTGCAACAAACCTCTTGCGCTTCAAGGATTGCCTTGAGGTCCTTTGGGATAATAAGAATGCCTTCAACCCTTCTTCCTTCTTGTCCTTACTGGACTGAGCTACCAATAGCTTTCCCTTCACCTCGGCAAACTCAGAAAATAGTTAGTCTACAACAAGCATAGAATCAATCAGACAATCAATCCTTGACTGCCCAAACACCTTTCAGACAAGCATTCTTTGCTATGTCAATCAAGCATTCTGATATAACCTTCTTCGAAGGTGGGGTTAATCAATCTCAGGCTCTAATACCACTTGATCAGAAAATGGGGCACTTAGGCTTCTTGTATAACTTACAAGAACCTCTCCCACTTCCAAAGCTTAAATATTCCCAAGTCTTTATGATTAACCAATTTGGAATTAATAATGTGCTTGAAAATAGGTGTATGTTGTATGTTTTAACTATTTATATGCTTTAAGTTGATGTGCTTAAGCTGATATATGAATACATATAACAGTAAATAATGTAGTAGTAAAAAAAACACATAATACAACAATTTAATTAGGAGTTCACCCAAAAATCTTGGGCTACATCTCTATGAGATCTAGTCAACTCAACTAGGCTCTCTGGGATTATGGAAAAGTCCTTTTACAAGCTCTGTGGCTCAAATCCATTGGTTTACACAGAACACAATGGGTTTAGACACCTTTTTATCCCTGGCTCTGAAGCTCTCGGCTCTCTGGCCCTTGGCTCTAACTCTGGCTCGCGGATTTGGCTCTGGCTCTGGATCTTTGGCTCTAGCTCTGGCTTTGGCTCTTCAGCTCTGGCTTCTCTGGGTTCTCAGCAATCCGCTTGACCTCCAAGTGACTATATTAGCAACTTTCTGCTCTCTGGCTTTCCACTTGACCTCCAAGTGACTCCAAGGCTCCCTTAGCTACTCTACGCATTAGCTTTCACTCTCTCTACTCCCTTACTTCTTCTTGCTCTCAATTGAGCTCTCTACCTCCTTTGAGGTACTTTTCCGATCTTTTGGCTACCCCAGCCATTTCTCTGCATATCATCATCTCTCTGCGCCTCTGCGGCTTCCATACTCATTGTCAGTGCAACTGGCCATCTGGCTCTGTGGATCTATGTCTTCAAAATGCATCATTGCCTGTAAAAATGCTTGCTTACAGCGTGGCATGAGGCTCTAGAGTGGTTACAGAGGTTTCAGAGCCTTCTCTTAGGCAAAAAACCCAAAAATGGCGAAAATTTCATTACATAGAGATTTCTGGAAAATACACTATTGGAAGTGAAATCCGGATGTGAAATTCCATTCAATCACCCCTAAATTCCCTATCAGGTCCGCCACTACGCAACATATCATATCGCATAGGCATATTAGGCAAAATCCAAAATACACGGGAAACACATTGAAAAACTCGTCAAAGCGCTTTCTATCGGACTTCAAAATTTATCGCATCCACCCTATAATCACATCGGGTCCGCCTTTGGCCACTATTGCAAGCCCCACCATTCATCTACGAGATCTCCAATCCAACGGTCAATATGCAATTCTGGGTGGCTTAAGGGTATGGAGGTTACCTGCCTGAAAAGGTGGTTTTCCTCTCTCCTCCGCCAACCATGCGTCGTTCATTGTATGGGATCGGGCAGAGCTAGCCCAATACCATTTACCGCTTGAGGCCCACCCAAAATCCTGCTTATGGAACTCAAATTTTATAAATCGCACCTATAATTCCCCTTTGGGTCCGGCTTTATCGCTTCGGGCATCTTTCCTTTGTATTTTGGTTTTTACACCGAAACGTGCTTATACACAGGAAAGTCCCTTTATGGCGAAACTCAAATGTTATAAAGTCGTGCTTATAAATCCATCGGGTCCGTCATGTTATCATCCCTTTATATCGTTGCGACGCGACATTGTGATGCGATATATCGCAATCGCAAGTCACATTGGCCTGTGGGTTTATCCCTTGTCTCATGGCATCGTCGACGATGATCCACCGATATCGGCGATCGCAATCGCATTGCTCAGGGTCCCGCCATTGAACACATGCCTATCTCTGACCTGATATATCGGAGATTCAAGATCAGGGGTCTCTTCCCTTTCTGCTTAAGTCTGCCTCTTGGACCCTCTCTTATGCGATTTCCCTTTATAAGGGTTTTTTTTCCATTTTTAGGGGATTTTGCCTCTTTTTCCAAAGAACAAAGGGTATCTTCTTTCTGCGATAACTTCTGCATCCTATGTCCATTTTTTCCCATTCAAGTTGCAGTAGATTCAGAATGAAATGATCTTTGCCATGGGGCTATTTCCAGGAACTTCCTTGGACTTTCATTTTCCTCTGTGAGGAACACTTAGACTTAGGAGTCTATCCAAAATCCATTTTGGATCAATGCATGTTGATCTGTTTTCTGAATATTTCATTCATGTTTTGCATGCACTATTAATCACTTCTTCTATCACTTAGTGTCGCCATGCATTCATTGACATACTTTCTTTCAGTCGCCTGTTAGTGAGTCAAGCCAACCTTGGCCTGGGCTCTGCCTTCACCAAGGCTGCATTACGCAATCTGGGAAAGGAAAGCTCACCTTCCTCTCCAGATTTGCGCATTCCTTCCCGACACTGGCCTCTAGGAGTATTTCATGAATTTCTGGAGGACAGTGGCTGCTTGGCCGAAAAAATTGCGCAGATCTGTCCCTAGGCCAATAGTCCTTCCCAGCTAGAATTGTGCATTGTGCAATCCCAACAGTCAACAGCCAAACTGGACTATGCATTATTCAGTTACAGTATTCAGCCAGTCTCCTAATAGCCAAGAATGTGCCTTGAGAAGTCTTGGCAGTCGGTCTCCCGACCTCCCGGCCGAAATTGCACAACATTCATGATCATTCACACAGGTATGTTGCAAGTCAATTCTCATGTTCATTTTGGTTTTCGACTGACAAATTGCTTGTTATGAGTGTTGCCATGTACACAAGTATAACAGGTGTTCATCTACCTCCCAGCAGTACAAGTATAATGGTTTCTAGGAGAGAAGAGACGAGGACACCATTCAAAGCACGCTTGGGGATGTATTCGATCAAGTGTCTATGAGCTTGCCTACTCACGAATATGTCAAGCTCTTCATAGACAATGACATCAAGCAACAACATCACAATGAGTAGCATCACGAATAGCAGTTGAAGACAACATAACAAATGCAATGAATGCAAGAGGAGGGTTGTTGACAACAGGGAGGCAGAACAAGGTTTCAAGCTTAAGCAGGTCCATTGATGATGAAAGCAACTTTGGAGACTCCGGCTATGGAGTGACGGCGTGACATGAAGATCACACGAAGGCAGAAGATGTAACAAGGAAGGAGTTGCATGTGCTGAAGAAACAACTCAAGAACAACATGAAGCTATGCAGATAGATGAATGAGTTGCAACAGGATCAGGAACAACAGTTGGTGCAACATGCGCTCACAGATGAAACTACACCCAGACATGTTAAAGACCCATCCTAACACCTAACATGGAGAATACATGGTGAGCAGTGTGGTTGATCACATGCAAGGGATTCAGCAACATGCATGTCATTGTGGGCATGCATGCAATCCAACCCATTCGACACACTCACCAAGGTGAAGACAAGAAACAAGTCCAACTAGAGCCAAATGGGTACTTCGGAAAGTTGATGTGCATGACCACCAGAACACACTTGAAGATCAGCACAGACACTATGCATAAGTGTGCTGCCAGTTTAGGCACACCCAAGAAGACCATGCACATGTTAGAAAACGAGTTGGATGAAGGGGCCGAACCAATGCACCGGTTGCAATGAGAGAAAAAATTCACTTCAACAAGATGTCACCAGGAGGTGCATGCACACCATCATGGACGACCAAGCTTGGCATCAACTCACCAACTTCAACATCAAAATCATTTCAATGAGTTGGTCTCACCACAGCGGACTGAGTGCCAATGATGTCCTGCAAGGCTTTCTCAAGCCATGTTGTCTCACATGAGTACATGTGCATTGTAATGTTGAGTCATGTCAAGTGTAAGTCAAGTGTCAATAGTTGGATGTAACAGTCACAGAGTAGGTGAAGAGTCATAAGGGTAGTTGAACTATCACAAAGGCGAATGTTAAGGGTCACCCCACCCTTTGCTATAAATAGTCCCTCATAACTCATTGTATAGGCTTTTGGTCAGCCAAGCTTCTACTAAGACTCTTTTGAAGAAGGCTTGGACAATATCGTAATGTGCCTTGGCTTCTCCACTGCAAGGAACTAGTACATCTCTTTGGAGGAGAAAGTGGATGTGGCTGTAACGTTCCACTCTTGGGGCTAGCAAGTTTACATGGTGTATTGTATAATTGTGACTTACACTTCCTTAACGATAAGAGCAAAAATATTTTCATGCATATGTTGTTATTGTAGTTGGATTGTTCTAGTTGCCTTAATGATATATGTTATTTAACTTACGTACTTCTATATGAACTAATTTGTATGAAATTATATGAATCTTGTTGTTAATGTGTTGCATATGTTGTTAATGATGTCATCATCCATGTTGACTACTTTTACAAACATCAGACATACCTTTCTCATGAACCTTGCTATATCAACCGTCACACTCGTCTTGGACTGATCCGTGAGTGTTGTTTGTGTTATCTTACCTTCTTGTTGTGACTACCCCATCTGAGTGGACAACTCCATCAGAAGATGTGCTTGTCCTTTGTGTGGTGTGTTCCTAGCCGAGTTGGGACTGATCCCTTTCAACCTGGAACACACCTTCACCTTCCTCTCCCTTCGAAGTGTTGGAACCTCTCGTACACATTCCTTGACTCTTTGCATCAGTCTCACACTTGCTACTGATAGAGTTATCTTACTTGCCTCTGCGCAAGATTGCGATCAAGGCATTACCTTACGACTCACTGCTAGGACTCATACACCAAACAGTCTGAGGTCTAATTGGGACTTCTTACCGGGGAGCTCCCCTTAACATGTTAGCGGTTTCAACATCGTCAACAGACTATTAAGGCATAAAATCGATAAGTATGATTGCTTTGGGAAAAGATAGTCGTTGAGATAATCAAATTCGTAATTCCATGACTTTATGAGAGATGCACATTCCCAACCAGAGTTTGATATGAGAAATTTTCATGAGGACGAATGAACTGTGACAGATTTGTGAATTTGGTCATAAGTAAGATCTTGAAAATTTGAGAGGTCACACCCGAAATACCAAACATTTTTTACAAGGGAACTCACACCGAGTGAAACAATGCAGATAGACAGATTGTGTGAGAGAAAGCATATCTGATTTAGTTTGGGGGGCTTAACAGAGTCGCAAGATGCTGACATAACCATCAATGGAAGTGTAAGTGCCTCGACTCCTTGGCAAGTCCCGAAACTTCCCAGGATTGTAGAATTGCATTTTGAAGCTTGAACCAGATCATGCATGGTTCGAGCATAATTGTTATTGTTGATTTCAAAACTGCTGACCAAATGGCAACCATCTTTGTCATGGGTTTCACCGTATTTTTCAACATCAACAATCAGATTACTCAATTGGAGAGGCTCTTCTCGTAGCATATTCAAAGACAAATGAATTGGTGAGATATCATGAGAAAGCTAATTTGAAGAGTTTTATTCATGTAGAGGAAGAGATGACAGGGAATGGGAAGGGTACTCTATGATTTGATTGTTTTCAATTTCGTCATGGAAAACCTCACCGCCTTGTGTCAATCGAGGGGATAAATCATCGGATGAAGATACTGAAGGGAATGGATTATCTTCATCATAAGAAGATGTGTTTCAAATGGTAGGACACAAGGGATAGTGAGGTGAAGAGGAAGTTTTGATATGAACATCTTCTTTGACTGAACCATATTCTAGATCTAAATCAAAATCTTCATGAGAAACCAAAAGAGCATATGATGTTCTTAGGCATTCTTCATGGCATACAACAATATAGTCATCGTCATTAGAATGGTTACTTCCCAAGGCTGGGGTTTGATTGAAAGAATTGATTGTATTGGATTTTCCACCAAGATTAGTAGATTGAGAATCATTCAAGAATGGAAAATCATTATTTTGACATGGAATATTCTGAAATGGAGAGGAAAGATTAGAAACATCTTCACCTTCCTACTCTACCCATATAATGTGACCACCTTGTACCTAGTCGAAATTTGAACCAACAACGTGAAAATCAAGAGAGTGTGGAAGACTAGATGGTGCAATGAATTGCTCAAGTGTATCACGTCACAAAGAGTCATCGCATGTAGATTATAGAGGATGGAAGAAATCCTTATCAGATTTGAGACTTGATTTATGAAAAATGACATGATCATCTTGTAGAGTGGAGGAATTAGTCTTCTTCATAGGCCTCATAATCCATTCTGGAATTTCCTCTATTGAATCTGAGTCATGAAAGGTAGGAGAAGAATGAGACGATGGATTGGGAATTTGATTTACGAAATTTTCAACTTTGTTACCATTGTAGAGAGGCACCCTTATTGGAACTGGAAAAGGAGGAGGAATAACAACAAAAGGAGCAGTAAATTTTTCCTCTGAAATTAGAGGTATCTCATGATTCTCAAGAGTTGTGGAAGCAGAAAAATCAGGGGGTTCACGTTCAAAGCATGAAATGATAAGAACCAAGTGCTCAAAATCTTGTTTCAAGAATTCCCAATTCAAATATTCTTCTGGAATTTCATAGAAAAGGTGAAGGAATCGATCAAAAAAATCCTCAATTTATTCATTAGGCTCCATTCTTAAGAGATTGATTCTTCCACAAAGATCTCAGTAGTTATACTTATTGAAGGCTTGCTGGAGCTCCCTAAGAAGATGATCAAGGGAATGGATGGAAGCAGGAGGCAAGGTATGGCATGATTGATTAGCACGACCTTCAAGGGTGAGGAAGAAAATCAAACAAGAAAAATCTTCATCATTGATTTCGTAAGATTCAAAAAATTTAAGAAAATCATAAATGTGTTCAGTTATGGATGTTTCATCCTCAACATCAAACTTTAACTGGTACAAGTGATCAAGAGGTTCATCGGGGAGTGAAAAATGATAAAGGGGAAAAATGGAGAAACACCTAGGGAGTACGTTTGTGTAAGAGCCATCTAGATAGGAGATTCAAACCAGATGCAATGGGCTCATCTTATCATCTAGCCCTCTTTCTAGTGCCATTTTTTTACAGTTCTGGAAATCCGCCAACCAAGGGGATCTCCCCGATATGAAGTCCCAATCAAAACTCACATCGTTTGGTGTAGGAGTCCCATCCGGTATAAATGCATAGTTGCTAAATCCTCAAATATTTTCCTTAGCTCTAGCTGTCAACACAAGAGAGTGATGCAATGGTGTCTTCAAACAACAAGGTGAGTGTACCTGGTGAGTGTGTAGCACAACTGTGTTTAGGTTCTATTACTCCAAAAAATGGGGGAGAAAAGTGAGACTCTAAGTGAGAGGTAACTGTACCACCCACGAAGAGACACACATGAACCAGAAAGACCTATCCAACATCCCGTGAAGTATTCCATAGTCAATGTGACAGTCGTTACAACCAATGAACAAGAGAGGATATGTCTAACATCCAGTGGAATATGCCATAGCGGATGTGACAATCATTATAACTAGTAAGAAAGTAAAGGTTTATCTAGTATCCTGCAGAATAGTCCACAAGGATGAGACAACAATGGGAACCATTACATCACATTCCCAACAAGATGAGAACTAAAATAACCAAATTAGTTAAACTATCTTAGTAAATGTGAAAGAAAACATGAAATACAAACACTCACAAAATATTCTTACAAACACTCATAATTCATGCATGAGAACTATAGGAATTTACAGGGTAAGTTCCTAAGATAGAACACCAAGAGAAACTGCTCACAAACAAATCACAGATCAATACACCAATATTCTTGACATGGCTAAAACACTCAAAGAGGGAAAGAGTCCATGGCCCGATCCAACACAGCCACTTTAGGCTATTTATTAGTAAAAGAAAGAAAATTTACATAACCTTCTCTCATGAACGATCACCCTACAAATGACCCTCCATGCTCTTTAAATAGAGATCATGGACCAATCAGGTGTTAAGCCATGGATCAAATGTCAGTAATACTGAGGAGAGAATGAACCATTGGATCACTTCATGTCTAGAACAGATCATGACCGTCATATTGTAAGTTACAAAAGTACATAGTATAGAAACACACTTTACCTAACTCTACACTAGACCAAGTTATACTTAACTATTTCCCATGAGTAGGAATATCCTAACATCCCCCCTTAAGAAAAACTTGGGATAGGATTGAAGGATGTACAAATATGACACAATAGGATAAGGAAGGAGGAATTAAAGCCTATCCCCCCTTAGTGAAAACTTCCTGAACTCCAATCACAAATCGAAGTTTAGTAAACTTCACCTCTATGAGAGCCTTTGTAAAGATGTTTAGAACTTGATCATCTATTGAACAATATTGCATTTCAAGAACATGGTCATGAATGAGCTTTCTAATGAAGTGCATGTGTAGTTCAATGTGTTTGTTGTGCCGATGTTGGACTGGATCTTTACATACTTGAATGGAACTTTGATTATCACACCAAAGTGTAGTCAGATGCTATTGCTGAAGGCCAAACTCTAACAGGATCTGACAAAGCCACACGACTTCTTTACTAGCGTCTATGGTGCCACGATACTCTACTTCTACTGAAGAAAGAGAAATAGTACTTCGTTTCTTGAAAGCCCATGTAATAGGTCCAAAGCTAAGAGTGAAGACATAACTTGCAATAGACTTCCAATCATCAGGGTCACCAACCCAATCGAAATCAGTGAAACCAATAAATAGAGGAGATACTTTTGCACTGTAATGAATCCCAAACTGAACTATACCCAAAACATAACGAAGTATTATTTTAGATTCTTTCCAATGAATTTCATGTGGGTTTTGCATAAACCGAGCAATAAGGCCAACAACAAAGGAAAGGTTAGGAAGGGTATGGGTCAGATACAAAAGTTTTCCTACAAGCTGACTGTATAAGGTAGCATCAACTTCAGGGGAAGTACAAGTGACTGAAAGTTTGGCTCCAGATTGAAAGGGAGAATGGGTTGGCTTACATTCTTCCATGTGAAAGTGGCGTAGAGGATCATAGGCATACTTGGATTGGTAAAGGGAAAGGGAAATACCTTCCTTCGATTGCATGACTTGAAGTCCAAGAAAATAATGCAAGTGTCTTATGTCTATCATTTCAAACTTCTTTTTAAGGTTGGACTTCACATGGTTTTTGAGGTTTGGATAACTGCCAGTGAGGATAAGATCATCAACATAAAGAACAAGAATGATAAGAGACTTACCCACTTTCTTGGTGTAGACTGTATTGTCCTAATGACACCTAGAAAAGTTAGTATCTAAAAGAAATCTATCCATTTTGGCATACCAAGCCTGAGGGGCTTGCTTGAGACCATAAAGGGATTTCTTAAGCCGACATACAAGGCTAGCGTCTAGTTGTATATAGCTAGGAGTTTGTTCCATATAGATTTCTTCATGCAAGTCCCCATGAAAAAAGGCAGATTTAACATCCATCTGATGGACTTCCCATTTGAAACAGGCATCAAGGGAAAGAACAAGGCAGATAGATTTCATTTTGGAAACATGGGAGAAGGTTTTAGTATAGTCAATGCCTTCAACTTGTGAAAACCCCTTACCATCAAGACAAGCTTTAGTTTTATCAAATTTTCCATCTGGTTCATACTTGGTTCTGTAATTGCATCTAACAAGTTTTCATCCCTTTGGAAGTGGAACAAGATCCCATGTATCATTTGCCAATAATGAATGATATTCTTCATTCATAGCTATGTCCCAATCTGGATGGCCTGAAGCTTCTGCAAATGTGTCAGGATCATAATTCACTGGAGCTTGAGCCAGTAAATAAGAGACTCTATCAAACTGAGAACAAGTGTGACACTGATCTGTAGGATCACCTGCAAGAGCACCCATTGCATCTCGAGTAGCGCGGACCCATTCGGGAAGCTGAGGAGCTGAAGGAAGATCTCAAGAAGGTGGGGGAGGATTGTCATCCTCATTGTCATCATCTTAAGAAGAAACATTTTCATAAGTAGAAGGGATAGAGAGAGGTGGCACATCCGCCGAAATAGGACCGTAAGTCGATATGTTTTCATCAAACTTTACATCTCTTCCGATGATAACATTTTTGGACTTAAGTGGAATAAGTCTATATCCTTTGAAATCTTCAGAATATCCAACAAAAATACATTTTTCACTCTTAGGTTCTAAATATTTATGTTTCTCATATGGAATATGGGCCCATGCTTCACTTCCAAAAACACGAAAGTGACTTACATCTGATTTAATTGAGCTCCATGCTTCTTCTAGAGTGATATTATTTAAAACCTTAGTAGGAGTGCGATTTACTATGTAATTTGCACAGTTAATTGCTTCTGCCCAGAAATTAAGACTAAGTCCTTCATGTTGAAGCATACAATTAGCCATTTCCTTTAAGGTGCCATTCTTCCTTTCGGCTACACCATTTTGTTGTGGAGTATATGGAACAATATGTTGCATTTGAATTCCATGCTCAATGCAAAAGTTGATGAATTTGTTGTTAACATATTCTCCGCCATTATCAGATCTTAGCTTAAGAATTTGATGTCCAAATTGTTTCTCAACAAAGGCCTTAAAGGCCAAGACCATGTTAAATACTTAACTCTTGAGTTTTAAGAAGTATACCCAAGTGTGTCTGGATAAATCATCAATGAAAGTTAAGAAATACTTGTAGCCAGAGAATGAAACAACTGGAAGTGGACCACATAAATCACTATCCAAAAGCTGTAAAGGGAATGAGGCATGCCATGAGGCACATTTTTCAAAACTATCCCGATGATGTTTTCCGGGTGCACATCCGGAACAAACACCATCTCTGCAAGATACCATAGAAAGACTTGTCACCATATTTTCTTTACATAAATTTTGAAGGAAACGATAGTTTAAGTGACCAAATCGCTCATTCCAAAGTTTGCTCACTTCATCATTATCAGCAACAAATAATGAGGGAAGAGTTGATGACCCAAAGTTGTTAAACTTGTACAACCTTGTAGAATCATCACCAATGCCAGTAGCTAAAATTTGTCTAGGATCTCTTAGGTCCTTAATTACAACATCATGAGGTGAGAATTCAACGATTTTTCCTTTACCTAAATGAGTTATCTGATATACAGATAGAAGGTTGCAGGATAAGGTTGGAACGCATAATACATCATTAAATTGACTATTGTCTAGATGAATAGTTCTAGTCACTACAACGCTAAGAGGTCTATCATCACCAGCATATATATTTTTGGTGTTACAATCATTTAAAGAAGAAAACATGGCTTTTTCTTGGCCATGTGATAAGAAGCTCCAGAATCAGTGAGCCACTCATGAGAATGAGAAGAAGAATATACATTTAGTGCATACCCAGACCGATATGCTTGACAACCACATGCAGAAAGTGCAATTCCTAAAGATGAAGCTAAAGTTGAAGAGTGCTCCAAATGGATGTTATGCTTCTTCATTGTTTCTTCCAAGGCTTCCATCTTCTTAAAGCATTTGGATTCTAAGTGGCCATCTCGATTACAAAAGTTGCAATGTCTATCAGTCTTCTTCCCTTTGTTTTTATTTGCCTTATCATTTTGTTGAGTCGATTTTTCATTTTGAGACTGAAATTGCTTAGGACCCTTGTTTGGTTTAGGATCATTCCTTTTAGGATACTACTTCTTAGGATTCTTTGAATTTGGTTGCTGCTAGGTGGCTAAGGCTTTCTTAGAAGAGTTTCCAAGATTAAGAAGACCAAGATGTAAGAGTTTTTCTTTTTCTCTTGTTAAAGAATCACAAAAGGCAACAAAAGAGGGGGACTTGTAGTCTTGTCCTTGAGAAATAAATGCTTCTCTAGTAGAATGGAAGGTGGAAACAAACACAAAGTAGGCTTGTCCCAACTTAGTAAGAATGGAATAGATAAGGCTACCATATTCTTTCTTAACCTTAACACCTTCCAAGAGAAGTCTAAGGGTCTTGAACTTGGACAAAAAATCTTCAATGGAAGAAAAATTATTGGGGTCCAACGTAAGAAACTCATTTTCGAGTTTATGGGCTCTAATTTCTTTTTTAATTCCAAAAACTTTAGTGAGTTGTTTCATTGCTTCATTAGGGGTATCAAGTTCTGCGATATGGAATCTAAGGTTTGGAGAGATAGACATCCCTATCAACCCACGTGCTTGATCTTTCCTATTTTCCCATTTGGCTGCCTTATCTTCATCTCTAGGTTTAGTTGCTTGGCCTGATGGTATTCTATAAAGACCTTTACTTCTAAGTACATCCACAATGTAGGACCACCATTGGAAGTAGTTAGTGCTATCAAGAATAACTTAGCATGGACTTTCCATTTTAATAGAAACTAAAACTGTGGATGTCAAAACTAAGTGCTCCAATGCGAATATCTCGAAAAATTACGCTGATTAAAAAAACACCATTGAAAACGGCTTCTAGATGAAGAAGTTATGGATTTTTGAGGAAAAGTTGTTGAAGATACCGACGAAGTGCATGAATGTGCGGAAGTGAATGATAATGTTATATTTTAAACCCCCCACCCCCCTTTCCAAACTTAATGTAATTATTTCACTTTAAAAAAATATTTTATGTGACCCACCTTTATAAATAAGTGAAAGTCACTTTTACAATGGTACTTTATGAGCTACCCACTAAATTGTAACTTAAATAAAAGATAAAGAGAATTTAGAATTATGAGTGACTCACTTTTTATAATGGGTGAAAACACTTTTACATAAAGTAACTTTAAAACATAAGTTACATGTGCTTTTTGAAAAATTAACTCAACAAAAAGAAAGACTTGAACTCAAGACCTCTATTCTCATAAACTAACTTTGGACCAAGTGAGCTAGTTAGTAGTTTTTGGAAAAGAGAAGGGGTTTTTTTTTAAGTCACTAAAGCTTTGGGGTGCGTGCTTACTTGAAATTTCTCTTTTTGCCTACAAAAAAAAACCACACAACCCAACACGAACATACAAAAGAAAAAACCTTATAGCTTGAAGTTAGCCTTTTCCAGAAACTAAATATTTTCTTCAATGTTTTTGATTTTCCGAGGTCACACTAAGGTGTGGCAGAAAAGAGCATATGCATGAGAAAAATCCTTCCTTTCTATTTTTTATTTTCCCAGATCGCATAGAGTCGCAGGGAAAGGAGCATATGTAGAAATGAAAGGTACATATCAAGTAATAAAGAAACAGAGAGCTAAATAGACCGAAATACACAGAGAGATGAATAACTAAAACTGTAAATAAAGATTGTATACCTCAAGATCTTAAAAATGACGTAGCTAGGGCTACCAACAACCTTTTCACGTGGAATGAAAGGGGTTCCTCACTAGAACAGATGCTCCTAACACAATAGAGCAATCATCTCAGCCTTAAAGCGGTGAGAAACAATATATCTAGGAAACGACAATCACATGCACTTGTATCGACTTCAGATTTGGATCACCAATGGATGCGGCCCTCAAATAGCTCCTATACCATGTACCAATTTACAGGGTAAGTTCGTCAGATAGAACACCAAAAGGACACCACTCATAAATTAATTACAGACCAATACACCAATATTCTTGACGTGGTTAAAACCCTCAAAGAGGGAAAGGGTCCACGGCCTCAGCCAAGACGACCACTTCAGGAAATTTTATTAATAAAAGAAAGAAAATTTACATAAGCTTCACTCATGAACGGTCACCCTACAAATGACCCTCCATGCTGTTTAAATACAGGTCATGGACCAATCGGGTGTTAAGCCTCAGATCAAGTTCTGGTAATACTGAGGAGAGAATGAACCGTCAGATCACTTCATGTCTAGAACATATCATGACCGTTGGATTATAAGTTACAAAAGTACATAGTAAAGAAAGACACTTTACCTAACTCTACACTAGAGCAAGTTATACTTAACTATTTCCTATGTGTCGGAATATCCTAACAAAAACATGCTGACCTAAAAAGGCTTCTGTAATTAAGAAAAATTTCCAAGACACATATTTACATTGTACTTCACTAGCCCCAATAATGGGACATTAGAGCCACTCCTTTCTCCTCAAATAACTAACTGATCCCTCTAATGCTTTGTAGGAGGATCCAAGGTGAAAAGTCCTTTTCTCATATAATTATGGGATATATATAACCAAAGGGGTGATGCTTACCCCTTGTGACTCTTTGACTACCCTCATGATTGTTCAACTTCCTATGACTCTTCATATTCATTTGTGTCCATTAGACTTTCACTTTACAATGCATTTGATTTAGAATGTACATGGCCCACAATAATGATGTGGCATATGAAAACTCATGACACATCTTGATATGACACTGCTGACATGGATAGGTTTGACGATGTTGTAATGTTAAGCCGTTATTGCTTCTGAGTGATGGATGTGTTCTTTGATATTCTATCTCTTCTCCTTTGCATAGCTTAACCATGTGGGGTCTTCAACGATCTTCGATCTTGGCAGGTGGTTTCACACTTGTGTACCTTTTGCTTGTTCTTGGTGGGTCCACTCGTCCATTCAATTATGAATGAGTCTTTAGGAATGCTTCCCTCCTCCTTCGTCATCATCTTGCCATGATTTGATAGTTTACATGTTATTGAAATTCACTCATGACAAGATGAATTCAATCTGAAAACTCCCTATCCGAAGATGATGCATTATTATCCATGAACTGAGCCTGGTATAGGTGACAGGCTGGGAGAGAGGGCCCAGTATCTGCACATTGCATAGTTCTAGGTGATAGGGAGAGGGTATTTATCACTGAGACTTTGTAGAGTGTAGCTCAGGCTTGATTGAGGAACATTTAAGCACATCCCCATTGGGGAAAGAAATTGCGCAGTGGCCAGTGGGAGTCAAAATTGCGTAGTTCAAACAGTCAAGTTCAAGCTTGATCATTGAGACTGCTTAGTGTGAAGCTCAGGCTAGGCCGAGGGAAAATTTTGTGCAGTGACCACAGAGGGAGAAATTTGTGCAGCGAAAACTAAGGGATAAATTTGCATAGTGACCTTTGAGGGAGAAATTTGCACAGTGACCACTAAGGCATAAATTGACACAGTGACCACTGAGTGAAAAATTTGCATAGTGTGCACTAAAGGAAAAAATTGTGTACTAACCATTGAGGAAAAATTTGTGTAGTTTAAGTAGGAAGTGGAGGCTACGGGATAGGGTCTTGGGAGGAAAAAAAACATAGTTTCAGGAGGCAAGGGGGACTTGGCAGCAGAGAGACCTAGAGGACAAATCTGCACAGTTATTGAGGTCAATCATCTCTAACAGAGGCAGGACACTGGGGACAATTCTCTGCATTTCTAGAGGCAAAGGAGGTTGTTTTCTCTGTGCATTGTGAGTTTTTAGGAGGAAAAGGGAGATGTTTGAGGATTGAAAGTGTGAAGAGAATGGTTTAAGTCAGATTGGGAGGAATTGTTGTGTAATTATGGGGGTGAAGAAAAGTTGTTGAGCTTTGGAACTGTGTAGTGCAACTGCCCTGTAGGACAGTGACGATGCACTACGTAGTTCCAGCTAGCAAGGTCATATCACAATGGGCTGAGACTATGCAGTGTGCAATTCAGTCGAGGTCCGGTGAAGCTGAGTTGCCCGATTAGGAAGATATTTGGAAAAATGGCTAAGTGCGGGAGGAAGATGAATTTGTGAAGAACTTGAACTTGTGATCACACACTTAGCATACTTCGATGACACAACAACATAGGCCACTGGAACAACAATAAAAAGCATAACCCTCTGTGTGATTGTCTTATAGCAAGAAGAAACAAGTGCGACACTTGAGATAGACTTTAGAATGACCATGACGACACTTGTGTGGCAGTGCTCAAAACTTTGTGTATGAGTGTGACCGATGTTTACGTAGATAGGAAAACTCATATATACAAAGACCGACCTTTGAAACTACCAGAAATGGTTCACAAGCATGGAAAACTAGTCAAACAGGCCAAAATACGATAATTGATCCAACAAGCAAAACACGTCAAAATACTCTAGGAAAGCTCACGAAATGAGCTTAAGTGTTTGCAAAAATCAAAGGAAATACCAAGGAAGGCTCTCAAATTTGAGTGTAAGCCAAAAGAAATTAGGGTGTTGCAGTCGTTAGAACAAAACCAAATCTGACCTTACTGAGGAACTACAGACCCTTCAATCAACAACCAACCCCTCGAAGTGCCTAACCCTTGAGACAACTTGTCTTTTTGTTTAGCTATACCCCCAGCCACTCCTATGACAAACCATGCATGCAAGTGAGGCCCTCTAGTTCTCACAACAAGGCATGTCAATGACTGTGGCCTTTTTTAGGTAGTTCTGTGCCGGCCACCTGAGATTTTGTGCCTCCAAAAGTGTTAACTAACCATGAATTAAAGCTACTAATGCAAACATTGGTACCAAGACTTGATCAGACCCCTACTAGCCATGATAGGTATTTCGTCAAACATATCACAAATATGAAATCTACAGGTCATAACAACATAACAACAGATCTAATCACAGGGTCTCATACTTATTTGAGATTCGTAAATAAGGATTGATTCCTTATCACAATAGCAACATTATCACCTATTAGGTCATATATTCATTGACATCTCCTGTACTAATAAAATCATGATGAGATCCATAAAAAATTCCTTCACAAATCGTACTCATAACCAACATATAACCAACAAAAATATCATGGATATAAAAACCATAATACCACATATGAACATGTAGATTTACACATGAAATACCAAAGGAGAAGGAGCTCTTATTAATGAATGCATATGCCAACCAAGTCAGGGACTTCCATGAACCACCCAACCATAGATTAGGTTGCACCAAATCTTTCTTTTAGCCAATCACCCCCATGCCATATTCCAAGCATGAATGTGGGACTCACAACAAAAACAACCAAGGCTTCCTCAAGCTTTACCGTATATCCCACCAAGGGATTCATAGGCCCAAAATCCTCATGAATACAACCATGCTTTATCGCAATCCCACGAGATCACTAGGCCTATACAAGCGTGGATGCCTCCACATCTCCCCACCCAAACTATGATGCATTTTTCTGTCTCAACCTCTTAGATTTACCATGTATCCTTCCATTACCAATCAAGGGATTCCTAGGCCTATGAGGTCACCACCCTCTTGGATTTACCATGTATAGGTATTTCGTCAAACATATCACAAATATGAAATCTACAGGTCATAATAGCATAACAACATATCTTAGCATAGGGTCTCATACTTATTTGAGATTCGTAAATAAGGATTGATTCCTTATCACAATAGTGGCATTATCACCTATTAGGTCATATATTCATTGACATCTCTTGGACTAATAAAATCATGATGAGATCCATAACCAAATTCCTCCACAAATCATACTTATAACCAACATATAACCAACAAAAATATCATGGATATAAAAACCATAATACCACATATGAACATGTAGAACTAACACTCCTTCTCCTCGTTGGACCCCTACATATATTACAATCTATAACACCTAACAATCCTTTAAGACCATACTTTCCTCAACTATCTAAAGATTCCCCAAATGTATGCGCCCATATCAGATCCAGTTGTTGGGGTTCAACTATTGTTATCCATATCAGATCCAACAGTTAAGGTTATGTCATCGTTGTATAGATAAGATTCAACAGTTGGGGTTTTCACGATGTAGATCAAACTATTTGTATAGTGAGGGTTTCGGTTGGCATAGTGTAGATCAGATTTTCGCAACACATTATGTAGTACTAATACCTTGGGGTTTCTATTACTAAAGTCCAAGCCCAATTTTCAGAGGATATTTGGCTATATAAAGATTTCTCGAATTCGGCCACTACAATATTGATTAGCTGGGAGTAAAAATCCTTCGAGAGTAAAAAAGAAAAAAAAATTATGGATCCATTTCAGGACGCTTGTAAGAGACCAATCCCATAAGATTCAGGATGACGAGCTGGTCGCAATGGTACCATTCACTTGTAAGCCCCCAATTTTCAAGTGGTCCCAAATTTTTCTCAACGTGGCTTCAAGTGACCCACGTCACTAGACTCATGATCTTGCCCTCATTCCAATCATATTATTCTTAAGTAAGATCAAAGTTTGACGGGGGCTAGTGTATGCTCAGTATCAAGTCTCAAGTTATGGCTGCAGAAAGGGTTGTCGAGAAAGTCGACAACCTCTCGACAACCTCAAGAAAAAATTCATTAACTTCCAAGTGTCCATTACGTCCCAGCTCCAATAAGTATTATAACCTATAAAGATGCCTCTTGAACCCATGAGGGAAGAACATAGTGTTGATGCACACTTAGAAGGAGAATCCATCCATCACATTCATTTCCATGGAGTTTGCCAATCTTCGAGCCATCAAACACCGAAGCTAGACATGTAAAAATTTGATGGCTATAACCCCATAGTATGGGTGGAATAAATGGAATATTATTTCCTCAATAATATATGGTAGCATGGAACTAAAATACATTAGGGAGCCCTTTACTTGGACCAAGAGAGATGGCAGTAGTGGTAGTGGCATAAGAAATGTTATCCAGGGAGGCCAACTTGTAACATGTTCTCAAATCCATTTGTGATCTCTTTGATCAAGAATCTCATTTTTTAGGTTGTCTCACTAAGCTTAGGAAAACATGTATAGTAAGGGACTACATTACATATATTTAGAAATTATCCATCAGAATGGACTAGGATATGCCTTTTGCTTGGAATGTTTCATTAGTGGCCTAAAGGAAGCCATCAAGGCCCATTTCCAAATACATCGCTTAACTACTTGGTTTGAAAAATGCTGCAAGGCCTTAGATGTAGAAGTCACCTTAAATTCCCAGTCCAATCATTCTAATTTCATCACGAAGGAACGTCCCACCTAGGGTAGGGCCCCACACAAACACTTAAAGTCCAAAAGGTGTCACTAATAGAAATGGTTGAAAGAAGTAAATAGGGACTCTGCTACTATTGTGATTACAAATACTCCCCAATACATAAATGCAAGGAACCAAAATTCATTCAAATTGATGCTACTAAAAACAACTCAATTGGATGGACCTCCATGCATTGAAGTACCTGAGGAATAAGCAGGTGAACTGAAAACTGACCCAGATAATGGTGTCAAAGCTATGCCAGATGAGCTAGTTACATCACTACATGCCTTGGTTGAAATTTATTCGCCGCAGACTCTAAAAATCCAAGGTTTTATTTACATCAGCCAGTAGTGGTGTTGATTAATAGTAGGAGCACTCATAACTTTGTCCATAAGAGAGTAGAAAAAGTTGGTCATTGTTTTGTACAGGAGGTATCTAATTTCCATGTCCTTATATATTATGGGGCGGGGGGGGCATGAAATGTGAAGGATGCTATGAAAATATTAAGCTTTAGATCGAGGATTGTCACCTCAAAACCTACATGTTTTCCATTGAAATGGGCGATTGCGACATTGTCCTTGGTGCTGAATGGCTTCGCACATTGGGTCCTATCACAATGTATTTCCATGAGTTATATATCATATGTAAGTAGAATGGGGACTCTCATACATTGATGGGGCTCATGGGAAGTTCTCCTACTATCATTAGTTCGCAATGAATGGAGACGCTTTTAGAAAAGGATCATCATGGGGTAGTAGGCCAGATTAATGTCATCCAGGCCATTGAATCCACTCCTCCTCATATTCATCCTGATATCACCACCATTGGGTCTGTAACAAACCTAAGGAGCTCCCACCCTCTAGGGGAGAACATGATCATAACATCCCTTTGGTCCCGGGTGCCCATTTACAAAATGTATATCCCTATCGATATCCTTTTGCACAAAAGAATGAAATTAAAAAAATCATCAAGGAACTCCTTGAAGCCAGTGTTATTCGTCCAATCACCAACCCTTATTCATGTCTAGTGGTTATGGTTCTAAAGAAAGATGGAGAATGGCGCATTTGAAATCACTAGGCTGACCAAACAGGGAAGCATAAAACATGGAAGTAACAATTTATATGGATAAGAATGGAGGGGAGATTATCATTGGGGCCTATTTCCTTACTATAATTGGAGTTTAAAATATTTTTTGCAAGCACCCCCACAATCCTCAAGCTTATGCGGGGAATAGCAATAATGAAGGTGGGGTACTTCATATTGTTAGAATTTGTTTCTTTGGTGGCCTTTCTAATATATTGTAGGTTTTCTTGTGCTTCCACACATTTTGTTTAATATCCCTATAGTATCCCTAACCTAGAGGAATTTTATTTACAAGGCAAGGAGCAGTTGAATATTTTTCTGTTTGAGAGGATCAAGTGCTATTTGTACTTTTTTGCTTGGTTTGGAACCTGCATAATACAGTTAGTGATGATAACATGGTTTCCAATGAAAACTAGAAGAGACTCATAATTGGATTTACCAATATCCATATCTTCCTTCACAAAAGGAAATAGCATTGCCACTATAAGTTATTACCATACCATCTTGCGAGTACCAAACAAGGGGCCAAGTTTAGAGAAGAAGGAAGAGACCTAACTTAATTTAAACACCATTGCATACAATTTATGCTTATTTACTTAAACTCAGATTTCCTTTGATATAGGATACAATTATTAGATTTGGATAATGGACTCATCCAAGTATGGTATATAAATGGGCTAAGACTATCTTAGAAATATAGAACAATGGATAGGATTGGCGAAGTTACAAATAGAATTAAGGTCTTCTTAAGCTTAATAAGGCCTTGCTAGAGTTCCTCAATGTAACAGCCCTAGTAAAATTCCGTGTAAAAACATATAAGGCCATAGTGATGGGACACATATTCCATTATGAATGGTAGGGAAAAAATCCTAGTAGTTGTTGATTCGGTTTATTATGGCTAAGGAAATTGGCAAAGGCAATGGCAAAGGTTTTGGAAAGTAATGAGGCACTAATTGGCATTTTATTTATGAAAATAATGGAATTAGGAGAAAAGGAAGGTGAGAGGTCACACGTTGCATGTGAGGAGGAAAATGAAGGAAAAAAATGAAAAACGAAGAAACAGAGGCCTCATTAATAAAAAAGCTTCTAAGGATCAGTGGGCAAGACTTGGCCAGTTCAGTGTTGGATCTCTCTCATTATTCTCTCTCTCTCTCTCTCATAGTCTTGGATACTTAGAGTTTTCTTGGAGCTCCCTTGGAGGGTGTTGCATATTTGGATTCTTGGATCAAGAAGGAAAATGAACAGAAGGAAAGTGGAAGAGGGCACAGACATCAGCAACTACATCATATTTTCTTGCAAGTATTGAGTTCCATGTATGTTTTCCTCACTAGTTTTTGCATGCATGACACATGCATGTGGTTTCTTGGTCATGATCTATCACTGGCATTGAGGATTGCCTGGATTGATAGTGGATTTTCCTAGCCTTGCCATGTTTTGGATATCCATGGTCTTGTGGGTTTTTTTTCCTTGTTAATGGTTGGTTCTCATGTTTCCTTAGCTTGGGTTGAACTATTATTTCCCATAGCCTTGGTTGGACAAACTATCTAGAGCCATGGAACAAATTGGGTTGAGTTACTAGTCCCGTAGCCTGGGTTGGAAAAATGCTCTGGAGCTCTTGGTGGGTTGAGTTATTAGTCCCTTAGCTTTGGTTGGACAAACTCTCTCGAGCCTGGTAAAAGATATGGGTTGTGTTACTAGTCCCATAGCCTTGGTTGGACAAACGCTCTAGATCCCGACAAAAGTTATGGGTTGAGTTACTAGTCCTGGGAGCTAGGTTGGAACAAATACTTTTGAGCCTTAGAAGGCTAGGATAGAGACCGATCTGATTTTGGTTTTGTGATGTTTGATCGTGAGGTGGAATCATTATTTGATACGTTGAGGTGGATGGCCTCTAGAAGCCCTGGATGAGTTTTGATTGATTTTTTCTATGAGATGCCATATTCATGCTTGGAATATGGCATGGGGGTGAATGGCTGAAGAGAGATTTGGCTCAACCATTCTATGGTTGGGTGAAACGTGGAAGTCCCATCCCGGGTTTGGATTTTTCGTCATTAATGAAAGCTTATTTTTCCTTGTATCTATATGAGCATTATGATGGATTATATGTGGCTTATATGACTATGATTTCATTGGTATTTCTGTCCCTATTATGTTGGTTATGTATGTATTTTATGACAACATATATGTACGGATTTCATTATGTTCTTACTTTTTATTGAACTATCAATGTATACATGACCTAATGGATGAAATGGAAGTTAATGTGATAAGGAGACAATGCTTCATAGAGAATCTTACATAAGTATGAGACCCATATGCTCAGATCTATTATTTACACCTATAGGTTGCATATTTACTAAGTGTTTGACAAAATGTATGTCATGGTTAGGCTTAGTCAGGTCAAGCCCTTGATCAAGTTTTGTGTTAGAGGTTTTTCCTTGTTGTTATTTAATGTCTTGGAGAGTCTCATCAAGGTCTAGGCATTGGTTTGGAGACTAGCCCTAAAAACGTGGCTTAAATATCACAATCTCTAGCACAGAACTAGCTAATAGACATTGCAGTCTCTCCCTTGTAGGCATTGTGGGAGTGACTATAGGTTAACAATCTCACTCATGCCTTGTCATGGGGGAAAATCTATGTCTATTTCATTGCAATGTTAGGTTAACTTTGGGTTTGGGCACTTGGAGTGGTGGATTAGCTCCTAGGGGTCCTGAAGCACTCGAGGGATGTTTGTATGGTGTGTTTCCATCGATTCCATTTCCTTAAGGTTACCTAGGAGGTCGAATCATAGCATAGTGGCCTCTCATCACATGTTTACCCCGGCTATCCAATTTTTTCGATAGATGTGGGAGGAGGGTGTTACATAGTGGTATCAGCATGTGGTTGTGCTCTCCTTGGTTTGTTTATTGATCATGCTTTCATGTTGGTTGCATATGTGTTCCTTATGCATGTAGTCCATGTGGTTGTTGCATTTTCATGATGTTGATCATGGTTGTAGTGATGTCACCATGTGAAGGTTGAAGGTGTGGTCATGGAGTATGTCTTCATGTGTGTATGGTTGATTATGCATAGTTGTGCATGTCAGTGATCACATATTATCAAGTGCATGTGAGGTGGTTGTTTTTGTCAGTCATGAGGACAAGTTTTGCATAGTTGGTATGGTCATACATTGATGACTGGACTCTAGCTAGAATGGTGTGTATATGGTTTTTTACTCATGTGTTATATGTATATATGCGGTTGTTATGCTTCTATGGTCTTGGTTCTAGTTATGCATGAATAATAGGTCAAATATACCTTGAGAAGTCATTATATGAAATTTAGGTCATCATGATGCTATTGGCTGTTATGATGCTAATGTGTTGGCTAAGATAGAGTAGGAGATGCAGATCATCGTAATGAGGTTGCAACATTAGACTTTGGGGTAAGAGTAGATCGTTGTAAAAGTATTGTATGTTTGGCATGCAGGTATGTAAGTTAAGGATTGACATATGCATTAGGTTTATATACATTAGGTTTATGTAGATGTCTTTTGATGTTATGGTTACATTCACGATTGACGTTAGTTTATTAGTGTAGTTATACGCACATGTGTCGAATAGTAAAGAATGATAGTAACCTGTAGTTGTATGCATTGTTATTGTTGTTTTATATTAGATAACCTGATGATAGTGTTATATGATGTTGATGAGTATGTTATAGGTTAACTTGTTGTTATATGACATTTATCTTGACGATTAGGTTATATGTTGTCGATGAGCATGATATATAACGTATGGTTGTTATATGCTATTAACTTGATGACTAGGGTAATTTCATTGAAATCTTGATGTTGTAATTTGGATGCTCATATGCTTGATGGTTATATTCATTTCATTGAAGATCTTGATGTTATATGTATTGTGTTAACTTGTTTTGACCTATGCATATGGTTATCGTTGTGATATTCAAGTATGAGTCAACTTATTGTGACATTGTGTTGTACTAATATAGATTTATCGTACATGTGTCATTTCTATGCATAAATGATAAATTCTTATGAGTTTATGATGTGAATATGTTAGTTAGTGTTATGGATATCATGATCTTATTTATGTTTGTGTTGACATGTTGTAAATTTATATCTTTCTAACTAGATTGATTGTGCAAACAAGATAGCCTCCCTTGAGGTACACTAAGGTATGAGTTTGCTTATGTAGTATACTTGGTGCTTCATTCTTGATTATGTCGTCTATTTGATATTGAGTGTTTTCTAGTTGATTCACTTAACATGGTATGTTTGCAAGTTGGTTGGATGTTTGATGAATTTCATAATATGAGTATGTGTTTATAAGGTTTCTTGTCGAAATGATCTTGTTTTAAGAATATTGTACTAACACATATGCGTTGAGACAACTAATATGTAATTTAATATAGTAGGTGACATTTGTAGCATTGTGTCTAAGGACTATGAACAGACCATGAATTATGACATGATTGTTAGTCTTGGTAAAGGTGTATCTTAAATTGATAGATATGATTGTCTTGATATTTAGAGCATGTTGTTGACATGTGTGAGCAGTTGCAGGGTAACATGTTAGGTATTAGTGTTACAAGGTAACAATTGATGTGTTTATATAACTAACAGTTGGGTGACGTGACAATATGTAGTAAGCCTCAATTGAAGCAAGGTACAAAGGGAAAAAGAAAGGAATTAGATTCCTTGGGTATGTTTGGAAACCCTAATTTGAAACGAATGAGTGCCTTGCATACAAGGAATCTCTTAAACTTGATTTTGTTTGACATTATGTGGATATGTGCTAGATTCATGAACATGTACTTGACAGGTATATTAGTTAATCTTTAGTTATAGGTGGATCTGTCAAAGGATTGGACTCCCTTGAGAGATGACATGGATGTGTTCGGTTATAAAGCAGTGTGCTTGACACGACAAGGTATGGTAACTAGTGTATTGTTATATTTATTTATGCACTGACATTTATGTGTAGATGGCAGTATGATGCAAGGGATTGCATGGTGAATATATTGCCACAAAATCTTGAAGAAGGCTCGGGTTGAGCTTTCCTTGGGAACCATGGGGATTGAGTCATGGTGTTTTTTGCTAGTCTTGTGCTTTTGGTCTTTTGGTTCTTTATTATGATTGATTTTGATTTTGTTTGCATTTGGTGCATGGCCATGCAACTTGGGTTGTGGTGTCGTTATTAGTTTCATGGTTTCCTTCTTGCTTGTTTCTTGTCTTTCTTTCTATGTTTTGAGTGTCTTGGGAACTAGTTGGGGAAGAGGTACATTGATGGAGCTCAGGGAGAGCTATGTGGAATCCAACAGGTAATTTATGGACTTAGATGAAGCTCGGTGTATGAGTAAGTGTGGTGGAAGGTAAGACTATGATAGTCAGTTGGACTGGTTCGTTCCATTGTGGTAAACAAACGATGGTATTATGGACATGAGAAAGGTAACCAGAAAAGGTAAAGTAAATGGACTTGAGATGTTGGATGGATTGACTAAGTTGGGAATGTTGGTTCTCAATGTTGTGCATGAATGAAGGAAGTTCTCTTAACCTTGACCTTGATGTCTAGTATTTACATTGTGATCATGATTGCTTTATGTTAATGATTATATGCATATATGCATGTATGTATGTTTTTATCTTATAGGGTCATCATGGATCGTGATTGTTTTATGACAATTTTTATGTATATATGTGTCTATGTATCTATGTCACTATCTAACATGGTCATCAAGAATCATTTAGGTGGAGGAATGATGGCTTATGCAGGCAAATGACATGAAGAGGTTCCTGGTCTTACGAGGAATCAATTGGGAAGAGTAGTCATGATAAATATATGAGGTCAGTATCATGTAGTTGTGAGTTGATATTATATGATGATATTATTTATATGTTATGGATAGGTTATACTAAGGGATACATCAACGAAATTAAAGTAGTGTAGGTTGCGGCATGTGGGGACAATCACGGATAAGAAACTAGAAGCAAGGTTGCATGGTAGAGGTAGTGTGGTTTTGGATGTGTGGTATTACTGTTGTGCATACATCATACATGTTGTACATGTTGCTTCTGTGATGATTGTGCACATGCAGTATTGTGCATATGTAATGTGTGTACATGTTGTTTATGCAGTTTTATGTACTAGCTGTTAGTACAAATAACATTGAATAAATGTTGGATATTCAGTGTTGGGTATAGATGGTGCTATGTACATGTTGGATATACGATGTTGTGTACATAATATACTATGTGCATGATGGATATGTGGTGTTGTATGCATATGGTTCTTTGTGTGTGTTGGATATGTGGTGCTGTGTACAAATGATGCTATGTACATGTTGGATATGCAGTACTATGTACATGTGGTGTTGTGTGCATGTTGTACATTTGGTACTATGTACATATGGTGTGGTGTGCATGATCATACAAGTGGTGTTGTGTTCATGTGGTTCCATGTACATGTTGTACAAGTGGTGTTCTGTGCATGTGGTACTGTGTACTTGTCGTGCATGTGGCACTGTGTACATGTGGTGTTGTGTACATGTCGAGCATGTGGTATTGTGTACACGTTGTACAAGTGGTGTAGTTTACATGTGGCATTGTATACAAATTATGTAGGTGGCACTGTGTACATGTCATGTTGTGCACACATTGTGTAGGTGGTGCAGTGTATGGTTGGTACTATGTACATGTTGTACATATGGTACTAGTGCACATGTGGCATTGTGTTCATGTCATACATGTTGTGTCGAAGGCATGTGGTACTAGGTATGTGCATTATGTAGGTGCATGTAATGTGTGGTGTTGTACATCATGTATATATGTATTGTGTTGTGTTTCACACCGGGTGTGGGTGTATGTATTATGTTATGCATTGGATGTAGATGTATGTATTGTACTGCATATAATGGGTGTAGGTGTATGTGTTGTATATCAAGTGTAGGTGCATGTATTGCATGGATTTGTATGTCGTGTGTGGTCGTATGTGTGTGATGCACACTATGTATATGTGCACCTAGTTGAGGAGAAGGGACTAGGTGTTTGTTGAGTGTGTCAACCGATTTGGTATGCGTATGAAATAAGAACAAAGGAAAAAGTAAGGATCGATGAAGGATAAGTATCGATATCTTATTTCAGCTTTATTATACATGTGGTTTATGATTATTGTTTATGATTATTACATGTGAATTATGATTCTCGTTTATGATGGTTACATGTTACGTATGATTTTGATGGTCATGTTTTGACCTATCCTGATGTGATATTTTTATACATGTTTTGGTCAAATGTGCTAGTTTGACTTGTTGCGATAGGAAGAGAACAGGATTACACATGTAACTTATTGACGAGCCACCAATGAGGTATGATTTGAATTTATTTCAATTTATTTTGAATATAATGGATGTTATGTGATTGGAACAGGAATGCATGAACATGCCTAGTTGAGTGGTTGAAATCGACTACAAGAATTAATAGTGTTAGTAAAAGGAATTGGAAAATGCAGTAGTATGTTGATAAAGAATTTCCAGAGCACGGCCATTGTGGTACACTAGTACCCAATAGTGTCCATTGATTTCCAAGAGCATGTTATGACTAATATGATGTTTTTGAGGAAGGGATATGCCTTGGTTTTTATATCTTCTGATGCGAGGAAGCCTTGCCAAGGGATGGACTGCCTGAGATGGGGGTTCTAGCAGAACTTAGAAGGTGAGTGATTGCATGGAAGGGGTCACTAGAGTTCCTGAGGGAATGTGTAGCAGAGAAAGGAAGGCTAGGGATGGATTTGTTTTGGTAATTAGCATTTCCAGATGGAATCAGATACACATTGGGAGTGTGCCTCAAAACAATGAGTCAGTAATTGTTCACTGAGAAGACAAGTGGCACAAGATTATAGTGCTAGACATTGGATAAACTTTCACTGTGGTGGTGGATTCTGGACTTCCTGGGAAGGAGGTGAATCTCGGTATTACTTGAGGGTGGAGGGTGAGCCTCTAGATCCCCTTGTTACAGATACACACATCGTATCTTTTTATTTTCTAGTTGAGAAAATGTGTGTATGCGTATATTATTGTAAATACTATATCGAGCTGGATTCATAAAGCTCCATAGACAGTATGGTTGTTTGCTGGTTGAAACAAATGTGTATGTGTATATGTGGATTGTAAATATCATAATGAGCTATGTTTTAAAGCTCCATTAAATGGTATTCTTTTCATGTTTCAGTAGTCTTCATTGTAAATACCACAACAAGCTATGTTATAAAGCTCCATGGGTAGTATGTTTTGTTTTCAGCAGTCTTGCTGGCTATAGGTGTCAATGAACACTGAGGACAGTGTTTCCCCAAGAGGGAGGGTTCTATAATAGCCCTGGTAAAATTCTATCAGAAAGTATATAAGGCCATAGTGATGTGACACGTATTCCAATCTAAATCGTGGGGGAAACATCCTAGTGGGTGTTGATTCGATTTATTATGGCTAAGGAAATTGGCAAAGGCAATGAAAATGGTTTTGGAAAGGCATGAGACATTAGTTGGCATTTTATTTATGAAAATAATGGAAATTGGGAGAAAAGGAAGGTGAAATGTCACGAGTTTCATGTGAGGAGGAAAATGAAGTAAAATAATGGAAAATAAAGAAAATAGAGGCCTCATTAATAGAAATGCTTCCGAGGATAAATGGGAAAGACTAGGTCAATTAAATGTTGAAGCTCTCTCATTATTCTCTCTCTCTCTCATACTCTTTGTAGAAATTCTGACTGTAGATCAACCTGATAATGCAATATAACTAAAGCAAAATACTTTAATCTACTTTTACAATCAAACTTGTGGAAGATTAATAGATTGAGCAAGGAACACATATAACCAAAAGAAGAATCAATGCATATGAAACATAGAAGAATACTCTAGGGAAAGCCTTAGCTAAAAACCCTGCTATCTGTATTATCATACAAGTGGAAATATATTAGGATTACACAAAGCTTTAGCTCTCACAGCTAGCCAACTCTCAGTACAATCCCTCACATATGCCCATAGACAAAATAGACTGCTCATATGCCTTCTCCTCTACCCTCCAAGATCCTATTTCCTTGCGTTGTTTCTCCTGGGTGATCCAGCTGTTACAAAGTGTAACAAATTTGTAACACTGTTCACTCACACTGATCTTACACCCTGTAAAACTGCACAAATTTCAAGGAATGAATTCCTTCTGCATGCATGAGTTTTGTTTATAGGAAAACTCATGCAACTAATAGTACACTGTCCCTATCTTTAATCTCAACTGGGTCTTTCTCTAAATAGACATGCATGAGTTACTAATGAGAGAATCTTCAGTTATCTAGACTACACTAATTGGATGCATGCATGCATTAGCTGACTGAACTCACAATTAGTTCCTCAAATAGTTTGGAACTAATTTGATTGGACTTAACTCAGTAAACTGAGCTAACTAATTAAAACTCAAATATAACTCATCCTTATCTCCTTAATTAAGGGATAATATCCTTAATTTGAGGATAACTGTTGCATGACTTCACAAAGACTTCTAGCTTGAATTTCTCCAACTAAATAACTCAAGATGAATTAATTAATTATTTTTCAAGTAGCTGGTGAGACTAAATTCGAATTTTAATTCTCAATTTTAATTCAAGGAAAAATTAAAATTGGAATGTTCTTGTTGCCACATTTAAACACTCCCTCTCAACAAGAAAGGGATTATTCGCCACCCCAATCTTGTGTCTATGGAACTCGAATTTACACTTCGACAATGCCTTTGTCAAAATGTCAGCATCTTGCTCCTCGGTCGAAATATACTGCAACAACATGATCCTCTTCGCTACACAGTCTCTGAGATGATGATATCGGACGTTGATGTGCTTGGACTTATCATGAAATACTGGATTCTTAGAGAGTTTGATACAACTCTAATTATCGTAATAGATCACATTTGGATCCATCCTCTGTTCAAACAAACCAACTAGAATTTTTCTCATCCAGATGGCCTCACATGTTGCCTGACTTGCAGCCATGTATTCAGCGTCTGCCGAGCTGAGTGCAACTGACCTCTGTTTCCTGTTGTACCAAGAAACTATAGCTGACCCAAGGTTGAAAATTCCTCCTAATGTGCTCTTCTGATCTAATGGACTCCTTGCCCAATCTGCATCAGTGAAGTTGTGTGGCTTCACTCCCTCTGTTCTTCTGTACCATAATCCATATTGAGATGTGCCTCTGAGATATCTCAATACTTGCTTTTTCGCCTTCCAAAACATCTTGGTAGTCTGAACCGTAGCTTGACTCAACTGGTTCATAACATAGAACAAATCTAGTCGTGTGTTCACTAAGTACATCAGTGAACCCACAAGTTGCTTGTACACAATAGCCTCTACTACTTCTCCTGAAGTAGCATCCTCCTTCCTCCAGTTACCTCCTAGAGGAGTCTACATGGGCTTTCACTTATCCATGTGGAATCTCCTGAGTATCTCGTTGGCACACTGCCCTGAGACACAAACAACACCCCATGTCTTTTGTCTCAAATTATCTTCCAAGGTCCTTGCAAGACATGATCAACTGATCATAACCTATCAATATGAGATCATCAACATAAAGTACAATGATCAACTACTTACCTTTCACCATGATGTTGTACAGGTTCGCATCCGCTTCACTCCTTGTGAAGCCCAACCCAGTGAAGTAGTTTTCTATCCTAGTGTACCAAGCACGAGGTGCTTGCTTCAGCCCGTACAAAGCTCTCTTGAGTCGGCACACATGTGACTGACGATCGAATGTCTCAAAACCTTCTGGCTGCTCTATGTACACCTCTTCCTCAATCTTGCCATTGAGGAATGCAGTCTTCACATCCATATGATGCATCTTCCAACCCATCTATGCTGATAGTGCCAACATCGATCTGATAGATTAGTACCTTGCGACAGGAGAAAAAATCTCATCATATTCAATCCCCTCGACCTGTGATAAATCACAAGAAACAGATATTGCCTTATGTTTCTCCACAATAACATCAACAACTTTATTTACCTTGTAAAGCCAATGGGAACTCACAACTAACTTGTTCTTCGGTCTTGGAACCACATCCCAAACACTGTTACGAACTATGGAGTCATACTCCTCCACCATAGCATCAACCCAAATCAGCTGTTTCACAGCTTCCTCAAAGGAAGATGGCTCGGTCTCAACACATTCCTCAACAAGGGCCATGTATCTAGTGTACCTCTCACGTGACCTCCTCTGTCTGCGCTGAGAAGATGGTTCTCCCACATTCTCTCTCGCATCGGACAACAATCTGTTAGCTTCTCTTGTGTGCTTTCTTCCATCTTTGGAGACTCTGCTTGAGTGGAGGTCTCCACTCTTGGATCCTCTACATGTAGCTACTCCATATCAGTCTGAGGCTCCTCCTCCTTGGTAACCAACAATTCCTCCACAGCCTCTAGTCGAAGCTCCCTCTCAAAGAAAACTCTCATGGCCTTCTACTCATCAAATTTGTGATCTTTACGAACCACTGTTCTCTGAATAGTAGGAAAATACACCCAATAGTTGTGGGGTGTATCAGTGTACCCCACAAGTATCCCCAACTCGGCTGTCGGCTCAAGCTACTTCCGTACATCCTTTGTCACATGGCAATATACCGATGAGCCAAATATCCTGAAGTGACCCACATATGGTCTCTTACCAGAGAAAGCTTCCTCTGGTGTCTTCATCTCAATTATGCAATGCGAGCTTCTATTCTACAAATAGACCGATGTGTTGCATGCCTCAACCCACAAGTGAAGTGGTAGGCCTTGGTCATGCAACATTACCCATGCTACCCCTACAATAGTTCTATTCTTCCTCTCGGCCACCCCATTCTACTGTGGGTTATGAGGTACCGTCAACTCTCGTTTAATTCCTTCAGCTGCATAGAAGTCCTTAAACTCTTGAGAGATGTATTCCCCACCATTTTCGCTTCTCAAGTCCTTGATCTTCTTCCCTGATTCTTTCTCGATCAAAGCTTTGAACTCAAAAAACTTGGAGAAGGTTTGGTTCTTCTTCTTCTGCATGAAATAAATCCATCATCTATGAGAATAATCATCAATGAAAATCACATAATACCTTTTCTTCACTGTGGATGCCGTCGAGAATGGTCCACACAAATCAATATGAACTCGCTCTAAGATCACTTTTGCTTGACTGTCTCGATCATGAAAGGAAGACTTTGCATACTTTCTCAAGGTACAACCTTTGCATGTGTCAACTTGCTCAAGTTTACCTTTGGGAAGTCCTGTAGATATCTATTGCATTATCTTCAAGGCCCCATGATGCAAATGCCCCAACCGCCTGTGCCACAACTCACCAATGTCTTGGATTTGCACCAATTCTTCTTTCAAACTCAATGTCGCACAATCATCTACCTCTAGTTTATAGAGATTCTTCACTCGAATCCCGATCCTCTTGGTCTGACACATGGCTATGTTTCTTAGGAACGCCTTTCCTTTACTGAAGACAACATCATAGCCTTTTTCCATCAACATTGTGACCAATACCAAGTTCTTCTTCAGTCTAGGCACATACTTCACATCTTTCAAGGTGAGAGGAGCTCCATGCTCCCTCTAAAAAGCAACCGTGCCCACTCCTGAAATATTGTACTTTCCATTGTCATCCATCTCTATGTGCATCTTGAGGTATTTCTCCTTCAAGGTACTGAATAAAATTTTATCGCTGGTCATGTGGAATGAGGCTCCACCGTCAAGATACCAACCACAACCCACCATCAATGACACCATGCATGCGATGAGGGTAAAGTCCATTTCAAACTAAGAGGTTAATGCCTCACCTTCCAAACCTTTCGAGGATCCCTTCTTGGATTTCTTCGATGGGAAATTAGTTGCATAATGTCCCATCTCATGACAGTTAAAGCATCTCATTTTAGACTTGTCAACCTTCTTCCCGCCATGAGAAGAATTTGATTCGGAATGGGAAGCCTTCTCGTCCCCTTTCCTTGCCTTACATGCTAAGGCCAGATTTTCTTCATCATCATTCTTGGATGAAGAAGCATCTCGTGTACTCCTCTTGCTCTCCTCCTGCATCAGATCCGACCACAGTCATTCCCAATCTGGTAGTTTCTCCCTTCCATTCACAGAGTCCTGGTAACTATTCCGTCTCTTTGGAAGGCCGAGGAGAGTGAGGCTCACCATATCATCATTGGAAATAGTTATTCCCACACTATCAAGCTCATCTCTGCAGGTGGTGAGCTTGTTCAAATATGTTGAAATAGTATCACCCTTCTCCATCTTGATTTTTCGAAGCTTATCCTTAAGTGCCAGTTTCCTCTAGTAACTATTGTTCTGGTAGAGGTCCTTCAATGTCTTCCACATTGAGAACAAATTATCCTTCCCATGGAGATTCGAGACAATATGGTCTCAAACTCCCTCCAGGATGATCCATATCGCCTTCTCCACACACTTCTTCCACTCAGCCAATTCTAGTGCATTAGTTGTAGTTGGCTTTGGGATTTCTTGATCAATGAAATCCTTCAAGCCATTTTCTTCTAATACAGCTTCCATTCTATCTTTCCATGCTATTTAATTCGAGCTGCCTCCCAAGGCATACTCGAGTCTCAAGCCGTAGAATGCCATTGACCAAATTGAAATATGAGATGAACTCAATTTGTACATGCAACCCCGAACTTCAAACTTCGAATTCTCTTCTCAGTATACTGTTCACATCTCTGATAACCTTTTCTTTGATCCCATGTAGAAATTCTGACTGTAGATCAACCTGATAATGCAATATAACTAAAGAAAAATACTTTAATCTAATTCTACAATCAAACTTGTGGAAGCTTAATAGATTTGAGCAAGATCAAGCGGAACACATATAGCCAGAAGAAGAATCAATGCACATGAAACACAAAAGAATACTTTGAGGAAAGCCTCAGCTAAAAACCCCGCTATCTGTATTATCATACAAGTGGAAATATATCAGGATTACAAAAAGCTTTAGCTATCACAGCTAGCTAGCTCTCAGTACAATCCCTCATAGATGCTCACAGACAAAATTGATTGCTCATATGCCTTCTCCTCTGCCCTCCAAGATCCTATTTCCTTCGTTGTTTCTCCTAGGTGATCCAGCTATTACCAAGTGTAACACTGATCACTCACACTGATCTTACACCCTATAAAACTGCACAAATCTCAAGGAATGAATTTCTCTTGCATTCATGAGTTTTGTTTATAGGAAAAATCATGCAACTATTACTACATTGTCCCTGCCTTTAATCTCAACTGGGTCTTTCTCTGAATAGACATGCATGAGTTACAGATGAGAGAATATTCAGTTATCTGGAGTACACTAGTCTAATGCATGCATGCATTAACTGACTGAACTCACAATTAGATCCTCAAACAGTTTGGAACTAATTTAACTAGACTGAGTTTACAGCTCAAATATAACTCATCCTTATCTGCTTAATTTAAGGGATAACTGTTGCATGACTTCAAAAAGACTTCTAGCTTGAATTTCTCCAACTAATTAACTCAAGATGAATTATTTAATTTTTTTTCAAGCAACTGGTGAGACTAAATTCGAATTTAATTCTCAATTTTAATTCAAGGACAAAATAAAATTGGAATATTCTTGTTGTCACATTTGAACACTATTGGATACTTAGAGTTTTCTTGGAGCACTCTTGGAGGGTGTGGCATTATTGGATTCATGGAGTAAGAAGGCAAAGGAAGAGAAGGAAAGCGCAAGAGGGCATCGACATTAGCAACTACATCATATTTTCTTGTAGGTACTGAGGTTCATGTTTTCCTCACTAGTTTTTGCATGCATGGCACATGCATGTGGTTTCTTTTTCATGATCTATCCCTGTAATGGAGGATTTCCTAGATTGATAGTGGATTTGCCTAGCCTTACCATTTTTTGGATAGCCATGGTGTTGTGGGTTTATTTTCCTTGTTTCTGGTTGGTTCTCATGTTTCCTTAGCTTGTGTTGAGCTATTAGTTCCCATAGACTTGGTTGCACAAATGCACTAGAGCCTGGAACAGATTGGGTTGAGTTACTAGTATTGTAGCCTTGGTTGGACAAACGCTCTGTAGCCTTGGAACAACTTGGGTTGAGTTGCTAGTCTAGTAGCTTGGGTTGGACAAACGCTCTAGAGCCCTTGGTGAGTTGAGTTACTAGTCTCGTAGCCTTGGTTGGACAAACACTCTAGAGCCTGGTAAAAGTTGTGGGTTGAGTTACTAGTCCCAGAGCCTTGGTTGGACAAACGTTGTGGAGCCCAGTAAAAACTGTGGGTTGAGTTACTAGTCCTAGGAATTGCATTGGAACAAACACTCTGGAGCCCTAGAAGGTTGACATAGAGACCGATTTGATGCTAGTTTTTTGGTGTGCGCCCGTGAGGTGGAACCATTGTTTGATGGGTTGAGTTGTTTGATGTGTTCTATGAGATCCCACATCCATGATTAGAACCATTGTTTGATTGCTAAAGAGACATTTGGCTCAACCATTCTATGGTCGGGTGGAATGTGGAAGTCCCATCTCGGGTTTGGATTTTGAATCATTAACGAAATGTTATTTATCCTTGTATCTCTATGATCATTATGATGGGATATATGTGGTTTATAGGGTTGTGATTTCATTGGTATTTTTGTCCCTATTATGCGGGTTATGTATGTATTTTATGATAGCAGATATGTACAAATATCATCATGTTCTTACTTGTTATTAAATGATAAATGTATCTATGACCTAATGGATGAAATGACAACTAATGTGATAATGAGAGAATGCTTCATAGCAAATCTCAGATAAGTATGAGACACATATGCTCAGATCTGTTAGGTTTGGTTAGGTCAAGCCCTTGATAAAATTTTGTGTTAGGGGCTTTGGCTTGGTGTCATTTAATGTCGTGGAGAGTCTCATCAAGTTGTAGGCATTGGTTTGGAGACTAACCTTAAAAAAGTGGCTTAAATCTTGTAGTTTGTGGCTCAGAATTGGCTGATAGAGACTGCAGGCTCCCCCTTGCAGGCATTGTGGGAGTGACTATAGATTTACAATCACACTCATATCTTTTCATGGGCGCGACTCTGGGTCTAATTCATTGAAATTTTAGGTTAACTCTGGGATTGGGCACCTGGAGTGGTGGATTAGCTCCTGGGGGTCCTTAAGCACCTAAGGGATGTATGTATGATGTATTTTTGTCGATTCCATTTCCTTAAGGTTACTTAGGAGTTCGAATCATATCATAGTGGCCTCTCGTCACATCTTTACCCCGGCTAGCCGATTGCTTGGGTAGATGTGGGAGGAGGGTGTTACATTCAAATCTATTGATAAATAGAAAGGAAGGCCTAACTTATTCATAAAAAACGTTACTTTTTTCTTCCTGGTAAGGAGGTTTGTTTGTGTGCAAGAGAATATTTCAAAAATCCCTTGACTATTTTAATTCCCACTCTTCTACTGATAGTAGTAGTGAACATTGCCCGATTTATGGATAAAACATAGAACATAACCTTTGGACTACAGAGATAGCCCTCTTGTCAATATTCAAGTGTTTTTGCTATCTTGTTTGAATTTAAACATTTGAGAACCAACATTATCAAACTCATTTTCTTCCTTTTAAGAATTTCTTGAAATGTCTCAGGAAATAAAGTGATGTGATTCTCCACATAGATTTTCCTTTTTAGGTGAGGATAATGTGTATTTGGAGAGGAGTTAGTGGACCAAACTTCAAGTATTTTAAATCTGACCTTATTTGTGTTTAATATTTCATGGCAAACAAATTCTTCCATGTACAATAATTCCTATATAAAATTAAACAACCCAAAGTAAAAAGACATCTAAAACCAACTCCCTACAATGAATGCTACAATTTATAAACATACTGTGGAAAATTGTGATTGGAAAAGGAAATTGTGATGTTGTACACTTAGCAATAGATACACATATAGGGGACAAAGTCACAATTAAGAAGATAAGCAATATTTTTTTAGCATTTTTCTAATGCAACCTGGATACTAAGCGAAATCAAGCTTTTCATATTGTTTCAACATCCTGACATTGTAGAAATCAAGCATATCATGCTACCTCCCTCACAAAGAGAATTCAAAGACATTTATGTGGTATTTGAACTTATGGAGTCTGACCTACACTAGGTTATAAAGGATAATGATGACTTGACACCAGAAAATTATCAGTTCTTCATGTACCAACTTCTTTGAGCATTAAAATACATACATACAAGTATTCTCTCTTGGGTAATGAAAATCCCTTAATAATGTTGTTGCTTCTCTTGTGGCTTCTAGTATGAGAAATGAAAACTTTTGTGAGCTTCTATTTTGTGAGTTCCTATTTATGGTACAAGGTTGACTATAGTGGCACACATTTACAGTATCCTAAGTCATGAACTTTTGCATGTGTTGTGGATTTTGCAGACAAGTTTAGTTTGACTCTACTATATAATTTCCTTTTTCATAATGGATAAACCATGTCCTTTTACCATTAAATACCTGCTTACATGGTCTTAACATTTATTTATTGTCCCAAATATATATTCTGCAGTGTGTGTGGTTCACATAAGATTTGAGCACATGTTAATGCATGTTTGATGTTGAAAATTATGTTGCATATTGAGCACTTCTATTCTGATTTTTGGAGCTATATTGTTTTGTAGCAAATGTGTTTCATTAGGATCTCAAGCCAAAGAATGTCCTTGCCAATGTGGATTGTAGGCTCAAAATTTGTGACTTTGGCTTAGCAAGAGTTGCCTTCAATGACACTCCTACAACAATCTTCTAGATTGTATGGCCTTGTACACTTATTTTTTTATTGATATTTCATAATTGAATATTTTTTTGTCAAGAATTTTATTTTAGTTTAGACATGTTTGAATTTAATGCTTGACTTGAGGCAATGTGCTAGTTGTGTTTGAAATTACAACTCTGTGGTTTATAGGATTATGTTGCTACACGATGGTACCAGGCTCTTGAGTTATGTTGTTCCTTTTTCTCAAAGGTATGGTTTTGACTTTTCTGGACTGAGTTTGCATTTTCATCCATATTTGAGTTTTTTAATTGGTAAGAATTTGAATTGTTCATATTTTCTCATAGGAAACTTCATTTCAGTATTCTTCATGCTTGGTTTCTATGTTATCTATCCTCAACAAAAGTTATACTTTTTGTGCTTAGGTGAATAACCTATTAATAGGGAAATTTTAATGGTTCTGATGGAAGTTTATTACCCTGAACTATGCATTATGATGTTTTCTACATACATATCAGAATTACTATGGTAAAATCAAAATATGGTATAAATATGGCAAAGCTAGCAATATCATTCATATTGTGTTGTTAGTTGTCACATAATTGATCTTCTTGTCATGACACATAACTTATTCATCAAGGGAAACAAATTTATGAGGAAATGAACAAAAAATAGCAAGAGTAAGGCAGGGGATTTTCTTGCATCATAGGTTTTCTTAAGGTCTACTCTGATGACATTCAATGGTGATAGGTTTACAAGTATAAAGCTATTTTCTTTGAATCTCTTGTGTGTTATTCATTTTTTACATTCTTTAATTGCTACACCTTTCTATAGTGTTCTTGCTTCTGAGTCCCATTTTTCTTTTGGGAATTATTTAGATGGTAGTATATTCCTAGTAGTATTGACATCAAATATTCACTCTTTGATTCTCTTGAATTCTTTTCACTTCCCTGCCACACTTCAAATTGGTGAGGTGGATTCTTAGCTTTTTGTTGTTCTTTCCAATAGTATTTTGATACTGTAATGTTGAGGTGGTTTGTTTATATGTTAACCAAGAGCAAGTAGTCATGTTCAGGTGAATTAGACCGTGTTGTAGTTAGAAAGCTTGGTATATTCTTTTTTTTTAGCTTGTCTAGATTGTTCATTATGGATGTTTGTAGAACATTTCCCTAGCTTTTATTATGTAAGCCAATGAATTTTACCTGTTGGTGGAAAAAATAATATTCTTCATATGGTGGTTATTTATATTAATAATAGATATGTTTCACATACTGATAAGATTGTTTTACCTAACTTATCTGCATGGATTTATCAAACATGTCATTGTAGTAGATCCTAAAACTGCATCAGAAACACCAATGAGCAATTTCCACAACTTTTGACTGATTCTTTGGGAAATTCTTGTTTTCTAAGCTCCTTATGTAGGCTACTAACATCTACAGGTTGTTGTAGGCATTGCAACACGTGGAATATAGCCAGCTATCCCTTCAGATTTCCCTCCTCTTCTAAATTCTTTGATGAAAAGATGCTATAGAAACAATCCTCTTCAGAGACCTCATTTTTATAAAAGTATTAATGTATTATGTGGTTTGTGCATTTCCAAATTTTTTCAGGGTAAGCTTAAGATGTTTGCAATTTTGGTAGGAATTGCATCAACTTCTAATACCTTGGGTATAATGTTGCTACTCTCCATGATCTTGGAGATTCTCCAAACCCTTTTCGACCAACTAGTACTAGTGCTCTATGGATACATCTCTATTTTTCTTCGAAGATAGAAAAATATATGTTTGGATAGGAGCACCATGGAATAAGGACTACACTTTATTGTTTATATTGGTAGATATCAAGCCAACTGAGCTACGTAGATATAAATATGAGGCAACAAGTGTAATGAGTCCTTAGGATTAATATTTTTTTCTTTTTTATTTATAGGCACAACTTACTAAAAATGGGTTCATTAGTTACTATATATTTTTTTTCCAGCTTTGGTTAATCCCCCTTATGGATGACATCTTATATGAACATTTGATGTATCTATGCTACACGATTAAACTTATCCCAGTAGTCTAAACCATTCCATTTGTCCTTTAGATCTTAGATTCTTAGTATCAATGTAAAACTTGCCATAATGAGCATTCCTCTTAACCTACGAAGTTATGGAAAATGACACACAGTTAACATGTAACTTAGTCACTACTCTATATCTCCCTCTCAAGGTGCACATACTTGGACTTGGTGACCACACGAACTTCTTGTCTATAGTACACCTATTATTCCCAAACATACATTCTTTTCGTTAAGATCAATGTCCACCTATGGATGTATTATAGTAAAGGTGTTATTAGTTATATTTTGTATAAACAATATTGTTATGCCATATTTTTATGCATACGTATATATATGGTTAATATGTATAGGAGGAATGGTGATTTCACCTAGCCACTTGTTATTTTATTTATAGCGACACTAGGTTAAATTTTTGTCCCTTCTTGGGATTCCATAACCAAATTCATTATTTCCACATCTCCATCCCTCACATGATGGCATGTGACCATCATGACTATCACTGAACGATTGAGATAAGGGTTTGGAAAATATATGGGTGGGATCTAAAAGACATAACCCTAACCATTTTTACTTCATAACAATTTTATTTTCCCTTTATTTCCTCTTTCTCCTCTTTTCGTTGGTGTAATTATAACACTTCCTTCCATCAAGTGTTTTCTAATGTTCGACTGCTATTTTAATGCATAGAGGTAATAAAACATTTTTCCCTTCGTCACCACTTATATCTTTCCTTCGCCAACAATAAAGGCAAGTATTTTTTTTTTTAACTAGCTTCACTCACATTCTTATGGTGGTCATAGAATTTAGACCTCCTAGCCTTGGTATTCCTAGGCTTCCTTTTACCAACCTTATTCCATCTGTAACTTTTTTATTTTTCTTATTTTTTCAGTATTCACTAATTCAAAGGTTTCTTTCTTCATAATTTTCTATCCTTTCCTTCGCAGGTAATTATCTCACCTTTATTCTAACCATACATCTTAACATTTGGTTTTTCTTACTTCCTTAAATTTTCAATAGATATTGTTAGCATTTCCTGGTGGGTTTCTTGGAGAGTAGCAAAGATAACAAGTTCAACTCAACGATCTAGGGTTTGAGTGTCAATTCATAGTAAATCAAGGTACACTCTGGAATTATCAAAATTATATCTATTGTTTTTCTTGTGGTATGAATATACTGTATTGTTCAGAATGAAATCTTGTTGGGTCTTCATATCGTAGCAATAGCTCATGTTCTAGGCTTGAGCTTATCCTAATGTCATCAATATAGATATATCCATAAGAAACTAAAAATTTCTCTCTTGCTGGTATACAGAAGGTTGTGCACCAGTATGGGGTATTAACATGTATGGAACCACAACTTCATTTCTATTTTTCTTATAATGTTGTTATCCCTGATCTCTAGCAATATGATAGTCACAATTCCTATTTTTCATGGCCTACCGGTATGATGGTTTCCTTCACATTATTTTTCCCTTCATGAATTTGGAACAAAGGTCGCCAATTTAACCCTCAGCTTGCTATTTCCTCCAGGTCAGTTAAAATCAAGTACCTCGAGCTCTGTCTCGCGTGGTGACTCCTTTAGAATTAATTTTCTGCCAATGTTGCTGTGAAAATATTTGCCTACTATTCCTCTAAGATTGATTAAGTTTTAACTCGCTATTTTAATAAAAACCTGCTTTTAATTCCCAATAGTTAATGGGTTACCATTTAATTCTTGTACTTGTTTTTTTTCTTATCTATGTATGAAATTTAATACTATTATTACCTTGGGTCTCGCTACTAAGGGTTTATTGTATTTAAAAGTGCAATCCTAGGCACAGATAAAATGATCACCCCCTCTCCCCCCCCAAGGGTTTTGTATCTGTAAATTGTTTTTACCATGAATTTACTTTAATGTTATATCCCATCTCAGGGTGTGTTTTTTTTTTCATTCCCTCTTTCCAGTTTATATTTTTTTCTTACGATGTGAAATATTTTGAAACAAGGGTCACACTTTTATCTACCTTAAGCATATTAGTATTTAATAATACAGATTTGAATGTCACTGTTTGGCTCTATTTGTATATCCAATGCTTTCCATAGATGTATTTTTTCTATAATCTAGCTCCGACACAAGTTAAGAAGGTTGAATGGTTAATAACATTCTTGGGTTTTAAGTATAATCTCTTTATTTGTTATTGTCAAAAGTATGATATTATCTCATAACATAAGTTCAAAATTGAGATGATCTTAGCTTATGATCTTGTGGTCAAAATGTTGCTATAAACTATTCTTTGTGTTTACTCTATAACGTTCCAGTGTATCCAGATACTATGATTCTTTTATTTTTTTTGTCTGTTACTACACATACATAGTTTGGTTCATAACATTCGTAATAAACTGGGAAAATTAAAGTTGACTATGTATAGAAAATCATGGCACTCAGAAAAATATAAATCACTTCCTATAACATCTTTAATGTAGCTTCATATTGATCTATTGAACTGGTTTCATCCCTCGATCTCGAGTTCAATCTCTATCTCCACACTTTGAATTAATTTCATTCTTACTATGGGTTAGAGCTTATAATGACCTGAGTACATGTAATGACTCACATGCACCCAGGTTCTGCACTAAGAAATTTTCTCCATCCGAGTGTGACCCTAACCTCCTATTGGCCCCTAATTTCTTCCCACCAGAACTCGCATCTACTCATTTTTCCTTTTGTAACACTTATGACCATTACTACTTTCGTATATAAAAACATAAAATAATTTTCCAGAATTAATAGCTTATCTCGTAAAACGTATATGTAAAAGTGAATCTGCAAGGATTTCGATACAAATTCACATACAAGTATGCAGTCGTTATCATAGTTATGAGGTTTATCTCATTTTCTTTTCTTTTGTCTAGAATCTTCTAACTAATGTTCCCATCATATCAGTAACATGATTCATATTCTAATATAATATAATTAATGAAGATAGTGATATCCAATACCTATACATATACTCATCTACTGTAATGCAAATATCATATCAAAAAGTCTAACCGTAGCTACTATTAGGAGAACACTTGGGAATTTTCACTTTTCCTCCTGACCTTGAACTAAATCCTCCAGTTCCACCTGAGCTGAGATGTGCTTACCAAGGAATCAAAAACCTCTTTGATCCCTTGATAATTTATTTTATAAATTTTCTTCCATAACATATTTTTCCTTAGCGGCTCCTCGCTTTCATGGGTATGCACACCCCCCTTCTTAGGCTGTATTCCTTTCCTTTTTTCTTTAAAGCCCACGTTTCTCTCCTGCAACACTTTGTTCCACCCATACTTAGTTTCTTTCCCCAGCTAAGTGATTTAGTGGATCTTTCTCTCCTATCTCATTAAATTTTCTTTTTTTCTTGCTAGAGATATTTAGGAGTTCTTATTATGGAATATTTATCTTGATCTCATCCATCAATGAGATTTTCCAACTTTTTGGCAAAAGCCTCTTAACTCCAGTGTCTCATTCCCAACTAGGTCCAACCTTTTTATTTATTAATATAATTCACGTATTACATCATAATAACTTTACTATTCACTTTCACTTCAACCAACCATGGTCTTTCTACCATAAAGTCCAACATAACTCAGTATAAAAATAGCAAGACATTATTACAAAAATATAGGGGTATTGCATCTCCCCTCGACACCCCCCACCCCCCCACTTTTTATTTACACTGTACTTGGTGTTCATTTCCTAGTTTCATCTCACTGAAAAATGTTGGATAGATATCTCGCATTTCATCCTCCCACTCCCATGTGGCTTCTTTGAGAGTAAAGTGCTTCCACTGCACTTTAACGTGAATTATGGCTTGATTCCGGAGCAAGATCTCTTTCCAATCTAGTATACAGAGTGGCTCTGCTAGGAAGTCTCCTTCTAGTTCCACCTATATCAAATTCCAATTGATTATATGAGAATTATCATGTACATATTTCTTTAGCAAATATACATGGAAAACATTGTGCACTTTAATATGGCAAGGAAATGCTATTTGATAAGTTATTGGCCTAATTATGTCCAAAATATCAAAAGGACTGCAAAATCGTGGTGCCAATTTTGTACAGGGTTCTATTTATTAAGGTACTTTTCCTTGGTTTTACCCTTAAGTAAACATGGTCTCAAATTTTAAATTCTTTTTGCATTCTCTTCCTATCTTCTTAGTTTTTCTCTCTATCTTGTTTAATTTTTATAATCTGTCTAATCCTTCGTACCACCTACTCCATTTCCTGCAAGGCATATGGTCCTAATATTAATATGTATTTTGGTTGACTCCAACTGAGAGGTGTGTGGCATTTCTTGCCATACATCGCTTCAAAAGGGCTCATTTTGATTGAAGTTTGATAGCTATTGGTCTAAACAAATTCTTCCAAATGCAGAAAATCCTCCCATTTGGTAAGTTTTTCCATGACATACATCCTCAGTATGTCCTCCATAATTTAATTGGTTATCTTTGTCTATCCATTTGTTTGAGGCTGATATCTAGTGCTAAAATTTAGGTGATTTCCCATGCCACCAAACAGAGCTTTCCAAAATATGAGGTAAGTTTAGCATCCCTATCCAACACTACCATTTTTTGCACTCCATTTAGTTGGAAAATCTCCTTCATGAAAACATTGCCAATATGTGATGTCCCAAAACTGGATTGTATAGGTATGAAATGTATTTCTTTACTTAAGGTGTCCACCACTACCATAATGGAATCATGTCATTTATTGGTCCTCAGTAGTCCTATGATGAAATAAAAATAAATCACTTCCCATTTTCATTCAACAAGTAGTGGATTCGACCTTGACTTGCTGACATTCTAAGCATTTTGACAAATATTCTACCGCCTACTTTTTCATACCTAACCAAAAGAAATCTTTTCTTAATGTTGTTATAATATTTTGATATCCGAGTTGTAATGCATATGGTTTCTTATGGTATTCATCTAATACTAATTGTTTTAGAGAATTCACATTAGGAACATTTAATACTTTCCTCTAAATTAACAAATTTTCAAAATTTTCAGCATAACTTGGGATTTCAGTTTGCTGCAATTTCTGTTCAATTTCCAAGTATTTACAATCTTTTGGTATTGAAATTTTAATATGTTCTACAAAATTGATTCTAATACTGCTAACAGATACCGCCATTATAGCATGTGCATGTATGTTTAAAGCATTTGTTGCCTTGTTTTCTTTTCCTTTTATGTGTTTACTGTCAAACTCAAACTCACTAAGAATCGCCATCAACATAGATTTTCTGCCATTTAGATATGGTTGGCTAAAAAAATATTTCAAGCTGATATGATCTATTACCAAGGGTAATTTCTTCCGTAATAGTTAAAGTCTCCGCATCTATAGAGCATATATGATAGAAACCAACTCTAAATCATATACTACATAATTATTTTCATGTGATTTCAACTTTTGGAATTCATACGCTATTACTAAAATTTCCTGCATCAAAACTCCCCCTAGTCCTTCATAACAAGAATTTGTGAAAATAGTAAATTCCTTATTTGTATCTGCAATTTTTAGTATAGGGGTCACTGTAAGGAAGTGTTTCAATTTGTCAAAATTTTCCTGACATTGGGTCATCCACTCAAATTTCTCTTCTTTTGTAAAGATTTAATATGGTAGGCTAGTTTAGAGAATCCTTCTATAAATCTTCAGAAATATCCTCTGATTCCCATAAATGAGCGGACGATAGACACACCCATTGGTATGGGCCAATTTACAATGTCCCTAACCTTCTCAAGATAAATAACTAGTCTCTCTTTTGAAATATGTGGACCAAATACTGTATTTTGTCCTTAAAAATTCACATTTGCTAGATTTAGCATATAGCTAATGTTCTCTTAGAGTTTGTAGCACTAGTCTCAAATGGTCCCTTTGTCCTTCTTCATTCTTGGATGTTATGAAACTAGCTCATAAAATGATAGAAAAGATAGATAAACGCAGGAGTCTAAGGGGTCATAATATGTCATAAAAAGTTTTGAAAAATTTATAGCGAAAATGTGACGATGACCTGTTTGGAGTAGCGAAACCCTAGAATCAAAAGATTTGATACCAAATGTTATGAAACCAGCTCACAAAAAGATAGAAAAGATAGTCGAACGCCTTAGAATTTAGCCTCTTCAAGGGGGAAACCTCCTTTACATTACACAAATGAAAAATTCTTCGATGATACAAATGACAAGACCTCCTTTCTATATATAGGAGTCTAAGGGGTCATAATATAATCAAAGCTGACATAAAAATAATAATGTAAGGGCACAATAATAACAATAGTGGGCTTCTATGGGGCACAATAGTAATGAGATGGGGACTACATGGGCACAACAATAGAATAAGGGGGGTGTACTAATAACAATAGGTTACACTAGTAGTATAGGGACCTAACATGCCCCTCTCCTTCAAAAAGTGTTCTCCTCAACGCTTGAGTAGTTATTGATGCTTCTGTATAAAATTCTTGTCCTCCCATGTGGAATCTTCAACGGGTAAGTTCTTCCACTTGATGCAATACTCTAAAATTGATCGATTTCATAGCCGTCGGGTACTTATTTCTGTGACTGCTCTAGGTTCCAATATGATTTTTCCTTCCTCGTCAAGTTCTGGAAATATTGTTTGATTTGGGATCTTCTGCAACTTTTGAATGGGTGGCCACACTTCTTCGTCCTTCTTCCATTCATCCCTTGCTTCATTTGTCCAATCTGGTTGGATAATAGATATAACAAAAAACAATGCTTCCACATCCTCATCCTTTCTTGAGAGTGCATCTGCAACAACATTTTTCTTCCCTTTTTTGTAGATGATTTCAAGGTCATAACCCAACATATTTGTGACCCCTTTTTTCCGTTCTTCTAAAGATAATATTTGTTCTAAAAAGTATTAAAGACTATCATGATCCAATTTTACCTTGAAGTGTCTTCCCATTAGGTAGGGTCACCATTTCCTAAGTGCATGTAATATTGGCAGCATTTCCTTCTCATAAATAGCTTGCTTGAGATGTAGCTGTAAAAGTACCCAATTGCCTACATCAAAACTTCTTTCACTGCGATGTTGATATGCTTGTTGTTTCATTCGATTTTGCACCAAAGTGGCATTATCCTTTAAAAGTTGGAGAACTTGTTGTTGATGCTTGATGTGATCTTTCACTGCTTGAATCTTTTTCTTCTTGATATGTCCTTCTATCTTGAGAGTTTGAGGAGTGGTAATTTCTTCCAATGCATTACAATATATGGTTGGATTCATTTCTTGATGCTCGATGTGATCTTTCACTTCTTGAACATTTTTCTTCTTGATATGTCCTTCTATCTTGATAGTTTGAGGAGTGGTAATTCCGTCCAATGCATTGCAAGATATGGTCGGATTCATTTCTTCTTTCTCGATGTGATTTTTCACTTCTTGAACCTTTTTCTTCCTGATATGTCCTTCTATATTGAGAGTTTGAGGAGTGGTATTTATTTCCAATTATTTACAAGATATGGTCAGATTCATTTCTTCTTTATCTCGGGTTAGTTCATGGTCTATATCCTCTTCTTTTGATGTTTCTTGATCCTTTTCTTCCTCCTCTTCATAAGCTATGTAAAATAGTTTCTTCTTAGCACACTTATGACCTTTAGTGCATTTTCTATCACAGTTGTAACAAAGCCCCTTTTCTCTTTTTTCTTCCAATTGTTGTGGTGTAAACCTTGTAGGTTGTGGAAGGCTAGGAGAAAAAACACTTCCATAATTATAGTCATGAGTGGTGGGATTCCTCGTTTCCATAATTTCGCTTTCAATTTTTCTTGCCCACCTGAATGCCTTCTCAAATGAATCAGGTTCCTAAAGACTAACCTCATGTTGAATGTTATCCTTTGAAGTACCTATGAAGACATCAATCCTTTGCTTCTTTGGAATATCATTTACCCTTATATTCAATTTTTGAAAGTCCTCAATGTTCTCTTCCATGGAACACTTTTGCCTAAGATTTATCAATTGGCTAAACAAGGTGTTTCTCCTAAGGTGTTTCTCCTTGTATCCTCATAATGTGCTATCATTTCCTCCATGAAAATTGACCATGTAATAAGTGGTTTATGAGAACAATGCCCTTTATACCATAAAAATTGATCTGGTTCTAAATATGAAGATGCAATACATACCTTTTGTAATAGTGGTACACCATGTAGATCAAAATATTTCTCCATCTGTAGTATCCAATTTACCAGATCCTTTCCATCAAACTTCCTCATATTGCCTTTTCTTGATTTTAGGAGCTTGATCTTGAAACAACTATAACTCTATAATTTCGGATCCTCCAGTTCTGAAATCATGACTTGCAGTAGCCCTCTATGTCCTCTTTCCAATTCCACCAATCTAATCGAATTTGGATTTTCCAAGAAAGGGTTATGCACAATCTCCCAATATGACCTAGTTATATACCTTTTCAGAAGAGCGAACTTGTATGAAGTGTCATGTGTCACTGTTTTGACCTTCGAATTTGAAAACTATACACATGAAACCATAGTTCGTCCTCTTTCTATAACTTCCTACGCAATTTCAATCTGATGCTCAGAGAGATAGTTATGGTGATTTTCCCAAGGTCACATGTTTAAGATGTAATTCAAGAGTCTACAAAAGCCCTAACTTCTTCAGCTCATATATCCACAAATATAGCGAGACAAGATCTAAAATTCGAACCCAAGGTTCAAATTGATTTCTTCTCAAATGGATTTTTGTTTTAGCTTTTGAAACTTCGTAGCGAAAATGTTATAACGAAAATTCCACAATGACCTGTTTTAGATGAAATTCTGGAGCTTGAAAAAACTATAACTTCCTCAGATCATATCTCCAAAAATATAGCGAGACAAGCTCTAAAATTCCGACCCAAGGTTCAGCGAAATTTCTTCTCAAATGGGTTTTCTTTTTAGCTTCTGAAACGTCGCAAAAGGAAAGTTATAATGAAACTACCACAATGACCTGTTTGGAGTAGCGAAACCCTAGAATCCAAAGCACTGATACCAAATGTTATGAAACTAGCTCACAAAATGATAGAAAAGATATATCAATGCCTTAAAATTCAGCCTCTTCGAGGGGGCAACCTCCTTTAAATTACACAAGTGAACAATTCTTGGATGATACAAATGACAATACCTCCTTTCTATATATAGCAGTCTAAGGGGTCATAATATAATGAGACCCAACATAACAATAATAATGTAAAGGCACAATAATAACAATAGTGGGCTTCTATGGGGTACGATAATAACAATATGGGGACTACATGGGCACAAAAATATAATAAGGGGGTTGTACTAATAAAAATAAGGGGTTACACTAGTAGTATAGGGACCTAACATTTGAATACACAAGAATGTCATTTATAAATACCAACACAAATTTATCAAGGTACTTATTAATTACATTGTTCATTAAGAACATAAAGGTTATTGGTGCATTAGTGAGACCAAATGGTAACACTACAAAATCATAGTGGCCATATGTTATCCAAAAAGTTGTTTTTATGTATATATTCATCTTTTATTCTCAGATGGTGTTACCTGGTCCTTAAGTCATTTTTTGAGAATATGGTTGTCCCCCTCATTTGATCAAACAGATCATCACTACAGGGCAATGGGTATTTAATATTTAACTTGTTTAATTGTTGATAATTGATGCACATTCTAAATATGCCATCCTTATTCTTGAGAAATACCATAGGAGCCCCTCATGATGATATAGTAGGCCTAATATAGCCTTTGTCTAGTCATTCTTGTAACTTCATTTTCAAGTCTAATAACTCATTCTATAAGGAGCTCTAGGTGGGGCTGCACCTCTTACCAAATCAATGGAAAAAATATATATCTCTACAGGGTGATAAGCCCAGGATTTCTTCTATAAAGACATCTCGAAACTCCTTAATGATTGGAAGAGTCTCTAAGCTTTTCTCTTTTGTTTACTATTCATTCATTTCCACATGAACCATAAATAATTGGCACCCTTTTTGTACACTCATTTTCACTTGCAAGGCTGAAAATTCTCTAACTGATATGGGTTTTGGTATGCCTTTGATTAATTGAGTTTGTCCATTTGGAATCACAGAACTCACTATTTCTCTAAACAATTTATGATAGCCCCGTATTTTTTCAACTATTCCATGGCTATTAACACATCATAAGTTCCTAAGGGAAGTATATTTATGCTTACTGCTATGGAATAGCCATTTAAATCAATATGGCATTGGCTCACTTGACTGGTTACCTTTCTCTTTGTATTAGGTTCTAACTGTATTAGTCATGTAGTCCTATATTTTTCAGTTTTAAGTTTACATTTTTCTACAACCTATGGACCAATGTAACTTAAACTAACCCTTAGATCAATTAAGACAAAAACATATTGGTTTAAAATGGTACCTTCAATATCGATCATTTTTAATTGATGCTTCGCTTGTCTATCTTCCATTATTGCGCTTATTCTTAGAATATTTCTAGCAATATCATTCACCGTTGCAGCTTCGTGGACAACTTGGATGTTTTGGATACATATAGGGTTATGCAGGAAATCTCTCAACGGATGGGGCTCACCACACCCCCAACACTTCAGTGGTTCTTTTCCCTTAACCCCATTGATCTTTTTACTATTTAGGTCCATGGGTTTGGACCCAGTTTGAAAATTTTCTAGTTCATTTATGTTTCCCTTACTGAACTTATTTTGCTGATGGTCCTTCCAAAAACTTTTAAGATAGGCAAGTTTCTCTCTTTTCCCCCCCATTGCAAATTTGTTTCTGTCTTTACCTAGCTAAATTTTGGAGACTTCACCCATATTCTTAAACTACTGATTGTACAATATTTCTTTTCTTAATACCTCATCCACTGTCTTAGTATCATTGAACTCAATCATTTCTTTATAAATGGTAGGTAAATAGTTCACAAATCATTGTACCTTTGCTTTCTCTTCTTTAATATAGGTAACATATTCTAACAAGTTGGTAAATTTTTCCAACTCATCCATAGTTAATTGTACCAGCCTTAACGCATGGAACTATTGGTGCATGCAACACCCTCTAGGGTAAATGTGCATGTAAACCAACATAATAGGAATAAAAATACAATAAAAATATCAACAATCAAAATCCATATATACATCAGTACATTTGCACATGAAAATCAAGGGAATGAATTTTTTTAATTAATAAATGAAATGAACGAACTGGAGATGGGACTACCACGTTCCATTGGACCATAGATTGGCTAAGCCAAGTCTCTCTTCAGCCAGTCATCCCTGTGCTGTATTCGAAGCATGAATGTGGGATCTCAAAAGACACATCAATTAAAACTCATCTATGGCTTCTAGAGGCCACCCACCTCAACCCATCAGACAGTGATTCCTCCTCACAGTCAGACATCACCAAAAACTATCATCAGAGTTGGTATCCATCCAAGCCTTCTAGGGCTTCCAGAGTGTTTGTCCAACCAAGGCGTCCAGAACTAATAACTCAACCAACAATTTATACAGGGCTTCAAGAGCGTTTGTGCAACCAAGGCTTCCAGAATTAGTAACTCAACCCACAACTTATATAGGGATTCCAGAGTGTTTGTCCAACCAAGGCTTTCAGGACTAGTAACTGAAACCACCAAGGGCTTCCAGAGTGTTTTTCCAACCAAGGATTCTAGGACTAGTAACTCAACCCAAGTTGTTACAGGGCTCCCAGGACTAGTAACTCAACCCAAGCTGTTACAGGGCTTCTAGAGCATTTGTTCAACCAGGGCTTCCACGACTAATAACTTAACCCAAGCTAAGGAAACATGAGAACCAAAAAAAAAAGCAATGAAAGTAAACCCACAATCACCATGGCTATCCAGGAAATAGCAAGGCTAGGCAATCCATTGTCAATCCTGGCCATCCTCCATGCCAATGATAGATCATAACCAAGAAACTATACGCAAGTGCCATGCATGCCAAAACTAGTGAAGAAATCATACATGCAACTTGGTACCTACACACAATTTTATGTAGTTGTTGATGTCGATTCCCTCTTGTGCTTTCCTTCTCTTCCTTTGCCTTCTTGCTCTAAGAATCCAAGTATGCCACACCCTCCAAGAGTGCTCCAAGAAAAATCTAAGTATATATAAGAGTATGAGAGAGAGAGAGAATAATGAGAGAGCTCCAAAGCTAAACTGACCAAGGTTCACCATGAAAGGAAGAAGCTTGCCAACTGATCCTCTAAAGCCTTTTTATGAATGAGGCCTCTATTTTCTTCATTTTCCATTATTTTTCTTCATTTTCCTCCTCACATGCAACCTGTGACCTTTCACCTCCTTTTTCTCCTAATTTCCATTATTTTCATAAATAAATGTGCCAAACTGTATTTTTGCCTCTTTAATGCCTTACCCATTGCCTTTTTCAATTTCCTTAACCATAAACAAACAAATTAACACCCACTAAGATGCCTTGCCCACCTTTCAGCTTGGAATACATGCCCCATCATACGTGGTAATTATATATTTGCATGGAATTTTCACCAGGGATATTACAGAACCATACCCCTTGGGGGAACACTGTCCTCGGTATTCAATGACACCTATAACCAAAATACTTTTGAAAATAAAACATACTGCCCATGGAGCTTTATAGCACAACTCGTTGCAGTATTTACAATGAAAGATCTGCTCAAAATAAAAACATCATGACAACATGACAACATACTTCATAATGGAGCTTTATAACAAAGCTCATTACGGTATTTACAATAATCACATATACACATATTCACATATGCACATTTTCTCAACCATCAAATAAAATAATATGATGCCTTCATCCACAACAAGGGAATCCATAGGCTTAAACCTCCACCCTAAAAGTAATACTAGGATCCACCTCCTTCCCAGGAAGTCAAAAATCCACTGTAAAGTCAAATTTGCATCCACTGTACAATGCTATAACCTCGTGCCACTTGTCCTCTCAGTGAACAGTTATTGCCTCATTGTTCCAGGGTGCAATCCTAATGTGCATATAATTCCATATGGCAATGCTAATGACTAAAACAAATCCATCTGTGACCTTCCCTTCTCTACTACACAATCCCTCGGGAATATGTTCACCCCTTCTGTGTAGTCACTCACCTTCCAAGTTCCATTGGCACCCCCATCCTGGGCATTCCATCCTTTGGCAAGGCTTCCTCACATTGGAAGATACAAAAACCAAAGCATATACCTACCTCAACACATCATACCGGTCATAGCATGCTCATAGAAATCAATGGACAAAATTGGGTACCAATGTCCCACAATGGCCCTGCTTCTGAAGTGCTCTACCAACATACTGTTGCATTTCTAATTTCTTTCACTGTTGCTGCTAATTCTTGTAGTTGATTTCAAACACCCAATTGGACATGTTCATTCTTCCTATACCAAGAACATAACTTCCATTAGATTCAAAATAAATTGAAATCAATTCACATCATACCTCATTGGTAGCTTGTCAATAAGGTACATTTGAAATCCTATTCGCTTCATGTCGCAACAAGTTAAACTAGCATATTTAACCAAATCAGCATATATAAGTATATCACCTCAGGTTAGCTCAAACACAAACATCATAGACCAAAATCATAAATCAAACAAAATCATAGATCACATATAATCATCATATACCATAGTCATAAATCACATGCAAAATAAAACTGAAATAAAATGTTGATACTTATCCTTTCATCAATCGTTAGCTTCTAGCTTCTTCTTTATTCCGTATGGACTCCGGATCGATTGCTACAACCAAAAAATACCCACTGCCTTCTCCTCAACCATGTACATAGACACATAGTGTGCATCACACACATACAACCACACGACATACCACACCATGCAATACATGCATCTACACCTGACATACAACACATACACCTACACCCAGTGTATACAATACAATGCATCCATCTATACCCGATGTGAAATACCACCCAATGCATGTACCTACATAGAGTACTACACAACGAGTACACACACTGCAATACCATGACTACATGATGCATATACATAATACTACATGCCCATAACACAATATCAGCGACATGCACACAATACCACATGTACACTAGTACCATATGTACAACATGTACACAGTACCACCTATACACTACACCACCTACACAACATGTTCACAACATCACATGTACATGACACGACCTGCACAATGTGTACACAACACCACATTTACACTACACCACTGTACAATGTGTACACAACACCACATGTACACAATACCACACGCACGATGTGTACGTGACACCATATGTACATAGCATCACATGCACGACATGTACATAGAATCGCATGCTCATAGCACCCTATGTACAACATGTACATGGCACCACATGCTCACAACACCACTTGTACGATCATGCACACAACATGATATGTACAACATGCATGCAACACCAAGTGTATATAGAATTGCATTTCCAACATACATAACATCATATATACATAGCATTGCATATCCAACATGTACATAGCACCATATGCACATGTGCCGCATATACGTAATGAAGACAATGCCATATGTATACAACACCCCATATGAAATATTCGCACAATCCTATTTGTACCATGTTGTAGATAACATTGCATAAATAACATGTACACATGATATGCATACACAACACCACAAGTGCACACATCATAGATGCAACATGTATAACATATACAACATATGCACAACAATAATACCACACATCTAAAACCACATTGTCCTTACCAAGAAACCTTGCTTCCAGTGTCTTATTCATGCTTATCCTAGCATGTCATAGACCACATTACTTTCACTTTGCTAATGTATCCCTTGGTATAACCTATCCATAACATAGACATAATATAATCACATAATATCAACTCATAACCACATGATATTGACCTCGTATATTTGTCATGACTACTCTTCCCACTTTATTCCTCATGAACCAGGAACCTCTTCATGGCATTCAGTGGTGTAAGCAATTATTCCTTCACAAGAATAATCCCTAACAATCCCTGTCAGATAGTGACATAGATACATAGATACATACATATATAATTTTTAGCATAAAACAATCATTACCTTGTCAAACAATGACATACGTACATTCACGTATACATATATAAACATCAACATAATCATGATCATAACATAATTAGCAGATAACATAAGGTCTAGGTTAAGAGAAATTCCTTTATCCATGCAACATATGCGAAACATTGAGAACAACAGTTCCCAACATAGCCAAGGCATGTGATGCCTCAAATCCATTTACTTTACCTTTTCTTGTTACCTTTTGCATGACTATACTGCCACCATCCATTTACCACAATGGACCTAGCTAGTCTTACTGACTATCATAGCCTTACCAACTATCATAGTCTTTCCTTCCACTATGCTAACTCATGCACCGAGATTTATATGAATCTTACATTACCCTTCAGGTACCACACATCTCTCCCTGAGCTCCATCAAATTTCCTCTTTCCCAACCAATTCCTAAGACTCAAAACAATAGAAGAAAATACAAGAAACAACCAAGAAGAAGACCATGAAAACCCATAATGATATGACACTACAACAAAGTGGCAAGGCCTTACACCAGACATAAACAAAACCACAAATCAAGCTCAAAAGACCAAAATCACAAGACTGACACCATGACTCAATCCCCATGGTTCCCAAGGAAAGCTTAACCTGAGCCATATTCAAGATTTCATGGAAACTTGTCTTGCCATGTAACTCCCTACATCATGCTGCCATAAACACATAACTGTTAATGTATAATTAAGCATAATAATACACCAGTTACCTCATCTAATTGTGCCAAGCACATTGCTTGCAACTGAACACATCCACACAATATCTCAAGGGAATCCAATCCTTTAACATATCCAATTGTAGCTAAAGACTAGCTAATATACATGTCAAGTGCACATTCGTGAATATAGCACATATACACATAATGTCAGACAAAATCAAGGTTAAGAAGACTTCTCGTGGCAAAACACTCATTCATTTGAAATTAGGGTTTCCAAACATAGCCAAACGAATTATTTCCCTATTCCTTTATTTTACCTTTTTATCTTGTTGGAATCAAGGCTTACTATATGTTGTCACACCACCCAACTGTTAGTTATATAGAGACATCAACTATTACCTTATCTTGCTAATACCAAGCATGTTACCGTGCAAGTGCTCACACATGTCAACCACATGTTCAAAATATCAATATGATTATATCTATTAATTTGAAATCAAATGTTTCAAAGACTAACAATCATGTCATAATCCATAATCAACTCATAGTCATCAGTCATAATACTACAACTATCACCTACTATACTCAGGTACACGTCAACTATCTCAACACATATATTTTAGTACAATCATCTTAAAACAAGATCATCTCAACACATACTCATATTTTTCAATTCATCAAACATTCATACCATGTTAAATAAATCAACTAGATGACATAATCAACAGTCAAGCACCAAATATATGACATAAGAAACTAATACCTTAAGGTATCTCAGGGGAGGTGATCTTGTCTGCACAATCAATCTAGTTAGCACGATATAACTTTACAACACATCAACTCAAGCACTTATAAGATCATGATATCCATGACAATATCTAACTAACATGTTCACATCATAAACTCATACACAACTATCATTCACACATATGAAAATTCAATCTAGATTAATATGACACCATCTCACAAATATGTCAATTCATACCTGAATATGGCAACCATAACCAGCTGCATAGGTCAAACTAGGTTAACATAATACATGTAACATCAAGATCTTCAACGCAATGAGCATAACCATCACACATATTACCAATCCAAATTATAACATCAATATCTCAATGAAATGACCCTAATCATCAAGTTAATAGCATCTAACAACAATTATCTATGTATCATACTCGTCAACAACATACAACATAATCATCAATTTATCTAACATAAACAATCGAAGTAATGCATATAACCACAAGCTACCATCATCCTTGATTATCCGACTCATGTGCATATAACTACACTAATCAACTAACATCTATCATCAATGTAACCATAACATCAAAATACATGTACATAAACCTAATGTATATAAACCTAATGCATATAAAAATCCTTAACTTACATACCTTCATGCTGAACATATGATACCTATATGACAATCTGCTCTTACCCCAAAGTCCAATGTTGCAACCTCATTATGATGATTTGCATCTCCTGCTTTATCTTAGACAACACATTAGCATCATAACAACCAATAGCATCATGATGACCTAAATTGCATGCAATGACTTCACAAGGCATGTTTGACCTACTATACATGCATAATGATAGCCATGACCATACATGCATAACAACAACCATTACTCCATTATACACATTGCCACATGCAACCAACAATATGCATAAGCAATGCCAAATCAACTACACCTATGCATAAATGCATATAATCAAACATAAGCGATCAATTATTGTAATCAACCTAGAAGGATGATACATGTAATCAAAATATTCGAGAATGTAACCTAACATACAAGGATGTAATTAGGTGACATAAAATCAACATGTAAGCGACATATAATCCATATGTACCTAGTCACATGTTCCAAAAATCAAGACATCATGTCTATTAATTGCAAATAATCTTTCACCAATACTAACAACCATATCATAGTCGGAAATCAACTCACAATCATAGTCATAATACTAAAACTATCACCCACTTGCACGCAAGTGCATATCAGTTGTCTCAACATATATTGTGTTAGTACACTCGTATTAAAACAAGAGACTTCCTTCATACAATTTTATAAGCACAAACAAATATCACGCACTTAATCAAGCATTCAAACAACCTATAAGCGTACCCCCTGACTATCCATGGTCCACACTAAGGTAGAAGGAGGAAGCTAATATAATGGCTCGATCTCCAATGTCCAATCATGGAAATGGGATCTCCAAAGCTCTACTAAATTTAACCACACTTTAAAAGAGATTGATTTTTATTTCTCATACATTTGCATGAGATTAAGTAAAAATATTGCACTTATTCCACTTGTAACATAATAACTAAAAACATGCAACTTTTCTATTTCCTTACATGCAACTTTTCAATTCCTTGTATGCAACCTTTCAAATTCCCTACATGCAAATCTTCAAATTCTTTGCATGCAAATAGGCATAGATCATCAACTTCCATATTATCATACTACAATACTATTCCATCTGAAAAAAATAACATTTTCTTCAAACAATTACCATACTTTTACATTTTTGTTCAAACAACTACTATACTATTACATTTGCATGTAAGCATTTCTTCAAGAATTTTACATGCAAACTAATATAGCAAACTATTTGCATACAAGTAAGCATATATCAACAACAACAATACTATTACACATCAAGACTATCCCCAATGACAAACAACATACTCATTTCGGCATTTTATCAAACAATTTGTATGCAATTAATCATTGAACGATTTAAGCATTTCATGAAACACTTTGCATCCAAACTAATATAACGAATGATTCAATGCATATATCCTAAACTGTAGTAGTACAAGTTATGGAAATTGAACCATATGATCAGTGGAATTATCCCTCACTATGGTTCAATTTTCGTCTTCTGATATTTCACAGATGAAACGTTATAATAAAAATACCAACACAAACCTATTTGGTGCAGAAGGCTAGGAGTATCCAGAAAGATCAACTTCCAGTGGTCATATCTCTTCAAATATAGCGAATAAATGTCTGATATTTTTATCATAATATCAGTGGATTTCCCCTCATTGTGAAAAAAAAATCAACTCCTAAGAGTTCTCATAAAAAAGTTATAACAACAATGTTAGCTTGACCTATTTGAGGCCTGATTTTAGGAGCATTCAAAAGTCTCAACTCCCTGTACTCATATCTCCTAAAATATTGCAACCCAATATCTAAAATTTCTACCACATAATCAGTGGTATATCTCCTCAATGTGGACAATTTTTGAGCTTTTGATAACCTACAGAAAATGATTTATTTCAGATATTCCAACATGACCTATTTAACGGTGCATTCAGAAAGGACATCTTCCTTAGATCATAATTCCTAAAATATTGTGAGCCAATATCTGAAATTTTTACCACATTATCAGTGGGATTTACCTTCAATATCAAAAGAATTTCAACTTCTAATATGCCACAGAAGAAAATTTATAACAAATATGATAGAAAGGTCTAAAATTTAACATATGTTCTTCATTTCACCTATGATAGAGCCCATCCAGTCCAAGTGTTTGAACCTGGAAGCTTTGTTACCACTCTGTAACACCCTCCAGGGAAAATTTGCATATAAACCAACATAATAGGAACATAAATACAATAAACATATCAACCATCAAAATCCATATATACATCAGTACATTTGCACATGAAAATCAAGGGAATGAATTTTTTCATTAATAAATGCAATGAACCAACCGGAGATGGGACTATCACATTCCACCAGACCATAGATTGGCTGAGCCAAGTCTCTCTTTAGCTAATCACCCTCGTGCCATATTCCAAGCATGAATGTGGGATCTCAGGGAAAACGTGAATCATTACTCATCTAGGGCTTCCAGAGGCCACCCACCTCAACCCATCAAACAATGATTCCACCTCATGATTGGACATCACCAAAAGCCATCATCAAATTGGTATCCATCTAAGCCTTCCAGTGCTTCCAAAGTGTTTGTCCAACCAAGGCTTCCAGAACTAGTAACTCAACCCACAACTTATACAGGGATTCCAGAGCGTTTTTCCAACCAAGGCTTCCAGAACTAGTAACTCAACCCACAACTTATACAAGGATTCTAGAGCGTTTGTCCAACCTGTTAGAGTTAGTCTAGTAGCCCTCCATCAGCGATCAAAACTCTTTGCATTTGCATAAGTAGGTGTCTCATCAGTGTCAATTTTTGCATCCCATTAGGCATGCCATAACCCTGATGGAGGAGCTGGTGTCTTTGTCCCCCTCTTGGCATTGCTGGATCAAAGTCATTTCAGTCCTTAATCTCTTTCAGGCTTGTCTTGTCTTGTCTTGAGGTCAAATTCCTAGGTCTAGGGTTTAGGTCAAAGTTGTCTTCAAGGTCATGTCTCTGAAGGTCAATAAGTGCCTAGCAAGCCAGAGGGATGATTTTCAAAGTGTTTCTTTGAAATATTCTATCTTGTGCAGCTAATTTTCACCTTGGATTTAAAGACCCTGTTTTTAAAGCCAAGGTCATTTTTCAAAATTTTGTAAAAAAATGGTAAAATTTCAAAAGGCTTCAAAGGACAGCATGTAACCCTGGCTCCCTTGCCAAGATCCCTCAGATGTTATCCTTGCAAAAAGTATCGAGCAAAAACATCAAATTAGTCAATTTCAGGACAAAAGGAAACCAAAAACATCAAGTTTATAAAGTGTCAAAGAAAAACATTATAAAGTGGGTTTGGGCATGAAATTATTCCAAATCAAAGTTATAAAAGCCCAATCTCCCTCCATTTACCCTCATTGTGCATCTAACTCACTTGCAAGAGAGATTGGGCGAGGGTTGGAAGGTTGGACTCTGGAGGGAGAAGCTACTATTGTATTATTCACTGTATCTCTGCAATTTTTGGCAAAGGAAGACCAGGGTTTTGCAGTCCTTTTTGGGATTCTTGTGGACACATGTGTTGATGGTGTGTTTCTCTTTGTACTTTTAAGTGTGTTATGTGAATCATTTCCTTACTTTTCCTTCTGCACATTAGGCAAATGAAGTGTTAAAGTAGAACTCATGACTGTCATGCTCTGCTTTTAAGTCTGCTTAATATCAATGTTTTCTACTGTTTAAAAGGAATTCAAGGTTATTGCTTGCTCCCCTTAGCTCCTCACTTGTCATTCTCATCCATCCACCTCTATCAAAGGCATCAATACTGTTTCCTACCTCGCCCCAAAGAACCCCCTGCAGAAGCAGTGTCCTATCCCCGCACCCAAAATTGCCACTCCTCAATTTTCCACCAAAAGCCCTAAAAATTCCAAATCAACCCTTTTGATCAGTTTACTAGCCTAAAATCAGTGTTACCCTATTGGTTATCTCGCCCATTGAAGATCTTTATCGAGATAGACCGGAGAGAGCCCTCTCCCGCCCCGTAGGGCTAGCTACGAGGCTAAGTGGTTTGATGTTGCCTTGAGGTTTACCTTTCTCAGCCTGAGGTGAAATTTCAAGCATTAACACAACCAAGGCTTCCAAGACTAGTAACTCGATCCACCAAGGGCTTCCAGAGTGTTTTTCAAACCAGGGCTTCCAGGACTAGTAACTAAACCCAAGCTATTATAGGGCTTCCAGAGCGTTTGTTCAACAAGGGCTTCCAAGACTAGTAACTCAACTCAAGATGTTACAAGGCTTCCAGAGCATTTTTTCAACCAGGGCTTCCAGGACTAATAACTCAACCCTAGCTAAGGAAACATCAGAACCAATAGAAACAAAGCAATGAAAGTAAACCCACAATCACCATGGCTATCCAGGAAATGGCAAGACTAGGCAATCCACTGTCAATCTCGGCCATCCTCCATGCCAATGATATATCATAACCAAGAAACCACATGCACGTGCCATGCATGCCAAAACTAGTGAAGAAATCATACATGCAACTTGGTACCTACAAGTAATCTGATGTAGTTGTTGTTTCTGATGCCATCTTCTGCTTTCTTGTTGTTCCTTTTCCTTCTTGCTCCAAGAATCCAAGTATGCCACACCCTCCAAGAGTGCTCCAAGAAAACTCTAAGCATCTAAGAGTATCAGAGGGAGAGAGAGAGAATAATGAGAGAGCTCCAAAGCTAAACTGACCAAGGTTCACCATGAAATAAAGAAGCTTGCAAGCTGATCCTCAAAAGCCTTTTTATGAATGAGGCCTCTATTTTCTTCATTTTCCATTATTTTTCTTCATTTTCCTCCTCACATGCAACCTATGACCTTTCACCTCCTTTTTCTTCTAATTTCCATTGTTTTCATAAATAAATGTGCCAAAATGCCTTTTTTACTCTTTAATGCCTTACCCATTGCCTTTGCCAATTTCGTTACACTTAAACAAACAAATGAACACCCACTAGGATGTCCTGCCCACCATTCAGCTTGGAATACGTGTCCCATCATCCATGGTATTTATATATTTTTACATGGAATTTTCACCAGGGCTATTACAATGTGATCATTATAATATCCTTAATTCAAATATTGGAACTTAAAATATTTCTAGAATTCCTCCCTAGAATTTGTCTTTTCTTCCAACAAGTGAACACTTTTGGACTCTTGCCACAAGAGAGTAGCTTTTCCTTACAACTGATAAATGGCCAATTTGACCTTCAAATTATTCTCATACTTATAAACCTGCATATATTTTTTCATGTTAATAAGACATGCTTCTACATCCTCGTCCTTTTCCGCATCAAAAGTAGGGGGCTTTATTTTCTAAATTCTCCTTGCAACTCCACTTTCTTCTTTCTTTTCTATGTTTATGGATATGTTCTATCGGAATCGCCTCCATTTTTAGACTTCTTTGATTTTTTTTCCACCTTTTTTTTAAAATTTTTAGTGCTTATGGTTCTATGGTTCTATGGATAGAATTTTCAATCAGCTATCTTATCATCCTTTCTTGTTCCTCACTAGCCTTTAGCAGCCATTGATTACTACTCCTGAGGTGAGCCAAATCTTGTTGTAGATTTTTTATAACATCCATAAACTAAGAGGTTGGTGTGGTACTTCCATTTCCCAACTTGACATATAATTCATCACCTACTATTATATCTAGAGGGAGATCCTATGCCATTTTGTTGTAGTATGCTTTAGTTGATTACCTTTTATTCAAACAAAAACATGTATTAGTTCTGCATCATTTAAATTAATATTTCAATTCTGCACATTTCAACTTATTACTGTGGTGGTTCCCTCAAGCCCCATTTTTAACCTGAGTTCTGATACCATCTATAATGAGTCCTTAACATCGTTAATTTTTTTTATATATAGGCACAACTTATTAAAAACGGGTTCATTAGTGACTATATTTTTTTTTTTTCCAATTTTGGTTAATTCTCCTTATGGTTAGACATATTATAAGAACGTTTCATGTGTCTATGCTACAAGAATAAACTTATCATGGTAATTCAAACCATTCACCTTTTCCACTAGATCTTCATTTTTTAGTATCAACGTAAAAATTACCATAATGAAGAATTACTCTTAACCTATGAAGTTATGGAAAATGACACATGGTTAACTTAGTCACTACTCTATATCTCCCTCTCAAGATGCGCATACTTGGACTTGGCGACCACATGACTTTGTTGTCTATAGTATGCCTATTATTACCAAACATACCTTCTTTTCGTTAAGATAGATGCCGACCTATGTATGTATTATACCAAAGGTGATATAGGTTAGATTCTATATAAACAATATTTTTATGCCATATTCTTATGTAGGTGTCTATTTATGGTTAATATGTATAGGTAGAAAGGTGATTTCGCCTAGCCACTTGTTATTTTATTTATAGCGAAACTGCGTTAAATGTTTGTACCTTTCTTGGGATCCCATAACCAAATTTATTGTTACCATGTCTTCCTCCCTCATGTGATGGCATGTGACCATCCTGACTACCACTGAACGGTTGAGATGAGGGTTGAGGAAATATATGGATGGGATCTAAAGGCCATAACTCTAAACGTTTCTTTTTCATAATAAAATATATTTTCTCTTTGCTTCCTCTGTCGCTACATGCCACTGGTGGCATTGTAGCACTCCCTTCCGGCAAGTGTTTTCTGACATTCAACACCTAGTCTAATGCACAGAGGCAATGTAGCATCGCTCCCTCCATGAACACTTCTAGTTGTGCTTCCCCAATAGTATATGTAAGTTTCTTTATTTTTATTTTATTTAACTGCCTTCACTCACATTTTTATGGAGGTTAAATAATTTAGACCTCCTAGCATATATATTCTTGGGCTTACTTTTACCAACCTTATTTGGTCTATGACTTTTTTATTTGGATTTAATTTTCAAATGATTTTCTCATGCCGGGGTCTCGTTCTTCAGAATTTTCTACCCTTTCCTTCTCAGGTAAATATCCCACCTTTGTTCTAACTATACATCTTAACATTTGGTTTTTACTACTTACTACCTTAAATTTGCAATAGATATTGCCAGTGTTTCTTGGTGGGTTTCATAGAGAGAGGAAAAGACAAAAAGTTTAGCTTGGCAACCCAAGGTTTGAGTGTTGATTCAGAGTAAACCACAGTTACACTCTGAAATGATTAAAACTGTATCTTTTTTTTTCTCTCGTGGTATGAATATATTGTATTCTTCAGAATCAAATTTTGTTGGGTCTTCATACCCTAGCTATAGTTGGTGTTCTGGGATTGAGATTCTCCTAAGGTCATCACTATAGATATATCCACATGAAACTAAAACTTTCTCTCTTGTTTGTATACAAAAGGGTGCACACTGGTATGGGGTTTTGATAATATGGAACCATAGCTTCCCTTTCTGTTTTTTCTTATAATGTTGCTAGTCCTACTCTCTAGTTGCTAGTCCTACTCTCTAGCAGTATGATATTCACAACCACTTTTCATCATGGCCTACTCATAAAAGAGGGTTTCCTCCATAGTTTTTTCCCTTGATGAACTCCGAACCAAGTTTGTCAATTTAACCCTCACCTTGTTATTTCCTCCAGGTAAGTTAAAATCAAGTACCTAGAGCTCTATCTGGTGTAGTGACTCCTTTAAAATTGATTTGCTACCAATATTGCTATGAAAATATTCTCATAATGTTCCTCTAAGAATGAGTAAGAATTAAATTGCTATTTTTATGGAAACCTGCTTTTAGTTCCCTGTAGTTAAGGGGTTACCATTTAATTCTTGTATTTTTTTTGTTCCTATATATTTATGAAATTTGAAACTACTATTACCTTGGGTCTGGGTACCAAGGGTTTATTGTGTTTTACATTACAATCCTATGCATAGATAAAATTATTCCCCCCTCCCCCCAGGGTGTTGTTTTTGTAAATTGTTTCTATTTTGAATTTACTTTAATGTTATAACCCATCTTAGGGCATGTTGTTTTTTCTTTCCCTCTTTCCAGTTTATAATTTCTTCTTACGATGTGAAATTGTTTGAAACAAGGGTCACTCCTTGATGTAACTGAAGCATATTAATATTTAATATTATGTATTTGAATGTCACTGTTCAATTCTCTAGTTTTTCTATAATGCAGTTGTTAGTGAGGTTAAGAAGATTGAATGGTTAATAATCTGCCTCGGTTTTAAGTATAATCTCTTTATTTGTTATTTTCATAAGTTTGATATTATCTCATAACATAAGTTTAAAACTGAGATGCTCTTATATTACGATCTTGTGGCCAAAATTTTGTTATAAACTATTCTTTAAGTTAATTGTATAACATTCCAGTGTATCCAAATACTATGATTCTTTTATTTATTTTTTGTCAATTTCTACGAGACATAGTTTGGTTCATAAAATTCGTAATAGATTGGGAAAATTAAAGTTGACTCTTTCCATAAAATCATGGCACTTGAAAAAATATAGATCACTTTCTATAACTGCTTTACTATAGCTTCATCTAGATCTTCTGAACCAGTTTCTTCCCCTGATCTCTAGTTCAATTTTTATCTATGCACCTTGAATTAATTTCATTATTACTAGGGGTTATAACTTGTAATGACCTGACTACATGTAATGATTCGCATGCACCCGAGTTCTTTGCCTAAGCAATTTCCCCATCCTCGTGTGAATCTAACCTCCTATAGGCCCCTAATTGCTTCCCACCAGAACTGGCATCCACTCATTTTTCCTTCCGTAACACTTCTGACCTTTACTACTTTCATATATAAACAGGTAAAAGAGTTTTCTAGAATTAATAACTTATCTGGTAAAATGTATATGTAAAAGTTAATTGGTAAGAATTTCGTTACAAATTCACATACATGTATACTGTCACAATCATAGTTATGAGCTTCATCTCAATTTATTTTATTTTGTCCAGTAACATGATTAAGATTCTAATATAATCAAATTAATTACTGACAGTGATATCCAATACCATTTAAATATACTCATTAACTATAATGAAAATATCATAACAGAAAATCTAATTGTATTCATCGTTAGGAGAACACTTGGGAATTTTCACTTTTCCTCCTAACCTTGAACCGAATCCTCTAGTTTCCCACAAGATGAGATGTGCTTTCCAGGGAATCAACAATCTCTTTGATCTGTTAATAATTTATTTTATACATTTTCTTTGATCACTTATTTTTTTTTTAGCGGCATCCCACTTTTGTGGGTCTTCGAACCCCCTTGCCTAGGCTTTCTTCCTTTCCTTTTTTCTTTAAAGCCTACTTTTACTTTTCTCTCCCACGACACTTTCTTCCACCCATACTTATCATATTTCTCTAGCTAAGTGAGTTAATGGATATTTCTCTCCTACCACATTAAATCTTATTCATTTCCTCCTAGGGATTTTTAGGAGTTCTTATTATGGAATATTTATCTCAATCTCATCCATCAATGAGATTTTCCAACTTTTAGGCAAGAATATATTAATTGTAGTGTCTTATTCTCAAGTACTTCCAACCTTTTTATTTATTAGTAGAATTTACTTATTACATGATAATAACTTTATTGTTCACTTTCACTTCAACCAATCATTGCCTTTCCGTCATCAAGTCCAACATAACACAATGTAAAAATAACAAGACATTATTACATAAATAGAGGGGTATTACATCTTCCCCACTCCCCCATGTTTTTATTTACACTATACATAGTGTTCATGTCTTATTCTCTTCCATCTGAGATAGTTCTAGATATGTCTCTCGCATTTCATCCTATTTCTCCCATGTGACATCTTCGAGGATAAAGTGCTTCCACTGCACTTTAACCTGAACAACGACTCATTTCTAGAGAAAGATCTCTTTTCGATCTAGTATACGAAGTGTCTCTTATAGGAAGTCTCATTCTGATTCCACCTATATCAAATTCTAATTGATTATATGAGAATTATCATGCACATATTTCTTTAACAAAGATACATGAAAAACATTGTGCACTTTCATATGGCTACGAAATGCTAATTGATACTCTACTGGCTCAATTATGTCCAAAATCTCAAAAGGCCCTCAAAATTGTGGTGTCAGTTTTGTACAAGTTCCACTTCTTAAGGTACTCTTCCTCATTTTCACCCTTAAGTAAACATGGTCTCCAATTTTAAATTCCTTGTGCATTCTCTTCATATCTGCATAGATTTTTTGTCTATATTGTTTAGTTTTTATGTTCTGTCTAATGCTCCATACCACCTGCTCCACTTAATGCAAGGCTTTTGGTCCTAATATTAATCTTTCATTTGATTGACTCCAACTGAGAACTGTATGGCGTTTCCTTTCATACATGGCTTCAAAAGGGCTCATCTTAATTGAAGTTTGATAGCTTTTGTTGTAAGACAATTTTGCCAAATGTAGAAAATCCTCCCATTTTGTAGGTTGTCCATGACATACATCCTCAGCATGTCCTCCAAAATTTGACTGGTTCTCTCTGTCTATCCATCCATTTGAGGGTGATATGTAACGATAAAATTTAGCTGAATTCCCATGCCCCCAAATAGAGATTTCCAAAATTTCGAGATAAATTTAGCATCCTTAGCTGACACTACCATCTTTTTCACTCCATATAGTCAGAAAATATCCTTCATGAAAACATTGGTAATTTGTGGTGTCCCATAAGTGGACTATACATGTATGAAATGTGTTGCTTTACTTAAGATGTCTACCGCTACCATAATGGAATTGTGTTATCTTTTGGTCCTTGGTAGTTCCGTGATGAAATCCAAAGAAATCACTTCCCATTTCCGTTTAGCAACAGTTAGTGGATTTAACAATCCAATGGGGTGTTGATGTTAGACCTTCACTTACTGAAATTCTAAGCTTTTTGACAAATAGTTTGCCACCTCCTTTTTAATGCCTAGCAAAAAGAAATATTTTCTTAATGTTGTTATGATATTTTAATATCCTGGGTGTCCCACATATAGTTTCTCATGGTATTCATCTAATACTAATTTTTTTAGAGCATTCACATTGGGAACATATAACATTTTCCTCTAAATTAAGAATTTTTCAAAATTTTCAGCATAACTTGAGATTTCGTTTTGCTGCAATTTATGTTGATTTTATAAGTACTTAGGATCTCTTGATATCAAGTTTTTAATCTATTCTACAAAATCGATACTAATATTGCTAACAAATACTCCCATTACATCATGTGCATGTTTTCTTAAACCATCTTCCACCCTATTTTATTTTCCTTTTATGTGATTAATTTCAAACTCAAACTCACTAAGAAAGGCCTTCCACCTAGCTTGTCTAGTGTATAGATCTGGCTGGCTGAAAAAATATTTCAAGCTGATATGATATGTTACCAAGGTGAATTTCTTCTATAGTGAATTTCTTCCCTTATAGATAGTGTCTCCACAACCTTAGACCATGTATGACAGCAACCAACTCTAAACCATATACTACATAATTATTTTCATGTGATTTCAGGTTCCTAGATTCTTATGCTACTACTAAATTTTCCTGCATCAAAACTCCCCCTAGTCCTTCAAAACATGCATTTGTGCAAATAAATTCCTTAATTTGGTTCGCAATTTGTAGTATATGGTCCATTGTAAGGAAATGTTTTAATTTGTCAGAACTTTCTTGACATTGGGTCATCCAAACAAATTTTCTCCTTTCTTCCATAAGGATGTAATAGGGTAGGCTAGTTTAAAGAATCATTCTATAAATCGTTGGTAATATCCCATGATTCCCATAAACGAGTAGATAATGGACACACCCTTTGGTATGGGCCAATTTACAATGTCCCTAACCTTCTCAGGATCAAGAACTAGCCCCTCTTTTGAAATATGTGGCCCAAATACAATATTTTGTCCTTAAACAACTCACATTTGCTAAATTTAGCATATAGTTGATATTATCTTAGAGTTTGCAGCACTAATCTCAAATGTTCCATGTGTTCTTCTTTATTTTTCAAATACACTACAATGTCATCTATAAATACGAGCACAAGTATAATGTTCATTAGGGACATAAAAGGTTGTTGGTGCATTAGTGAGACCAAATGGTAATAATACAAACTCATAGTGGCCATGTTTGGTCCAAAAGGTTGTTTTATGCATATCAACGTCTTTTATTCTCAGCTGGTGATACCCAGTTCTTAAGTCAATTTTTGGGAATATGGGTTCCCCCTTGCTTGATTAAATAGAACATCAATACGAGGCAATGTGTATTTGTTTTAAATGGTTAGCTTGTTTAATTGTCAATAATCGATGCACATTCTAAATGTTCCATCCTTCTTACTTATAAATAACATAGTAGGCCCCCACAGCGATACAGTAGGCCTAATATAGTCTTTGTCCAGTAATTCTTGTAACTACATTTCCAGCTCCAATAACTCAGGTGCACTCATTCTGTAAGGAGCTCTAGATATTGGGGTTACACCTAGTACCAAATCAATGGAAAATATATATCTCTACAGGGAGGTATGCCTAGGATTTCCTCTAGAAATACGTCTCGAAACTCCTTAATCACTAGTAGAGTCCCTAAGTTTTTCTCTTTTGTTTGGTGTTCATTTGTTTCCACATGAACCATAAATAAGTAGCACCCTTTTCGTGCACTCTTTTTCATTTGTAAGGATGAAATCTTTCTAACTGATATCATTTTCAGTATGCCTTTGATTAATTGAATTTCTCCATTTGGAATAACACAACTCACTATTTTGTCTAAACAATTTAGGATAGCCCCGTATTTTTCCAACCAGTCCATGTCTATTAACACAACATAAGATTCTAAGGGAATGATATTTAGGTTTACTGCTATGGAATAGCAATTTAAATCTATATGCCATTGTCTCACTTGGATGGTTACCTTTCTCTTTGTACCAGTTGCTAACTGTACCAACCATGCAATCTTATATTTTTCAATTTTAAGTTTACATTTTTCTACAACATGTGGACCAATGTAACTTAAACTAGCCCCTAGATCAATTAAGACAAAAATAGATTGGTTTCAAATGGTACCTTCAATATTTATCATTGTCAATTGATGCTCTGCTTATCTATTTTCTAATGTTTCTCTTATTCTTGGAATATTTCTTGCAATATCATTTAACATTGTGGCTTCTTGGACAACTTGGATTTTTTGGATAGATCTGGGGTTATGCGGGAAATATCTCAACATATAGGTCTCACATCACCCCAACACTTCAGTGGTTTTTTTCCTTGACCCCATTGATATTTTACTATTCAGATCCATGGGTTTAGACACAGTTTGAGATCGTTCCAGCTGTTTTACGTTTCCTTTGCTGAAATTATTCAGTTGATAGTCCTTCCCAAAACATTTAAGATAGGTAGGTTTATGTCTTTTTCCCCCATTGTAGATTTCTTTTTTTATTTAACTTGCCAAATTTTGGAACCTTCACCCCTATTTGTAAACTTTTGATAGCACGGTCTTTCTTTTCTTCCAACCTCATCCATTGTCTTACTATTTTTGAACCCAATACTTTCTTTATAAATGGTACGTAAATAGTTCACGAATAATGGTACTTTGGCTTTATATTATTTAATATAGGGAACATACCATAACAAGTTGGTAAATTTTTCCATAAACTCATCCATAGTAAACTATCCCAACCTTAATTCATAAAACTCCTTAGCATGATCATCATAATATTATTCATTCAGGTATCAAGACTTAAGCTATTTCTATAATTCCTCCTAAGAAACTCTCTTTTCTTCCAACAGGTGAACACTTTTGGCCTCTTCCCACCAGAGAGAAGTTTTTCCTTGCAACTGATAAATGGTCAATCTGGCCTTCAAATTACTCTCGTTCTCATAAACTTGAAAATATTTTTCCATTTTAAGAAGTCATGCTTCTACATCCTCTTCCTTTCCCCATAAAAAGTAGGAAGCTTTATTTTCCTAAATTATCCTTGCAACTCAACATTCTTCTTTCTTTTCTATGTTTTTGGGTATGTTTTATCTGAATTGCCTCCACTTTCAGACTTCTCTGAATTTTTTCCACCTTTTGTTATTTTTAGTGCTTTTGGTTTTATGGTTCTATGGCTAGAATTTTTGGTCGACTCTCTTATCATATTTTCTTGTTCCTCACTAGCCTTTAGCATGCATTCATTACTACTCCGGAGGTGACCCAACTCTTGCTGTAGATTTCTAATAACATCCATAAACTGAGAGGTTGGTGTTGTACTTCCATTTCCCAACTCAGCATATTATTATTCACCTAATGTTGTAGCTGGAGGGGGATCCTCTGCCATTTTGTTGTAGCCTGCTTCACTTGATTACCTTTTATTCAAAAACAAACAGGTATTAGTTCTCCATCACTTAAATCAATATTTAAATTTTGCACATTTCTACTTATTACTATGGTGGTTCCTTCAAGCCCCATTGTGAACCTGGGTTTCGATACCATTTGCAATGAGTCCTTAACATCATTATATTTTTTCATTTATTTATAGGCACAACTTATTAAAAACTTATTTATTAGTGACTATAATTTTTTTTTCCAGTTGTGGTTAATTCCCCTTATGGATATACATCTTATAAGGAAGTTTGGTGTGTCTATTCTACAAGATTAAACTTATCATGGTAATACAAACCATTCCCTTTTTCTTCTAGATCTTAAATTTTTAGTATCAGTGTAACACTTACCATAATGAATCATTCCTCTTAACCTACAAAGTTATGGAAAATGACACATGCTTAACATGTGTTATCACTTGTCACTACTCTATATCTCCCTCTAAAGGCACACATACTTGGACTTGGTGACCACACCACCTTGTTGTCTATAGTACACTTATTATTTCTAAACATACCTTCTTGTCGTTAAGATTAATTCTGACCTATGGATGTATTATACCAAAGGTGCTATCAATTAGATCCTGTATAAACAATATCTTTATGCCATATTTTTATGCAAGCATCTATCTATGGTTAATATGTATAGCTAGAAAGCTGATTTCACCTAGCTAATTGTTCTTTTATTTATAACAACACTAGGTTAAATGTTTGTACCCTTCTTGGGATTCCATAACCAAATTCATTGTTGCAAAGTCTCACTTCCTCATGTCATGGCATGTGACTATCCTGAATGTCACTCAATGGTTGAGATCAGGGTTGTGTAGATCTATGGATAGGGTCTAAAGCCCATAACCCTAACCCTTTTTACTTTGTAATAATTTTATTTTCCATTTATTTCCTTTGCACTGCTTGCTACTGGTTTCATTGCAACACTCCCTTCCGGCAATTATTTCCAACGTTCGACACCTGGTCTAATTCATATAATTAATGGAGCATGGCTCCCTCCATCAACACTTCCTGTTGTCCTTCACCAACACTACAGGTATGTTTTTTTTTTCTTTTTTTTTTCTCTTTTTGAACTAGCTTCACTCACATTCATAGGGAAATCACTGAGTTTAGACCTCCTAACCTTGGTATTCCTGGGATTCCTTTTTACTAACCTTATCTAGTTTGTGACTTTTCGATTTCGCTTTATTTTTTATGGGATTTTCTCATGTCGGTCTCTCTCTCTTCAAAATTTTATACCCTTTCCTTCTCAGATAATTATCTCGCGTTTGTTCTAACCGTACATCATAACGTTTGGTTTTACTACTTACTCCCTTAAATTTTCTATAGATATTATCAGCGCTACCTTGTGAGTTTCGTAGAGAGCATCAAAGGCAACAAGTTTATCTTGGTGCCCCAAGGTTTGAGTACTGATTCAAAGTAAACCACAGGTAAAATATGAAATTATCAAAATTATATCTATTGTTTCTCTCGTGGTATGAATATATTGTATTGTTCAGAATGAAATTGTGTCGGGTCTTCACACCCTGGTGATAGTTGGTGTTTTGAACTTGAGCTTCTCCTAATGTCATCACTATATATATATATATATATATATATATATATATATATATATACATATATCCACACGAAACTAAAAATTTATCTCTTGTTGTTATACAAAAGTGTGCGTGCCAGTATGGGGTATTAATAGGTATGGAACCATAACTTCCCCTTTTTTCTTCTTATAATGTTGCTAGTCCTTCTCTCTAGTAGTATGATACTCACAACACCTCGTGTTCATGGCCTACAGGTATGACGGTTTCCTCAACAGTGTTTTTCCCTTTGTGAAGTCAAAACTAAGGTTGTTAATTTAAACCTCAACTTGTTATTTCCTCCAGTTCGATTAAAATCAAGTACATGAAGCTCTATTTGGTGTGGTGACTCCTTTAAAATTCATTTTTTGCCAAATTTGCTCTGAAACAATTCATCTATTGTACCTCTGAGATTGATTAAGTGTTAACTTGCTATTCTGATGGAAACTTGTATTTCATTCCCTGTAGTTGAGGGGTTACCATTTAATTCATGTACTTTTTTTTCCTTATCTATTTATGAAATTTGATCCTATTATTACCTTGGATTTGGGTACCAAGGGTTTATTTTATTTTTCACTGCAACCTTATGCACATATACAATGATCGCCCCCTGCCCTCACGGTGTTGTATCTATAAATTGTTTCTATTGTGAATTTACTTTAATATTATTGTCCATCTTAGGGCGTGCTTTCTTTTTTCTTTCCCTCTTTCCGGTTTATAATTTTTTCTTATTACGTGAAATAGTTTGAAACAAGGGTCACTCCTTTATGTAACTGAAGATATTAGTATTTAATACTATGAAGTTGAATGTCACTATTCAGCTCTATTCATATCTCCAATGCTTTCTAGAATTACAATTTTTCTATAATCTAGTTCCCAGTTAGGTTAAGAAGGTTGAATGGTTAATAGCCTGCATGGGTTTTAAGTATAATCTATTTATTTATTATTTTAAAAAGTTTGGTATTATGTCATAACATAAGTTTAGAATTGAGATGCACTTATGATATTGTGGCCAAAATGTTGTTATAAGCTATTCTTTGAGTTAATTGTATAACATTCTAGGGTATTCATATAGTATGATTCTTTTATTTTTTTTATGTTGCTACATAGATATAGGTTGGTTCATAACATTCGTAATAAATTGGGAAAATTAAATTTGAATATGTCTATAAAATTGTGCCACCTAGAAAAATATAAATAAGTTCCTATAACTTCTTTACTATAGCTTCATCCAGATCCACTGAACTAGTTTCTTCCCTCGATCTTCAGTTCAATATCTATTTGTTCACTTCGAATTAATTTCATTGTTACTATGGGTTATAACCTGTATTGACCCGAGTACATGTAATGATTCACATGCACCGAAGCTTTGCATCTAAGAAATTTTTCCCATCCAGGTGTGACTCTCACCTCCTATTGGCGCCTAATTTCTTCCCACTAGAATTGACATCTACTCATTTTTCCTTTTCTAACGCTTCTGACCGTTACTACTTTCTTATATGAACACATAAAACAATTTTATAGAATTAATAACTTATTTCGTAAAATGTATATGTAAAAGTGAATCTATAAGGATTTCGATACAAATTCACTCACCTATATATAATCACAATCATAGTTATGAGCTTCATCTCATTTGATTTTCTTTTGTCTAGAATATTTTAACTATTGTTTCTATCAGATTAGTAACACGATTAAAATTCTAATATAATCAAATTAATGATGAGAGTGATATCCAATACCATTTGCATATACTTATTACTGTAATGAAATTATCATAACCATAGTCATTGGTAAGATAACACTTGGGAATTTGCACTTTTCCTCCCGACCTTGAATTGAATCCTCTAGTTCCCCTCGAGATGAGAGGTGTTTTCTAGGGAATCGAAAACCTATTTAATCCCTTCATGATGTATTTTATACATTTTTTTTCCATGGCATATTTTTCATTAGCGATGACCCACTTTCGAGGGTCTGCCAACCCCCTTGCCTGTGCTTTCTTCCTTTATTTTTTTCTACAAAGCCTATTTTTCTCTCCTGTGGCATTTTATTCCACCCATACTTAACATATTTCTCTAGCTAAGTTATTTAATGGATATTTCTCTCCTATCTCATTAAATCATATTTATTTCCTCCTACGAATTTTTAGCAATTCTTATTATGGAAGATTTATCTCGACCTCATCATCAATGAGATTTTCCAACTTTTTGGCACGAATATCTTAATTATAGTGTCTCATTCCCAATTAGTACCAACCTTTTTATTTATTAGTATAATTTACTTATTTTACATCATTATAACTTTATTTTTCACTTTCACTTCAACCAATCATGACCTTTATGCCATCAAGTTCAATATAGTTTAATCTGAAAATAACAAGACATTATTACAAAAATAGAGGGAAATTACAACAAGACTTTATTTTATCCAATAATGTACACATTTATGCTTACAAATGTTTTCAAACCTCTTAACACGACTCTCCTTGAAGTAGTTGTAATGAGGGTTCATAGTCAGCTTCCATTCTAGAGTTAGAGGCAAAATGCAATATCTAATTAGCAAACTATTGCAACTATTACAGTAGAATTGATGATACTTTCAAGAACTATATCTAGTCCTAACCATCAAGCATCAAAGTAGCAAATTGAGTCTTTGAGAGTCTTCTTTTCTATAGAGGAAGATAAACAAGTATCAAATTCCCTCCCCTACATAAGGTAATGAAACTAATGAGAAATTTCAAAGAAGCATTTTTTATGTTGTACTAATGTGCAGCTGCAAAGTAAGGCAAGCATATCATTGAAAAATGAAACTAAATGTACATTAAAATATTACAATAAATGATGATTGATTGGTGAGTCACATCATAATTTTTTTATTGCATGGTGTCTTTTTGCCAATTTTTACCAATTTTTATTTTGTGGGCTCTTACCGAGACATTTTTTTACACAAGTTTTGGTGTTGCACTCCCTTTTCATTAGTAGAGTATCACCATATATTTTTGGCAAGAAGGCAAACAATATGTTGCAGGACATGAAATTAACCAAACACAACAATATTTCAATTAGTGAAAACATAGGGAAGGGCACCAAATCCGAGTGTCATTGACTGGTGCACATATCTAACATATTCTTAAACGTGTCATTCAATCTCTCTGTAAGATGATCAATGGTAGGATGTAAGAGAGTTATGAAGGATGGTTGAATACCCAAGGTTGAAGTGACAAGCTACATGACATGGGATGAAAATGTTTCTTCCCTAGAGGGATACAAATGTTGCTTCAATGTCAAAAGGACCTTGCAACTGAATTAACATTTCGATAAAGCTCTAGCCATAGGCATTACTGCACTTTACCAAGTGTGACCAGTGACAAACATTTTTAATCAAATATATTGGAAAGGGATAGTAAATATCATAAGAAATTTCAAAATATGAAGAGATGAAATAGTTGGGAATTCCTTTTGCATGACCCTTTTGCTCCTCTTGTTACTTCATCCATAGGTTCTTTTAAAATAATGTGTGATGTTTTGATATCTTCTACATGATTCTTATATGTGGAATAATTACAAATAAAAGGTAAATAAACCATTTGAAATCACTTATGGGTTCGAAAATATGGCATCTGTGGAGAAATACTTATTTTGTTAAAAACCATTAGATTGAATAGTATAAACTCCTTTACAAAGAGAGATTTTTGAAGGATAACGAAACATACTAAATTAGATAAGATTTCAAATGCTTGGATTTTAGATCTACCACTAAGAACTATAATACATGGCTTAGTTGATATCTGGATAAGCACATAGATTATAGGTTTTGTGTAAACATTACACTGTAGAGGAAGTTCAACAGTAAGGAATTTCAATCAATAATATAGACTATTACAAGTAGATACAATTTGTTCTCCATTTTTCATACATTATTTATTATATGTTGTCTTTTTCTTTCCATTTATTTTCACAAGTTATCTATAGTGTGATATTTTTAGCATGTAACTTAGTTGACATGATTGTGGCTAAGCCTTTCATCAAGGTTGAATAATAAGTTCCTAAGGTGTTTGTGGTGAAATTTTATTTTCTTTGTTTATATGGGTCATCTTGCCACATAATGAAACTATCTCCCAGCTAAAGAAAACTTTTTCAAGTTTCTTGTTTTTCTTGGGGAAAATGGCATTGACATTGTTGATGTTGAGGTATATGTCATATAAATCCACTATAGTATACTTTATTTTATATTGTAGTGTTCATTATATTTCATATCTTATACTCTACATTATATCTTTTTTCATTTTCAGATTAGTAAATCAATATTGATGTTCAGAAGAAGGAATTGAAGAAAGAGGAAAACAATAAAATTGGAGCGACAAATGCAGAAAGAGAGAGAAAAGGGAACTGGTCTAGTATACCCTTAAATCCAATATCCCACATGAGATGGACACATACAAAATGATGTGATGGGCGTGGAGCTCAATTATATTATTTATTCAAAGGTATCACCATGTTGGACCCTATCCTAATGGGGCAAAAACGCCACCCATTTAATCATCATCACTGGCAGGGGTTCGAGGGCAACACCCCCGAAGCAAAAAATAGATGAAAAATTTCCTTGTAAAATATTGTAATTTTGTATTCAACTTGAGCCATTCATTAGGTGGATGATTTGATGGTAGAAGTTATGTTGATTTAGGTTTTTTTTTTCCCTAGAAGAAAACCCTTAGTTTATATGAGGGAATTTTATTGTGGCTCTGTATTATTATTCTAAGTGAGAAAGAGAGAGGATACTATGTGAGATTGAAGAGGAAAATATAGTGGATTTGTTGTAGGTTGTATCTCTTCATTTTGTTGGATAATAGAAAAGGAAGGATTGGTTATTTCTCCTTATGGAGCCCAAATTGGGAGAACCACTTATATATGTGTCTCTCTTGTTTTATGTGTTTTATGTGTTTGTGTTTTGCAACATTTTATGTGTTTGATTGCTCTGTAATATATAATTTTCTAACATGGTGGTCATGCATTTAGAGTTTGTGAATTCACCTACAATGCCTTGGCAACACAATGATAATGGTTTGAAGTGATGAAACAATATTTCATTTGTAAATTGTAGTCCAACCAATATTAAATTGGAAACTCATATTGTAATATTTGACATTTCATATAGTATAATTGATATGGTTGAAATTATTTATAGTGTATCCATATATTATTTAGTATTGTAATTAACATATGTGACTTTTTATTTTCATATTAGATGAACATGCACAATGTATGACATTTTTTTAATTAGTCGCAAAATAATACTAGTTAAGTTATGTGTATTAATAATGAACAAATAGAACCAATATAAAACAACTTAATTAGTAGTTTATATTGATTAATTATAAATACGAATAAAATGAATATACAACTACTAAATTAGTCGTTTATAATGATTATTAATGAAATTAAATGAAATAAATATAAACTACTAAATCAATCGTTTATATAATCAATATGAAACTACCAAAAAATCATAAATGAGTATTGTAAATGATAAATTTCTTATTACAAATAATGACTAAATTTTGCATATATACGACTATTAGTAGCTAATCTATAGTATCTTATAATACAACAAAAATTAAGCCATATTTTTTTTGTCATTAATTGGTTTCAAACTGTTATTAAAATTTGCATATATATGACTATTAGTAGCTAATTTATAGTGCCTTATAATGTTTCCAACATTTAGGTCATAATTCTTTGGTCATTAATTGGTTTTCTTAGGTGATCATGTACTAGTATATTTTCTTGTGTATTTTATCATTAATTATGACAATTAACGACTAATTAATTATGAAATTAATAACCAAATTTATGACTAAATATACTACTAGATGATAAAATTGAGACAACCAATTGATGATTAAGATAAATACGACTAAAAGTTGGTCATGTTATAAGATACTGTAAATTAGCCACTATTGGTGACTAATTGAAAAAATAGTCATTTATTTGCAAAATTTAGTCTTTGTTTTAGTAACTAATTAGACATTTTGTATTAGTGTAGGAAATAAATTTAGTTTGATGACTAATCAAAGTAGCTTGACTAGTTTCTTTAAATCGCCCACACTTAACAACAGTCAAGCACGATGGACAACCTTCTTAAGTGAATTTGAAATTTATACAAATCACTTGAAAGGTAAAGAAAACTAGGTGGTGGATGCCCAAGGTACAATGTTGAACTGTATTTATGAAATTTCATTTAGTCAAATAAAATTTGACTTTACAAATTAGATTAAAGAAGCAACCCAAAGAGACCCAGAGTATCAATTTTTATGGAAGAAAATGAAGCAAGAAGACAACATTGATAAACAATTAGGATTAAATTTAGGAATGGGTAACAAGTGAAGTAAACCCATTATATGATGATGTTCAGCCTTTACTGGTTGGAACTCTACACATTTTTTCCAAGTATTCTGCCACTTCCATCTTCATACCAGGAAAAAAAAATCCTTCCTTAAAGCAATAGTTAAATTATGGTAACTAGGGTGGAAAACATAGGGACTTTTGTGATATTCATCTAAAATTAGCTGCTTAATATCTTGCAAGTTGGGAACATAAATTTGGTTCCTATAAATCAACAAATCATCTCTATTAATGTAGGTAGAATGTTCTATTTAGCCAAATAAAAAATCACTAGAGTGTAATAAAGTATGGAAGTTATACTTTGATGGTTCTTATTCCAGGGAAGGAAATGGAGGAAGTGTTTTGTTAGTGTCTCCAGAAGGAAGCTAATTCCTATTTCTTTCAAGCTAGAGCTTAAAGCCACTAATAATGTTGATGAATATCAAGTTTTGTTGTTAGGGTAGCAATCTGCGAGAAGTCTCAATATTGGGTGCTTGGCAGTGTTTGGAGATTTAGAGCTGGTGGTGAAGAAAATTAGAAATCAATTCCAAGCTAAACCTCCAAGATTAAAGGCTAACCGAAATGAGATATGGTATCTGATAGATAATTTTTTCTTAGCCTTTAATATCCAATTTTTTCCTAGAGATAGAAATTAGATGGTTGATTCCTTGGTTGTAGTTGCTAGTAACTTCAAGCCTCCTCAAAACCCCTTTCTTGGATATGACGTTGAAGTCATATATAGGCCTTCAATACTAGACAATGTTAAGTATTGGTACATGTTCTAAGTTTAGGAAAAAATCAAATGCTTCATGGAGGTTATTGGAGAGTTTTCGAACTCATTGATTGACAATGAGGATGAGGAAGTAATAAATGAACAATAAGTCAGTTGGGGAGAAACTATTGATGGAAAAAATATTTTACAACTAAAGGGTAACACCATTCGAAGGGGTTTGGTCCCATTAGAAAGGTTGTTTAACCCAAATTATGTGGCTTCCAAACCAGTTGAGAAAGAGCTAGAAGAATAGTTGGAAGACTAGAAAATTGGTACAAAAGAAGACCACAACGTGATAAAGTTGGCCAAAGGAGTTCCTAAAAAGTAAAAGAAAATGTATTTGAATCTTTTCAAGAAGTATATGGATGTGTTTTCTTGGTCATATGATGATTTGAAAACCTTTGAAACTACCATAATTCAACACAAAATTCCTTTGAAGAGTGGGGTGAAGCCATATAAACAAAATATCAAGAAAATTAACCCTATGTTACTTCCATCGATTGAGAAAGAGGTGAGGAAGTTCCTTTAAGGTATTCAGATTGGGTAGAATATTTATTCCCCGTCAGGAAGAAGAAGGGATAAATAAGGTTATGTGCAGACTTCAAGAATTTATATAAGGCCTCACTAAAAGATAATTACCATTTTCCTATGATGGACTACATTTTTCAAAAGGTGGTAGGGTTTTCTCGAATGTCTATGATGGATGGATTCTCTATATATAACCAAGTCTCTTTGCACCCAGAAGATCAAAATAAAATCACTTTCGCTACACCTTGAGGAATGTTTATGTATGCCAGAATTCCCTTTGACCTCGTAAATGCAGGAGCCATTTTTTAGAGAGTTGTGGATATAACATTTGTTGGAGAATAGGACAAGTTTGTAGTTATTCACCTTGATGACATCACTATTTCTAAAAAAAATATGAAGATCACATGAAACACTTGCAGGTCACTTTTGAAAAATGAAAAAGGTATGGTATGTCTTTAAACCCCAAGAAATCTCAGTTTGATTTGAGTGAAGGAAAAATATTGGTTCACATTGTGGAAAATGAGGGAGTAAAGATTGATACCATAAGGGTGGAGGCCATCAATAACATTCCATTACCAAGAAATGAGAAATAAATATAGGTGTTCTTTGGTAGAATCAACTTTTTAAGAAGGTTCATACCAAATTATGCTAAAATAGTTAAAGAAATCGCAAAGATGATGAGGAAGGATAGGGAGATAAAGTGGACAATAGAAGCTCAGGGATCATTCTCTAGAATCAAAAAGGATTTTGTAGAATCCCCAGTACTAGTTAGCCTAGATTACCAAAAACCATTTTTCATCCTTTCTTTTCTCTCTCACCACATGGTACCTGTTATCTTGTTGCGAAAAAATGATGAAGGACATGAGAAACCAATAACATCCTTCAGCCAAGTGTTACGAGATGTTGAGATAAAATATAATATTTTGGAGAAGCAGGCCTATGCCTTAGTCAAAGCTCTAAAAGATTTTAGAATCTATGTCATACAATCAAGCATAATAGCTGATGTTCCTACAATTGCAGTAAAAGATATCCTTGTGGAGGGGTATAACAAAGGAAAAAGTGGCAAGTGGAATTCTAAAATACAAGAATATGACATGGATATCAAACCCACCAAGTTGATCAAAGGGCAAGGGTTGGCTAAAATTTTGTCTAATGAAAATTGCCAGGATTTGGGCATAAATTACTGACAAAAATGGATGGAGGAAGTGGAAAAGAAGAGAAACAACAAAGAATTGAGACCTCAACTCAGAAAATCTAGAAGAAATACATTGTGTCCCTCTGGTATAAACATATTGCTAATTATTTAATTTTTCTGAGGATCCCAGTCAACTTTGATAAAGTTAAATACATGGATATGTGGTTGCAAGCCTGGAAATTTGTAATATCAAATGGCCAGCTGTATTGCAAATATTCAGTGGGGATTTTTCTCTTATGTATGGTTGAAGAAGAGATCCATAAAGTGACTTATTAGTTCCATAATTATGTCTGTGGATGTCATTATAGTTGGAGAGCTAGAACCCATAAATTTCTCAAGGAATTTTTTTATTGGCCAAAGTTGTTCGGTGAGGTGAATGCCTATGTTCGGGCCTGTGGAAAATGTCAAATGTTTGCAGAAAAGTAGAGGTTGGCCTGCCTTCCTTTAATCCATTTTTTTGTAGAAGAAACATTCAGAAAATGGGGGTTAGAATTTATTGGAGAAATACATCCACCTTCTAGTGGCCAGCACAAGTGGATACTCACAGCCACCGATTACTTCACTAAGTGGGTGGAAGCTACCCCAGCTAGAAATGCAACTGATGCAGTAGTCATCAAGTTTCTAGAGGAAAACATCCTTGCCAACTTGGGATGCCCAAAGAAAATTGTCACTGACTATGCTTAGGTGTTCAATTCTATCAAATTTATTGATTTTTTCGAAAGGTAAAACATTATAGTAGGCCATTCCACTACCTATTACCCATAGGGAAATAGATTGGTTGAATCCTCTAATAAAACGTTAGTAAGGATTCCGAAGAATAAAATAGCATAAAATCAGAAGAATTAGGATTCACAGCTGAAGTTTTCCCTATGGGCTAACAAGGTTACCACCAAAAGGTCCACTTGGAAATCTCCTTTTGAATTAGTTTATGGTAAGTTGTAATTTTCGCTATATAGTTAGCAATGTTAGTCACTAAAATTATACAGGATTTCGAGGAGGAGCCAAATTATCTAACCAAGAGGATCAATTAGCTAGTAAAACTTCAAGAAAGCAAGGAATATGTAAATCGGAATTTGATCAATTATTAAGAAAGAATCAAATATCTCTTAAAAGCAAGGGACAAATCCCTGTAGTTAGGAGATTTGGTACTTAGATGGGATGTCATAAGGGAAGATAAAGGAAAACCTAGAAAGTTTGACCTTTTGTGGTTTGAAACTTTCAATATTTTTGAAGCAAAAGGGAACAATACTTTCTTACTGGAAAATTTAGACGGTGAAGTGCTTGAGCTGCCAGTGAATGGAAAGTTTCTCAACCTTTATTTCCAACATTGAAGAGGTCCACTCTCATCCACTATAAATATCATTGATACATTGTAAACACCAACACTGTTTTGTGTTTTTTATTACTTCTTTTTTGCCTTATGAAGGTTTAAATAAAAATGACTCCATGCTCAATGTATACAAGGCACTAATCTGCGAGTTCTCAATGCATTTCTTGCATTACATTGTCCCCAATTGGAGTTGATGTTGTATCTGTAATATTTTCTTGCCTTTATGTCCAACGGTTCTGTTTTCCATCCATGATACAACAATGAAGAGGTGTAGTCTAGGTAGTTCAAAGGGAAATCAAAAGGGAGAGGCAGCACATCGAATCACATTCAGAGAAGGTTATTCATATCAAGGGCCAATATTAGATGGGAGACTGGAAATTTCAGGAGTCGAAATTCAAAGGAGGTCCGAAATGAAAAGAAAATTCCAAAATGAAAAGGAAAGTGTCGAAATTTAGGAGGTGATCACATCAAAACCCAATATCAGAAGGATGGACATTATAGAATAGGGTGCATTGGAACCTAAATCTCGGAGGATCAGAAATTTCAGGATGTCGGAGATTGGGACCTCATAACCTTTTAAATTATATAATTCTTTATAAGTCTCGATATCGCTAAGAAAGGAAAAAGACAAAGGAATCATTGAAAATCCGAGGGCCCCGAGAGACCCTCTCTCTCCTCAAGATAGGATACGTGGCAGTTGATTTTGGCATTTGTGAGGGCCCAATGGAGAAAATATGGAAGACACATGTCACCACCAAGGAGGCTCCACATGGAGATGATGACATCAACGTGATGTCATTTTGGAGGCTGGCTTTTCAGATGATCTGGATCTCTTCAGCTACCTTAATTAACCAAGTTATTTTACTTCTATGATGTTAGCATAATTACATGTGAAAGTGTATGAAACGACCACATGTGCATAATTTAAAGAAGATGAAACATAATGACAACCATCAAATCATGAAAACATAACACATTGATAATGAATTTCACCCAGTGCGGGTTATGTCTCCAAACCTAGTGTTAAGAGTGGGGAGGTTGCTTCATTAAATGTTGCAAGATGATGATGAGTACATAGTGAATTCTTTGTCATTACAAGGATAAATTCCTTCAACCAAAGTTGCATGTCTCTCCACGAGGTGTTCTCAGGAACACTCACTCAAATGGGTACTCCTTCAACATGAGAAGCTAATAAATCTCACATGACGTGGCATACAAGTATCCATCAATGTAATGGTAATCAGGGATCTCAACAAAAAAAACATCATCTTAGCAAATCAGAAGAAAGACATGGCATAACTGCATCATATGCCTCCACTTTCGAGGATGGCCGGAAAATACAAAGCTCAGTTGTTGAAATGGATTGCACCATTAAATTTGTGGCACGAAATCATGTCAAACAACTATAAAATTTCCACCTTTCTGAAACTGTCAAATTCTGGACCCTCGAGAATCTCCAAGATTCCCCTAAATATTCCTTCTTGAAGATAGCAAAAAACATTTGAATCTCAGATGAAGATTCTGAGCACACCATTATGCTCCCTGCAAATTTCCATAAAAATGACTATAAATTTGGCATCATTTTGCCTCTATAAAAAATGTGCCTCAAAGAGAATCTTTTAGAATCAAAAAGATACTATAAAGATTCCTTGCTACTAGACACCTAAATTTTTGTTGCTCAGATGGGGAAAGGGACTGTACCATTGGACTCCTTATGAGAAAACATGTAAAATTTACTGTAAACTTGTCAAATTATGACACTGGCACCTCTGGCCCTCAAGAGAATATTTTCAACGTCCAAGAGATTCCATAGCTCAGGGTTTTGTCCCTCCTGGCCACTTAAGGTTACGCTAGACTCCTTCACCATCGGTCCCAAATGCATTTGGGGTGAAGGTTTAAGTATTTTTTGTTGGGCGGAGATTAAAAACCAAAGGTCGTTGGCCTGTTGGTGAGCGGTACTATGTTAAGGTACACGTTGAGGTGGTTTCAAGGTCAAACCCTACATAACCATTTATGGAGTGGTATATATGATATATATTTGACATTGTTTTATCAAGACTATTGGCGGTGATCATTTGTTTGGTGTTTTATTATTTTTTGGGCCTTCTGTTGGGGGTTGGCCACGTGGGTTGTGCGGGTTCAACCCTTGTTGGCTCCCTATTGGAAGTCACGTGTGGTTTGGGCAGAGTTTGCAGTACATGTGGACCCGATCCATTATACAATGTTTTATATTTAATATGGTCAGGTCAGGCCTTGTTGGTTGGGTTTGACCATCAACCAACCAAACTTTGATTTATTTTTATTTTTCATTTTTTATAAATATATAGCACAACTATTCAAAATTTCCCTGCCAAAAAATAAGGGTCACTGGAAAAATTAAGTAGGTGACAAATTCGCCCATTCCAGTGGATAGATTCCGTGCGTCAGGATGCTACCAAATTATTGCCTCATTAAGGTAGTCACTTGGCCAAGTTTGACTAGAAATGTTTCCAGTTATAACTTGAGCATATGAACTCGATTTTGAGTGTCATTCACACTATTAAAATCAGGGTGATGAGCACTACGATCTGGTCCTAGTTTCACTTCAATATGATGAATTTTATTTTTGAGCTTTTCCATAGCCAGTGTTGAATTTTGAGCATGTTTGGATCCAACTGGATCATTCCTCCCCAATGAGGTGGTTTTGGTACTCGAAAAGCATGAATATAATCTACAAAAAAAAATTACATTGTCTGCACCACAAGTGTCTTGATAGGTCACATTTCCTACTCCTTCAGCCTTGTTCTTCAAAGCCATAAGTGATGAGTTGACACTTGTATCCTCTGCATATCTGTAGTACAATATTTTCAAATTACATGCTCAATTACATGACCAGCCATGACCCAAGAATCCCCTTACTTTCCAAGAGTTTATAAGACACAGTTTCTGGTCAAGTTTACATTAGAATAGAAATCAATACCCTAGTTATAAATAAAAAGGCCATAAACATCATCGTTTATTTAATAAGCAATGGAAAACACATCATCACTTTTATAATTTAAATCGCAACACATGATTTACAAAATGCAACCATGAAAAGCTATCAGATCTAGTAAAACCATCTCTCACTCAGAAAAGTGAATGGGTCATCATTTTGCAGTTGATTCGCTTGTTGAACAAATTTTCTAACTGGTTCCTACACAGGCGCTTTGTCCCTGAGATGATGCTCTGGATGGAGCCTCCAACATGTAGCTCTTTGATGTCCACCTCTGTTGTAAAAATTCTTCTTCCTCCTGACCTGCTTAACCTTCTTCCTTCCCTGATGTGGAGAAGACCTTTCACACTTCATCCTCCTTGTTTCTATTCTCTTCCAACACTCAGCAACCACATGGTTATGTAAACCACAAAAACTACAAGTTTGTCTATTCCATGCTTTCTTTTCATCATTAACATGCTTGTAATCAAAATGAAATTTAGAATACTGATACTTTTTATACCTCTCTTGATTGTCTCTAGTGCGATCCTAGTGATGAGAGCTTTCCTTAGCTTTGCCCCTGCAATGCGCATTGTCATGGGAGGATTGTGATGTGTCCCAATCATCCCCTTTTTTCGATGGCTTCAAAAATGTCTTGGAAGCTTTTGATAGATTTTAGCGTTCTCCTTCATTGTATCGCAAACCTATAAATCGAGATCTTTGTACAACCTCCAATGGCTGAGTCATCCCTTGGCCATTAACACGAAGTCCTCCTCCTTTATACCCCATCTTGGTAAGGAGTCTCATGTCAGTTCCTGAAATGGGTACCTGCATGTTTCCAATGGAAATAGTGTGATGTGAAAATGAAACTGAAGAACGATCAGCATTGTTTACCTAACTTATCGATTCTGGGGCAGGTGATGATGGCTTCGCTAAGCCTTTGTTGTGCTTCATTTTTTCCAAGGCCTCCTCTATGGCGTGTAACTGAAGCTTCATCCTTTGCTTTTTATCTTTTTCTTCTAGTATAAGTCTCCTCAATTCAGCATTCTCTTCTTGAAGGCTCTGACTGATCTCCTCATACAAATGATGAGAAGATGATGAATAAGATGAATGGTCACCGGAAGATGTAGATGGAGTATCATCCTCTACTTTTTATTTCTCCTTTTCCACTCTTTCCATCTTCTCTTCATAATATGCATACATTATTTCCACCATGCGTGCCTTCTTGAGGAGGTCCTTATAGAGATCTTTTTTTTCTCCATTTCCCTTCTTGTTTCACATTCAATCATTCACACTCGCAATTCACATTAGCGAGAAGATTGCTTTGATACCAAATTTGATATGGATCTCTTCAGCTACCATAATTAACCAAGACCTTTTACTTTTCGGATGATAGAAGAATTACATGTGAAAGAGTATGAAATGACCACATGTTCATGATTTTAAAAAAATGAAACATAATGACAACCATCAAATCATGAACACATAACACATTAATAATGAATATCACCAAATGTGGGTTATGTCTCTGGGCCTGGTGTTAAGAGTGGGGAGGCTGCTTCAATAAATGTTGCAAGAAGATGATGAGTACATAGTGCATTCTTTCTAGTTACAAGGATAAATTCCCTCAACCAGAGTGGCATGTCTCCCCATGAGACATTCTCAAGAACTCTCACTCAAATGGGCACTCCTTCATCATGACAAGCTAATAAAATCTCACATGATCTGGTATACAAGTATCCTTCAACATAACGGTAATCATGGATCTCAACAAAAAAACATCACCTCAACAAATAAGAAGAAATACATGGCATAACTGCATCACATACCTCCATTTTCAGGGAAGGCTAGAAAATGAAAATCTCAGATGATGAAATGAACCACACCATTGAATTGATGGCACGAAATCATTTCAAACGACTATAAACTTTGCCCCTTTCTAACAATGTAAAATTTTGGATCATCAAGAATCTGAAAGATCCACCCAAAGATTCCTTCCTAAAGATGGATGGAAAATCCACTGGTCAAACGAATATTCTGAGTACACCACTACGCTCCCTACGAAATTCTATGAAAAATCACTATAAAGTTGGCATCATTTTGTCTCTGTCAAAAATCAATGTCCAAGGGAATCTTTTAGATTCCACAAGATTTTGCAAGATTCCTTACTGTTCGACGCCTAAATTTTTGTTGCTCAAATGGGGAAACAAACTGTACTGTTGGACTCCTAGTGAGAGGACATGAAAAAATGACTATAAACTTGCCAAATTCTGACACTTGGCACCTTTGGCCCTCAAGAGAATATTTTCAGCATCCAAGAGATTCCCTAGCTCAAGGTTCTGACCCTCTTGTCCACTCAAGGTTGTTGGCTTGATGGGGCTTGACCCAAGTTCAAAGTTATTTAGCCAAACAAATCCTTGTACTACTGGCCCTTTCGGCAACAACCAGCAGAGCACGAACTGAGGTCTCACCCGAAGCAATATGGGGGGATGCTGGAACCAAGTTTCTGCACTCTTGAGATGTCTGAGGGGTCGATTTAGTCCGACTGTGAATAACTTTGTGTAGGTCACTTCATGCACTTTCTTGAACTACGAGGCCTTCACGCCCTGTTATACTCGACTTCGCGCAGCCCTAACCAGGGGCTGACGAGCTTTCACGCTACTAAAGCAGTGATCTATGCTATTTCCCCAAGTCACACAACAAATATTACTTATCTTCTTATAACTGTTAGTTATCTTCGCATAAACAGATACTTTATATTATATTCACTTATTCAACAAATTCATATAAGTTCATGCAATAAATAAATAGTAAACTTGCAATTCATTCCCAATATACTTCAATGCATAAAACAAGAAAAGATACACAAAAATATTGTAAAACTTCTCTTTATTAATGCTTCAATTAGTTACAGACTCAACCTGCCCTGCACACTCAGCTGCAGGGGTCCGCGCACTCAGCTGTGGACTACTAGGTCTCTGCACACTCAGCTGCAGAGCCTTCTCCTACTCTACGACCCAAAGACTCAACTTTACACTTAGACTCAACGCTTCCTCATTAGATCTTCTATAAATCACTTTTTTTTCCTTTACACTCAGAGCCTCACTCTATTTATACAATCCCATGGTCCAGAGACCATAGCTAGAACTCTCAAGCCAACATTACATTACAAAAGTAAGGGCGGACAACCCTATGACTTAATTACAACTTCGCGCTGCGCGCCCACAAATCGTGGAGTCTTTACATTGGACTTAGTCAAAACTTGGGCTTTAAGCCCCAAAACTTGCCTTGGGGGGTTCCCACGCCCATCAGGCCCCCAACACAAACATCATGACTCACCCTTGAGTCACTCTATCAGTGTGGAGATCTTCGATAGAGACATCCCAATTCTCCTCAGACTGTTACAAGGTCGACAACACTGAGCGACTACCTGCTGTATCTCTTGGATGCGTTGTTTGGAGACCGCGGTATCTGAACTGCTTTCCTGTATCTGCTCCTATGTCCCTTGCATCTGTTTATAGTCCCGCACCTCCTTTTAGCTACCTGGAGCGCTAAGACTGTGCTTCTGTCAGCTAGTCAGATAACCGTGCCACCCGTGTATGGCTTGAACTGACTACCTTTCACATTGCTTGGGAAAGGTTCTCCATTTAGCTTCACCAACTACACTGTGCCTCTGTTTGTGACCCCTCTAATAATATACGCTCCAATCCAAGGCATCAAGCTGATCAACTCTTGGCAGTAGTCCCAAAATTTGTCAACGTAATCGTGTGCATCCTGTTTTACTACCACAGTGTTCTTATCGAGAAAATCCTTCTTTATTCCTTCCTTAAGCTTCTTGAAATCTGCTTCAATAAAAGTGCTTTTCTTCCTTAATCGATTTCTTTCATTCTTCATCAGGTCCCAAGCATTGTGCTTCGTTCAGCTGCAAGATCCCTTCTTCCAAGGCTCCGCGAACCATTATAGCCAGGGGCGCTGCTATGCGCGGACTGGGCATAATATACTCCATCAATATTACAATGTTTGCTCCATAGGCCAGCCTAGAAGACGTCTGTCTCGTCAGTTTCTTGCACGTCGTCCTATAATCCCACAAAACTATTGGTACGTGCAGGTCCAAATCACTTCGCTGCACATTATATAGCCTGTTCAGTGCTTCGCACACTTCGTTAAATGCTTCTGCATGGGTAACCTTTTGCACACTTGGTCTTTCCACACTCTGTCATTCCAACTAGAGGGATCGTTCATGCAATTGCCTCCCCAACATGAACTCCATGTGCATTCGCATAGGTTGTTTACCATATGCTTGTACCCACCTGGATAGATGCGCGTGCAGAGCATCTTGTACATTGTATTTATCTGTTAGTCACATCTGAGGCTTCCGAAAATGCATGTGCATCATTCTCTTGCATTCACGCCAGTCCTCAAAGCTTCCTTTGTGCGTACCCCACCACCTCGCGGGTGTAGTGTGTAGTACCCATTTCAAAGCTTGGAAACATTGCTTTTCCGGCACCTCACTTTCAAATTTGTCCAAGAAATCATCTACCTCACCTAATCCATCATAAGTAGGAAAATTTCTCATTTCTATCAATATGCAGTGTAACGATCTTTTCATCATGTTATAGTTCAACGTGGTTACCTCGTGTAACCGGTTCTGCCACCGCCATATCTCTTCATCCGAATTCGATGTGCACAAGCTTTCGCGCTCCCATGAGATTCGTCCATACATGGTTGGATTTACCCAGTCTTTCTCTTGCGCGTTTATCTTGTAGATGCAGTCCAAATTGTCGCCACTTTCATAGTCACGCATTGTCTCTGTGTAGCGCAATCCTTCTACAGGGTCCAAAGGTACGACTACACGTAGAGACTTTTTCTCAAAAATCATCTTGCACATAGATGGGTCCATTTCTGGCTTCAATCTATTTTTTCTTCCTGAAGTGGAGGCATCAATGAAGCTCTTCTTAGCTTGCATGAAGGTTTCCTTACCGCGCTCCAAATCAAACTTTTCTTCTTTCGTTAGAGCCTTGCGAACACAAGTACTATCTTCGGACTATTTTCCTTTATCATCTCCTCTCGTAATTCCACTTCGAAACACAATGTTCACATTTGGATCTTCCTTGCACGACTCAGACCTCATCATCTGCAGGTTCTGAGTCGAGGGAGGTTGGAGCGCTCCCTTATCGCGCAGCCTAGCTATCAACGTAGGAAAATCCTCCATCTCATGATCAAAAAAGGTACAATACAGACATTGTGGACGCGTTGTATTTGTACAATCATGAGCATAATATCCTAGCCCTCCGCAATTGTAACATATCAGCTGTCCGCGACCTCTTCTATGTCCTCCTACACCTCGACCTTGTCTGTGCCCCTGAAATCCAGTTCGTGCCCCTATTGCGCTATGGTCAAGGGGCCACGTTTCGGCCTGTACCCTATAGGTGGGTTTTCTATCCATCATTAGCTCATAGCTTCTACAAGTGCGCTCATCGTGTCCAACCGATCCACAAAAGTTACAGAACCACTGTTCTGAATTTTATGTGTACTTTTGTAACAAATGGTAGTTTTCCATAGCATGTTTTCCTCCTATTTGACAAATCGTGCACCACAAAGCAAGCGCCGCGCTAGGTCCTACTTGTGCGTCTGGTCTTAATGGCATCGGTCCTCCTCCCATGAGGTAGTTCATTGACACTGGGAAGTGGTCCTTGTCATGACCTTGACCCTTACATTTAACGCACCATACCTCTTCGCACACTTCTGGTCAGGTTGTCTTGTCATGTTTCAGACTCTGCATGTCAAGGCATGAGTTTTCCAACTACACGTGGATATGCTAAACTCCCAAGTTAGGATCCTGTATCGAGGTCTCATGCAGCCTCATCACGATCTCTAAGGCTTCTGCCTGAGTGATTAACCTTTGTTGCAACAGTGCGTTCCTAAAATGCAGCTTTAGCGAGGCGACAAATCATTCACGGTGTTGTCCATCCATCAAAGTCATGTTAGCTTCACGAATTGTGCACTTTAGTCTTTGATCCAACTCCCAAGGAGTCTTTCCTAGTAGCATTGTGATCTCTTTGAATCCAATGATTGACTGCACTTCTGACTTCGGCATGCTAAATTCTTTGTTCAACGCAATTTGGATATCCGCGATCCCCGCAATCAGATTGTTATTAGAATGCTTAATATACCAGGTTAGTGCACGATCCTGTAAAGCACTGACCAACGTCGCTTTACTTATATTATCATCTGTAACCCCCTGCGCTTCCCATAAGGCTCTTATTACAAACCAAAGCTGGTCTGGATCTTCATTTGCTACTCCCTTGAACACAGGTAACTTTATCACGCTTGCCATATTGACTCGCGGTGGTGGCGGAGGTGATATGGGTGAGATGGAGGTGAAGGCGGTGAAGCTGGTGGTGGTGTGGGTGGGGGTGGTATGTGCGGAATCATCTGCCTTATCAAATTGATCACACTTCGTGGTGAGACCTTCACGAGCTCTTTCTTATTCCCTCACGGAGGTGAAATCAAAGGGTTATTCTCTGGTCCCTTACTTCCTTCATTTCTGTAGATTTTTCCACTTTGAGTAGCTCCAGAAATCAAGGGAATTGCATAACCCTCTTTTCACACAATAAAATTTTAATCCAAGGATTCAGAGACTTTACGTACTTACCTCGTGGTCCTTTGAGAAAGCGTCACTCAACCTTGCTATAGCTAATTGAAGTATCTACCACAAACTCAATAATGAATCCTCCTATAATTCAATCGAGCCAGTGATCAACAATGCGCGTGATCTTATCCTCTGATGCATCCAATTTTCACACCAACTCTGGGGTCCACACAATAGGATTGTCAAGCTTCCACCTTCTTTGGCTATCTGCTAGCTTCGCGATCCGCTCGTATAGCTCAGTAGGGAAAGATGTGAAGAAAATTTCATGGATATTTGTGTACAGGTAGCAGTCTAACCAATCTTCCTTTGATAGTCGCGGATTCCTGTTTTCCTACGCCGCGAACTCATGAATCCTCCTGTCCAACCAGCCTTCAATTTCCTTCTTAGTGGGATTCCAATGATACGACATCAGACATCTCTATGCAGACTCGAGTCCCGACAATGGAACCATTTGTTGGCTTGATGGGACCTGACCCAGGTTCAGAGCTATTTAGCCAAACAAATCCCTGTACTACTCGCCCTTTCGACAACAACCCGCGGAGCATGAACTAAGGTCTCACCCGAAGCAGTATGCGGGGGATGCTGGAACCAAGTTTCCGCACCCTTGAGATGTCTGAGGGGTCGATTTAATCTGACTTTGAATATCTTCGCGTAGGTCACTTCGCACACTTTCCTGACCTGCGAGGCCTTTGCGCCCTATTATACTCGACTTCGTGCAGCCCTAACCAGGGGGTGAGGAGCTTTTGCGCTGCTAAAGTAGTGATCTGCACTATTTCCCCAAGTCATACCATGAATCTTACTTATCTTCTTATAACTGTTAGTTATCTTCACGTAAAAATATACTTTATATTATATTCACTTATTTAGCATATTCATATAAGTTCGCGCAACAAATAAATAGTAAACTTGCAATTCATACCCAATATACTTCAATGCATAAAATAGGAAAAGATACACAAAAATATTGTAAAACTTCTCTTTATTAATGCCTCAATAGGTCACAGACTTAACCTTCCCTGCACACTCAGCTGTAGAGGTCTGCGCACTTAGCTACGGACTACTAGGCCTCTGCGCACTCAACTGCAGAGCCTTCTCCTACTCTACGACCGAAAGACTTGACTTTACACTTAGACTCAATGCTTCCTCTTTAGATCTTCTATGGATCACTTTTTTTTCCTTTACACTTAGAGCCTCCCTCTATTTATACAATCCCATGGTTCTCGTACCATGGGTAGAACTCTCAAGCTGACATTATATTACAAAAGTAAGGGTGGACAACCCTATGACTTAATTGCAACTTTGTGCTCTGCGCCCACAAGTTGTGGAGTCTTAACATCTGACTTAGTCAAAACTTGGACTTTAAGCCCCAAAACTTGCGTTAGGGGGATCCCGCAGCCAACAAATGTTCCACTCTGCTCCTACATTATCAGTCCCAAATGCATTTGTGGTGAAGTTTTAAGTATATGTTCTTGGACGAAGATTACAAACCAAGGGTCGTTGGCCTGTTGGTGAGCGGTACTATGTTAAGACATGCATTGAATTGGTTCAGGGGTTGAACCCCACAGAAACATTTTTGGAGTGGTATATATTAGATATATGGCAAACATTTGTGTCCATATCATTGACGACTATGATTTATTTGACATTATATTATATTTTGGGGCCACCCGTTGGGGGTTGGCCCATGTGAGTTGAGCGAGTTCAACCCCTGATAGATCCCTATGGGAAGTCACATGTCGTTTGGGTAGGGTCCGTGATACATGCGGCCCTGACCCATTATACAATGTTTTATATATAATATGGTTGGGTCAGGCCCAATTCGTCGGGTTTGACCGCCAACCAACTGGTCTTTGATTTATTATATATATATATATAGCCCAATTGTTCAATTTTTTCCCGCCGAAAAATAAGGGTCACTGGAAAAATTAATTAGGAAAAAACATAACCCATTCCGGTGACCGCATTGCATGCGCGAGGATGCTCCCAAATTGTTTCCTCATTAAGACTGCCACTTGGACAAGTTTGACTAGAGATTTTACCAACTATAACTTGAGCATACGAACTCAGTTTTAAGTTCCATTCACACTGTTGGAATCAGGGTGATGAGCACCATGATATGGTCTTTGTTTCACTTCAATATGAGGACTTTGATTTTTGAGTTTTTCCATAGCCACAGTTAAATTCTGAGTGTATCTAGAGCCAACTGGATCATTGGAGGAAGGAGATTTCGTAACCCATTTTTAAAATGTTTTATAAAAAGTTCTGATCTAATGGAGGGGCTTTGGTGTTGTTAGCACATGGTCATGAGGGCTCGAGGGACCAGAGGTGTAGAAAAGGTGGAGCACCAAGACATTATGTTGGATATCAGATGTCTGACATTTCAGTCCCCTTTTGTAATTATGTTTTTGAAAAGACTCCAATGAAGGGGATACGGTGTTATGTGGCACTGGGTCATGAGAATTCAAAGAATCAAGGGTGAAAGAACAAATATAAAGGGATTTATGCCATTGAGAAGAGCCCGAAGGCTTAAGCACCCAAGTGCCCAAACCACTAGTCACGACACCTGATCCTATTGGGGAATTGAGATGAGAGGGATAAAATCAGAATTATCATGGGCATGCCTCTTCGTTTAAAGATCAAGTAGGTTTAGGGTAGATCATCATCCATCTCTGACTAAATAACCCCAAAAAGCATTTTGGGGGGGTAACTTGCGTAGGCGATAGACAGGAACTACCCCTCAAAGTTGAAAATTCAAAGGGGTGGATCCATTGATCCAACAGCCCAGATTGATTCTGTTTGGGTAACCGTTGGATCTGTCCTCCTGTTGTTGTACTTGTAAGAGGATGGTGGGGACCACCCGCCATGTTATAAGTCTGTCAGTGCCATTTAAAATGAGCAATGAAATTAAAATGTAAACGATAACTTCTCCACCCCCCACACTCCCATCCACCTGCCATTTGTCGTCGAATCTACTTATGGCACGTGTCCCCCCTCCCCCCAGTGACATCATCCCATGTGAGATGGTTGTTGTCCCCTCTCTGCCTATAAAAAAAACCTCCCCACTCCAAACTTCAAATTTGCTTCATTTTCCTGGTACAGTCTCCTCCCACCATTTGTTCGCTCTATAACGTCATTCGAGTAATCAGCTAGCTTGGAAATCCCCTCCAACGTTGTTTTCAGCTATTGTCAAGACAACGAGGTAACTAGTCGGTCCCCTCCACTTGAAAATTATTTGAATACTCGTGAAAAACATGAAAAAAGTGGCCGCCAAGACCCATAAATCCAAAGAATCCAAACCCTCATCTAATGTCGAACCTATCATGGACACTAAGGCTCACATTTCAGACCCCCTTCGTTCTTTCCACCTCTCGTACCTTCGGTTCAACTTGTATGGCCACCACATCCAAGGAGAGGACCCATTCTATGTAGTTGACTCGGGGATGTATTATCATATCATCCCTTCTATAAATCACTTCCACAAGTTCATGTCTTGATTAGCTACAACTTATATATAGGAGAAGAATTTTTTTTGTTTCCCCCATTAGATTGAAAATCCTATAGGTGACCCCAGAGCTAATCCAAAAGGATCTAGTTTACCCTAGCTCCCTTGAACCTCATTAGTTCACAAAAACCACCCTATTTTATAAATACACTACCCTTCCACTAGCTGAACAACAATATTTTTTTCAAATGGTCTTATCTCTTGTCATACAGTCATTTCCCATTATTGATAGTTTTCCAATAACTATCTTTTCTAAGTCAATTCAACCTATCTTGTCTGTGTTTGCTCACCCTTTTAGAGATGACAATGCCAATATGGAAAACAAAACATACCTAGGGTTTATCAAGGAGATGATGTAGCCAAGTCATCTATTTGACATACCTGCTTACTTGGCCAAGTCCATAAAATTCCAGTTATGCCATTTTTCCACCACTTCATACTTCCGGTATTATTCTAGGTTTTTCTATTTGATTGTGTACACCCACGTGGAGGCGTTTGAGTGCCTCGGGCTTAGTCTAGTGGCTACAGTCAAACAAAGGAAGTTTTTTTTTTACTTGGACACTATTGTTAGCAGGAAACCAGGGAACAATGTTTATTAACTATTCATTTCCTCATACATGGACATTGCCTATAAAATCATTCATAATGTATCCCCTCCAAGAATTCTCCCTTAACAGAAAGAAATCCTTCAATCAAGAAAGGACACTAGGTTGGGAGTATGGTACCTATTTGAGGATTACACAGAGCTTCAGGTCTATGGGTGGGAGCTTCCTCCATATCACTTTCCTGTATTCATGCATATAAGGATATTCCCCGTTGAGTTCATTAGATAGAGTCTTAATTTGGACCAGGTCCATTTTGTCCCTACCAAGAAGGAATATATTTTCAAGTTGGGAAAACCTATGGGGCCTTTTATTTTAAACTCTAGATAGGCCTTCTTGGCAGCTGAGAAATTACTAAACAAAATTAATTTTGACTTGGGAGATGCTTGGCGTTATGTTCCTCATGGGGTCATTACAAAGAAATGAAAAAGCCTAAAAGCTTTAACTTATGAGCATGAATATAGGCCTAAGATTTAATGGAAATCTAACCTTAATTCATGGCCTATTAACACAAATATGGAGGTCAAGACTTGAGCAACAGAGGAAAAGGCTCAAAAAAGGACCATTGATGAGATAGGAGAGGATTTGATGAGAGAGTCAGAGTAGGGTTGCTTAGCTATTGGGATATTGTGGGAATGTTAGTCCCATGGGCACAATATATTCATATGTTAGTTGAGGCCAAGAAAAAGGTGGATTCCTCCCATGAGAATACTACCACCCTTAAAGGTAAAACAATGGTTAATTATCTCATAAAGGAATTTCAGCTATTAGGATTGGTGAAGACCCTGTTGCGCCCTAGGTTGAACTATACAAGGCTCATAAATCTCAAGATTAAATGTTAGTGATTATTTCATGCTCCTCTGCCAACGCCATCACTATGGAAAAGAAGTGAACATTTCATCAATCCTCTTGCGCTCAAAATCATTGACCCAACAACGCTGCCTCCTGAACCTAGCCATCATTGTTAAAATATAATGATGATTCTGTTGAATCATGACACTGTTAGAAAATTATATATTACAGAGGAATGGAACACATAAAATATTGCAGAAATATAAAAACAAAAAATGCATAAAACAAGAGAGATACAAATATACGTGGTTCACCCAGTTTGGGCTATGTCCACCTTGAACAGCCAGTCCTTCCTTTTTATTATCTAGCAAAATGAAGAGACACAACCTACAACAGATCCGTTGTAATATCCTCCGTTTTCTCTCATAGTCTCACCTATCAGTTTTTTGCTCTGAGAATACACATCTATACCACAGCCTCAATACAATACCCTCATACAAATAGAGGGGTTGCCTTCTAGGGCAAAAAACCTAAACTAAACATAAATTCTACCATCATATCATCCGCCTAATGAACGGCCCAGATTGACTAGAAATTACTATACTTTTACAAGGAAATTTTACATCTGTTTTTAGCTTCGGGGGCGCTGCCCCCGAAACCCCCGCACCCCCCCCCTGCTTTGAGAGGTGTACAATCTTCCTGGGGTATACATCCGGCTGAAACAAAGACCTCTAAATTAGGATGATAATCATGCTCCACACCCAACGGACACCTTGATATTTTTTGTTTCATGTAAATATTTTGTTTTCGTAGAATCAATACTAGTTAGTTTGGATATGGCTAGTACAATTGTGCAATTAGAGAAAGCTAATATTTTTTATGATGATTCACTGGCAAATCAAGAAAGAATATTTTGTAACGAGTTCTCCCTCTGAGGCCCTATAAAAACAATTTATCATACAAAACCAGGGGTTGGAAATTTTGGTTTTCCAAGAGAGAAGCTCTACAAATTTTCAATGAAATGCATGCTCTCTAGAATATTAATGAAAGTTTTTGGTGATTTTGGCTCATACGAATGTGTAGTATGTATTCCTTCTTTTGTTTGTTCCATATTTTCTCACTCTTCTTCTCAGATTACATGTAATAGCAATTGCTAGATATGTTTTCATGGATTTATGGATTCATCTATGTCTAATGTTGATCAAATATGCCTATAACTAATATGAATTATTATCCTTAAAATGTGCTCCATGTATCTTAGCACTTCATTTAAATTTTTTTCTCATCCACTTCATGTTGAAATTCGATGCACTGGATTCTTAGTTTAAGCCTTGTGTATTGGTTTTCTTTCCTCCTCGATTCTTCTATCTGATATACTACAAATTACTGATAAAACTGCATGTTCATGTGATGTTGGCCGCTAGAGTTAGATATTAATGCTTTTGTGAGTAATATTTTGCATCCGGCTTTGCATTTCTCCTCTTAAGGCAGATTCTGAATCAATTTCATCTCAAATGTGTTTACTACTGAGTGTAATAGAAAATTACAGCAGATCCTTAAAGCACTCATCAAGATGTCCTAGGCACTGGTCTCTCTTCAACCCAAGAGTTGTCTCTAGGAGCTACAACAAAACCATAATCAAAGCTTGGTCACACATCAAGCATATGAAGAAAAAGTGAAGTTGTAACAAAAAACTATAGAGAATCTGAGTAGAAATAAGTCATTAATGAATAAAGAAACAATAATTAATCTTTCTCAAATAGAGAATTTGTCATATATATAAATCCCAACCATGGAAAAATGAAACATTACAGATCCAAGTGACATAAAAATAAAAATAAAAAAACAATTGTGGAATCTTTTAATCCTCCAAATCAAAGGAATCATCACCACACAATTCTATAGAAAACAAAATCATAGTGGTTTGATCCTTTCATGGCTTGAAAATTCTACTCAACACTTCATCACTCATATTATCTTGTTTCTTAACCCTCGCGACATCAAGAATGAAGAATCATGAAAAGGCCCTATAATCCATAAATGAATACATAATTGTTTTCCATAAAATGCTTTTAGGTACAAAATTTTCATTAAGGGAGAGGTAATTTACTGAATATAAAATATATAAAAATACAATATTTATAATAAAAATAATAATTACAAAAACATAATCATTCACCTTTGTGACTAATCAGTGCATATAAAGACCCTATCACAAAAAGGATCGTTATATCGTTCATCTCATTCATTCAATAATATTTATTTAACTATTATCTTATATGAGTTTGAAATTATTTCCTCTTATGTTGAATACTTTATAAATAAACTATTTTTGTTACATTGGGATTTTAGAATCTTATTATGTATTATGAAAACCATCTCAAGTTAAAAATTTAATTAAGGTAATGAAAATGAATTATGAGATAAAACAAGAAAAGTAAAAACAAAACCAAAAAAACTCTAAAATCTAAATACTAATAATGGTCATAACATAATACTAAATATATAGGTTTGTTTTAATACATGATTCCAATTTATTTATATTGGATCATATATTCTTTATCATCTATATCAATGATTTTAGAGTGGAAAATTTGGAGGAATTAGCTTGTAGCTGTAGTTTTAACAATGAGACCTAGTTTGGAGAATTGAGGTCTAAAACCTTTTTGGGTCATTTCAATTCTTAAAACATTTTTTCTTCTTTTTTTTTTTTTTTCTATCATAAAATTTCTCAATTAAGTTTCAAACCCTCTGATGGTATTCTACATTCAGATACCTTTGTAACAGTGAAAGGATCATATCAATTAAAATTGGCATGTAAAGATTATGCCTCGCAAAAATTAATTTACCGTGTTTGACCAACATGGTTTGAGAGAATTTCATGTCAGCCCTCATTACTCGTAAAATAGCGGATATCCACATGGGGACTTGGAAGAAGACTGTAAAAGTTTCACCTTTGTAACTCTAGTTGAGATTTGGAGTCAAAATTGACCCCTAGTTAGCTATTGGGCTACATTGTAACTCAACCACTAGGAGAAAAATGAGTTCCATTAATTTTTTTAGTTGCATCTTATTCAATATTAGAGAAATAAAACTAGGAGTGGGACTGAGAAATCATAGTATAGGGGTTTAGTGTATTGTAGTATCATATTAGGTCATAGGTCGAAGGGGCCCTCATAGAGAGTTCCTTCTCTTTTGTACTTGCATTATTTCCATTCTAGAAAAAGAGAGCATAACAACCTCACCTTCCAAATAGGTTTTTCTCTCATAAGAGTTTCCTAGAGCATATCTTGTGTTCATTTTCGTTTTTCTGTGTTTTTATTTTATTATTCTCTATTTTCAACATTTCCATATATTACATGCATGAATAGAAAACAATAATTAATAGATTTGGAATCTAAACCTCATAGTATAGATTTCGATATACTTTTTTCAAATCTATTGTGACAAAATATTAATTGGAATAATCATGGATGTCTATAGATCATATTGATAGCAGAGCTAGGTTTTTTTTACGAATCTCATGGGAAGTTGTAGTGCATATAAGAAGGAGTTAATGCAAAAATTTGTAGAACCCTGGCCATGGCCAAAAAATATGTTTGTAATAACCCTAATTTGATAAAGAAGATATTCTTAAGAATGGAATTGTAGGTCATGGATATTTTCCACAATATCAAACTCCTTATAATACCTCTAACACACAAGCTTAGTTTTAGAGGAGATGGAGGTTCTAACTCATATGTCTAATTAGAGGGAATATTGGGGGAAAATTGTAATCCTAGCCTTCCTACATCTAGAACAGTCTCCATCATGAACAACAACAAGAATATACACATAAACACACAAGAGAAACGAAGTTTGGGAAGGAATTCCAACCAAGTCTCCATTATAATTTATGCATATTTACAAATGGATGATATGGTTGGAGCGGTTGTAACTCTCTGAAACAACCCTTCATTTTCATTAGTTTACATAGTTGATTAATGTTACTCACATCGACTTAACACATTATGTATGATGGAAAACATAGGTCTAAGAGACCCCTCAACATCTCCCCCAACCTCAATGTCTTCTCGTCCTAAGCAAGGACGAAACAAAGTCTCGCATCTCTACTTCCTGTAGAAGTATCCTTATTGTACATCAACCATGCATACCAATCTACATAGTTAAGTCAACCACAACAGCCACCAGCTAGATAGGAAGATGCACATATACAAGGCTTACTATGACTTCTTCTTATTTGGTGGCTACTTAATTACATATATCAAATGTTCGCATTCTCTACAATCTCTCTACCATATGGAATTATACTAATTCTACTCCAACCAGGAATCATTAGGAAGCTCCTCTCCAATATGGGTGCATCCTTTTCGCTATCTCTACGGATGAGTTTAGCGAGTGTCCATCGCTCCTGGGAAGTTTTTCATTCAACACAAGAAAATGAAAATTTACCATATTAACCATCCATCTTTTTACTTTTGTCACAACCCAAGAATAATTATTTAACTTCATATGGGGGATTAAACAATATAGCATAATGTTGTCACCATATTTATCACTTCAACTCTTTATGTGTATGTTTTGCTTGTCTAGTTTCATTATAGTTTGCATCCTTTAGTTCCTCACCCATTGCAGGTATTTATGTTGTTGCTCATTTCTGCTGCAAAATTATCTATGCTACTAATTAATGTTGATGTGTTGTTGAATTGACTAGGTTTATTACTTAATGCTTATAGAAACTCATTAAACTCATTGCATAATATGTTATAATTACAAACTCACTAATTTGTTATAATACATAAATAAGAGCAGAAAATAAAATCAAATTATGTAATAAACATGAATTTCTTTGGATCTATTAAAATTTTGATGTTTCTTGATCGATTTCCCATCTCACATATTTGTATGTTCCATGAAATATTTTCTTTATGATATAAAATATTTCTTCTATAACCAGACAATCTACAATCAATGTGGTTAACTCTTTCTATGGTCCATGGGTGCTGGAAGTTTTATGCACTCATTTTCTTGAAAAGTATGGCATCATGGGTATTATTCAAATATACATTCTAGTCATCTTTCTTAGTTGATCGATCATGTCTGAGCACGTGTTATTTCCAAATTCCAATGCGAGTCAACTGATTCTTATAAACTAAATCGACTAACCAACGTGGTCAACTGGCTCAGCTATCCTTTTGTTGACTAGATAGGACTGGCTTCCATTAATTCGACTTAGCAGATATTGGTTGTCGTCTTCCATTAGCAGAGTCGACTAGCACTCACAAGCATCTTCCAATTCACATATTCTACCAATTACAGAAATGGTACTGGTAAGTCGATAAGGCCGATGTTGATGGTCGAAAATTGATGGAAACACATCAAGTTAGTATGTATAACAAATCAATTGTTACACCTGTGGACTTGATGGATTCATAAAATGGTTGAATTCTGATTCTAACATGTTACGGAAATAATTGAGTGTAAACTAGCTGCAAGATCAAGTTGATGCAGCGTTGAACCCTCTTAATTATTTTAGATCAGTCGAAATCGGATCTACTAATTATTGAATCCAGAACTTAAAATTACAGTAAGTTGGTTCATACATCAGCTCCCATAGACTCAAGTTTAGTCGACTCCAATTCGTCGAATGTGCCTTCATAAATGATCATGTGCTTCTTAAGTGATAAAGAATTATTGATAGAATAAATAACTTTCACTAAACAAAAGACAAAATCCAATGGCGCAAAATTTTATTTGTGGTGTCATTTTTTATTTGTCATAAGTAGAGTGAATCTAGCTGATTGTGCTTAGTAAGTTCCACATGTCAAATACCTCCATATAAATATTGTAAAGGTCCAAGAACCATTCCGAGATACACCCATTAATTTCGAATACAATTGCACCCAATCACATGTAGCATTACATAATCTTTAATCCAGTTTGTATCAGGTAGATGATCCCAAGTAAAAAATTCACATACAATGTTTGCATAATAGCATAAACATGTGTATGTGGCCACGTGTGCGCATGTGCGGATGGGTAATTTGATTCTCATTTGACCATGCAATTTTAATCACAAAACTATATAGGTTGAAATAGAATAGCAAGGCATATACTGTAGCTCTTGTAAAATTATCTAAGATTAACAGAGGTTGAAACTCAAAATTGGGTGAAGAATGCATTGAAATTCATTGACATTCACCAAATTTCAAAGCCCTCTGTCTTGTTTATATTTTATCATGCTTCATGCTTGATTGTGTATTAACAACAAGAAGATTCACCGTCATCCAAGAAGATCATGTAACCTCATCTTAATAAGTGGACTCCATTAATAAGTCGATCATCCGTCCTCGTTGATCTAGTCAATCCACATGTACACATCGATCAATTCGACTTGACCAGGGTCAACCAACCATTGTATTGAACTGGCTAGTAATAATGTATAGTTAACGATATTCATATTCCATAAAACAATTTGTTGTGACGCTATTGTTCCTTCACAAAGGAAATGATGATCCAACAGAAGTAGATATCAATTTTTTCAAAGTGGTCAGTCGACTACATTGATTAGTGAACATAATCAAATAGCAAGACAATTAAATTAATGAGTGGACAAACGCGACTACCACATATAACCATAGAAGACAACGAGAACTAGAAAATGTTCAATTAGATGCCTAATCCTTTTTATTTTTCTAATGTTCAATTAGATGCCCAATCCTTTGTATTTTTCTTTTCTTAAAATAATGTCGATCGTTTTTTGGTAGGAAACATGAGATCTTACCTGAAAAACATATTTTCTCTTTAATAATTCATGTACAACTTTATTTAGAAGCATTTTTTCAGGAGTGAGTGACTACTTATATATTTCTACATGATATGAATGTATGTATTTATGCAAGAGACTCCCAAATTTTTCGATCATCCTCTCCATAAACATCTCCTTGAGTAATCATTCGACTTGTAAATTTTTCTTTTGTAAAGCTTTCCTATTGACGAGCAATATTTAGAAAGAAAAATCCCACAATTTTTCGATCATCCTCTCCATAAACATCTCCTTGAGTAATCATTCGAATTGAAAATTTTCTTTTGTAAAGCTTTCCTACTGAAGAGCAATATTTAGAAAGAAAAAGTTTCTCCTACAGCATCTTCTCCGATATACCTTGATTTACAAATTAATATTCTTTGCTTTTTCCTTTCTTCTTGCCGTTGTTCACCATATTCATTTAATATGTTTCGCCCCAAACTCGGTACCAATGGAAATTGACCCATGATTCCATTGACCCATGATGTTGTAAGACTATTCTTTGTGCAGCCAAAATAGACTACATCATGAATAACAACACGAGCATACATAGAAATACAAAAAGAGAAACCTAGTTTGGGAATGAATTCCAACAAAGTATCAGACATTAGACTTTATTCATATTTATACATAGATGATATGGTTGGAGCGATTGGAGCTTCTCTCAACTAACCCTTCATTTACCTTATTTTACATAGCTACTAAGTGTTATTCACATTTACTTAATGCATTATGTATGATAACAATCATAATTCTAAGAGACCCCTCAACAAGGAACATGATGAACTAGAAAACGAGTCAAGGAAATAATCCCAAAAGGAGCATCCAAGAATGAGTGTTGTCAACCATTCATAGTCCATGTTCAAGATAGAAGCAAAGGTTAACATCAAGCCATATCAAGGTGAGATTAATGCCTTAAAATTGAATCACTAGTTCGAACAATTAGAAGTATATTGTAGCATTCACCACATAGATGAGGAGAAGAAAATATAATTTTCTAGGTTCAATCATGGTTGAATCTAAAATGTGATGCCCTATCCTAATGGGAAAACCATATGGAGACACTTAGGTTGGAGGGTGTTCCCATAGTGACTAAGTGGGAGGTATTTAAAACCCTCATAAAGTCCTAATTCTACCCTAAATGGCACTACTTCAAGCAAAGGCAATGGTAGAGTGTATGGGAGTACATTATTCAATCTTTAAAGATGGCCATCTTGTTGAATATCTATCCCAAGAACCCAAATGTATTGCATAAGTATCTATAGGGTCTACATAGCCATCTAGATATGTAGTTGACGTTGTTCAAGGCAAAATAAAATGGATGAGGCTTTTGTACAAGTGCAATACCTATAAAAAATAGGCCAAAAGTAAGGGTATTCAAAGGGTTTGAAACAAAATAGGCACCTTGAAGCTTCCAACGAACTTAAGAAAAAGTGGAAAGAGGAAAGGAAAATAAGATAATAAGCATTGCAATTAGTTCAAGGATCCTAGTAATCATTGCAATCACTACAACATTGATTTCCACATAGATGTGAAGTGTTAGGGATTGCATCTAGAGTTGAACTCAAAGAAACAGGAGGAGGATGAGAAGAAAAAGAATCTTATCATCATAAACTTGAGCAGATAGATGCAATGATGTGGATGATATATTATCTACACCTCAATGAAAAAGGAGGTGCGCTTGAGTATCTCTCGTCATCAAAAGGAGGACGAGATGACTAAGCTCATCCACATTAAGATACAAGTTAAGAAGATCAAAATCACCTGATCCCATATCCATTATGATGGGTAAATAAGGATGTTTAAATTAAGGTAACAAAACAATGTAGGATAAATTTTCTATTGGTGTTAATTTTATTGATGAAGTAGATTGGATGTAGTTCCACTTGACGTATGCAGAGCTATTTTTGGGAGTCCCTACATGTATACGTGAGCTAAAATATTCATGTATAGAGACAAACAATACCGCATCATCAAGGATGTGAAATATTTTATCATCAATTTGGACAAAGGCAAGTCCAATATTTCACTAGTAAATGCCAATGAAGCCAATAAATTGATAAGTTCCAACAAGAGAAAAGTGTTGTTGCTTTTAAGAGAAAATTAGTATAGTGAGGATTTAATAAGGGAAAAGGAATCCCCATAGGGATGTAGTAAAGAACATAAAAACCAATTGGAATGGTTGATATAAGCGTGTAGGGGAGTGTTATAAGATCCTAAAGGGATACCACCAAAGAAGTGAGTGGGGCATAAAATCCAACTATTGGTGGAGTTTCCATTTCCAAATATTAGGTTATATAGTTCATTTTAGAAGCGAGAGAAGTGAATAAGCAGTTGTAGAAGGTGCTTCAAACAAGTACCTCACCTTGTGGATTTCCCATCATAAATGTTCCAAATAAGTACAAGATTTGGAAAATGTGCATTGATTATAGAGGTTAAAGTATAGGTACCCCTTTCCAAGGATTGATGATTTGTTGGATGAGTTATAATTAGAAAACTATTTCACTAGGATGGAATTAAACTCAGGGAAGTGGGTAGGTCTAGGAAGGAAAGGGTGAATGAGATCGTATCCTTAGCTATGAGGAGGCACCATGTTTGATTCAAAGAAATAGACTCTTGGCAAACCACCTTCAAAAGCATAAATTGTTTGTATGAGTGGTTATTCATTCCATTTGGTCTATGTAATGCATGAGCCACATTTATGAGATTAATGAATGATGTATTGCACCATTATTTAGTTCATGAAGTATTGTTTATTTAGATGATATAATGGTTTATAGTGGCACTCAGGAGGGGCACATCTCACACTTGTTGCACATGCTAGAAATTACGGAGAAGCACCAACTACTGGAAAATATAAAGAAATGTGAATCTGCATAGTAGTGATTGGTGTATTTAGGCTATGTGATGGTGGAGGCAAGCTTAAGATAGACCCTACAAAGATGGATACCATCATAAAGTGGAAAGTTCCTATAAATGTCTTTGAAGAGAAAAGTTTCATTGAGGAAACAATACCTAAATAAATTCATAGTTTTATTTGTAGTAGTAGCTACACCACTCTATATTACAATAATAAGTGGCAAGAACTTCTCAATGGGAAGGGTCAACAAAAGGCATGCAGAGAGTTGAAGAAAATAATTCAAGCACTATTTCTTGTGTTACCAAACTTGTAGTAGCCCTTTAAGGTCATGACAAATGTGACTGGGTATATCATGGGAGTGATCTAGTTGATGCAAGAAGGAAGGCCTATATGTGTTGTGGGGAAAAATGCCTATGCAGGACGATCCTATCCACCTAAGGTGTGACAGTGCCTTGGCAACAAACAGAGACAGCTATTCTAGTATTCTTCCTTTATGAATTAAGAATGAAGAGAGATGGATGGACTAACCGGTGTCTTCCGTTTGTCCCTCGATCCTGTTTCTCTTCTCTTTGGGAGTTCCCAGCTACTTGCCTTCTCGCTCGCCCAGCTTCAAGAGGTTTCTGTAAGATCACAAGAAGAGAACACTACACAAAGACACAGATTCATATTCATAACTAGTTCAGGATTAGAAATAAACTAAACATACTAATGCAATCATACATCAAAGATACACCAGTATATAGGAGAAACCAAGATAGCTTTATTGATGAATAACAAGGTTCAGGAAGAGATACAACCCAGAGGGCTCCAATCCAGCATCTCCTTCCCAACAAATGAAATTCCTATCTTCCCCTTCCTTCAAAGCATTAAGCACCCAATGATTCCAATCTCAAACCAACAGCAATTCTTTGCAATAACAAAATTCCAGCCTCTAGATCTCATGGAGGAGAGATCCATATATAGATGTTTGGGGAGAGGATGAGTCAGCTTGAGATCTGACTAGTGTCCTCTCCCTCTGTCAGTTCTTGATTCCACTTGGAGATTGGGAACCTCTTACTCATCACTAGTCGAATTCACTAAGGCAAGTGTCATTGAGGAAGATTCTGGAAGCTTCCTGGGTCTTAACACCTCTTGGAATGAACTTGCCATTTGTCAACTCTCGCTCAGCGCACCCTGGTAGTGCTTCTACCTGCGTTGCAGTGCAGGTAGCCAGTGTTGACTTTGCATTTCAGTGCAGACAGCTAGTGGAGCCACTGAATTGATCCTGAATTGACTTGTTTTTGAGCAGTTTCTAGTGGAGAACTTCTGTGAATTGCTGTGGTTTGTTAGCCTTGTTCCTCTAGAGGTAGGAACAACATGTTTAGGGACTTTGGATCCCTTGGATTATGGACATTTCATGCTCAATGCTGTAAGGCACAAAAATGTCTATAACAGTTGCCCCCTAAAGTATGAGGTTGTTTATCGGGTGAAATGCTTTATCAGGAGGATCCGAAGTTCATCCAATGCTGGGAGGAGACCTGTAATAAGATATAATACAATACATTATTTTTCATACTGCTTTCATGATCTAGCTGAGGCGGGCATTCCCATGCTCAGCTTTATAAATTCATTTTCCTGTACATAGAACACACAATCGTCTGATGGTAGACTGATAATTTTGATGCAATTATCATCCTTTGGATAGGATGATTATCTGCTGCAATAATGTACATGTCAATGTCTTTATCTTTCCTGAATATATATCGCAGCCCGGATGGATGAAACTAGATCCGGGGTCTTCAAACTCGTTCGATCTTCACTCTAAGTACAAGTCGATCCATGTGAGAAATGTTCTGAAGTCGAACATGGAAAGACATCGCTTGATTACCGGTCAATGAGGTAAACCGTTAACAAGCGCGAGAGGAATCACCGATAATGATAATGACCCTCAAGGTACTGCAGTACAATTCACATGGTGTGAATAAAGGACTTGGCATCGAACACCACGCAAAATCTTTCGGTCGAAGGTCATTGATGTATACCTGTCGCCGGAAGTGAGAAACTTGCCATTGAGGCATGCAAGCTTCAAAGTACTGAAGGGGTTGTTCCTAGATCAACTTCTTGGATAATGAGCTGATGTCGACAAGAAGCGATCCGTCAAAGGAGGGCCTTAATGAATCCCACATCAATGACACGGAACGGAGCTAATGATTTTGATGGAGGTGAAAACGATCTGTGACATATGATTCAGGGTGGCGGTCATGAAAGGATGAAGGATAATGTACGGCAGTGGATGGGACACGGTTGAATTTTCTGAACGACTTCTCTTGAACATATGGCGACACTGATGCGATGGATCGGTAGCATTACCCCAAATATGGATGGTATGGCGAGACCATGGTGATGTGACCGGTGAATGAAACAACCCAACCCGACTGTGGTACGGAGGAAAAGTGTCATGTTCAAGAGCGATTTGCTACCGTCAAAGTTTTCTTAAGTTTCTCCCAATTTTTCCCCAGTCATTGCTGACCAGTACCTCTTTATTTTTGTCAAGGTTGAGGAGGATAACATATGCTTGTTCTATAACTTGCCCTTTGGGCAAGCCCATTGCTATGTTTTAACGAGCCTAGCGATAGTGAAACTCGTTCTCGTCTAAAGACAAGTTTGTCGCTATTTAATGATTTTAACGAGTCTAACGACAAAGATAACTCGGTCCCTTTCATTTTTAGAGAGTCTGAAAAGGTACATAAAGTTAACTCCAAAAGTCCTTTTTCGTCATCTAATCCCTTAGGTCCGAAAAAGTGTAAAACAATACAGAAGGGATGAGTTTTCTATAATTTTAACGAGCCGAATAAAACGAGCGCTCGATCTTTTTGTGCAATGATCCCTCAGGTCCAAAAAGATTAAAATCTAGAGGAGGGATAACACTTCCTGTCCCTTTAACGAGCTGGAAGGCCAAGGACTCGGCAATCTTTTCATATTTTACGAGTCAGATGAAAAGAGCTTAAAGAAGACTCGTCTTTTGAGGAACAAGTGATGAAACAGGTTAGCAGCTGATTCCAGGTACATGTTGGAATTTTCCAATCACGGCAGTGTCACAAGGATGGTTAGTGAAATCACTCTTCGCAGTTGTTCCTCAAAATGGGTAAACAATCATATGGAGGTGAACGATCGGCCAATGGAAAAGTGGAGGTGACGGTGCAAACACGACCAAGGCTTTAATGGCTGATGATATTACATTCACTGTGGTTATTTACTGGGATAGTTCATTTTTTAACGAGCTTAAACGCGGGTGGAAACACTTGCTCGATCTTATGTTTATTTTTTAACGAGCATGAACTATGTGTTAAAACTGCTCGGATCTTGCGTTTATTTTTTAACGAGCATGAACTGTGTGCTAAAACTGCTCGATCAATCCAGTCATATGATAAGAATGTCTCATGTAAGATTCCATTTTTTATGGAGCTTGCGCCTTACCAAAGCTATGCCCCGCATCCTTTCATTATGCAAGTTCGGAAACGACTAATCCTACGAGTTTAAAGGGTTAGACCTACAGGTTTAAAGGGAGGACCTAAAAATTTAAAAAAATAAATAGCCGCCCCTTGCTTGCACTCCGAAAGGTTTGCATGCCCCCAGGTATAAAACAGAGTTTCAAGGTTACCCCTACTTTAGTCCGGCAAAACAATTGTTTTACCGAGAGAGGCCTACCTCTTTCAGGTTACCAAAGATTGCTCCATTCGCGGCCATGAATAAAACACTTCTTCGGCGATGTCTACCGAGATAAACAAAGGTGAGCGACGAAGCCCGCCAACTCACATAACTTTGACAAAAGAATCTTATTCTAGAACAACCCCTCTTCCAATCATGGACGGGGTACGGACTAGTCATATTCTCCTGCGGAAACCTACCCTACACCCAAAGTTTTCCTGCCGAAGCAGACCAGGATGCATGCCCCCTGGGTTTCAGTCATATCCTCCTGGATTACTCGCGCTCATCAGGAGGATGGACCGTGGGTTGAGACATTTCTTGCGTGAAGAGACCATTTAGGGATGGTATATGACTATTTGCGATGCGTGATCCGGGAAATGAAAGCTGGTCCACGAGCTTGACCACTCTTCCTTCGTGCGGAAAACACATTACTCTAAAGAGTGAGGAGACAATGGCTCCCATGCAATATATATAGTCTCGTCCAAGGAGTAGGTTATAATCCAAGGGTCCTTGAACGACCATCACGTTCATTTGAACGGTCTTCCCTTTCAATGTTATGGGCACATTGGGGAGGATCCCTAAAGGTCGACTGGTTCCTTTATCAAAGACTGTCAGATTTCTCATTTCAGGCAAAAGCGTTGGCGAACCAAGCGCTTTCCAAGCAATAGAGGAAAGGATACTCACAGATGCCCCCTCATCAATGATAGTGCCAGCCATTACCATTCTGTATATTTGAACGATAATCCTGAATGGTATGCTTGCCGGCAAACGGGGTCTGCCTAGTTGGTTCCAGTCGAACGAGACAACTAGGTTGCTTGGTGGTGGGACTGAATAGACGGCCGGGTATGACTCTGACGAAGTTCCTTCCTGCGATAAAGGAATGGGCAAATTGCCCCCTTGTTCGTCGGAGTTTGTGTTGATGAAGAGAATTTGGACGGTGTCGTCTTTATTCTCCTCTGTGACGGTATCATTCGAAGATAGAGCCTCTGAAGGCAAAACCGGGTCAACTGCCGCCTCAACCTTTTGACTTTCGTCAGGTATGGATTCAGACAGTTCATCCTCAATGATAGGTGCTTCGGCTGACCACCTGAGTGGGCCAGCCGGGTTCTCAACTGGTGAAGGACTTGGCAGGAGTTTTTGATATCCAGGAGGAAGTTGCACTGGTAAAACCAGGCGATCTTCCAAAACTCTTTTAGCCTCGTCTAAGAAGGGACAACGGTGGATGGCATGGTCGCCTTCACACAGTTTGCAAGGAAATCTAGCTTTCCCTCTCTGTCCTGTGACTTCACTTTCACTAGTTGACGGTGAGCTGTCAACATGGCTATCAGAGGTTGACGCCACCGAATTGTGCAAACGGGGAGACCAGTCCCTTAGTATCCGAGGGATGCAGGGACAATCTCTGTGGAAGTGGTCTCCCTTGCATATGACACATGGCGATTTAGGCCTAGTTAGTGTTGTGTGTGGATTTTTGTCAGACGCCACTTGTTTGCCCCCAGTCGCTTTTGGCTCCTTCTTCTTCTTCTCTTTCTTCTTCTTTTCCTTCTTCTCCTTAGGAACTTGGTTTTTTGTTTTACCAGTTCCGTCAAGCGAAGAGGAAGGAGGAGAGGGAGAATTAGATGAAGTAGAAGGCTGGTGGGTAACTCTGGTCTGGTCTGACTGTTGATTCGACTGTTCAGGAATAGTGGTGTTCTGAACGACATTGGTTGAGAAGAGCCAGACCGACAGGCCAATTGTCAGTCCTGGAAGCGACAATGTGGCCATATGGGGCGCACCAACATCTCCCCAAGAGGAGAAGGGACTAGGATTTCCACCAAGGGGAATTCCTTGGTTGGTGTGCTCCATTTTTTCAACCTAAAGATCAACGCAGGAATAGGGGTGATTGTTCCGTTTAAAATAAATTTTAAAAACGCTTTAGACACAACTTTCTTTTTCAATTTTAAAGAGTCGAGAAAAAGCTAAAGATGACTCTAGTCTCCTTCGATGTTTTAACGAGCCCGAAGTGACAAATGCTCAGATGGACTTTTTCCGTTATAGAGTCTGAAAAAGGCCAAAAGGAACTGCTCTGGAGTTCTAGGTAGAGGGTGTGCCAAACTTTTCGCAAAACCACAGAATACTTTTTAAGGTACGGGCGGTCGATCTTCCTGAATGCTGTGTTCAGTGCATTGCGATCAGTAGGGCGACCGACACAGCTTCCTAAGGATAAAGGTTTTATGCCTATAGGGGTCTCCCAATGTATACGCGACGGTACGTGGGAGCACAATCTGTACTGGCGCTATCGTCCCTCAGGAGGAATCACCCACCATCAACGAGATCGACAGTCACCAGGCTTTATGACGCCGGAACACGTCTCTAGCCTAGACCTCTATGTTGTGCGTTATGTTGCAAAGCGTTGTTAAGTTCATTCAATTTATTTTAGGTTGATCTTCTTAGAAGTTTGCCTTTTTAGGTTCACCACGAGATGTATGATACAATTCCTAAATACAGTCTAAAGATGATAAGCAAGCTTTATATCTTTTCAACTTATGAAAATCCTAGCTACAAAGGGAAAAGAAAGACACCATCTTTTCTCAAAGAGCAATCAGCACACTCTAATGCACATTTCCTAAACCAAACATGCAAACTATCAAGATGCAAATGCACAATGCAGGTGTTTGTTTTCCGCTTTCTTAGTATTGATGCCTACAAAGAAAGCTTTTTGTACAACTTTGAATTTGCTTTTAAATGACAAATACGAACAAGTTTACTTTTTCGAAATCAGAGAGGGTAGAAGAGATTACAACACTTAACGATTTTCGAAATGAATACTTGTTTCGACACTTAAAAGAGACAAGCTCAAACCAAAAGCAAAAATGAATGTATAATCAACTGTAAACAGCCAATGAACTCTCTCCTAAGATCACAATCAACAGATCTGAATCAAGGGCTACAGGATGACTATTTCACTCTTCCAAAGGAAAACTGTAAATGACGCCACAAACACATAAAAACACTCACAGTATTTTTGTACAAAAGGAGGCGGAATTTAAGCAGAGAAAAGGAGTTATCAGACAGGTACCTATGCTGGTTACAGGCTGCAAAAAACAGAGATCAAAACAAGGCAAAACAGAGCAGAGAACCCCAGCTGCACAAGGCCTAACTGGATCAGCGCACCCTCAACACAGAGGTTTTGACATTCAGCGCAGGTAGCCTTCACGGGACCTGCGTTGAAATGCAGAACCTCTTCACAGGGTCTGCGCTGAAGGAGAAACGACAGTTTCTCACTGGGTTCTGGGTCACAGTTTGCTATTTAATCTACAGTTTCAGGCCAAATCAAAGCAACAAGCAAGGTACAATCAAAGGGATGCTTTGAGGAAGGGCTAAGATCTTTCACAAAGGATCATCAAATCATTTGTGAGTCCATTTTTCAGATCATAGACAAATCCAGTGATTGGATCAAAGCAGCAGCTGTCTACTTTGCATCTGAGAATAGCAGATGCAGTTCGATTGTTGCTGTTGAGTCTATGAAACAAACAATGATAGATACACAAATAAAATGACTAAACAGATCTCCCCAGCGGAGTCGCCAATTTGTTGTGGGGAAAAATGCCTATGCAGGACGATCCTATCCACCTAAGGTGTGACAGTGCCTTAGCAACAAACAGAGACAGCTATTCTAGTATTCTTCCTTTATGAATTAAGAATGAAGAGAGATGGATGGACTAACCGGTGTCTTCCGTTTGTCCTTCGATCCTGTTTCTCTTCTCTTTGGGAGTTCCCAACTACTTGCCTTCTCGCTCGCCCAGCTTCAAGAGGTTTCTGCGAGATCACAAGAAGAGAACACTACACAAAGACACAGATTCATATTCATAACTAGTTCAGGATTAGAAATAAACTAAACATACTAATGCAATCATACATCAAAGATACACCAGTATATAGGAGAAACCAAGATAGCTTTATTGATGAATAACAAGGTTCAGGAAGAGATACAACCCAGAGGGCTCCAATCCAGCATCTCCTTCCCAGCAAATGAAATTCATATCTTCCCCTTCCTTCAAAACATTAAGCACCCAATGATTCCAATCTCAAACCAACAGCAATTCTTTGCAATAACAAAATTCCAGCCTCTAGATCTCATGGAGGAGAGATCCATATATAGATGTTTGGAGAGAGGATGAGTCAGCTTGAGATCTGACTAGTGTCCTCTCCCTCTGTCAGTTCTTGATTCCACTTGGAGGTTCTTGCTTCCACTTGGAGATTGGGAACCTCTTACTCATCACTAGTCGAATTCACTGAGGCAAGTGTCATTGAGGAAGATTCTGGAAGCTTCCTGGGTCTTAACACCTCTTGGAATGAACTTGCCATTTGTCAACTCTTGCTCAGCGCACCCTGGTAGTGCTTCTACCTGCGTTGCAGTGCAGGTAGCCAGTGTTGACTTTGCATTTCAGTGCAGACAGCTAGTGGAGCCACTGAATTGATCCTGAATTGACTTGTTTTTGAGCAGTTTCTGGTGGAGAACTTCTGTGAATTGCTGTGGTTTGTTAGCCTTGTTCCTCTAGAGGTAGGAACAACATGTTTAGGGACTTTGGATCCCTTGGATTATGGACATTTCATGCTCAATGCTGTAAGGCACAAAAATGTCTATAACAATATGATACCATTCTGAATTATTTCAAGGGATGATTCTCAACTACTATAGTTGTATCAAGGATCTCTATGTATGGTATATGTTATTAGAAACTGGAAGCATTATGTAATGGGAAGGGATATTTGCATCCACATAGATCGGCAACCATTATAGTCCCTATAGGATTATTTTACTATACAATGGAACAAACACTGCAAATAGATGGGGTTCTTACAATAGCTTCATTTAGTAATTAAGTATAAGAAGGGTAGCACAAACAGGTTGGCTGACATGCTTTCAAAGCCATCCACATCAAAAACTATAGATTTGGGAACTTCGATGCACATGGATCCTTTCACCCATGATGCATACAAAGATGCATATACAACAAATGAAGTCTTCAAGGAGGTTTTTCAACAACTATAGATTCATCTTCATGCATACAATGGAAATAACATAATTGATTTTCATCTTTGGAACGGGTTTCTTTACAAGGGAGACAAGCTTTGATCCTTATTATTCGTTAGAAGGATCTATAATGAATTATATCTAAGGATCCATTAGATCCATTATAATTTCAACTCCTTAGATCCATTAATGTCAACTCCTAAAGCTTATGTCAACTAGGAATATAATTAGAACTAACATCCATTATATTCTTAATAAATATTATCAACATTAGATCCAATAATGTTAACTTCTTAGATCCAATTATTAGCATAGTTGACATAAGCCTTAGATACTTTAATAATATAATGGATGTTCCTAAATGTGAGTGAATATATATAATTAAATATGCTCACATCTCCAAGGTTGTAGGGCATTTTGTTGTAGGGAATATCATGGCCAACTTACAATGGTATGTGTATTGGCCCAAAATGTAAGAAGAAGTAGAAAGTTCCATTAGAGGGTGCATGCTTTGTTATACCATCAAGCCTATTAACGTGAAACAAGGTTTATACTATCCCCTACCTATACCTAATCATCCCTGGAAAATAATTTCCATGGACTTTATGGGAGCTTTACTAATAACTAGGAAGGGACACAATAACCTATTTATGGTATTTTATAGGTTTAGTAAGACATGCATTCTTATGCACTATAAGAATACCATGAAAGGGGGAAAGGTAGCAAAAATATTCTTTCAATAAGTCTACGTGCACTTCGGGATACCAAGGAATGTCATTTTAGATATGGACACTAGCTTTCTCAATGCATTTTGGATGAAATTGTGAGAGAATATGCAAATGAAGTTAAAGAGGTTTACAATATTCTATTCATAGATAGATGGGTAAACTAAAGTAGTCAACGAGACTTTGGTGCAAAATTTAACTAGGGGTTACAATAAGAAGCATCCAAAGCATTGGGATGAAAATTTGGTCTATGCACAACACACTTATAACATAACAATCCACACTTCTACTAGTAAGTCCCCATTTGAAACTTGTTTTGGATATTTTCCACCTTCACCTTTAGATGTTGAATATGGGTAACAAGGAGTAGTGAGGAAGGATCTCACATGGGATGCTTTAAGCGTAGAAAAATTTGTTGAGAAAACCAAGAAAATTCATTTGCAAGTACAAGATATGTTAAAGAAGTCATAAGATAAGTACAAGGTCAAGCATGATCAACGTATAATAGAGAATTCATTCATAGTGGGAGATAAAGTATGGCTATATTTGAACACAAAAAGGCTACAAGGTCCTAGTATAAAAATCAAGGCTTTGCAATATGGTCCTTTTGAGATACTAGAAAAGGTGAGAGATAATACTGATAGACTAATTCTACCCACATATATGGAAATTTACTCAATAGTAAATGTAGAAAATCTTACACTCTAGGAGTCTTCCATGTTGAATCACGAAGAGGAACAAGTCCTACATTTCATAAGGGACTAAATTCTAGATGCCCAAGCAGTGTTAACGTAAGATATAATTTTGCAGAAGATGTATAAAACTACACGTCAAGAAAAACATAAACTTTGGCAGATTGGGTTCAAAGGACAACTTCCAGACACAGACAAATGGTACTCCATAAACATGAAGGTTGGCGAATTTCCTCACCTCATTTAGTAAATTTTTTGGGGGACCTAAAGCCTCTGAAAATGGGGAGGTATGATCTAGATTGGATCATTTTATTTTTTTCATCTATCTGAATGCTTTTAGAGTAGAGAAATTAGAGTAATCGACTTGTAAGAGTAGATTTATTAATAGGACTCAGTTTGAAGAATTGAAATTTGAAAACTTTGTGGTCATTTCCGGGTCTTAAATGATGATTTTTATGGCTAAAAAGTTATTTTTATGTATCAAACCTAGAAACGTTATTCTACACTTAGATACCTTTTCAATAGTGTAAAAAATGTGTCAATTTGAATTTTGTATGTAAAAGTTATACTTCTTGGAAAAAACTGTTAAAATTGGGCAACCTCAGAATGAATTGCCGAAAACGAAACGCGAAGTCCCTTAGAGGAAACCCCTTATCCCCAAGGAAAGAATTATAAATTGAAATTATTTGTGCAAGTAATTATAAGAAGTCGTGGAAATATATATTTAATATTAATGGAAAATTTAATTTGAAATAAGATTCCATCCAAACTTTTCAAGGGTCGACTATTCATCTTTACCTCATAGAGACAATTATTAGAGGATGAATATCCTTCATTGTTAAAATCATCGAAGCGGATTATTTCTTGCATTTGTTTTATTTTTCGGGTTCTATCTCATTCTGGCTCAGGACCTTCAACTACAATACCCTGTCCCTTCGTATTGGATATAGGGCTTTGTATTTCTGGTTAAATCTCACTACAGAGAAAAACGAACTATCCAGTAATAAATAGTTATTAGTCCCTGCCTGGGACTATTGGCGACCGATCGATCATTAACCGAGTAGTTTGACTGTTATATTTTTAGTATATTGGCATTTTAACCTAAGTTTAAGCAAAGTTTTGGTGCGGAAAATAATTGGGGTCTTATTACCAGCTTCACGTTGTTCGATGCAAAGGACGGTTGATATGCCAACATTTTAAGCGCAAGTTGGTTTGTCGTAAGTCGCCATCGCCACGAATCCAAACCCTCGTCATTCAATTCGTCTGTCACCAATTTAATAGCTGGTACAGCTGGAACAGTCTTTCTCCGGATCCTTCTTGTTATCGACGGTGTAGGCTTCAGTTTGCAGATCGCATGGCTATGGCTGAAGTTTCTTCAGTGTCAGCTACTTTACTGGTTCCTTGCTTGAGGGAGGACACTCAACATTTATCTCAAGGTTGGAGTCTTAGTTCATTGGGTTCGTATAGGGTTCGAGACCGTCCCGACCAGTTTCCATATCAGACTTTCTCCTCAACAATTCATAGTTTATTGGACGAGATCCACAAGCGCAGAGGGTTTCAATTTTGATTTGGGGTTTTCAAGGAATTTTAGGCTGATTTTCTCTAGTCAAGCCAGTATTCCGGCCCCAGATATAAATCAATTTCAATTTCAAAACCCTTCTGCTTCAGGCCCTTTTCAGAATCAATTTTCTCATCCCCTGGTCTCCTAGGCATCGTTGGCACAATCCATAGGTTTTCTTGCGAAACCCAGTTCCTGTTTTCGCCAGAGCAAGAACTAGAATTATATCAAGACCGACTCTAAGAAACCTCATTGTGCTAAAGGAAATTGTGTACAGCTGGAACAGTCTTTCTTCGGATCCTTCTTGTTATCGACGGTGTAGGCTTCAGTTTGCAGATCGCATGGCTATGGCTGTTGCGGGTGGCTTATCATGTACTCAAACAAAGTTTGCGGGTCATTTGCTACCCTCTACTTTGGCGTTCTGCCCAACACCTTTGCTCTGCCTGAGGGAAAACTCTTCTGGGATTCGAACGCATGATGCTTTCGACTAGTTGCAGCAACGATTGGAGTGCTCCAGTACAAGGTCGAGGTGCGGCCTACTGTTTGTCTATTTTCTTTTCTTCGTTTTGCTATATTTGTTACCAGATCTTCCTTAATTCACAAACTTAGCACTTCTTGAAGTCTGGTCTGGCGAGGGTGCTGCATGAACAGTTTGTCTTGTCAGCTGGGCAGCGAGCTCTTTGGTCATGTTTTCCTGTATTGTCCTACCAGATCTTCCTTAATTCACAAACTTAGCACTTCTTGCAGTTTGGTCTGGCGAGGGTGCTGCATGAACACTTTGTCTTGTCAGCTGGGTGGCAAGCTCTTTGGTCCAACCTTTATCGTTTTTCCAGGTAAGTATTTAGCCTCTCAGGTTATCTCACTGTAAGAAAAAGGGTTCTTGTGTCTTAATTAAAACATGGCTTTGTTCTTTCGTTCCAGGGATAAATCTATTTTTCTCAGACTCTGTTCTGCATGCAAATACTTACTAGAGCTACTAGTCGGTCTTCCTATCATCTGATGGAGGGTTTAACTTTCCTCCTATTGTAGTGGTTTATAGTTTTATCCTTGGGTTTTTGGCCCTTCTCATGTAGACTAGAGTCTCTGTTGAAGTATTGCCGACCTCACTACGACTATGGTTTTATTTTATTAAAGTCTATAATATTTTTGTTCGACCTTGATTCAGTTTCTTGGATTTTCTATACTGAGTTTTATGGTTCGACTTCCTCCCATGACTACAATTATACAGTTTTTTTCGTGTTGAAAAATAAATCCACTGACAACATTTCTCTCTTTGGCATCACATAATGCATCACTGTAAACAAAACTTTCTTTCTCTACCTAGGCTCCGTCGTTTCTGGTTCAGATCTGTGGTTGTTATGGACAGGATTTGCTGTGTGCCACGATTACAGGGGAATTATAGTTGGGCAAAATTCCAGGCTGCCAAATCTTTAGAGATCATGCTGTGATTGTCTGATACCTGTACCAATTATGCCCTCAAATTGTTTGCAGAATGAAAAACAATATTATTTTTCAGAAACACTTTTTCATTCAGATTAGGTTTTTGCCATGAATATTAGTAATCTGTCAACATTCAGATTAGGTTTTTGAGGTTCAAGATTTTTGTTTTCCGGATATATGATTCTCAATACTGTTAATTTCTGGTATGTTTTTTCTTAATTTCACACAACAGGTTAACTCTTTGCTAATGTTAAGGTATCCGCTCATCAAGTTTATGTTATTTTGTTTCCTTTCTAATTTGCAAATTAAATCATACGAACAGTTCCTATATTGTTCTGTTTGGTCAGTCTTCAAAAATTAAAAGCAAGCATGTTAGCTAACTCACATCTCACATCTTTTCTTGAAGCTTCTCAAATTCCTGTTTTTCTATCGCTTATTTTTCAGTGCTCATAACTCATGACAATCCAAGTGATGTTATAAAGGCAATATACAACATTGGGCAACATGTTTAACTAGTAAAATATAGATTTCAATAGACAATCTATTGTTATTTTATTTCACAAATGCAATCAACAGTAATGTTAACTTTCAGAAATATTCTTAAAGTTATGGTGCATTTTTTCATTTTGTCTTTTCACTGCTTCCTTTTGTTAACTTGCAGAAATATTCTTAAAGTTATGCTGCATTTTTTCATTATGTCTTTGCACTGTTTCCATTTCCAATTTCTTTGTTATTTATAAATATGACTTGTTGCTAGAAATTTGATATTTGTTTGGCAACATAATGCAAGAGCCTATTTTTTTAATATATATATTTTGTTTGAAACAATCATCTTCACTTTTTGCTAATTTGATCAATATTTTTTGCAAAGCTGAAGAATACAATTGCAGAAGGCAACTCTGGTAAGCAATTGCAAATGATGGAAGAAATAATAGATGTGGACAGTTACAAATTCAGATTGCAATGCATTTTGCCTGACAACATTGATATTGTATTAAAAAGAAATGGTCCTTTTAGACTAAATGCATTTTCATATACTCTAGGAGATTGTCTATTTGACTCATTCGAAATGCTTCTACATTTTCGTTATACTTCAAATGAACTGCGAAATGGGTTAATAGAACACTTTCTTTTTTGCTTAAACAACAATGATGTTGAAGCAATAGAGTCATATGAGTATGAACTAGCACATGAATTCATATACGAGTTACATGGTATTAATGATATTGGTACATATCTTCATAAAATGCGTTGTTCTGCATCTAAAAATATAAAGGAGTCTGACCGAGGTTTATGGGGTGATACCTTTTTCATACGTTGGTTAGCTAAATGGCTAGATATATCAATTGCAGTTTGGTCATTGACAAGAAAAACAAGATATTTGCTTTTTAATCAACATGAAAATACAATTCCATATTGCATTCTCTTTCATGATGCAAATCCTGTTAGTGGTCATTATGAACCATTGGTTTACCAAAAGTTTCCAATATGCATTTGCAGCCAGTCTAATATCTACCTGTCACCTATTTGCAAAGATATTGAAAGCCACTGGATGCATATTGCAGATAATATGCTTTTAAATGAATTAACAATCACAAAGCAAATGACATCTAATTGTGGTGACAGTCTCTTTAATGCAATTTGCTATTTAGTGGCAACAGAATTCGATCCACAGTGTCTGCGACTTTACATTGTGCAATCTTTTTGCAATGCACTTATGCATAAGAATCGAGATGCATTACATTGTTTAGAACAATACCTAGTACTTGATGTGATACACTATGCAATGAATAACAACTGGCAACAATATCTCATAAATATGGCAATGCCATATGAGAAAGGACAAGTAGAAGGCGAACCATTTTGTTTACAATGGATATATGTGATATTCAAAGTCAATATCTAGGTATGGTCCTCTATTGCTAATAACTTTGTCAGTTACAGTTCTGCTTATTCGACATGCAATCATATTGTTAACATCATGTCATTCAGGACAGATACATCACATATTCACTACCACGCAATGATACAAAAATATGTTCACATTCTCAACAAGTGTACATGGAAGCAAACGAGGATTGTAATCAATTGCATCATAAGCATATACTAGAAAAACAACAATGTATATCTCAAGTACATTTTAACAATAATATTGAATTTGAGATAGCATCTCATTTAGAACAAATGCAGCCAACTAAGCATCGTAGGCTCAATTATCACAAACTAAAGCAATTCATACGTACAAAACGCAAATGCAATGACATATGCAAAAAATCATTTTCTAATAAGAAGTCAAGAATGACAAGCAAGAAAGATGCAGTACTGATTTATATGGAAAAAGTCGAAGACACGCCTAGGAATACATGTGCAGTTTGTACCAGATTGCATTTTGCATAAGATATTAGATTCTTCACTATAGAGTTGCAAGAAAAGCATATGAATTTGACATTGAACAATAGGACCTTCCGCAATGAAAACATATGTGTTCCTTGCAAAAAAGCACTCAAGAATGGAAAGCTACCACAATTTGCAACACCTGAACAAATAAGATGTAACATTCCATTGCCAATTGTAAATACACTTTCAGATCTAGAAGAAAGACTTGTGTCATTGAGAATTGCATTTGCACAAATTAGACAATGGGGATATAGGTGATCACAAATTGGCTTAACAGGATCAATTATCAATGTACCAGTTCATATGGACGTTGTGCAAAAAGCATTGCCACAATATCTAAGTGATACAATGACAATTGCAGTTGCATTAAAAAGACGATTGCAATACAAAAATGCATACCAAACAGGTAAAGTATGTCCAATTATTGTCATGAAAGCATTGAACGAACTATGTTCTAGAAGTCTTTATAAAGTTGAGAACAATTGTATAAATGAGAATTGGGCCCATGTTTTACAAGAGAATAATGAATACATTGTACAAAATTCAAACAACAACAATGAAAGTGATACAGACAGTGATGCAAATAACGAAACACCTACTGAAACATTGGTGCATGGATTAATAGAGTCACAACGCATCTACAATTTGCAAGACAAGATTATTGAACTGGCACCTGCTGAAGGACAACGACCACTGGGGATTTTCAAGGACAAATATGCAGAAGAAATGAACTTTCCAACATTATTTTATGGCAACGCACGTGATCATGACATCACAAATAGGTTTAGTTACCAAAAAATTGTACAATGGGAATTGTTACAAGCAAGTGGTGACTTCTCATATCATACAACAAATTTGTTTTTCAAGACAATGTGAATAATAATTGATAAAGTGCTTTCTTGCATATGGGTACGAATAAGAAAAGGACAACTAAAAGGCAGGAAAATATTAGCAAAAGATGTCAAGTATCGAGCAAATTTGGAAAAGTTATTGAAATATGATATTGGATACATATATTTCAAAAACATTCGCATATCTTCTGATCATTTGGAACAAATTAAGAAAAACATATTTGCAATGATACGACAATTGGGGCCTCCAACTTTCTTTGTGACATTTACAAGTGCAGAACATTGATGGAAACCCTTAGTAGATACACTCGTCACATTGTTTAGAAATAAAGCAAATAAAAATGCTATTGATATATTAGAAGATGATGACATTGACTAGCTTATAAGAAAATATCCAGTCACATGTAGCCAGTACTATAGACATAGAATTAATGCTGTAAAGCGATTGATATGTCAAGATACTACATTCTTTGGAAAAATATCTGATTACTATTTCATAACAGAATTCCAAAATAGAGGAACTGAACATGAACATGGACTGTTATGGATAGAGAATGCTCCAATATATGGAAAACAAAGCAATTTAGAAATTGAGAAGTTTCTTGACAATTACATAACTTGTAATACAGATCATTTGGACCGAGATGTTGCTAAATTGCATAAAAAACACCATACAAGAAGTTGTAAGAAGCGAAAAAATTCAAAATGCAGATACAACTTCCCCATGCCACCAATGAAATCAACAATGATCATCGAGCCAACCAATGCACAAAATAAAAAAATTGTAGAGAAATCAATATCACTTTTCTCATTCTTGGAGCAAACAAACTACAATGATTCAATAACCCATGACAATTTCCTCATAGAAATAGGACTACTAGAAAGTGAGTACATAGAACTATTACAACATACAATAAAGCAACCAACAATTTTCCTGAAACAAAAACCTTCTCACATTTGGAATAACAGTTTTTCGAAGGCTATGCCTACTTTATGGAATGCAAATACAGATGCACAATTTGTGCTAAATGCATATGCCGCAGCATCATATTATAGTTCATATATGACCAAAATTGACAAGTCTATGACAAATGCATTTAGAAGAATATGCAAAGAGCATCAGAAAAATGAAATTGATGCTATGCAAATGATTCGTAAACTTGAAAATACATTACTCAATCTACAACAAATGTCAGCTCAACAAGCAGTGCATATAGCACTTTCATTGCCATTGAGTTGTAGTTCAAGGGAATGTATATTTGTAAACACATCTCCAGTTGATGAACGCACATTTATGCTTAAACCGCCTATTCTTTTGAAACAAGAACCTGATGATTCAGAAGATGTTATGTGCCATTCCATTATTGACTACTACATTGGACGCCCAAGTTCCATTAGCAAAATCTGCCTTGCAGAATTTGTATCAAATTACAGGAAAGATGGCACACCCATATCTAAAAGGAAAAAACCAAATGTTATACGATTTGTCAAATATAACAAACACAATGATATTGAAAACTTCTGCCGAGAGAAATTATTATTATATATGCCATTTGAAAATTGTGAAAATACATTGAAACAAGAATTGTCTACATGGCTCTCTGCATATACATTACATGAAAAAACAATTCAAGCCAATGAAGCCAAATTTACATATAACATCAATCCAACATGGGGTGATTTAGAGACTGCAACAAATGAGCAAATTAGTTCTTTGAATACTAACCAAATGAATATGCGAAACCAAGAGAACAGTTCCCATTATGAGGAATATGATTTGCAATCGGACTTGCAATTTCCAAAATAGTTTGAAATGAAGAAAAAAATCAATCTTGGATTTCAAATTACTGCCCATCCATTTTTAATGGAGAACAATGAGTATTACAAACTTAGAAGAATGTTGAACAAAGAGCAACAAGCAATTGTAAAATACGTTGCAATTAAAAAAAAAAAAGAAACCCCAAGGAACCAATTTACCTTTTTATTACAGGTGGAGAAGGCGTAGGTAAAACACTCACAGCAAAAGCAATTTTCCAAATGCTTATACGAATTTATGATTCACAAAACACAACTGATCCTATGAAACCAAAAGGTCTAATATTAGCATACACAGGAAAAGCTGCATATAATGCAGGTGGAACAACAATCCATTCTGCATTGCTAATGCCTTTTAACAAGTCTCAACTGTTCCCACTCAGCAAAGAAGTATTGGACAACTTATCAAAGCTATATCAAGAATTGCAACTAGCTTTCATAGATGAGGTCTCGATGATTGGTAGTCGGTTCTTATATTCTATTGACAGTAGATTCAGAAACATAAAACATGTCCAAACCAAATACTTTGGCAACATTGACATCATATTTTGTGGTGATTTCTATCAAGCACAACCTATTCAAGACTCTCTTATTTTTGAACAACCAAGAATCAACAATCAAACAATAACACATGATTTCTGGACGGATAATGTCAAGTGCTTCCAATTTCATATGACTATGCGACAAACAAATAAGAGATTCATATCAGTGTTAAATAGAATGCGAACAAATTGTCAAACATCTGATGATATAACATATATGAATACAAGTTTCATGCGCCCTGTACCAAATGATCTGAAATTTCCCTGTTTATTTTACAAAAACAAAGATGTTGCAATGCATAACAAGAAAATGTTAATGCTAATGCCTGGCAAAGAAATTTTAATTAATGCAATTGATGAAAATGAGGAGAATAACGGCAATTTCCCAACCCATCAACATACAGCTATTTTGCCTTTGCACCTTCTGATAAAGTTGAACATGTTAGTTGAAATGTATGCTTGCAATTATGATGCACCAGATGGGCTAGTGAATGGTGCAGATGGAATAGTTAAAGAATATACCCATACAGATAAGGTTGATGCTCTATGGATTAAGTTCCACGACCCTAATATTGTTCATTGAAAATCTAGAAAACTAGCTCATTTGTATACTTTAGACATAGCACATGAATGGACACCAATACTGCGAATATCAAAAGCAATGCCTATCACATCAAAGATGGCCCAATTGAAAATACGGAAACAATTTCCAATTCAACTTGCATGTGCACGCACAATACATAGATCACAAGGCTTAACCTTGGATAGGCTTGCATTCGACCCTACTGGAGTACAAGTGCATGGCCTAGTATACACAGCACTATCACGTGTCAGAAACATAGAATCATTGTATTTGCTTAATCCTCTTAAACACAATAATTTTAAGGTTAAGCAAAAAGTAAATTGTGAAATGCAACGTTTGCAAACCACTGCAAAATGGCAATTAGAATATGACTCTTCATCAATACAATCATTGCGATCCATCTTTATTCTTTCATTGAACACTCGTAATCTTCATGCACATCTTACTGACGTATGCAATGATTATGACACAATGCAATCTGATATCTTATGCTTACAAGAAACACATATGTCATTGTGTATGGAAAATGAATATTTCAAAAATTTCAATTGCATCTCAAGTTGCATTAAGCATGGAGTAATGATATTGATAAAGAAAAATATCATTATCCTTGAACATACCCATTTTGAAGAGCAATTTGTAGAAGCATTGCTCGCAAAAATAAAAGTTCACGCATTACAAATTGCAATACTCAATATATATGCATCGCCACATGCAAATCTAAACAATATTTTGAATGTCATTGCAAAAGCTTTATGCCACTTAGATCTAAACAATATCATAGTTATATTAGGGGACTTCAATATTGATATGGTACATTGCAATCAAAAAACAAGGCAGCTAGAAACCTACATGGAAAACTACAATCTTCATTTCCTTATTGACAAAACTAATACCATGTATAAATCATTCATTGACCATGTTTGGGCAAATCTAGCTAATATAAAATATAGAATTTTCATATTGGATACATAAATATAGAATGGCCGATATACATTTCTGGTAACTTCCACAGAATTTGCAAACGTCGAGCTGAGTAGTGATGTAGAGAATGACTGATATACATTTCTCTGGTTAACTTCAACAGATTTCTCAGATTCCTCTCATGCTGGTGCCCTACCTGCATTAACTACGTTTGCACTAAATCTGGAGTGATCTACGTAACTGCATCAAGTACAACAACTTGTGAAAGGGGATGGGATCCATGTCCATAGATGGATAACTCTGATTTTCATTAATTCCAATTTTGATATAAAAACACCAAAGGGTGAAATGTATCACTCAGGTCAAATCTCTATTTCTAAATTAATTCGAATTTCGAATTCAAAAAACGAGAAGTTCCTGGCTTCGCTCAGCTGGCTCAAATCCCCATTTTTAGAGATTAACGTTCAAATGCATGGCCCATATTTTCTCTGTTTTTGAAAACTCTTGGCTATTTACACCACAAATATCATGTTGTTACTTTTATATGTTCTATTTTTTTTTCTATGGTGTTTTCTTCTCTGCAAGGGCTTTTCCTAGTCGGACCTACAATGTGTACATTCAGTTTATCAAACATGTCTGTCTGCCTGTCTTGACTCTTCAACATGCTTGCATAATATACCCACATTGATCAATCCATGAACTAAACACATATCTTTAAACTGTGGCCATTCCTTCTTATAATTGTATTTTTTTGGCAAATTGGTCATGGTTATTCTTTTCTTTTTTCATCATTAATAATATTTGCTAGTACTGTTGCTAATTTTGTGTTTTCTGTGTTCGTTTGATAGTAAATAGTAGTGTGGCATTTGGTCTCTCCCATTGGATATCGTTCCCCTCTATTGTATTTTTAGTAGTTCACAGTATTGTAGGAATTTACAGGGTAAGTTCCACAGAAAGAATACCAAAAGGACACCGCTCACAACCAAATCTCAAATCAATACACCAGTATTTTGACGTGGTTAAAACCCTCAGAGTGCAAGGAGGGAAATAGTCCACGGCCTGTCCCAACGTGGATACTACAGGCAATTTATTAATCAAAGAATGAAAATTTACATAAGCTTCTCTCATGCACGGATTACCCGAACAATGACCCTCCATGCGCTTTAAATAGAACTCATGGACCAATCGGGTGTCAAGCCACGGATCAAGTGTCGGTAATACCGAGGTGAGAGTGAACCGTCGGATCACTACATATCGTGACCGTCGGATTGTAAGTTACAAAATGTACAACGGTAAAGAAACACACTTTACCTAACTCTAACCTAACTCTATACTAGACCAAGTTGAACTTAACTATATCCTATGTGTCGGAATATCCTAACATCCCCCCTTAAGAACAACTTGGGATAGGATTGAAGGATTTACAAATATGACACAATAGGAGAAGGAAGGAGGCACTAGAGCCTATCCCCCCTTAGTGACAACTTCCTGAACTCCAAGCATATATCGAAGTTTAGTGAACTTCGCCTCTGTGAGAGCCTTTGTGAAGATGTCTGCAACCTGATCATCTGTTGGACAATATTGCACTTCAAGAACATGGTCATGAATGAGCTTTCTGATGAAGTGCATGTGTAGTTCAATGTGTTTGCTGCGCTGATGCTGGACTGGATCTTTGCATAGCTGAATGGCACTTTGATTATCACACCAAAGTGTGGTTGGATGCTGCTGCTCAAAGCCAAACTCTGATAGGATCTGACGAAGCCACAAGGCTTCCTTACTAGCTTCCACGGCACCACGATACTCTGCTTCTGCTGACGAAAGAGAAATGGCAGCCTGTTTCTTACAAGCCCATGTAATAGGTCCTGAACCAAGAGTGAAGACATAACCGGCAGTAGACTTCCGATCATCAGGGTCACCAGCCCAATCAGAATCAGTGAAACCAACTAACAGAGGAGCTGCTTTGGCACTGTAATGAATCCCAAACTGTACTGTACCTCGAACATAACGAAGTATTCTTTTAGCTGCTTTCCAATGACTTTCACGGGGGTTTTGCATAAAACGAGCAACAAGGCCAACAGCAAAGGAAAGATCAGGACGAGTATGGGTTAAATACAAGAGTTTTCCGACAAGTTGACGGTATAAGGTAGCATCAACTTCAGGAGAAGTACAAGAGACTGAAAGTTTGACTCCAGACTGAAAGGGAGAAGGGGCTGGCTTACAGTCTTCCATGTGAAAATGACGAAGAATATCACAAGCATACTTGGACTGGGAAAGGAAAATACCCTCTTGGGATTGCAAGACTTGAAGACCGAGAAAATAGTGTAAGTGTCCTAAGTCTGTCATTTCAAATTTCTTTTTAAGGCTGGACTTCACATGGTTTATAAGGTTGGGATCACTACCAGTAAGAATAAGATCATCAACATAAAGAACAAGGATGATAAGAGAGTTGCCCACTTTCTTGGTGTAGACAGTATTGTCAGAATGACACCTAGAAAAGCCAGATTCTAAAAGAAAGCTATCCATTTTGGCATACCAAGCCCGAGGAGCTTGCTTGAGGCCATAAAGGGATTTCTTAAGTCGACAAACAAGGCTGGAGTCTGTTTGTATGAAGCCAATGGGTTGTTCCATATAGATTTCTTCCTGCAAGTCCCCATGCAAGAAGGCAGATTTAACATCCATTTGATGGACTTCCCATTTTAAAGAGGCAGCAAGGGAAAGAACAAGGCGGATAGAGTTCATTTTGGCAACAGGGGAGAAGGTTTCAGTGTAGTCAATGCCTTCAACCTGTGAAAAGCCCTTAGCAACGAGACGAGCTTTATGTTTATCAACTTTCCCATCTGGTCCATACTTGGTTCTGTAAACCCATTTACATCTAACAAGTTTGCGTCCCTTTGGTAGAGGAACAAGATCCCATGTATCATTTGTCATCAATGAATGATATTCTTCATTCATAGCTGCTTCCCAATGTGGATGGCCTGAAGCTTCTGCAAAAGTGTCAGGATCATGATTTACTGGAGCTTGAGCCAGTAAAGAAGAGGCTCTTTCAAACTGAGAACGTGTACGTCGCTGATCTGTAGGATCACCGGCAAGATCACCTGCTGCATCCCGAGTAGCACGGACCCATCTTGGAAGTTGAGGATCCTGAGAAGGTGGGGGAGGATTATCATCCTCGCTTTCATCATCTGAAGAAGAAATGTTTTCAAAAGTAGAAGAGATAGGAAGAGGTGGCACATCCGCCGGACTAGGCTCGCAGGCCGATTTATTTTCATCAAATTTTACATCTCTTCTAATGATAACATTTTTGGACTTAAATGGAATAAGTCTATAACCTTTTACATCTTCAGAATATCCAACAAAAGTACATTTCTCACTCTTAGGTTCTAAAGCTTTATGCTTTTCATCTGGAATATGGGCCCATGCTTCACTTCCAAACACACGAAAGTGACTTACATCTGGTTTAATGGAACTCCAAGCTTCTTCTGGAGTGATATTCTCTAGAACCTTAGTAGGAGTGCGATTGATTATATAATTTGCACAATTAATTGCTTCGGCCCAAAAACTAAGACTGAGTCCTTTAGATTGCAGCATACAATTAGCCATTTCCTTTAAGGTGCGATTTTTCCTTTCAGCTACACCATTTTGTTGTGGAGTGTATGGAACAGTATGTTGCATTTGAATTCCATTTTCGGTGCAAAAGTTGATGAATGTGTTTTTAACATATTCTCCACCATTATCAGTTCTTAGCTTAAGAATTTGATGTCCAGATTGTTTTTCAACAAATGCTTTGAAGGCCAAAAAAGTGTTAAATACTTCGCTCTTGAGTTTTAAGAAGTATACCCAAGTGCGTCTGGAGAAATCATCAATGAAAGTTAAGAAGTACTTGCAGCCAGAGAATGAAGCAACAGGAAGAGGACCACATAAATCACTGTGCACAAGCTGTAAAGGGGCTGAGGCGTGCCAAGAGGCACGTTTGTCAAAACTGTCCCGATGATGTTTTCCGAGTACACATCCGGAACAAACACCATCTCTGCAAGATACCATAGGAAGACCTGTCACCATATTTTCTTTACATAGATGCTGAAGGGAGCGATAGTTTAAGTGACCAAATCGCTCATGCCAAAGTTTGCTCACTTCATCATTATGAGCAACAAATACTGAGGGAAGATTTGATGACCCAAAGTTGTGAAACTTATACAACCTTTTGGAATCATCAGCAAGACCAGTAGCTAGAATCTGTTTAGGATCTTTTAGATCCTTGATTACAACATCATGAGGTGAAAATTCAACAATTTTACCTTCACCTGAATGAGTTATCTGATAGACAGATAGAAGGTTGCAGGATAAGGTTGGAACACATAATACATCATTAAACTGACCATTGTCTAGATGAACAGTTCCAGTCCCTACAACATTAAGAGATCTATCATCACCAATATATATATTTTTGGTGTTACAATCATTTAAAGAAGAAAACATGGCTTGGTTTTTGGCCATGTGACAAGAGGCTCCAGAATCAATGAGCCACTCATGAGAATGAGAAGAAGAAGAAGATACATTTAATGCATAACCAGACTGAGATGATTGACAATGACATGCAGAAAGTGCCATTCCGGAAGTTGAAGTTGAAGTAGGCTCCACATGGATGTTATGTTTCTTCATTGCGGCTTCCAAGGCTTCCATCTTCTTAAAGCATTTAGATTCTAAGTGGCCATCTCGATTACAAAAGTTACAATGTCTATCAGTCTTCTTCCATTTGTTTTTATTGGTCTTATCATTTTGCTGAAATGATCTTTCATTTTGAGGCTGAGATGGTTTAGGACCATTCTTTTGAGGATATGACTTCTTAGGATTCTTTGAATTTGGTTGCTGCTGGGCGGCTAACGCTTTCGTGGAAGAGTTTCCAAGATTAAGAAGACCAAGGTGTAAGAGTTTTTCTTGTTCTCTTATTAAGGAATCACAAAAGGAGTCAAAGGAAGGGGCCTTGTAGTCTTGTCCTTGACAAATGAAAGCTTCCCTTGTAGAATGGAAAGTGGAAACAAATACAGAGTAGGCTGGTCCCAACTTAGTAAGGATGGAATAAATAAGGTTACCATCTTCTTTCTTAACTTTAACACCTTCCAAGAGATATCTAAGGGTCTTGAATTTGGACAAGAAATCTTCAATGCAAGAAAAATTATTAGGATCCAAAGTAAGCAGCTCATTTTCAAGTTGATGGGCTCTAATTTCATTTTTAATCCCAAAAACTTTAGCAAGTTTTTCTAATGCTTCATGAGGAGTCTCAAGTCCTGCAATGTGGAATCTAAGATCAGGAGAAATAGACATCCCTATCAAACCACGTGCTTGATCTTGTCTATTTTCCCATTTTGCCGCCTTGTCTTCATCTTTTGGTTTCTTCTCTTGGTCTGTGGCTATTCTGAAGAGACCTTTACTTCTAAGTAAATCTTCCATGTAGGCTACCCATTGGAAGTAGTTAGTGCTGTCAAGAATGACTTGGCATGGACTTTCCATTTTTTAAAAAAACTGAAGCTGAAGATGCTGAAAGTAAGTGTACCAATGGATAGATCTCGAAAAAATAGGCGGTTTTAAAAAAAACGGCTCTGAAAAAGGCTTCCGGATGAAGAAGTTATGGCTTTTTGAAAAAAAAATGTTGACGTTGCCGGCAAAGTGCGCGAATGTGCGGGAATGAAAAAAATCCGCCCCCACAAAATGGAGACTTGAACCCAAGACCTCTACTCTCTTAAAATAGCTTTGAACCAATTGATCTATACAAAAAATTTGAGAGAGAGAGAGAGAGAGAGAGAGAGAGAGGGGGGGGGGGCCTTGGTTTGCGTGCTTGCCTTGAGAAAGCTCTTTTTCCCTACAAAACACAAAACACAAAACCCAACACGAATATGCAAAGAAAAACGAACCTTGCGGCTCGAAGTTAGCTTTAGCCAAAAAACTAGAAATTTAAAAAAAAAATCTCAAGGTTAGCTTTAGCCGAAAAACTAAATATTTTTCTCAATGTTTCTGATTTTCCGAGATCACACTAAGGTGCAGGGAAAAGAGCATACGCATGAGAAAAATCCTTCCTTTCTGTTTCTGATTTGCCCAGATCGCACAGAGTCGCAGGGCAAAGAGCATACGCAGAAATGAAAGGTATAGATCCGGTTAAAAAAAAGGCTAAATAAACTGAGACCGAAATAAGCAGAGAGAAAATAACAGTAAACTGCAAAAAAAAAACTGTATACCTCCCGATCTGAAAAATGACGCAGCTAGGGCTACCGGAAACCTTTTCGCGTGAAACGAAAGGGGTTCCTCACTGGAACAGATGCTCCGAACGCAAAAGAGCAGTCCTCTCGGCCCGAAAGCAGTCAGAAACAGCAGATCTAGGAAACGACAGCCGCATGCAGTTCTACCGGCTTCAGATTTGGATCACCAACGGACGCGGCCCTCAAATAGCTCTGATACCATGTAGGAATTTACAGGGTAAGTTCCACAGAAAGAATACCAAAAGGACACCGCTCACAACCAGATCTCAAATCAATACACCAGTATTTTGACGTGGTTAAAACCCTCAGAGTGCAAGGAGGGAAACAGTCCACGGCCTGTCCCAACGTGGGTACTACAGGCAATTTATTAATCAAAGAATGAAAATTTACATAAGCTTATCTCATGCACGGATTACCCGAACAATGACCCTCCATGCGCTTTAAATAGAACTCATGGACCAATCGGGTGTCAAGCCACGGATCAAGTGTCGGTAATACCGAGGTGAGAGTGAACCGTCGGATCACTACATATCGTGACCGTCGGATTGTAAGTTACAAAATGTACAACGGTAAAGAAACACACTTTACCTAACTCTAACCTAACTCTATACTAGACCAAGTTGAACTTAACTATATCCTATGTGTCGGAATATCCTAACAAGTATTACTTCATCCTTATGGTTCCTGTGCATATTATTGGAAAAGAAGATGGCTTCTTGTTCTACCGTGTCACAATATTTCTCTCTTGTAGCCAGTATCAGTCAGGGCATACCCTATCCACTCTTTTTAGTTGAGGCTTTAATCATGTAAATTGTATCTTTGTTGGGAAAACCTCCTGACTGGAAAGATTTTGGTGGTATTCTAACATTGCTTGTTATAAACTCTACCATAAGTTTCATAGAGGAAAACAATGCTGGCAATACTGCTGCAGCACTGATGACTCGGCTGGTTCCAATGAGCAAGGTCTGTTCACTCTCTTTTGTATGAGTGGCAGCCCCCACATTTTCAGTTTTCTATCCTTGGTTTTGCGGGGAAGCATGCAATTGGATGTTCAGAATCCTCTTAAGATCATGTGTGTTGCAGCTTTAAATTCCTTGGCCAATGACTTAAGACTTTGAACTTAACAAGTTCTCAGAGATGGACAATGGAATGAAGAAGATGCAACAGTGCTTGTTCCTGGTGACATAATCAGCGTCAAACTTAGATATATTGTTCTTGCACATGCACGTCTTCTTGAAGGAGATCCTTTAAAGATTGATCAGGTCTTAATCCAATCCTTTTCTTTACTTCTTATTTCTGATTACAAGTGCTGGAATTTTCGGTATGCTTTTATATGGTTTCTGGGATTAACTTCGACTGTTTTGGTACTTTTCCTGAGCCACGTTTTATGACAATATTTTTGAATGTGTGTAGTCTGCCCTCAGTGGTCAGTCATTACCAGTAACAAAGGGTCCTGGCAATGGGGTTTATTGTGGCTCCACTTGCAAACAGGGTGAACTTGAATGTGTTGTCATTGCTACTGGGGTCCATACCTTTTTTGGTAAACCAACACATATTGTCAACAGTACAAACCAAGTTGGCCACTTCCAAAAGGTTGGTATTTATTCTGGACTTCTGATTCTTTTTTTGTCCTTTCTCTTATTTCATAAATACATAATTTTTCGTGATACTGTAGTTGTACCAAATTGGCTAGTTAGGGTCCGTGGTAATATTTGATGATCCAGTACTGTTAGTTTCCTTCAAACAAGTATCAATTACTAATTGTTGTCATGAATAGGTTTTCACGAAAGGATATGACAAGGATACTGTTGTCCTGATGGCTGCAAGAGCATCCAGAACAGAGAATCAAGATGCCATTGATGCAACAATTGTTGGGATGCTTACGGATCCTAAGGAGGCAAGTATTTTTTTTATGTCATCATATTAAATTTTAGTTGATAAGCAGGCCTATGCTTATTTTACTAATTTGTATCTTTTGTTGTGCCTTTTAACATCCATGCATCTAAAAGGCACGGGCAACCATTCAAGAGGTCCATTTTCTTCCTTTTAATCTAACTGACAAGAGGACAACTCTCACTTATATTGACAATGAAGGGAAAATGCATCAAGTTAGTAAACGTGCTCCAGAGCAGGTATTGTTCTTTGGAAGTTTGACCTTCTTCATTAGACTTGGTAATGGGTTGTATTGTTTAGAAAGTGCTTCAAAACTTATTTGTACACATTCTATTAAAACTGAAATGACCAAATACCTTCTGCTAGATTCTTAACCTCGCACATAATAAGCCACAAATTGACCGACGAGTTCATACAGTTATTGACAACTTTGTTGAACGAGGACTTCTCTCTCTTGCAGTTGCATATCAGGTTAATAATATGGCTTCTTTTGCTTTATCCGTGGGCTGAATATTCCCAGTAAGTTCTTCTTGTTGATTATGTATATCTTTATAGCTATCTCAAAATCTTTGCAGCAAGTTCCAAAGGGCAGGAAGGAGAGTCCAGGAGGGCCCTGGCATTTTATTGGATTGATGCCTCTTTTTGATCCCCCACGCCATGACAGTGCTGAAACAATCACAAGGGCTCTTAATCTTGGTGTAAATGTCAAAATGATCACAGGTATGGTGAGGTTATGCTGTCATCAGTTTCACTACTGTTTTTGTAATGCAACGAGCCAACATTTAACTATTTACTTGCAAATGTTCATCAGGAGATCAATTGGCTATTGCCAAGGAGACAGGTTGCCGACTGGACATGGGTACAAACATGTATCCATCATCCTCTTTACTAGGTCAGGACAAAGATGAATCAATTGCAGCTTCGCCAGTTGATGAACTAATAGAGAAGGTTGATGGTTTTGCTGGTGTTTTCCCTGGTGAGCAACAATTATCTTTTACTTCTGTGTTTTTTCAGATACTTTTATTTTTTCATTTCCTTAATTAGTGTTTGATTCCATATCCTTCCTGATTTTGACTGGTCATTGCAGAGCATAAGTACGAGATTGTTAAACGATTGCAGGCTAAAAAAGGCAGACATAGGAATTGTTGTTGCTGATGCAACTCATGCAACAAGAAGTGCTTCTGACATAGTCCAGTCAACAAACTGGCCCCATAGCTATTTTGTTACTATGTAATATTTGCATCCACTGTGAAATGATTTACGGCTGAGAGTACCTGCCTGCCTTGAGCGACTTATATGAATCACTGGTTTTAAGGTTTAAACATCGATTTATATGAATTATTGGTTTTAAGATTTAAAGATATTTTTCAGTCTAGGCAATTAATTTTTCAGTCAAGATTGAACAGAATGTTTATTTGTGGTTGAGCATTATTGAAAGGGATCACTTTGTATCTCCAAACCCTGTTCCTAAATGATTTTCTGCATTTCTGTTTAGCATCTTCATTCAAATAAAGCTTCTTTAAGTTCATAATCGTTCTTGTCATACCTGGACATATGGATGAAAATGGTCGCTGCTCTGCAGCATGTAGGCAAGTCAACAAATGTAATATTTGCATCCATTGTGAAATGATTTACGGCTGAGAGTACTTGCTTGCCTTCAGCGACTTATATGAATTACTTATTTGTGGTTCATTCCATTTATTCCTTGACCTCTGCCTCCCATCCTTTCCAGACTTGGAACAATTTCTGCCAGGCCAACTTTTCCAAATTCTGCAATTCCCTGCAGACCCCAGCAGGGACTACCACCACTGCAGTGGCTCGTTGTTAAAAACTAAATAAATACATATAAAATAAATAAATAATAAATAGAATCATTAAGAATTAAATAAATACGTACATAAGTGGTATAATAAATTTATTTACAAAATGTAAATATCTACCATCATACATATAAAGAAAGTTATGTACCGGATGAGAAAATCAATAGTTTTAAAAGTCTCGGTGACCCCTTCACGGCATAAGTCTCTTTTTTAATTTAATAGTTTGATTACTTATTAATTAATCTAATTATGTATATTAAATGATTAATAAAAATTAGTAAACATTCATTTAATAAATATCAAAAAATATATTAAAATTATAAATAGATTATAATTTTATCTCTAATTATTATTTATTATTTATTATTAATTATAAAAAATAAAGTAATAGTTAAAAATATATATATTTAACAAAACAAAAAGTGTCTATCTAATCTTGATAAGCAATTTGTAATTCTTAAGGATTTCTGCTCTACCATGGGTATGATTGTTAATACTGACAAAACAAAAGTTATGATTATCAAATCCAAGAAGGACACTTACGCTAATTTTATGTATGACAATACTAACTTGGAGGAAGTGTCTTCCTAAAGTACCTAGGAATTGATATTCATCACAAGCTCAACTGGAACTATAGCATTGAGAAAAGGATTAATGGGGGATGGAAAGCTTATTTTTGTCTTGAAAATAATTGTAAAACGACAAACCTCGTAATGTGGGATAGAAAGAAGTTCCCTTTTGAAACTTTAGTCACTCCGGTTATCTTATATGGATGTGAGGTTTGGGGTTGTATAATCTCAAGAGAATCTTGGAGAAAGATTGAGCAAATCCAAAAGAGTTTTATAACGTATAACCTCAAAATTAAAAGCACCACACCCTATCCTATTCTCCTTATAGAAGTGGGTCTTTCCCCTATCGAGAGCCTATCTATGACTAGGCTTCTTCTGTACAAGCACAACCTCAATAACATAGGAGACCATAGACTTCCTAAGTTAGCTTTAAATTCCAGCCAAAACCACCTACGGCTCAAACGAGGTTGGTATAAAGACACCAGGGCCTGGTTAAACCATTGGGAGATCGACGAGAATGTTCCATTGCAAAACATTAATAACATTAAAAATATTGTTACTTCTAAGTTCAAAGAAAAAATGTGGTGTGAGAAAGATTTAGCAGCTAAAAGAAAATTAAGATATTATAAGGAGGTCATCAACCCCACCCTAGAAGATCAAAAGTATCTCTCTGTTTCAACTAGCTCAAAGAAGAAAATTGATATAGCCAAGATTAGAATGAACTCTCATGAGCTCCATAGTGAAACGGGTTGTTGGGTAGTTCCTAAAACACCATGGATGGAAAGGTTCTGCCATCTCTATGAGAATACAAACATCAAGGATGAAAATCACTTCCTCTTAGAGTGCCACAACCACATTAGATCTTAGTTTCAAAATCTTTGTTGCAATACTGACCTTCCTAGCCTTTTACCTTGTCAAAATTAGAGTGAGCTCGGGAGGTTTCTCTCCAAGCTTTTTGAGCATAGGAATAAAATCTTAAATCAAACTAAATAATTTGTTTCTTGAGGTCCGATAGACCAAAGTTTGGTCTCAGTGGACGTTAACCATCATCATCATCATCATAATACGAAAATGATAATAATAACAAATATTTCATAAGAGTTTAATGTCATAAAAAAAGAGAAACAAAATCTAACATATATATTTTCTTTAATTAAAAATAAAAAATATTATAATTATTTTACTAACGGTATATTCTTATGTTATTAAAAATACAAAGGTAAAATTTCTACCATCTATCTAATAATAATTGATAAATTGGTTAAAAATTTAAATTTAAAAACTATATTCTAAAATATTTAGATCTATATTGATCACTAATTTAAATAAATTAATTATAAAATATCACACTGTATACTATAGAAAATTAAAAAACCTATAATTATTTTAAAGTATCAAAATATTGATATTATAAAATTTATGGTTATATTTTTATTAAAAATTTTAATTTCTCAAGTGTTTATAATTTTGATAAAATTTTAATTTAAAAAAAATTAAGTATAGAACATAAAATGTAAATGTATCATGTTTAAAAAGATAAAACCTAATTTAAAAAAATAAAATTTAATACCTAAATATAATGTCTTTTAAGTAAGTTCATCCAAATTGGGCAATTTAGATTCAACAATCCCTCATTTTCATAAAAAATATAAACCAAATTGAATAGCTAAATTTAATGTGCCTTTTAAGTTCGTTCATGGAAATTGAACATTTTACATCCAACAATCTCTCATTTTCATTAAAAAATTTGCAATTATACTGATGGTGAAAAATATCTTTCAAATGGCATAAGAATTTCAATATCAGTGTATGTAGTCCATCTTAAAGAGTACTTATGCAAAGCATTAATTTATAAACTCCTATGTGATATATCATAATTTTTTTGCGACTATTTCAAAATAAACATATTTATTAATATAATTAATTTAAATAAATAAATTATAAAATATCATGATATATTATATAAGATTTTAAAAATCCATATTTATATTAAATATAAAAATAAAAATATTATAAAATATATGATTATATTTATATGAAAAATTTCAAAAATTTATTTAAAATCTAAAATTTGTATATTTTTTATTAAATTAAATTTTAAATTAATTAATTTAATAAAAATAATAATATATATTATTTAAAAAAATTATTAATTAATATTTTTTAATATAAATAAAAAATAATTAAAAACAAATTGAATATATAAATATAATGTGTCTTTTGCAAAATAGTTAATTATTTAAATAAAATCTTACATGGGTATTGATTAATTTAGCTCCACCAATCTTTCATTTCATAAAGACTTTTGAGAAATATCTTTTAGATTCCATAAGTAAAAAATGTTTTCCATGTTTTGAAAAGTTTATTTATAGATTCCTTTGTAATAGGTTTGGGAAATAATTTTTTTAATGTTCTTATACATTTTAGATATTTAAAAATATATTTATTTGTTAAATTTAAATTTTTGTGATTTATATCAAGTTTCCAAAAAAAATTTAGGTAGAAATCACATTATAATATTTTTGTTGACGCTTTTCGAACCAACAAGTGTGGTTCATCGTCAAGACAAATTGAAGAATCAGATCATGGCTGCATGTTAAATAGGGATATCAGATATTCTAACAGCTATATTTGACTAAGAAACGACTATATTGGACTGGGCAATTTTGGACAATTTTACTAAGAAACTGCTAAATTTGACTGGCCAACCTGACTGGACTGAGCAAAAGGAAAAGTTAAAAAATTATTGTTATATATATTACCAACATTTGAATATAAGTAAAGTTTGTATTTAAAAATTAAGAGAATGAATAAATTAGTTATTACAAGGCCTTTTTCTCCAATTATAATCATATAAATAAATGGTTAGTTAATAATTATGAAATTTAGTTTTTTGTTATATTTATTACTAAAAATAGAATACTAATTAAATATATATGTATATTATGAAATAGCTATATATCAAAAACCTTAAATCATTAATATAATATGGAATAATATGGAATAATATGTAAATATATACTTTCCGCATTGAATATTAATATTTAAATAATTAATTACTATGTAAGTTAGCTTCTTGTAATATTATTATCATAAACAAAAAAGTACAAGACCCTAACCTATTAATCGACCTATCTAAAATAAAAATCAATGATATCTATATATATATATATATATGGAATACTAATTAAATATATATGTATATTATGAAATAGCTATATATCAAAAAACCTTAAATCATTAATATAATATGGAATAATATGTAAATATATATTTTCTGAATAAAATATAAATATATAAGTAAATAGTTTCCCAGATGCGGGTGACAATTAAGGACAGTGAGGTGGCCGCCAACTGGGTTGGCGTGTGGCGAGACCACATGGCCTCCCGCAGGTTGGCACAGTGGTCCAAAAATGGCATTTACAATCGCCATAAATGCACCTTATGTGAGCGCTGCCTCCATTCTGATAACCGCCATCAACCTCGGCTCAAGGCAAACATGAATTCTCAGGAGAATATCACCTCTGCTCCTGCCTATCCACCCCTGCAACCTCAGCCCCTGCAATGCCTCTGCCCTCATGCAGTGACTGCACCCAGCTCCTGCACAACCACAGGGAGATGCTGCAACCTCCTTTGCTGTATTGATTTTGGCTCGGGCATCCACTTCACCCACAGCCTGGATTGTCATTTTATCATCCCTTCAGCCCTGGTTGCTCATCCCTCTACTGAATTGTCCGCAAGCTCCACTGTGACGCTGCATCCCATTGTGCCCAATTCTGGACGAAATTTGCATCAACCTGCAGACAGCATGGTGTGACACAGGATGCGCAGCCGTAGGGGTGGGAACCGAGGGAGCCTGAATCGCCCCCAACACTCTCCTACTTTGGATACCACTTCCTCTCTGGCTAAGCAAATCCTAGGTCGTTACCCAAATACGTGCAGTGGAAGAGGTCGCCTCCACTCGGTGGCCTCTGCCTCGCCTCCCAGTAGCTTCCCCTCCATTTTTGCCCCATCTCCCAGAGGCACTCCACCCACTCCTCAACTGCATTCCCAGAATGCCCAATTCACCTTCTACTCCGCCCTGAACAAGCCCCTCATCACGACCACCATAACCATACGCTTTCACGAGGAAGAGCAGAGCTTTGAGGCACAAGCCACCGAGGCTGGTGGACGCATCACGGCAATTGAGGAGCAAGGAACGATGGGAGGTGGCCGCACCAGGGCAATTGGGATATCGAACATTGCTGGTGGTGGGCGCACCACAGTAGGGTGCAGCCACACCAAAGCCAAACCGGAACTAGCTCAGATAGACATTCAAGGTGCAGGGGAGTGGAGCCAGGAGCAGCATACCAGACATGCAGGGAGGAAGTGAACGAGGCTCCACAAACAAACTGGGTAATGGACGAATATTGTTATCTCGTCGAGGAAGAACACCGGCAGTGCAGGCTGGCGACACGGAGAGATCGTTGCTGGCAAGTGGCGACATGGATGAGTATAGATGCTTCATCGTGGAGGAGCACCTTCCGCCATTGCCACGTCCCTAGCCTGCCACCTCAATGCTGTGTGTCAGCCTCTTTGTCTGCCACCTTGCTGCCACTCAGCATGCCACGCGTCCGCCTCATAGTCTGCCACTCAGCATGCCATGTGTCTCAGGTTCATTGGGACTTTGTTTTTTAGCTTTCTGTTTTCAATGGGATTTTGGGGAAAAAATATAAGATTTTCGGCTCTTCAGTTGGTTTCTCTTTTTTTTGGTCTCATTAGATACAATGATACAAAACTGGATGCTTTGCTGGTTTCCCCTGCGTGGGCAGCAAGCTAATTTTCTAAACTTTTTGGTTACGGACTGGTTTCCCTTCTGGGTAGTTCAAATCTAGACTTTCGCTGGTTGATGCCATTCCTCTGGCATGGTTAAGTATAGTATTTGGCCTCAGTGTATGATATCTTTTTTTCTTTAATAGAATTAGTATAACTTATATATTTATATATATATATATATATATATATATATATATATATATATATATATAAGTAAATAGTTAACTAGTTATTATGTAAGTTAGTTTCTTGTAATATTATCATAAATAGAAATTGTAAGAATTAACTCACAAGATCCTAACCTATTAATAGACCTATCTAAAAAAACAAAAATCAATGATATAATATGGATATATATAAATATATCTTAGAGGCTTATTAAACCTAATAAGTTAAATAAAGGACCAATAATTAAGATTAAGGAATCTAAAAGAATTGAGAAGAGGAAAAATCTTTAAAATCCTAAAAGAAGAATAGGGTTGGTTAATTCCTAAAAACGGGGTTGGGGGGGGGGGCGAGCGGGGGAGGGGGAATTTACCGGCTAAAATCAATGACTAGGAGTAGAAGGAATGTTCATAATTAATAGGGTTAATGAAAAGGAATAATCATCTCGAGGGAGTGAAAGAAACTAAAAATAGAGAGACGAGAAGGGAAAAAAGGAAAACGATCGATCAAGAGGAGGGGAAAAGCAAGGAAGACCTAGTCCGTGGACGGGGGGAAGCGGCTAGGAAGAGAGGGCAGGGATCTAGCAACTACCAATTTTCCAGCCGTCATCTCTATTGAGGTTGATCGACCTTCTTTCGATTTCTATGGCTTTCCGGTGATGGAAATGCAACACCATGGCAATAACACGGGCCCCCTCAATGCATACATGGTGCTTAGTCTTCTCCGCATGTTCGGCCAATGCGGAAGACCGGGTCCTCCTATGTTTTATGTCGATTGAGTGCTCAATAATCCTTTAATTAATAGAGTGACCAGTCTCACCAACATATGGGGTCCCACATGAACATGGAATAACATAGACACCTTTCATGTCCTTGGGGTCAGCCAGGTATTTTACAGATGTAAGGGAGCTACAAATGGTGTTAAGGGGTCTAAAGGTAGAGGGAACATTATATTTCCTAACAATTCTAGCAATATTACTAGTAGTCCCCCGGATGAAAGGGAGATGAACCCCTGAGACTTGCTCTTTAGGGTCTTTCTTGACCAAGGAATTCTTGTTGGCTTTGAGGAAAGCTTTCTGACCGAGGTGCCTACTATAACCATTATTAGCAAAAACATTAAGGAGATGAGCCTTCTCTTTCTCGAGGCTCTTTTTATCAGAGATTCTTAGTGCCCGAGTAGCTAGTGTGTTGAGAAGACCCAACTTTTGAGCGAGGAAATGATGGGAAATGGCATGAAGATACTGCTCAGTATGAGTTTTTTTCCCGAAACACTTGGTGGGAGACCGAACCGTCATCATTCCTCGAAATGAGAACATTGAGGAAGGGCAGGTGCCCATCAACTTCCTGCTCCATAGTGAACTTTATGGAGGAGGATTGATTGTTGAGATGATTGAAGAAAATATCCAACTCTTCTTGGCCATGGGACCAGATGACACCTGTGTCATCCACAAATCTCTTCCAAAGCTTGGGAAGGAGACGGGCTGAGGCCAAAGCCTTGGATTCAAAATCTTCCATAAAAATATTAGCAACAACCGGGGACAGGGGGAAGCCCATGGCAACACCACATGTTTGCTCAAAGAACTCACCCTCAAAGCTGAAAAAAGTGGAAGTGAGACAGATCTCAACTAAACGAGCGGTATCAGGGTCCGTGAGGCGGTTGATGACATTGATGGCCTCTTTTATAGGAATGCAAGTGTAAAGGGAGACCACATCAAAAATCACAAGAATGTCCCCAGGGTCAAGCTTTATGTCCTTAAGCTCTTCAACAAATGACGAAGAGTCTTTGATGAAAGACTCTGTGAGGCCAACCAGGGGCCTAAGCTTTAAGGCAAGGAATTTTGCCAGAAGGTATGTAGGACCACCAATGGTATTGACAATGGGCCTCAAGAGGACCCCTCCTTGTGAATCTTTCGAAGTCCATAGATCCTTGGAGTAATGGGGCTACTCTCAATTAGCTTATGGCTAAGGGAAGCCATAGAGTTACTAGACTTCATGGCAAGAACCACTACCCTTGAGATCTTTTTCAGGGGATTCTTGGAAAGCTTCTTGTAGCTTCCACTATTACAAAGATGATCCAACATCTTATGTCGATAATCCTATTTGTCAAGGATGACGGCAACCCCTCCTTTATCGGCTTTCAGAACCACGATATCTTTATTGTGGTTTAAGGATTTGAGGGCCTCAAATTCATCCCTGCTGATGTTGCTAATAGGGGGCTTAGCCTTCCTAAGGACAACAACATAATCTTGCCTTATAGTGTCCTTAATATTATCGAGTAAGCCCCTAATCCTGAATTCAACGTCGCATATAATGTCTTCTACCGAGATCTTTTTAGGGGCTAGGGAAAAATTCAAACCTTACCCAAAAGACTAAAGATGGAAGGGGAAAGGAGAATCTAGAAAGATTGACAACCTTATTAGAATGAGAATGAGAAAGAAGATTATTATTATTACTATTATCCTTATTGGGATTATATCTATTCCTAATACTACCATTATTATTACAATGATAATTAATGGCCCTACCATAATAGATGTTATTATTAATATTATTATTCTTGTTATTATTATTCGAATCAATATATTTCTTACTAATAACACTATTAGTATTAGAAAAATCATGATCATAACTATTTTCAATACTCATATTAATATTGTTATTGTTATTATTATTATTAGTATTAATAAATTTCTTACTAATAATAATATTAATATTAGAAAAACCACCATTATTATTATTATTATTATTATTATTATTATTATTATTATTATTATTATTACAACATAAACTAACTTCATTAACCTAAACTAACTTCATTAACTTGGATGTCATTATGTTTATTTACGAATGTATGTGCCATTAATACCAACCATATTATTAATACAGGAAATATTATTATTATTCCCTAAACTAAACTTAGAATTAATATATGCATTATCATTGACATTATGTATATCTGTAATATCATTATGCCCAGAATTTTCGTTATTAATAGCTGTGTAATTATTACTAACCATATTATTAATATATGAAATATTATTATTATTCCTTAAAATAAGCTTATTTATAATATATGCATTATCATTAACAATATGTATATTAATATTTGTAAAATCATCGTGTCCAGAATTAATACAAAAGCTGTGAAATACAACTTCGTTAGACATATCCATGCATGAATTCAACTCACGCACTTCACAATCTGTGATTGAACCAGAACATGGACCAGGTTTCAGTGAGGGAGGAGGACTGACCGAGGAGCCAATGACTTGGATTCTTGACTCAAAGCGTGGTGTAATTCCCCACTTAATTTTATCATGCAAATTTTATTAGTGTTTAAATTACCTCAAAACATTGACTTATAATTATCAAGAAATATTGGTAAATACCTTCATTTGGGAAACTGTAATTTTTATTTACTGATATAAAATTTATTATTTTTATTATTCAATTCCCACCTTGTTTTTTCAAATTTAATCTTGGATAGGATATGGTCTCCTTCCATTATTCCAATTTAGATATCCATATCCCCAAAATGTCCTCTCAAAATCTCCTTGGGAGAAGATATGGTCCTCCCCAACTAATTACCAAACTAAATATCCATATATTATCCCCAAAATTCCTCTCAAATTTACTTGGGAAAAGATATGGTCCTCACAAATTAATTACCAAATTAAATATCCATATCTTATCCTCAAAATGTCCTCTCAAATTTACTTGGGAGAAGATATGGTCCTCCCAATTAATTACCAAATTAAATATCCATATCTTATCTCCAAAATTTCCTCTCAAATTTACCTGGGAGAAGATATGGTAAGAAAAGTCAAATGAAAGGATGAGGGGGTAGTCATGACATTAATGATAGGTGGTTGAGGTGGATGGGAGGAAGAGGCATATAAGGGGAAGGATGATGAGAGGAGAGGGGGATCCTTGGTTTGATTTTGTTTTGGAGGCTTGTGTTTGGGGAAGGAATGTTGGAGAGTGTTTGTGAAACTTGGACACACTACATCTGGTTGGACTTGGGCTCAAAGGGCTAGGGAACCTATGGAGGTTCCCTGGGCTAGGAATTACTTCCTAGTTGGCTGGGAGGCAAATCCAGTCGGGTAGTCAAGAGGAGCATGGAGCTCAGGAGCACCTCAACTAAGCTATTGGAACATGTATTATCCATCATTTATTTTAGTTATGTAAATTATTACAAGTTATACATGTTGCAAATAAATTGTTACAAGTTATACATGTTGTAGATTAAATTAATTTATGTTCATGCTTATGATGTTTTATAAACCTGAAATTTTCCTTGTTATGAAAATTAGCGAAATTTATTTGAATGAGTGTAGTAGTAGTTAGAGGACCTATAGTTGGGTCCTCACACTAAACTAAACTTAGAATTAATATATGCATTATCATTGACATTATGTACATCTGTAATATCATTATGCCCAGAATTTTCGTTATTAATATCTGCGTAATTATTACTAACCATATTATTAATATATGAAATATTATTAATTATTCTTTAAAATAACCTTATTTATAATATATGCATTATCATTAACAATATGTATATTAATATTTGTAAAATAATCATTCTCATAATTAATATGACAACTGTGAAATACAACTTCATTAGACATATCCATACCTGAATTCAACTCACGCCCATCACAAGGATAATCTGCGATTGAACCAGAACATGGACCAGGCTTCAGTGAGGGAGGAGGACTGATCGAAGAGCCAATGACTTGGATTCTTGACTCAATGCATGGTTTGAGGATGCTCAGATCAGATGGTACGCGTTTCGGGAATAGTGAATGCAATAGATTTAAGGCCTAGTTTGAAGAAATCTCTGCTTTGGAGCTGGGGCAGATAATCACTGAGGTGGAAGAAGAGCGCTTGTCTGAAGGGGGGAGACCGAGCTGCAACACAGTCTCAGATGCGTTGGACAATGGCTGGGAGCTGCAGCCGCAGGCGGAAGGACAATCCGGATCATAGGTATGACGACTGGAAAAGGAAAGGATGGGAACCAAATGTAAAACCTCCGGGGAACTAGATCTTTGAGGGAGACTAAAGATAAAGTCGGGTTCGCAGGTCCTCTGGAAAGACTGTGAACCCAAGACTGAAGGGTATATCTCTGGCTATTAGAAAGCTGGCTATGGGAATTTTCCTTCAAGGATGTGAAGGGGTCGCGAGGCATAGAATACCTTTGGGCCAACTTCTGGAATTTTGAATCCTGTTTTTGCTTCCAGAGGTCTTTCATCTGTATGGATTTAAGAGCTAAACAGACATCAATTCTTGCCCAAAAGGAGGCGGAAATTAAGCTCGAAAGTTCCAGATGTAAAGCTGGAAGATTCCGAGAGAGCAGGTCTAGGGTTCTCCTAATCCTACTAATTTCGGATCTCAGCAAAGCTAAACTGGCCTTCATAAATACACAATGGTTTTGAGGAGTGTGGAGGCGATGGTTGATCTAGGAAAAAACCAAGACGATGGAGGAATCTCTGCATCTCTTGAGAAATGCTAGATCTGATTTCAACTTCGAAACCTGCAAGCGTGCCCGTTCAAAATGATGAACCTTAGATGTGATGGCTCTTCTGTGCAAGGATTCAATTGTTGAATTTAAGCTTCTATGATCCATATCAAGTTTTCGAGAAGAATTTTTGGCAGAAATCACATTATAATACTTTTGTCAACGCGTTTTGAACCAACAAGTGTGGTTCATTGTCAGGACAAGTTGAAGAATCAAATCATGGCTGCATGTTAAATATGGAGAGCAGATCTTCCAACAACTATATTTGACTAGGAAATGGCTATATTGGACTGGGCAATTTTACTGAGAAACGGCTAAATTTGAATGGCCAACCTGACTGGACCGAAGGAAAGGAAAAGTTAAAAAAATATTGTTATATATATTACCAACATTTGAATAAAGGTAAAGTTTGTATTTAAAAATTAAGAGAATGATTAAATTAGTTATTACAAGGCCTTTTTCTCCAATTATAATCATATAAATAGTTAATAATTATGAAATTTAGTTTTTTTGTTATATTTATTACTAAAAATGGAATACTAATTAAATATATATGTATATTATGAAATAGCTATATATCAAAAACCTTAAATCATTAATATAATATGGAATAATATGTAAATATATACTTTCCAGATTGAATATAAATATTTAAATAATTAGTTACTATGTAAGTTAGTTTCTTGTAATATTATTATCATAAACAAAAAATACAAGACCCTAACCTATTAATCGACCTATCTAAAAAAAAGTCAATGATATAATTTGGATGTATATATATATATATATATATATATATATATATATATATATATATATATATATATATATAATTGCAAGAATTAGCTCACAAGATCCAAACCTATTAATAGACCTATCTAAAATAAAAACAAAAATCAATGATATAATATGGATATATATAAATATATCTTAGAGGCCTATTAAACCTAATAAGTTAAATAAAGGACCAATAATTAAGATTAAGGAATCTAAAAGAATTGAGAAGAGGCAAAATCCTTAAAAAGGGGGTGGCGGGGAGGTGGAATTTACCGGCTAAAATCAATGACTAGGAATAGAAGGAATGTTCATAATTAATAGGGTTAATGAAAAGGACTAATCATCTAGAGGGAGTGAAAGAAACTAAAAATAGAGACGAGAAGGGAAAAAAGGAAAACGATCGATCAAGAGGAGGAGGGGGAAAACAAGGAACACTCAGTCCGTGGAGGGGGCGAAGGGGGAAAAGGCGGGGAAGCGGCTAGGAAGAGAGGGCAGGGATCCAGCAACTACTAATTTTCCAGTCGTCATCTCTATTGAGGTTGCTTGGCCTTCTTTCGATTTCTATGGCTTCCCTAAATTTCTGGTGATGGAAATGCACCACCTTGGCAATAACACGAGCCTCTTCAATGCATACATGGTGCTTAGTCTTCTCCGCATGTTCGGCTAGGGGGGAAGACCAGGTCCTCCTATGTTTTATGTCAGCTGAGTGCTCAATAATCCTTTGATTAATAGAGTGACTAGTCTCACCAACATATGGGGTCCCACATGAACATGGAATAACATCGACACCTTTCATGTCCTTGGGGTCAACCAGGTATTTTATAGATATAAGGGAGTTACGGATGGTGTTAAGGGGTCTAAAGGTATAGGGAACATTATATTTCCTAACAATTCTAGTAGTGTTACCAGTAGTCCCCTGGATGAAAGGGAGATGAACCCCTGAGGCTCGCTCTTTAGGGTCTTTCTTGACCAAGGAATTCTTCCTAGCTTTGAGAAAAGTTTTCTGACCCAGGTGCCTACTATAACTATTATTAGCAAAAACATTAAAGAAATGAGCCTATTCTTTTTTCATAAAATTTATAATTTTTAATATAATTAATTTTTCATTATCACAAAAAAAAAAAATTAATAATAGTTTATTGCATTATAAATAATTAAAAATTAAATATGTAATTAAATTTTACACTATTATAAACTAATATATAATTAAATTTTACACTATATACTATAAAATATATCATAATTAAATTTTACACTATATACTATAAAATATATCAGATTTTCAACTCTTTTAGAATTTCTAAAACCTCCACCTTCCGCTTATAAAATATTACGACATCAAGCATCCATTTTTACAAATATCCTTTTTTACAATCTTAACAGTATCGAGAGGTGCATAACCAGTGATTAATAAAGGGGGACTCCATATCGAAAAGCATTTCTCAACTCCCTTAGTTTATATTGCAATTTTCAAAGGAATCTTTGGATGTATAAGTTTTGTATTAAACTTTCTATTTTGGAACTATATTTGTTGAGTGTACATTTTTGTTTTTCTATAATAAAAGTTAAATAAGTAATTTATTATAAAATTGAAAATTAAAAATTTATCATAAAAATAATAAAATTAATATGATTTTATTATTTTATTATTTTAAAATTGGTAATAAAAATAATATTATTCTTTTATATTTATAAAAATTTCATATACCATAATTAAATATATTATTAAAATATTAATATCTATTGAAAAACATGAATAATCCCACCCATCTGATCCCAAAAAAACAATATCCTTCGACATCTAATCCATAAAAACACATTATCTTTCTGCACCTTTGTTCATACACGGAGTTGAATATGATAATAAAAACATTGACTATATATATGATAGTAAAAATCATTGACTATATCCGTGGACCACCACGTATGGTTTTCCTTTTCGTGATTTTGTCTCATATCAAGGATCACGCTCAAACTTCACATTTTATATGATTTACCCTTTTATTTTTATTGAGTTGAAGATAGAGGTGAGAGCAATTTTCATCAACGAAATAAACAACTAAACAACTAACTACGTGCAATAATTGGGTCTTTCCATTCCTCTATTAGTAAATAATATAAAGCACACTTTGTTTTCTTTTTAACAAGTATATAAGAGAAACTATATTGAGGTGAGTCTCTTACTATGAAGATATGATTTAATCTAAAAATGACACTCTCTAAACAGGAGAGGGAGGGTCATTTAGGTGATTTAAAAGTAACCATAATAAAATATAATATTATTTAAAACATTATTGAAATATAGAGTCTATAATTTTGTAAACAAAACACATATACATGTTCAATAACTAAAGTAATCTTAATCAGAATCTATAATTTAGATGGGTTCTTTAGAGCTTTCAGATGTTTTCTTAATTGACAGGGGAATACCAAGATGTTGTTCAATTCTTTCCATTCTGTAGTCTAAGTCCCTCAAACGTTGTTGTAAGCGCTCCAGTGAGTGGAGAATATCAGTGCAGTGCTCATGTCTCTCCAAGAGTGTGCAACCCAAAAGAAATTCCATTTTCCAATAAAGATCCATCGTTTTCATGTGTTGGTTGAAGCAACCTCTCGTGTAACCCATGTCAGTGATCCAAGCAACATATTTTGTGAGGACCTTCATGTTAGAGAGGGGTTGTCTCTACATAGCAACTTCTCCTTTTGCATGTGTGAGTAAATCCTAAAGATGACCCAGAATGAATTCATGATAGCACGATGCAAAGTACTCCAGTTGGTGGTGCATGCGAGTGTTGCCCCATATGGGCCCGCTCTTGGTAGTACATGACACCCCTCTGAACTCGTGCCCTTTGATGAAACATGGGGAATAATATAGAGGGACAAAAAAACACAGGCAATAGCCACAGAGGGTACAAATAGATGAGAGGACACGACAGGAGCCACGTCAGGCAAAGGTTAAGCCTAGTAAAACCATTGGCGTAGTCACATTCGAGTTGGAGAGAATAAGTGCCATATAGGGGAAGGGGATAAGAATGTAGCCCAACTAAGAAGATGGCCACCAAAAGATAGCCGCAAGGAAATTTACAACTAGCAAACATTAAAACCACAACTTGAGTTCGAAAAAGCTCGACAACAATGGAGAGAGGAGGTGAAACATGATCAGAGGGAGGTCCCAAGCAAGTTGCCTCAACAAGAGGCCATGACAAACAACGGAATGGGTAATGGAAAAGGGAAAAGGGACTAGAGGGGAAGGCTCAAGAATGGAAAAAGAGCACAAGGAAGTTGTAAGAACACATCATTGCCCAACACATCATTGTGTTGGCCCTGACCAACACATATGTTTGAACCACAATGGATAACAAATTACAGAGAGTAAGAATTCATTACTAGTTCTAAGACAACAATCCCACAAAGGGATTGACACAACATCACAAATAAGATGGAATTTTGGCCTTGCTATCAGAATACTAGCGGTGAAATCTGTGATCTAATCTCACTAGATATCCCATCTTCGAAATTCGGCCTTAGCCCAAAGACTGTCCAAGTTAATTAAACCCTATAGAACTCTCTCCACTAAACCAAATCTTCTAAAAGTGGACCAAATCTGTTGAAACGTACATGCCACTGTCCAAGTTCAAACCCTAGAAAGCTCTCTCCACTAAGACCAAATCTGTTAAAAGTGGACCAAATCTGTTGAAAAGTGCATGCCAATTGCCATGGTTACAAGGTTATCTCCTCAAACGTGAGGCTCCAACAATCACTCAAACCAAATGCTAACCAACCCAAATCCATTAAACAAGTTCACTTAGACCATTAACATTATGGGCAACGTGATACCACATCTCCAGTGCATTGAATTACCCCCTCCTCGTAAATCACTCCACCCCGATGTTGCTGTTGTGAATTATTATTATGCAACCACACTTAAGTGGCCCAGTGCTCACCGAACCATGCACCTACTGTGGAATAATTTATACGCCGAGCAAGCAATTTGAATTGGAATGTGGTTTTAAATATTCAAAATCCATCTGCTTCTGCGGCGAGCCTTCCTCTTACCTCAGATGGCTGAAGAACCTTACAGTTGTGGGGCAACCCTTATCCCGATTGCAGATTCTTTTAACCTGCTTAGGTGGTTGTTTGGGCCCACTTCTCCATCTCCGTTTATAGAGACGGACGTTGCCATTTGTTATCGGAATTGTTTATAGTCTGAAAACTTCTGCACCGGAATATCGATCATCAATAACTGTGTTACATCTAAATTCTGTCATGGTCCTGCGCCGCACATCTGCCATCGTACCCGCGCCGCCTAGTGAGGAGCTCGAGGCATTGGATTCAATTCAAGCGACCCGACAACAGCTAGCCTGTGCAAAGCCACAAATGCACAGCTAAATGGTTCAGTTATTTGGACAAATGCTTGATGTTAATGCATTAAATATTTACGGCACTCTGTGAAGTGGTTTCTCTCAAAAGGTACTCTATGGAGTGGTTGCAATTACGCATAATAAAAGCGTGGGGCCGGGTCTCCTAATCAAACGTTTTATATAAATTATATTTTTTAATTCCTTTGTCACCAGCCATATGAGTGAAAATTGAGGTCTATGTTTGTGTAAAACTCCATTACCACATGTAACATTTGACAAGTGTCCGCAGCCACCATTGAATTTTTTTAATTTAAATGTTATTACTAAGTGGTGACTGCCACACTCTCACTTACTGCATTTACATAAAGTAAATTAAAGATTTTTTAATTATTTTTAATGATGGGAATTTTTATTTTAAAATTTAAAAAATAATTAGTATTAATTTTTAACATAAAATCATAAATATTAATATGTTATAAATATTAGTATTATTCACAAATTTAATTATTATTAATATTGTAATAAATATTTTTTTTTTTTCTCCATAAAACTACTCTAGGGTATTATATTATATACATGAATAAATTACAAGCAGAGAAACAAGTTTTCCATGGCCAACTATGGCTCTGTGGTAAGCAGCTGAGAAATTCATGCTCTGAGCATTTGCTGCCCCAAAACTAACTCAAAAACAGAGTTTAACTTTGACAGTGCCCACGCAGGGGCCGAGACTGATGCAGAACACCCACGCAGGGGCCGAGACTGATGCAGAACACCCACGCAGGGGTGACATTGAGAATTGGCGAACTCCCAGACACAACTGAAAAACTTAGTGACAAACAGAGCATGTCCTGTATAAAGATTACTAGACCCACGCTCAAGACTCGAACCAGACAGAGAATTATAGGTCATGACCATATGACCGAGACCCAAAATCATCAAAATGAACCTGGCATGTGAATGACTGGAGAAATTAGTCTGCTGGTTCCGTTTCTTCCGGCTCCATCTCCACAATCGGGTATCCCCAGCCCACCAGCTCCTCTTCCGAGTCCTCTCCAGCTTTAGACGTCGACGCATCCTGTGCTTTTGCTTGAATTGGCTCCTTTCCCTTTGCTTCCCCCGGTTGTTCCCCTGCCAAATTCTCCATATTTGCAGAAGTAGGAACTCTGCTGTCATCGTGTTCCTCTTCTGCTCTGCTAATAAAGAGAATTGAAATGTGGACATTGAGATTGCCCAGCCTGAAGATGGCTGAGCCATAAGCCGGAAGCACCAGCGGCCTTGGCAATTGCTCAGGCGGGGCATCAGAGTCCAGGAACGAAAATGCCTGCAGATGGGGAATTCCGGCTCTGCGGAAACAGTATTGACAACAACAATGGTGATGCGCTTCTGCAGCTGCAGGAGGGCGACCTGGTGCTCCACGACCCCTTCCTCTTCGGCATGGTTGCCTCTCTCTGGTTCTGGCCATGAGGATGTAGAAAACCAGAGTTTCCGCAGCCCCAAGCCAATTCCTAAACTCCAAAATCGCCAGAGGCCAGAGAGTGTTCCTACACTTCGCTTGCTGCGAATGTCGCTCCCCATACCAGTCCGCCTCCTTAAGTTCCATGGCTTGCTCTTGAACCCCGAGCGCCATGAATGCTCCTTACAGTCACCGCCTACTCGCATTAATGCGAATGAACTCCGACGTGAAGGCTTCAGTATTAAACTCGCCAACCTGCCAGACCTCCTCCCGCGTTCGGTTGACTCGTGGCAGCTAGCGATGGCCATGTGGCCTCCTCGTGCTAGCTGTACCCTCCGGCTGTTCGGATTAGACACCCGCATCCGGGGAATATTGTAATAAATATTAGTATTATAAATAAATTTAATTATTAATATTGTAATGGTGGTTAGTTTTTATTTTTGAAAAAATATTGAAATATTTTTTATATTTTATATTTTAAAAAATTATAAAATTATTTATCAATTTAAAAGTAATATTATTTTGCATATTAATTTTTCATAAAATTAAAAAAATTTCAATCCTCTAAATTTTTTGTTGTTTTCATAAACATAGTTTAAACTCCAATATGCTAGATGTGCAATTCCTCAGAATTTTTTGTTGTTTTCATAAACATATTTTAAACTCCAATATGGCAGATGTGCAATTCCTCTAATTTTTTTGTTGTTTTCATAAACACATTTTAAACTCCAATATGACAAATGTGCAATTTCTCTAAATTTTTTGTTGTTTTCATAAACACATTTTAAACTCCAATATGGGAGATGTGCAATTCGTGTTGGTTGACACGATAAAAATAAAATATTTTCTAAATAAAAAACAATGTATACTATAATTAAAAACAAAAATGAATATATATATTTCATTGGTTTTCATTAAAAGCATTATAAAATATCAATAAGATGTGGTAAACATATTTTTCTCACCCTCACCTATAAATAAAATATTTGGATGTTCATATCAAATAACATAATGTTATATCAACTTTAAGAACGATAAAGTAATTAAAAGTAACACACACATATTATTTTCGGAGAGGCACATGCTACACCCCAATACGAGGGAGATGTGTATCAAGTTGACACAACAAAAATGAATATATCTACTTAATTAGTTTTAATTAAATCATTATAAAATATCAATAATGCTATTTCAGTTTGTTGTTGACATTACAACCTAAAAGATGCAATTAAAAAATTTCACTTACTCTCAACCATAAATAAAATATTTAGATGTTAATGTGAAATAACATAATCAAGTTTTAAAACAATTAAGAGTTATATATATATATATATATATTCACTTTTGAGTATAGGAAAGATGTATAATCCTTATACTTTTTTAAAATATTTCAATATAGGGCTTAAGTAAACTATTTAAATATCATACTAACTAATTATGCCGAAGAGATTCTTTAAGGGGATGGATCCCTAACGACCTTTGTGGTTTGTCGAAGGCCACTCACAAATGGCCATGTGTCTTCTAGGATGGACAATCTTTCATTTCCAATTTCCTATTGTGGCAGACCCTCATAATATGAAAGAGGCATTCACCGTGAATTTGTAACTTATCTCTCCTCATCTAAATCACTCTCAGACGACTCGCTTAGATCTGATCCATCCTTAGACGACTCGCTTAGAGTCGGCCCATCTTGAGCTAGTTTAAACAACACGCTTAAAGTCAGCCTATCCTTATCCTTCAATTCATCCTCTGTCGATTTAAATAGCTCACTTAATGCCTATCCTTATTCATCGCAAACAACTTGCTTATAGTCAGACCATTCTCATTTGCCTCAATCAACTCGCTTAGAGTCGGTCCATCCTTATCGGGCTCAAGGAGCTCTCTCCAAGCCACCTCGTCCTCATCTACCCCAAACAAATCATGTAGATCTAGCCTGTCCTCATCCACCTCAAATAGCACGCTTAGATCTGGCATATCCTCATCCAGCCCATGTGCGATTGCAAATTCTTCTGTGATGAATTCCTTAATAAATTTGAAATCATCTAATTCACTTGCACTAATGGGGAAATCCTTCGTTGCCTACTCTTTTATGACAACCAATGATTCTTGTTCAAATTCCTTTAATACAGTATCCACAATTATTTTCAAAATGTCCCAAAAGGTCACTCAAAAGAGAAAACAAATTCATTTACGTTAGGAAAAAAATAGAACATGAATTTATACATCAAGCACATCAATGAGAGAGGATTAAAGCATTTATTTGTTATTCCTTCGTTTTTCACAACTTTCCTTTAAGCCTATGATACGTCTAAGAGGATTTCTTCCTTTCTTTGTTGTTTCCACAGTGACTCTCAGTTAGTTCTTTTGAAAGGCTTTTTGATAACATTTTTTTGTTAATGTAATGAAGAGCCACAGGTTCAATATCATAGAACATTGGAGTAACCTTCCATTTGGAATCTAGAATATAAACCAATTCATCCAACCACCATTTCGATTCAGCATAATGCTCTGAAAAAATGGTGACATGAATGCAAAAAATTTTAATGACTGCTTCGATTGCATTCGAGACTTCAACTCCATAACGAATCTCCTTTTGATCAAGGAAGACCTGTAGTTTGCAATTATTAATTTTGAATAGATTAGAGATGATTTTGACAAGGCCCTTCCTGACATCAATTGCCACATGATTTATGAAGATGTCATATTGCAACTCTCATTTTATCTCGATTATAAGTATCCCTACAAGTAGAAATGGATATGGCATCATATCGAAGTGGGGGGTTTGTTTCAACTATGAGAGAGATTGATGAAGCAATGCGAAAAGAATCACAAAAATGAGCAAAGGGCCAAGATAATATTTTAAGAAATATACCAAAAAAAATTGGACAGGGATTGATGTAGTTGGATTATTTTTAATATAATGGTCATATACAATGCCTCCAGGGATTGAACTAATAGGAGAACATCTATGATAATAAAAAATTTGAGCATTCCAAAGCGTATAGGGAATTTGAAGCACTTACAATGAATTGTGATTGGTCTTGCTACTGCATATTCATTTAAGGAGGACAAAGTCATTCTGACCAAATTTCAATAAGTATTTTGTATTATGAATTAGTTAAGAGAATTGGACTTAAGAAGATGCTTAGAAATGAAGTCATTGTCTATGTTCTTTGGTAACTTAACCAATCTCAAACACATTGAGTTGTTTGAGTGTGAAGCTTTGAAAAGGCTTCTAGATTCCTTTATTAAGTTAAACACCTTGCAATAGATTCAATTGATTGCATGCCAAGCTTTCAAGAGCCTGTCGAATTCATTTAATAATTTAAACGGACTCCAAGATATTCTAATATCTAATTTCCCAACTTTGAAGGGGCTTCCATAATATTTTATAATTTAACCAACCTCATACATATCAAGTTGTCTTGGTCCCTCGCTTTGGAAAGGTTTCCAAATTCCTTTTGTAAACTAATTAAACTCCAACATCTTGATTTGGAGTCTTGAACTAATTTAACCATGTCAAGAAAAATGTAATGTCCCTTAATAATAAATAATAATAATAATAATAAATAATAAATAATATAATATAATATTAAAATACAAGAAAATAAATAATAAACAATAAATAAAAAAATAGTAATAGTAAATAAATAATAAATAATAATAAAATAATAAATAACAATACTAAAGCTCTAAATAAATATAAAAAGAAATAAAACAAGAAAGCAGTAAAAATCAGTAAAGCTATCAAAAAGTAAAAACAAAAGAAATAAAACAGGAAAGCAATAAAGTTGCATGTAGACACATGGAGTGTGTGCATGTGTTCCCCTTCCAACGTTTTGTCTATTTAATAGATGCTGAGGAAGATGAGAGGCATTCCATCATTCCACGATTCCACCATCCATTCTCTTGGGAGAATAGTGTTGTGAGACAAAGGATTCCCTGATAGTAGTACATTGATTGAGGGCTCGGGGGTGGCGAGTTGTAGCAAGATTTTGTGCAACTGAGCCTATGGTTGGGTGGAGAGTCGTCCCCAAGACTTTGTTGCAGTTAGCAGAAGAATTCAACTAGCGTTCAACTAGTGTTCCCCAGATAAGTTGTCTCTATTTGTATCTTTTGAAATTTATTGTTAATTAGTTGATAAATTACGTTTTGATTATAAATTGTATGATTAATATAATTAATTACATGTTTTTATTTCAGGGCTGTTACACAAAATACTAAGAAATATAAGCACACTTGACTACCTAAATCTCTCTAACTATATGAAAATTGAAGTGTTCCCTCCTTAGGTGATGCATCATAGTTTTCTTAAAATGTTATATATGAGAGGCATAAATTTAAAAGAACTGCAAATGCAATTGGAGAGTCTGAGTGATTTTTTTGAAACTCTGGATTTAGGGCCTATTGAAAAATGTAATTAGTGTTAGTCTTCATAATTAAATAATGATGTAATGTATTTTTCAAAAAAAAAGGAATTCTTATTGTAAAAGAAAAATTGACTTATTAAAGAATGGGTTTCATGCTTGGGTCGTTGATCAATAGGTCAGAGCACCCATTGAGTGCTCTAACATTTTTGTTGAGTCAAAGACAAAGTTATAATGTAAGACAACCTTTGAAAAAATCTGATAATGTCTATATTATTTCATTAATCAAATGCAATTACATATATACATGCACATACAATCTGTTGGTTGAGAGAATTTCTCAACCACACACCAATGTAGGAAATAAATCCTAACTACTAGGAACAGAATCCTTTACTTAGCAAGAATCACAACTAAGACAAGTAGTAGTTACATTTTCCAACACTCCCCCTTAATGACTACTTGAATATCAATCTACAAAATCTAGTTGTGATCAAACATAAAAAGAATATGTTGATGTCCATATAAAGGAGCAACCATCTATCAGAATGTATGGGTACTAATCGTTGCAACCGTCAGTTTTGTAGTATGTCCTTCATTTACATGGTTCTTTCAACCATTATAACTACACACCTATACCTGTAAGTCCCCCTCCATCCCTGTTAACATGGGTTTTATCGGATTACCCGTAATCATGCATTAGGTTTTGTCGGATCACCCTCAACCATGCCTCCAAGGGCTCTCAGCCACTTAGGCTAAACACAGCCACGGAGGCTCACCTTAGTCGCTATGGGCCATAAATCAACCACTAGGGCACTCTAGCCACTCTTGGCTACAAACTTGCCACTAGGGCACTCCAACCACTAAGGCTCACCAAAGACCTAACTCAATGAGGCCAAGGGTTTTCTCGACTAACCCTAAACCATGCCAACAAGAATCTTTGTCCCACTTCACTGTTACACGTGGTTTCTGGCTTGCTACAAACTGACACTACAAATACAAAGTGGATTTAAGATTACCACGAACTGTATGGGGATAGACAACACAGCTCCAACTCTTTGGAGTTATCAAGTACATACATCACAAAGACTACTACAAAACATCCTAGACTTGCTTACATTACAACTGTTATTCACATTACAACATAATAGAGTCTATTCCACAAACACAAACAAACTCACACTTTCACCTCGTTGTCCATCATTGTTTAATCGTTGTTGCTGCTTGTTTCACATTTTGGGCATCTTTTTCTTTGTCAATTAAATCTTGGAACTCCATGCTTAACCTGTCGTCATTTGTTAGAGTCACAAATTCTAACAAAATAACTTTACCTAAATTGAGTTAGCTAGGCTCAATAAGGCACAATAATTTTATCATGACTCCAAGAAATAAAAAATAAACTTTCAGATTAATAATTGATCAAATTTCTCTATCTCTGCCCAACATGACTTTAGATCACTATTTGAAAAACAGTCACAGCACAGTTAGCTCTCCACTTAGATGAAACTCCATGCTCACCGCACCAAACTGGAAAACAGATTTCCCAGCAGACGGATCAGTTGGCTGAGAGCCAAAAACAAAAGATGGAGCTGGTGAAGCAGTCTATCCACCAAATACTAGTGGAATGGGACTAGATACCTGGGCAGGATCCTCTGCCATGTTGTCTTCCATCTGATCAGCCGGTGGTGTTGGTGATGGTGCAGCCCCAAAAGAAGAATTTGAGTTGGTCAACCCAAAAATCGGTTGAGTCATAGAAGAACTGTCTTTCGAAGCAAATGTAAATGTGATGGGGGGGTACCAGTTGATCCAAACGAGAGTGTAGTTCCAGATGGAGTGCTTCCTGCACCTCCAAAAGTAAAGGAGCCACTGCTTGCAGCTGCAGATCCACCAAAAGAAAAAACTGCGGACGACAAGGATGCAATGCCCCCAAACCCAGATCCAAACGAGGTCATTGTTGACTGTGAAGATGTTATACTGGAAGCTCCAAAAGGTTGTCCCAAGCCAAATGATGGAGTGTTGTTTGAACCAAATAATGGAGTGCTAGCAGAACCATACGAGGCACTGCCTCCACCAAATGCTGAAGTGCTGGTAGCACCAAATGACACACTGCTACCAAATGAAGATCAGGTAGATTAGATGAGCTTAATGAGTTGGGTGCAGTTAAGCCAAATAAGCTACCTAAAGCACCTGAAGCCGAAGCAGACAGAGTTGACCCGAACAAAGAGGGGCTTGTATTCCCACATAAAGAACTACCTGAAAATGAAGATGTTGACAGCACAAAACTAGAAAGAGATGGTGAGTTGGCAGAACTCCCAAACACAAATGCACCTGAGGTAGTAGTTGTGACCTTCTCCATGCTGAGCCACCAATCGGCCTTCAAAAACACGCTTTCTGCCGCACTCAGATCCCAGCAATTTTAACACAAAATTTTCCACTGCCAAGAACTTTCGTAACAACAACCTTCAAAACCTCCTTTTTCGTAACAACAATTTTGATATTAAATTGAAAGCATTTTTCTCTGGTTCACCACACGCAGGCCGATATTAATTTGAAAGCTATCTCGCTGCAGCCAGGAAAGCACCTGCATGCAGGACTCCCTCTGCCTGACTGATGAACCCGAAGGTTGTGTGCAGAACTCCCTCTGCCATGATCTGATCACTCCTCCGGTAGGCTTAAATAAATGGACAAACCAAAACCAAACATTCAACAAACTATTTATTTCCCTTAGCCTAGGAGGGGCCAAGCCCTCAGGGCTCTGATACCATGATAAGATATGATAATGTCTATATTATTTCATTAATCAAATGCAATTACATATATACATGCACACACAATCTGTTGGTTGAGAGAATATCTCAACGACACACTAATGTAGGAAATAGATCCTAACTATTAGGAACATACTCCTTTACTTAGTAAGAATCACAACTAAGACAAGTTGGATTTACATTTTCCAACACCCTTCTTGGGCGTATGTTGTTAAAGAAAGAAAAAATTTCTATGTCAAAATTATCTCTTGTCCTCCTCCATCAAGTCATCATTACCCTCTATCAAGTCAGCCTCTCCTACCATTCATGTCGGCCTCAATAGAATAGACAAAAAAACTATTTATACCCAGTGAAATCGACCTAATTTGAGCAAAAATAAGTAGTTTTGATCTACAATATTTTAGCAAGAATGAACGATGTGAATTAGCCTAAAAGGAGCTGAAAAGGATGCAGAAATTGTCTTTCATTCCGTCACATGTAAGAGGAAAAACGTACCGCATAAATCAAATGCATTGTAGGGCCGATAGTACATAGAAGAGACAAGAGAACAAATATTGAAGAAGTATAGATGGACGAAGTCTATTGGATTAGTTGAAGTATTGATATTTGAAAAGAATATTCTCAAAGGTTGACTTGATGGATGGAGGAAAGATTGTGTCATGATCAAAATGGTCTTAGTCTATCTCATTTTGATTTGGTTCTACTAGTAAAGAGTAGGGAAATTTTAAACATAAATATTTATTTTAAAGTTTAGAAACCTTGGTGAATATTACTAGTTGCTAACATGTAAAGTTTAAAATGTTTGAAGATACTTTTGTAAAATTATTCAAAATTATAATGATTTTATATTGTGTTTGTAAAATTTTGGCAATTTTGAAGGTAAAATAATTTTATAGCATAAAATTTGGGTGAATTAGTTTTGGAAAAAAATGGAAATTGATGAATCTTTTTTTTTGGAAAAAACATGGAAAACTAGCCCACCTGCGAATATTAGTCCCTAAAATTTTTCTTGGTAATGAGTTTGACTGGGTTTTCCCTTCTTATGGGTTCTTCCCTAGCTGAGTGCCTATCTCAAGTGCCTTTATGATCTTTTGATTTGGAATTTGTCTTGATGATGAAAAGAAAATAATAACAATAATGAAGAACAAACTTAAGAATCAAAAGAAATTGTCAAGGTATAAGAGAAATCAAGCTAAATAACCTAGTTTATATGTTTCCCTAGATTTCTCAATATGGTATCAGAGCTTGATTCGATGGCATAAGGGTAGTTAGAAGGTCACAATTGTGCTAGAGGACTTCAATGCAAATAAATGGAAGCTAGTTCCTTAGAACCGAGCTCCTAGAACGATGGTCTGAGTTAAATAAAGTTATGTTTCTAGGCCTATCTCTTTAATTAGACCGCAAACCTAAAACAAGGAAAGTAAATATGTCTAGAGGAATCATTCTTAAGGACCAAAGGGCTAGATAAATAACCTAGTCAAGGTCAAGAATCTTGAAAGGAAAAACAAATTTCTGTGTAAGAAAGTAAGGATTTGAAATCATCTTAGAAGTTTGAACAGTAGAAGGTTTTGTATTACAGAAGTGACCGAATGATATATCTTGGGAATAATAGTACCCATTCTAGCCAATCAAATAGATCACTTATTAAAGAGACCAGGGCCAAAATATATGGAACATTTTGTAGACCTATTTGAAAGATTTGTTACGAAAATTTTTCCACCATGAAAGAACCAAAATTTATATAATGGAGAACACAGACTTGGGAACTTTTATATAGGTAAGTTGAGCCCTATAGTGACATAAATACCAACCTTGACGGATTAGAAGAATCTATATTTTCTGTAAGACATCTTGGTGGTCTACTTCAGTAATTTTGTGAAACACTAATCAAAGGATCACCTTCATAATTAAACATCAATCTTTGACAAGATCAATAAAATCCTCTCATGGCATCACACGAATTGTAACACATTGAATATTAAGATAAAAAATCTCATCTTTTGGAAGAGTTCTAGAAGCCTTTACAAATTCAAATTTTGTGATTGAAGAAGATCTAGTCTAAGGGTCAACTCTAAGCTATAGGTCTCCTATTAAAAGTAGTGAAAGGAGAAGAGCTTGCAATACTAGGACAAACAATGATAGGAGACACATATACATTTCTGTCTAAAACAATTAGAAGAAAAATCTTACTAAGGACTTGTAGCATCTTTTGATAACATCTACGATTGTTAAGAAGATGACATCTGACATTTTTAACCATCTCAAAGTCTTAATTTAAATAAATTAAGTATTGTTACTACTCTTCATGTTATAGTCATCTACAAATGTGTATGCAGTTTGCAAGAAAAAGGAAAACAAGATCAATATTAATCTTTCAAGCATGAAAGACAAAGGTATGTATAACTTTCTCATTTATTAAAGAATCTGGTATCTTAAAGGATAATTGTTTGCACGATTAAATAGGAATTGTAGATAGAACATTATCCTCATATTATTTCTCCCTCTAGTGATATCTAGGGTTTGACAATTCTTTGCAAAGAATGAAATTAAATAATTTCTAGCTATTATATCCAAAACCCTATGAATTCATCTTCTAAAGTTTAATGGAAAACCTAGTCATGTACTTGATGATACTTGTGAGGAAAGTGTTCCATGTATACTATAAAAGGATTAGGCAAGATTCAAAGGGAGCCCTTCAATAAGATAACCCTCCAAGGTTTGTAAAGGAAGAATATCAAGGTATGTATAAATATTCGTAGCTAAACTTCCTCATTAAAAGGTACGATCATTTTTAAGTTTTCCTTGTATTAATAACTTTCTTATGTGTTGGGTTTTGAATAAAAAAGATTCTTGTTAGGGTGATTAAACACTAGATTAAATCTACCCTTGTGATATTATCTCTTACCATTTTTTCATTTTGGTGAAACCCTAACTGTTACACTAAAAAATGTCACCATGACTATTTGCAGTTAGTATGACTCCATCCACTGTCATACTATCCTCCTTGGCAAGTCTCATGCCTCTGCTCTTCATGTCAAACTTCAAGAAAGAGAGAAAAGTCATTTAAAGTCAATTATCTCTGGTACGCAGTTTCTCTTAGCCTTACCTGCGTGTACGCAACCCAAGTTCACAATACCTGCGTACTTGTATGCTCTGTATGTAAAGGGGTGGATGCGTACCCCTGTAAAGGTCAAAAGGCGCGAGTTTCATCTTAAAAAAGTTACTTGTGGTCATTTCTAGAGTCTTCTAGAAGCTTGTTTGACGTGTATGAAGCGCCTCCAGATGGTTCATGTATCCCTACCAAAGAGGAACTTATCCCATCAAGAGGGGAGCTATCCCATCCAAAGAGGGGCTTATCCCATTGATGGTGGACCTGAATAACTTCCTCTAGAGCACTATAAATGTAGGCATTGGGCCAAAGGGAGGGAGGTTGAAAGCTGAACATTCCTAAGGGTAGATGCTGTTGGAATTAGGACTTCCTTGTAGAAGCTTGTGAGGAGAGATTACCATCTTTGCTTGTTTCATTTGGAAGTGGGTGAGCTGATCAGAGTAAAGGAGAACTCTTGTGGACCCTGGGAGGGACTTGCACAACACCAAGGCTCAGGTTGTAATGGTTCCTTTTGTTACCTTTTAATACAAATAAGTCCATTCTTCTCAACAATTTGTTATTTATGAGTTGTTTCATATACTCCTTGGTCTATATGTTAAATATGTTTTATTTTATGTGATATTCAGGTGCTATTTAATCGTTTGATTGTTAGTGAATGCAGGTTTCAAAGAGAAGGAGGAGCTCATCCGGATCAACGAAGCTGGACTGCTACAACAGCGTTGGGTTACAGGTAGGATATAAACACTTGATTTCTCATATTGTAAATGCATATTTAGAGGAGGATTGCTCTTATTTGTGTTGTTTGTCACTAGAAAGTCTTAGGCTTCTAGGGAGGTCAGTTGTGTCCGCACTAACGACTCTTTCCGCATGACAAAATGGCGACTCCGCTGGGGAATCCATGAATGTGTTTGAGTTCTTTTTGATTTGATATTTTGGTCTGAGAAAAATCGCTTATTTTCTGGTTTTTGGCTGTTTGACTGTGTATTTGGGTGGGTTAGCTTAGGGTTAAATTAGATTTTTATTTTTCTTAGCTTTGCCAGTAGTACGTAGCCTCTGAGTTAGGCACAGTGCGTACTTGTACGCACTGCGTCTTTGTGCACAAGGCGTACCCGCACCTGTGTAAACTGATCACTTGCGTACCCTTGTCAAATTTGAGAAAATTTCATTTTTCCTCTTTTTTGTCTTTAGATTTTGTTTTTAATTTGTTTTACTGCCCAGATCCATTGGTTTACTGTCAGAGATCTTCACCTGAACTTGTCCCGTTAGTGTCGAGGGTTTTGGTGGAATTCATAGAGATTTTGCCTTAGGGTTTGATTTTTAACTGGTCCTGTAGTGACTTTGGCGTTAGAGGTTGTCAAACTTTGGATCTCCCTGGTTTTGTTCAACCCTCTTAGGAGTCGGGCCTGTCATAGAATTCACCCTTGTGAGAAACTTGCTTTTGTGTCTTCTCTTTGCGAATCTCGAAAAGTTTGTTGGTTAAAGCTTTGAATTTCATTCTTGAGAAAAAAGAACAAAAAGATTTCGATTTTGTTTTTTGATTAGTTTATGATTCTGCATGAACTGATCCTTAGTTGTATTTTGATTGAGCAAAACATCCGGGAATTATCCTTGTAGGCTTTTTTCCTCATTATTTTTTGCTTTTAGGTAAATTTCCTCTTAATTTGCTTTTGAGTGAATTTGATTTGATTGTCTTAGATTTGTTAAATTTGATTTGATAAATAGTTTTACATGCTTTATTAATATAGAAAAAACACAAAAATTCTTTTGGAAAAAAGTTTGCTTTGGTAGCATTTGTAGTCTTTTGGGAGAGAAAAGAAAATTTCGTGAAGTAATTAGTGGTCATGAGTTATATGTTTTGAAAAGATAAAGAAATTGTTTCTTTGATTGTCTTTGCCAAGAAAGTTGTTTTCTATAAAATTTGCATTTTCCAACTCTCTTAGCTAGGAGATTCATTGAAAAAGAAAAGTAGTGTAAATCATCTTAGGTGCATCTTTGTAGTGGTTGCGAGTCGAGTCTACACACCACCAGTTTCATCTCCACTACCTTTTTGTCTTTAAGAAAAACCATAAAATTAATGCTTAAAGTAAAATCAACTTAGTAACTTTTATTTACTAGGGCTCTGAAACACCAATTTAGATCAGGCTAGTGTCTTGGAGTAGGAGAGTAATTAACTCTCCAAGACAGCAAAACCAAACAAGTAGCTCATCTTGTGGTAGGATAAATCCAATTGTTTCATTTGTACTCTGGGAAAGCTCCTCTTAAAGGAGAAGCACGAGCTCGTGTCCGAACCAGTGAGGGGATCAATCCTCCCTCGTTGGGAACGACGCCAGACACACACGTATTACAAACGGTAAACCTCGGATTAACCATTGTCGAGGAGCCAGGGGTCACTTGTCAGTAAACCTTGGATTATTGTCAAGGAGCCGGCAAGGGGATTGAGCTTGATACTCTGCCCTTGCGTGCTGTCAGAGTGTAGACTGTTCCCCCAGGTGCATTTGTTGCTGTTGGTAACCTTAGTGACCATTATCTTTAGGATTCTACCGAGGTGACGGTGAAGGGAAGATCCCACTGTACCTGGAGCAGACGTCGGCTAGACTCACTTGGATTTTTAGGGGGGTTCACTTCACTCGAGACGGTTAAAGTGGAGGAACTTGTGCCGGTCTATTCATTAAGCAGGTTGCCGGGGTAACTGTTCCACCCTCCACTTCTGTACTGAATTCGACGATGTTGGGTTTCATCTCCAACTAGTGTTTTTGGTCTGGAAGGCTACTGTTTGTGCATGGTTTGACTCCCTAGATTATTTAGGCGTGTGATTCAAATTTGTTTGGTTCTTTAGAGACTTTAGGTGGTTTTCTTTGAGATTTTACTTTGTTTGTGTGTGCAGTAGTTAAAAGTTTTTAACTGTGGCAGAATTACCGAGACAGTCCCATCGACTTCGGGGCAAGTCTCCTGAGGTTGTTTCCGTGGCCGAATTGTTGAGGAAATCCCGTAGACTTCGGGGTGAACCTCCTCAAGACGTCCCAAGTCATTACGAAGGTTTAAAGGTCCTTGTAACAACTAGTGGTAGTAAAGTAGGTTCACCTGAAGAAGGAGAATCGTCGTTGGTAGTCCATTCAGATTACCAAGGTCTAGAAATAGGTTATAATCCTGAAGCAGTTGCGGTTTCCAAGCTTGCTGGTAGTTTTTCATCTACTAGTGATATAGGAGAAGAACCTGAAGTATCTGAACCTGTTACTCCAACTTCTAGTGCACCAGATTCACCTAGGGTAGAAAGAGTCATCACCGAAAATCTTCCTGCTGGTTTGATAGCTATTGAAGAACTTGCTCCAGAGGAAGAATTAGGCATATCTATCCTTGAAGATCAACCTACTATTGATCTAAGGGAGCGTGAATCTATCTTTTACAGTCCTCCTAGAAGTACTACTTGGTACCTTTCGTTAACCAATTATTTAGACAACTCAGGGATAAGTTCTTCTCCACCTCGAACTCCTTTTCCACCTGGAGGTATTTATACTCCTGTAAATATGTCTGGTCAGTCGTCCGTGTTCACTCAATCTCCTGAATCTTTCTTGTATGGCGGTCCTTCTGTTCCTTCCGGGTATCAGTCACTTTCTGGTACTTTTGCGGGAGCATCTCCTCAACCCATTGAACATGGGTTGTTAACTGGAAACAATGGTAATAAGCCGTTGGGTGTAGGGGACATTTACATGATGTCAGGTTTCGTTCCCGTTTCTCAACCTCAAGGTGGCCAATTATCGCCTGGGGGGCAGCCTCAATTAACGCCTGGGGGGCAACCTCAAGGTACACAACTTGTGTCTGGGGGGCAACCTCAAGGACAGTATGTACCCATAGTACAATACATTCCTCAAGGTCAACCCCAACCTCAATATGTACCCCAGGGTCAACCTCAGTATCAATATTTACCTCAAGGGTATCAACCTCAGGTTCAAGGTCAACCCCAGTATCAGTATTTACCTCAAGGTTATCAACCTCAAGGTCAATACTCGAGTCAAAGTTATCAACCACCTCAAGGTCAGTCATATGTTCAAGGTACGGGAACTGTGCCTTTCAGTTATCAATCCTATCCTCAATCCGGTTATGGATCTCAATATCCTCAACCTGTCATGGGTCAATACCCCAGAATGAACATAGTGTGGGATCCATTGCAAGTTCAACAGGTATTGCAGCCAAGTATACAGTTGTCATCTCAAGCTGGACAACCTTTAGTTGCTGGTCCATTCCAGCAACCGATCCAGTCTAATGTTCAAACTTCTGTAACTTCGGTAGTTACTCAGCCGCCAATTGCACCTAGTACTCCATCTCAAACAACGGCTGCTGCAACTACCGCAACATCTGCTCCTTCTACCACACTTGCTTCTGGAGTATCGACAGCTCCGGTTTCTATTGTCTCTGCAACTACTCCTCAGACATCTTTACCATTGTCTGGATCTACGATTCAGATGCCTGCAGGACAACTTGGTTTAAGTACGGTTGTCACTAGTCAACCACAATTTGCTTATCAACCGTACCAGGGACAGTATCAATACGGGCCTGCTGTCCAACAGCCAGTTTACCAGTATCAACCGTATCCTGGGTACACTTATCAACAACCTCAGCAACCCCAGTACGGTCCGGTTAATCCTGGTTTTCTAGGAGGATATAATATCCCGAATGCGATTCCTGTTCCAAGTTATCCTGGATATCCTCCTCCTGGGACTGGTCTTGTGACCCAAAGTTTTAGGGATCCTAATCGGCAATTACCATTTATCGCAACTTTGGATTTACCAGACTTGACGCGCCTAACGAACGATCCAATACAATATCTTCCGTTATGGCCGCCAATGCCAAATAAGTTGCCCAATGATATACCCAAGTTCGAAGGTAAGTTTGGAGAGGATCCGTCCAATCATGTGATGACTTACCACCTCTGGTGTGCTTCAAATTCCATCTTGGATGATTCGATCCGCTTACGTCTTTTCCAGCGTACGCTCATTGGTCTCGCGGCCAAGTGGTACATTGAGTTACCACGGGCCTCTTTTTACAATTTTAGTCAGTTAGCTACCTCGCTCCTAACTCATTTTCAGTTGCCGGTCAGATACGATAACGACACGGAGCTATTAACTTCATTAAAACAGTCGACCTCCACTTATATTTTCGATCATATCCATGAATGGAGATGTCGACGGCGATTAGTGAAAGTTTTTATTCCGGACCAAATCTTAGCTGAATGGTTTGTAAAATCATTATTACCGAATATTACTGAAGACGTAGCTAAGGCCGGAGTAGTTACTGAGGAGCAAGTCATTGCTCAAGCCCAGTACCTTGACTTAGTTTACACTCAGTCGGGTACGTTGCACGAGAAGATCCCGGATCTCCCTAAGTCGAATCAAATCGCTGTTGCTCCCTCGGGGTCTCATGCTGCTGATGGCATGATTGGTACGATGAATACTAAAAGCAAGAAGAAATCTTCAAAGAATTCTTCGCCCATTATAACCTTACCAGATTCCCCGACAGGAGAGTCTTCTCCTGAAATTTCCGTTGATATTCACGCTGTAGAGTCATCTACGGCTAAATCAAAAAACCGTGGGAAGAAAAAGGGTAAGAAGAAGGGTAAAGCAGACAAGACTCCAAAGGAGAAAACAGAAAAGTCGGAATCCAATGACGAAAAACACAAACCTCGATATCCTTGTCTTATTTGTGAAGAGGATCATTTTACAAGAGATTGCCCCCATCGGGCCGAGGTTGTGAAAATTGTCAAAGGTTCCTCAACTCCTGCTGTTTTGAAAGATCCATTTCCAAAGTAGGAGAGTAAGATGATAGGTTCTTCCTTGAGTGCCACTGAAGAACCCATATTGATGATGTCTCATGTAAGGATTGCGACTCGATCTCACGATTATGGTAGTAAAAGTCCTGTTGATGGATCGAAAGAAGCAGAATCTTCTCGTTCAAATCCATCAGCCTCAGCTCCCGGTTCCGATCCACTACAGATCGAGAAACCTAACCCTGACTTAGTAATAAAACCGCCCGCCAAGGGTGTACTTCGAAGGTCTGCTTTCAATCCACATGCGAGAGCGGCCCAGAATTACAACATTGTTGAGGATTTAGCTGTTTCACCCTCAGCAATGTCGGCTTTAGAAGTGTTGAAATCATGCCTAGCACAGAGAAAATTACTTTTGTCGGCCATAGGAGCTGTTGATGTTCAGGACCCGAACCTGATAATATTTGATCTAGAAAATAGTACACCGCGTCTCCCTCATCAGATGGCTTTCCAGATTCCAGTGATAGTCAAAAACAGGCCTATTCATCGGACTGTAATTGATGAGGGAGCTTCCACGTGTATTATGTCGATTCAGTGTTGGAGATCGCTTGGTTCTCCTTCGCTGAACCAATCCCCGACTATTCTTAAGGCCTTTGATGGCCGCGGGTTCCATCCGTTTGGCATTTTACAGGATTTGCCTATACGGGTTGAAGGAAAAACCGTTAGTCTAGATGTGGAGGTGGTTGATGCCCCTCTAGACTACAACCTTCTTTTGGGTCGAAGTTGGTCTTACGCTATGACAGCGGTCGTTTCATCAGTTTTCAGAGTCATAAAGTTTCCACATAATGGCAAGATCGTGACAATAGACCAGATGGCTTATTTTTCATCCGACCCAGCCTCTTCAGAGAGTATCCAACATGTCGGTAAGATGACTATCCCTTATAAGGATGTTGGCGTAGGATTAGTTAAAGATTCTGGTTTACCGGGAACTTTTCCATTTCCTCCGATCAACGCAGACCCTTCATTCGCAACCATTCATATGACTGTTTGAGACACTATTGTTTACGATGATCCGTGGATTGTCCCATCTGAATCTAAGATAGACTCATTCGGTAATGCAATGCCTTTGAGTCCATATGAAATTGCTTATGAGGTCGTGTAGTCTTTTTCCGACTCAAGTTCAACCCAAATCGACCAAATGAATGTGGTCCGTGAGGAATCACTTTTCACATCGACCTCAGAACGGATAACGTTTCCTGAAGTTGTGTCATCTGACGAACAACTTCGCGAAATCCTAAGTGTAGACGATCTACCATGGGAAGGTCTTCATCATAGATCTTCGTTTTTACCTAAGGGTGATCACTTTGAAAATGATTTTTCATCAATTTTTACAGCTGAATATGTCAAGGACGCTCAGAATCCCATGAAACATCCTGATTCAGAGTTGAATTTGGGAAACATTTCCCAAACTATTTCCATTGACATTTCAGTCAAAACCGGAATTATTGAGAACATTCATATAGGTGCCTCGTGTACAAATGACGAAATTCAAACATACAAGGTCCTATTTCAAGAATTCCGTGACGTGTTTGCCTGGTCCTATGAGGAAATGCCAGGAATTGATCCCTCCATTGTTGTTCATGAGATCAAAACCTACCCAGACGCTAAACCCGTTCGGCAACGTCTGCGTCAGATACACCCTAGGAAAGCGACTGCGATTAAAGCAGAAGTCAAGAAGCTGTTGAAAGCAGGTTTCATTTATCCGATCCCATTAACGGATTGGGTATCGAATATTGTTCCGGTTAACAAGAAACAAGGAACAATAAGAATATGCATCGACTATAGGGATATAAATCGTGCTTGTCCAAAAGACAACTATCCCACGCCCTATATCGATCAAATAATTGATGATTGTGCCGGCAGTGAAATATTTTCCTTTATGGACGGTTTTTCTGGTTACAACCAAATCAATATTCTACCTGCCGATCAACCAAAAACGGCTTTCATTTGTCCCTGGGGGACATTTGCTTACTGCAAATTACCTTTTGGACTTAAGAATGCCGGAGCCACTTACCAACGGGCAATGTCTTACGTGTTTCACGACATCAAACACATTGTGCAACCGTATCTCGATGATTTGCCTGCTCATTCTTTACATCGAGCTGATCACCTTGTCCACTTACGTGCTATTTTTATGAGGTGTCCGCATTACCGAATTCGGTTGAACCCACACAAATGTGTCTTCTGCATAGAAGTGGGACGATTGCTAGGATTTGTCGTTTCAAAAGCCGGTATCCGCGTCGATCCCTCGAAGGTCGAAGCTATCATCAAATTGCCTCCTCCTTCGAGTTTGCGCCAACTCCAAAGTTTGCAAGGGAAAGCAAACTTTTTACGTCGATTCATTCCTAACTACGCCGAGGTTACAAAGGGTTTCACCCGGTTGTTAAAACAAAACGCTCAATTCTCTTGGGATGAGATAGCTCAGAAGTCTTTTGATGCACTGAAGCACACGTTGACCCATGCACCGTTGCTGTATCCTCCCAACTACAACCAGGACTACTTTTTGTATCTCGCCGCCTCCCACTCCACTATTGGAATGGTCTTAGTTCAGGAAGACGAATTCGGAAAGGAACATGTGATATATTATCTTAGTCAGACGTTAAATCCCACTGAGCTAAAATATTCGCATGTGGAGAAATTGGCCCTGGCAGCTGTTCAAGCTGTCCAACGTTTTCGTCATTACATTCTTCTCCGTAAAACTACAGTCATTTCGGATTGCAACCCTATGATTTATATTTTGACTAAACAATTACTAGGGGGCAAGTACTCTAAATGGATTGTTATCTTACAAGTGTTCGACTTGGAGTTTGAAAAATCTAAGTCTAAGAAATCCTTAGTTTTTGCGGAATTGATGTGTGACTTCCCCCGTGCTGACACGGAAACTGTGGCAGAGGAACCCATTGCGGACGAATCTCTGTTTCTCATCAGCACTTTAGATCCGTGGTATGGGGATATAATCGTCTATCTCCAAACCCAATCCTTTCGGCCCGAAGCTTCAAAGTCGGAACGTCGAAAAATTCGATTCCAGTCCCAACAGTAAAAAATTATTGGAGATACTCTTTATCGTCGAGGGGCGGACTTGGTTTTTCGTCGTTGCTTAACTCATGAAGAGGCAGAAAGGGTTATGAATGACTGCCATTCTGGAGCATGTGGTGGTCATATGTCTGGGTATGCCACAGCTCAGAAGGTGTTGCGTGCTGGCTATTTCTGGCCGTCCATGTTTAAAGATTGTATCATTGCGGTCCAAAAATGCCACAACTGTCAAGTGTTTGATCGCAAGATGCGCGCACCACCTGCTCCTCTCCACCCTATAATTGCCGTTGGTCCTTTTGCTAAATGGGGTATTGATTTTATTACATGTAACCCTCACTCGGTCGGGGGGCATGCGTATATCATCCTTGCGGTTGATTATTTTACTAAGTGGGCCGAGGCGATGCCTACATTCGAGGCAGATGGCAAGACAGCTGCGATTTTCGTATTCAATCATATTATTGCTAGGTTTGGTGTCCCACAAGCGATAATCACTGACCATGGGCGCCATTTTCGAAACATTCTGATGACAGAACTTACAAGCCAGCTTGGTTTACGCCATGATAGTTCTACTCCTTATTATCCTCAAGCAAACGGTTTGGTTGAATCCATCAACAAAGTTCTAGTTATCATGATCCGACGAATCATTGGTATTCATCGGTCAAATTGGCATAACATGTTATTTTCAGCACTTTGGGCGTACCGAACCTCAGTGAAAACATCAACAGAGTTCACTCCTTTCCAACTAGTTTATGGTTTGGAAGCAGTGTTACCCATTGAATGCGAAATCCCATCAATTCAAATGGCTATCGAATTACTCCCAGCTACTTCCGAAGAGGAGAAGCGTCTGTTATACTTAGCTAAATTAGATGAGACTCGACGTGACGCTGCTTTGGCAATCGAGACTCACACGAAAAGGATGAAGGCTCAGTATGACCGCAACGTGACCCCTCATAATTTTTCGGAAGGAGACCTAGTGCTATTATATGATCAAGCTAACGATAAATTAGGTGCTGGAAAATTCGTTCCTATGTGGCATGGGCCCTACATTGTCAAGCGAAAGCTAGCAAAAGGGGCCTATGAGCTGGTAGATTTTGATGGGGACTCTTTGGGTAAGCCCAGAAATGGACTTTACCTAAAGAGGTATTATGCTTAAATGGTGGGTATGGAGATTCAGTTAGGTTAGTTAGGTTAATTTTTCTTTCTAGCTGGTATGTTTGTTTAGTTTAGACAGTGTACTTGGTTTATACAAGTGTGCTTAGTTTAGAGAGTGTGTTTTTCGTCGTTATTCTGGCTTATCTTGGTTTTACTCTTGATATTTCAAATGTCGACGCCTCTCCAAACGTACATTGGATTTGCTGATGGTGCTTGTCGTAGTACATGGAATATCTCTTCCGCAGCTTGGGTTATCTATTCGCCCTCTGACGAGTTAGTTTCTATGCATGGGGTGAGCCTCGGTCAAACAACAAACAACATTGCAGAATACAGTGCAGTGATTGAATTATTATCTGAATCTATTTCATTTGGGATTCGGAGTTTGATAATGAGGTTAGATTCTGAACTCGTTGTATTACAGCTTAATAGAGTCTATGCCATTAGAAATCCAGTGTTATTAAGATCGTTTTTGAGGGTGCGTCTCTTGGAACGTGAATTTGATTACATTGAATATCATCATATTCCAAGGTCTTTAAATACATTAGCAGATGCAATGGCGTCTCGAATGTTAAATAGAAATTTGTAACAATCATAAATGTGAATTTATAAAGATTTTATCACACATGTTTAACAAAATAAGCCGGTAATAATGATATATATAAATAGGAGTGTGTCAAAAAATATACATCGTCTTCAATCATAGGTTGAAAAACACCTTATGATCGGCAAAAATGATAAGTACAAAAACCAAAATGTCACATGTGTCTACAAATGATCATCCAATCACTGGTGGTGCTCTCTATACGACACCACTGCATGGGCTACTCTACACAAAAACCTCCTAAAAGGTCCTGGGACTGCGACTACGTAGCACTGAAGTCTGATAGGAATATCATCTATAGTAGTCTCTGGTATACCCGCCGTCAGACGCTCTAGATCCTGCTCCAACTCAGCTAGTGTCTCTGCAGCCGCGTCTTGTGGGGCCGGTGCCGATGCAGCTGGATGTCTCCTCTCAAAAGCCCGGAGATTGGCCGGACGCCGTGGGCCTACATCTGCATTTTGAAAAATTTTTGCTGTCAGTTTTGAGACGATATATAAAAAACAAAAAAAATAGATAATTTAAAAACTTGTGAAAAATGAAGTACCTCTGTCGTCCCATTGTTCTCCCTGTGGAAGAACCATGTCCGGATCATTGCGAAAATCCATTCCGGCATAAGGAAAATCTTGAATCGCAAAGACCTGGCTCTCTAACCAGTGAAAGTAACCCGCAGGAAATCGGACAACTCCCGCTCCCTCATCAGGATGCCAGGCCATTACCGAAACCCACCGCGTCAACTTAGGCTCCCGAGGAGGCCCAACTGGAACAGTAAGATGCTGGGGGATCAGCATTGGAACTCTCTCTAGGGCAAAGCTCACAACTAAAGGCCCATATCCAAAGGTCTTCAATTGTTCGTTCTTTGCCCTAGTTAGTTGGCCTTTCATATTGGCCAGCACAGCATCGCACCAGTTGAAAATGGTGCCTCGAAAGCAATCTATAGCCATCCGCATTTGGGAACCAGTGGCTATGTGCAAAGCAACAGTACCGCAAAGTCTGGTAACTGTAAAGGAAATTACCATAAGTTCAGGTCGGGATATGTATTTTATTTCTATCCCCTTCTCCTGGTTTTGATTGTTGCACCACTCTAGCCGGAGACTAGCAAGGGATTGGCCACCCGGCCTAGTCCCGAATAGAGACAGTTGCTCGCCCCTGTTAGGCAAGCCAGTGAGAAAATATATGTCAGAGGGCTCTATCTCGAGCTGGTGTTCTCCGATGTAGAAACATTGATCCTGAATGTTCCACCTTTCAACCAGCCACTCTAAGAATGGCACCTGGGCCCTCATGCCAGGTATGGCCCAGTACTTGTAGAGACCGCATGCCTTTAAGCATCAATGTAAGGTTGATGACCTATTGCGGCCAAATCGACATCTTCATGTTCTCTTTCGCGCCAATCTAGCATGGTGGGCAATCTACACACCAAAAAACGTTGATTAGAATTCATTAAATCAAATTTTGATGGTTAGGTTTTGAGTTTGGGTTTTGAAAATTCGCTTTGCGCGGAGTACTCACCCTGCGTTCAGAAAACAGAGCGTGGGTACGCAGCTGTTCTGAAGGTGGGCTGCGTACTCTGACCATTTTCCCATATACGAAAATGTCGGGGTACGCAGGTCACCCATGGGGCACCTGCGTACCCCGAAAAGCGGACCCTAAAACCCCAAACCCTCCAAAAAATCAAACTAAAACTTAAAATGGAATTCTAAACGGATGAAATTAAAGAGGAGGATGTTGTGAAATACCTGAAAGAGACGGCGCTCGATTCCGACGGTCGGATTCTCCGCAAAGTCCACGGGAAGTTTCTTGTCAAAAGCCCTTTTCTCACCCTCAACAGTAAAATGGTAAAATGACATGGTAAAAAGTCTGTTTATAGGTTTTTTGGATAAATGAATGCTAAGTTTGTTTATTTTTCACCATGAAAGGATATTTTTCAATGTATTTTTGCCCATCTTAAACAGGTATGAGTAATGTGTTGTTTTTGTGCAGGACAAAAGGACTTTAGGGTAAAATCATCATTTTTCACGAACAAAAACATCAGAGTCATCTTTTAAGCCCTTTTCTGACTCCTAAAATATGAAAACATTACCGAGCGTTTCTTTTACACTCGTTAAAACGGAATTAAAAGACGGTCCCCTTATAGCTCTTTTCTGACCGTAAAAACAGGAAAAGATCACCGGATTTTTGTCGTTTCAAATTCGATACTGGAAATAAAACGACATGCCTCTGATCGCTTTGTACTTTTTAGGTCAAAGGCATTAATCATGAAAGTACTCCTTGGTCGCAAGATCAAGCGGTTCTCTCAGGTATTATTTTATACTTTTTCGGGCTTGAGAGACACAAATTTACGAAAAAGTTCACCTTGGAGTCTTATTTAGTTTTTTCAGACTCTCTAAAATTGAAAAACGCCGAGTTTCTCCTATACTGGACTCGTTAAAATTTCACAGTAAAGGACCTGTTCGATTACAAACAGGAACGGACCACTCCTTCTTAGGGTCCGAATCTAAACTAATTTGGACTCATCCGAAGGATGAGCTTATAATCAAGCATATGTTATCCTCCTCAAGCTTGTAAAAAATAAAGAGGTACTTGCCAGAAATGGTGGGGGAAAAGAGAGAAGAATGAACCTATTTGTTATCCTTTGTTACAGAAGAACCTTATCGCCGCTCTTGAACACGACACTTTTCATTCACCTGGGTTGGGAAATCCTTTGCCTTAAAGCTGATAAAACCACTTTGAAAGTCTTCAACTGTTTCTGGGTATTAAATTTGGGTCAATCGTCGCCAAGCCATCTGTCGTGTCGTTAAGTGTTCAAGAGGTCTCTGCAAATAAACCATTCATATGCAAAATACTTGTCATCCATTTTGACCATCCCTGAGTCAGTCCTTACAGCAAAATTTCTTCAACTTGAACAATGATTTCTTGTTGTGGGCTTGCCTGCAACAGGTTGCTTTCTATCGACATCAGCACATTATCTAGAAAGATGACCTAGGAATCGTCAGTACCTTGAAGTCTGCATGCATCAATGGCAGGTTTCTCTCCTTTGACGACAGTTTACATCATTGACTTTCGATCGAAGGATTCCGTGAAATGTTCGACTTCAACTCATTCATTCACATCTCATGGATTGTACTGGGTACTTTGAGAACCATTGACATCACTGGTGGTCTCTCTCACGCTTATTAACAGTTTACATCATTGACTGGTAATCAAGTGGTTTCTACCATGTTCGACATCAACTCATTTATTCGCATGGATAGAATCGTACCTGTCGGGAAGTAGAAATGAAGACCCTGGATCCAGTTTCCACCATCCAGGCTGCGAGGAATTTTGTATTCATTGTACGGTAGACTAATCATAAACAGATGGCTGCGTCCATACTGTGTCTACAAAAGTCTATGATTGTGATGTACTGCAAAATCATTCTTGTATCAGAGCAGTAGTTAGATTGTTAGTTAAAGTTTTCAATCTGAGTATGGGAATGCCTACCTCAACGATGATATCATCTTATATATGTATTTTGTGTTGAATATTTGCAGGTTCTGACCGGGCTCTCCGCAAGATACTCCTTGAAATGATAAAGTACTTCACCCTTCCTAGATCATATAAAACCCTAATCTACTACAGGCTTCACACTTTAGGGGGCAATCTGTTACACTAAAAAATGTCACCATGACTATTTACAGTTAGTATGACTCCATCCACTGTCATACTATCCTCCTTGGCAAGTCTCATGCCTCTGCTCTTCATGTCAAACTTCAAGAAAGAGAGAAAAGTCATTTAAAGTCAATTATCTATGGTACGCAGTTTCTCTTAGCCTTACCTGCGTGTACGCAACCCAAGTTCACAATACCTGCGTACTTGTATGCTCTGTATGTAAAGGGGTGGATGCGTACCCCTGTAAAGGTCAAAAGGCGCGAGTTTCATCTTAAAAAAGTTACTTGTGGTCATTTCTAGAGTCTTCTAGAAGCTTGTTTGACGTGTATGAAGCACCTCCAGATGGTTCATGTGTCCCTACCAAAGAGGAACTTATCCCATCAAGAGGGGAGCTATCCCATCCAAAGAGGGGCTTATCCCATTGATGGTGGACCTGAATAACTTCCTCTAGAGCACTATAAATACAGGCATTGGGCCAAAGGGAGGGAGGTTGAAAGCTGAACATTCCTAAGGGTAGATGCTGCTGGAATTAGGACTTCCTTGTAGAAGCTTGTGAGGAGAGATTACCATCTTTGCTTGTTTCATTTGGAAGTGGGTGAGCTGATCAGAGTAAAGGATAACTCTTGTGGACCCTGGGAGGGACTTGCACAACACCAAGGCTCAGGTTGTAATGGTTCCTTTTGTTACCTTTTAATACAAATAAGTCCATTCTTCTCAACAATTTGTTATTTATGAGTTGTTTCATATACTCCTTGGTCTATATGTTAAATATGTTTTATTTTATGTGATATTTAATCATTTGATTGTTAGTGAATGCAGGTTTCGAAGAGAAGGAGGAGCTCATCCGGATCAACGAAGCTGGACTGCTACAACATCGTTGGGTTACAGGTAGGATCTAAACACTTGATTTCTCATATTGTAAATGCATATTTAGAGGAGGATTTCTCTTATTTGTCTTTTTTGTCACTAGAAAGTCTTAGGCTTCTAGGGAGGTCGGTTGTGTCCACACTAACGACTCTTTCCGCATGACACTAACCTTTAGGGTTCACTGTAAAACCCTAGTATTTTGATGCTTAGGGTAGGTTAATGATGAAACACTAGTCCACTTAGGGTTTGTTGACAAATTTTAGAACATATAATGAAATCCTACTATATTGATGTTTAGGTTTTGGTAATGTCATAGTAAAATCCTAGCCTTTTAGGGTTTATTAATAAAAGTCTAGACTATATGATTAAATCCTTCTCTCTCGATGATTAGGGTTTGTTGTATAACCCTAACATTTTAGGGTTTGTCTTTGATGTTTAAATTATATGATGAAACCCTTATAATACTTAATGTAAGATTTTAGGGATGAATCTGTAGGTGTATGTTCTTTCATATGCTTGAAACCCTAACTTGGTCAAGTTGTTGAATATATAAACATTGAAATTTTGATGTATTGTATCTAGGGTTTACGACAAAACCCTAGTAGAGATTATTATAAGTTTCTAGGACTTGATAATCAAACCCTAGACGTAAAATGGTTTTGCTACATAAGATAAGTATTTACTTGAGCTTCTTATGCTTAAATGATACATATATGTTATTTTCACTCTTAGTTTCCAATTTCTTTTGCAAGATAAGTATTTACTTAAGCTTCTTATGCTTAAATGATATGTACATGTTATTTTCACTGGTTAAAAGTTTATACTGATGATAAGGAATGTTATTTCTTGCGTGGATGTGGGATGTTAAATTCCCTACATAAATCTATGAGGAATCCTTGATAGTACCTGTATATGTTTAAGTATTTGCATCTCAGTGATCCTACGGTACTGAAGAATGGTAATATACTTGTGCTTAATGGTGAAGTTTGATGATTATGGTAACCAACATGTATTATTGTGTGTGTGTCCCATTCATTTCTCAGAGTACATGAGTTAGTTGATTGAATGAAATGCATCCTTATGCAATGGGCGGGAATTTCTTAAGTCCCTTGTAATTTTGAGGAAACACACTTGAATGCACATTCATTGTGTATCTCCCTGTACATATTAGTTTCCTAGTTTCATTGCTAAAATTTATATGTTTTCTTCAACAAGTTTGGTGATTTTCACAGTGAAATGCTTAATGGATTTCATGGCCTTGGCGTGCTAGGAATTATTGTGAAATCGTCAATTTTATGATTTCTTAGGTAAAAGAGTTAGAATGATTGGGCCATGTGTAAAACCAGGAATAAATACAGAAAAAGGTCTAAGTAAAAAACCTTGCAAGCAAGTCAATAATCATCTGTGGGACCCTTCAGGTCAAGAGTTAGGTTGGTCTAGCCTGGGAGTAGGTCGAGCTGGTAGCCTAGTCAAGCCCGCTAGCTATTAGACCAAGTCAAGGTTGGGGCTCTCACCAATGTCACTCCATATGTTCTCAGTGAAATGGGTCAGTTACCAATTATACATAAGCGTGCCTTTCCACGTGGATCTATCCACAGTGGTAGAGCAACCATGTAGGCACCACACAAGATGCCACGTGGGTGACACATATGGGCCACTGCTGATGTGGTAAGTTTAATGGGCCTATATTTAAATGACCATATATTTCGATCTGTAAGTCAGATCGAGGCAAAATTTATATCAACGAAAAATTTCTTAACGAGACGAACACTATGGTATCATTTTTTCTAGTTTTAAGGTAGTCAAAAAAGAGGAATTTCATAACCCCATTTCCATGATAGGACTAGGAGGTCGAGTCTACGATAGTAATGCACCTCTCTACCCTTATTATGGGATTTGGGTAGTGAAAAGGGTGTCTTATAGGATGTCACTAAATAATACATGTGAATAATAATTAAGAATGTTACAATTAAAATTATTCTTGATTATTAACTATGCAGATAATAATGTAACATCCTATACCACACATATTTTGCAACATAAAACTATTCAACCTCGTATGAAGGCACTAAAAATTGATAGGACAATTACCTTTTCACCTGTAACAAGATAACTCGTGAAATGACTCATTTCGACAATAATATCCTTATGAATTAAGATGCATTCAAACAAAATATCTACTCCTCTCTAATTAATTTAGGTTTATGGTAGGTTTAGGTACAATTATTGAATGAAATTTTAGGTTTATCATTGAATGACTTTTAATATATTAATTTGAATAATTTTTATGGTCGGTTTTAAGTATTACTTTAATAATTAGGTTTTAGGTTTATTACTTCAATGATTAAGTTTAGGTTTTACAACAATATATTTATAGGTTTATGTTTATTACTTTATGTTATAGATTTTATTTTATTTAGATTATGAAAACTATACTAATATATTGATAATATATTAATATTACTTTGATAATAAAGAATTTATATATATATATATATCATTGAAATTAGACTTGGTTTCTTCATGCATTTATACTTTGATCTAAAGCTTTAATATTAATATATAAATTATATTTTGATAATAAAAAAACATAAATATAATATTTGTTGATAATAATATTTGCTTTATAATGTTGGGTTTATAATATTAGGGTTTACAATATTTTGTTTATAATATTGAGGTTTATATATTGGATTTATAATGTTAGGGTTTAATATATCTTGGAATTTATACTAAGGTTTAACATTAATATTAAATAATAGTATTAATATTAATGATATTATTAGTATTATCGTTTAATTTATAATTTTGTGCTTATAATATTAGGGTTATAACATTGGGTTTATAATGTTAGTTTTATAATATTGTGTAGTAATTTTAATTGTTGTATTCATTCCACTTCGCACCATTTACCACTATATGCTACCACTTAACATTATCACTCCTTAGAAATATATTCTATCATTGATATAAGAACCAATTCACAAACTTCACCTCTAATCTCATACCATTACAAAATTGACCATAATATTAATTATTTATAAACTTTGCAAATCTAATCAAGAACTAATTCCTAGGAGATTAATAAGTTCTTATGTCTTAGGCACTATAGATGATATATGGGTGATATATATTATTGCAATTAGAAGATACAAGTGTTATAAAGAATATGTAATAAAGAATTAAAGATATTATAAAATATTAAAATTGTAATTTCAATTGTTAATTCCATTTTCCATCACTCACACAAAGTAATTCCAATGCACATCACTATGATATGTGGCCTATTTATCCTTAAATAGGAACTTAGGCACAATAACTCTACTTTCCACCATTGTGATTGTGATTTGTGTCCTTACTATGACACAATTTTTTTAATCCTCCCACTTCTTGTTAATCGTGATAGGTGGCAATTAACAAATGGCATAGTAAATTTTTAATTAGGCTTTGTAAATTTTTAATTTAAATATCCTTTATCATAGATTTAGATATGCAAGGTAGTAGTGTGAATTCCATCCATTGATGTAGTTGGGATGATGAGAATATATTGATGTATTTAAATTTAGACCATCCCATCAAATTTTGTATCTAGTAAAATTATTAAAGTACCCAATTCCAATAAAAGACATGCCTATTAACATTATAAATACATAAAATGTCTAAATATTTTGTATACATAAACTATTTAACACTGATAGATCTAAGACTTTTGTGATCCATCAATTTAGAGAGAAGTCTTCCATATTAATCACATAGTAAGAATTGGATCAACATGTCTAACCAACTAATGTGATTCATCCTCTGAACAAAGTGAGAAATCAATTAATCTTATAGAATGCATAGCATAAAATAATTGTTTAAAAAATAATATAAATAAACAAAATTTATATATATATATTTCCATTTATATTTCAAATACCATAAAATATAAAAAAAAATCTTTTACCAAAATTACATCAAACAAATTTGAAAAAAATAAAACACATTCTTTTAAAAATTTACAATAATTACAAAAGCAACAAACTTCATTAATAATTGAAATTATTACAATCGTGAATATAGATAAACATAAAAGAAAAAGAATTAATAGCCCTTATGCAGGTTAACCAGTTATATTTTACAAAATCCCCCCTTCTTTCTGAGATAGAAACAATCTTGCAATTGCACGGGACATGACAAGACGGCTAGGGCGGTTGGCTTTCGCACCCCAGCCGTGTTCGAATCCTGCTGCGGCTCTCTCTGCCCCTTGCTTTGGCGATTTGTAACGGCTATGCCGTATTCTGCTGGCTTCGGCCATATCGATTGTAAATATCTGTAGGCTTCGGCCATATGAAGATTTCTCTTTGAAAAAAAAAAAAGAAACAATCTTGCAACACCAGCATGAAAAAATTGATTGAGACACAGGTAAATAAAGAAATTCCATTGTCATAAAATACTTATCCAAGGCAACTAGTCTGTGGATTAAGCTTTCGCGTTGACCTGGAAAATAAATGACGATTTGGCATCTAAATGCTATACATGTTTGAAAGATGGTAGGTGATTCGGTATATAAATTCTATATATTTTCGAAAGATCATAGGTCTAGCCCACTGATCACGATGGAATTGGGCTTGAGATTCACTGTAGTCCAACCATGATCGGAATAGACATAGAATGAACATGGAGGTTAGTTTTCATTAGAGTCTGGGTTTAAAATAAAAAAATAAAAAAATTCATTGTTCAGACATAACAAATTATTTTTTAAACTGACAAACTTTTCATGTAAATGATGTTCTATAAATCATCAGCGCATTTGTTAGAATTCATCTTTAAAGCCATATTCTATGAATTGATTACAAAATGTCTGATGTAATTATCTTCTTAGCATCCACTGCAGTTAATGTGACACTAGACTCAGATGGTTCGATTGGCCGGGGATCGAGTCCACTACTCCCTCATATCTCTTGTACTTCGGGCTACTCGATTAGTTTCGTTTTGGTACAGTTTGCACGATGTGCTTGGATTTTGGTCCATTTCGCTGACGATCAGGCCCTTAGCTAACAAAAAATATAAGCAGGGTCAACGTTAGTCTTAGATTCTTCCAAAGTGAAATATATCCAACCCTAATAACAACCAATATATGCTCAAAATCGAAGCCTTACCTTTCGAAACCGAAACGCCCTGGTTACTCATACCCACGACCAGTGATACAACTTTTGCACAGTAACCTTATCCTCTTCTGAATTCTCCTTTGGAGTAGAAACTTCTGGTTCACGTGACTTCACAAAAAATTCAGCATCGCATGACTTCATCATAATCTCTTGTATCCCAGTTCCTTCTTCTCGGTGGGCTAACATTCAGCGGGTATGGATTTCCAGACGAGGGAGAGAATTACAGGATCAATTCTGTGTGTTGGAAATTCGAAAAAATCCTCATCGGAGCCTTCAAATCCCGTCTGATATTGGAAGTAGGAGAAATCTGGATAGTATAGTTTATGAAAGAGCCTTTGCTTTTCTGTTATTTATCTCTTTTGACGCTGGGTCACAAGGATTCTAACTCAGACCCTAGTTTTCTCGCCTTCGTTTATATGGTAGAGCCGAAGTAACTACATCTTTACTTAGCACCTGTGTTGTTGGGCTGTCTGAAGTATCGGGGGAAAGGCCATCGCTCTCTCCTGGTCACTGGAATGTACTACTAGTTATTTTATTGTGATTACCATTTATTTTCTGCTCTGCCAGAGAGGTTTACAATGGCATAGTCTCGGTTATGCTAGATAAGTTTACACTGCATAGTCTCGGTTTCAGAGGAAACATTTAATCATTTCTTTTGGAAAACCGCTGAGCATACTGGAGCTTTCTACATATTTTTTCAAACATAAGAGAAAATTCTGAGAGCCAGAAACAACTGCTATAGATCTTTGAAAGAAACTCTGGCGAAATGTACAGGTTCATGGGTTCATAAGACGTCTAAGTTGGACGATTTGTAATTTTGCAAATGATTTTTAGAGTTTGAGTACTAGTGTTTTAATATATTATGGAAATAGAATTGTTATATATGTTTTGGTCGTAATGGTTGTGAGGAGGTTATATTTGATTTTAATTTTTTTAATGGTTATTTTAAATTTTGAATGTAAATTTTATTTTATTGAAATGTAATTTTAAAACTATATAAAAATAGATCTAATATTATAAAATATTTTATTATAATAAGTTTTCCAAATTTTATATTTTAAAATAATTTTTGTTAAATGTATTGAATTTTTTTGATTGAATCTCCATTATTTTTTTTTTTGAAATTTTGATTATTTGTTATTTAAAATTTATTTTTGACTATATAAATTTAACATTTTAATAACTTTAGTACATTTTGATTGGAAAGAGTTCACAAATCAATATTATGATTCTAATAAATCTTTACTAGATTTTAAAATTTTTTCACTAAAAAAAATATAGTCAAAAAACTTTCAAAACATATCATAAATTCAAACCAATTTAATTAACTTTAAAATATTAATTTTAAAATTTTAGTAATTTTTAATCCATTTAAATGTATGAACAACTAGTAAATAAAGATAATTTTTTAAAATGAATTTTAAAGAGGATATTCATTGATTTAAAAAAAATACACAGCTAATTTGCCATTGAAAATTTTAAAAACCAGGAGGAGTCAAAAGATAAATCAAATACACAAAAGTCTATTAAAAGCAAGGTCCTAAGTAAATCAGCAAATTGAAAAACATATGATCAAGGAGTCAAAAGATAAATCAAATACACAAAAGTCTATTAAAAGCAAGGTCCTAAGTAAATCAGCAAACTGAAAAACATATGATCAAACATATATTAAAAAAATTCAAGTAGATATTCTTCATCGGAACATTAAAATTCCACACTCATATTTCAAGAGCTTATGAAATTCCTAAATAGATACTATGGTTCAGATGGATTCTACAACATAGAACCATCACAAATAAATTACTGGAACATGGATTCCATGTTTCACATTTGAATATCCCTTAAACCATCATAGAAATCTCCTAGCAATCTCTTAGCTGGATTCTAGGAGATTTGCTAATCAATATTTTATTTATTTTCTCTACTCCCACTTTTTTAAAAAATAGGTAGGCATCATTTTTCTCTCTAAACTATATATCTTGATCATATATCTTTAACTTTTACATAAAATATGTCATTCTACTTCTAGTCACGCACCCAAATCAAATTTAATATTTTCTATCTAATATTTCTAGACAAAAACTATCTGCGGAAAAAGATCATGTATCTTTAACTTTTACATAAAATATGTCATTCTACTTCTAGTCACTCACCCAAATCAGAATTTATTATTTTCTATCTAATCTTTCTAGACAAAAACTATCTTCAAAAAAGTTAATTTGCAGAGAAAACTACATAGTTGTGGCTAAATCATGAAAAAAAACACCAAGTGGCTAAACAATATTTATGCTCTCAGAACCATGGCGAGATCCATTGAAAAATACAGAGAAATATATCTTCATGGGTGACCTGTTGCATATTTCTACACAGAATCTGCTATATAATTATGTTTCCTATAGATATGAGAAAATGACAAATTAATTTTTTTTAACATTGATCGTATCCAATGCATCTACTTTATGAGCATTGGTAGTCCAAATGTTGATGCCTTCATTACCCAATCTATAATCACTTTGAAATCTATGAAAATGTCCATAGAAGCAATTCCAGGTCACCTTGCACAAAATAAAACCGCAAAAAAAAAACTAAAAACTCTAATATGAAGCAATTCTAAGTCACCTTGCACAAAATAAAACCCTCAAAAAAACTAAAAACTCTACTCTATTATTTTTGTTCTGACACCATTCTTCCAAGAGATAAAAATCTCCAAGCTTCAAAACAACATAAACTTCGCTACCACATTTTGCCGCATCAAAAAATCCTACTAATTTTTTTTTTCACATATTCTCCGACTAGTAAACCCTCGTAGAAAATTTCTTGGTTTTCCGCCCAATCTACATATAAAAACTTGTTATCTTCAAGCAAGTGTATCTTACATCTACGCTATCGCTTCCAAAATATATGCATTTAGGCTTCTCCAAATACCCATAGAATGTAAAAAACAGAGTCCTATAATCTCATTTATAAATTTTACAAATTACACCATTAAAATAAAGAAATAAATAAAAATTTTCTTTCTAAATTAAAAAATAAATAAAAAAAACAGAAATACAGCCAATGTTTTTAATAATACCTTTACTACCACTATGATTCATAAACGAACTATGGTGTACTTTCACCCATTGATGTCATGCTAAGCCCATTTTGGTGACACAAGTATAGTTTTAATTAGTTATTCATTTTATAAACATATGGACCCATTAAAGTATAGTGCTTCATCGTTGCTTTAGTGGGGAGAGTTTGATGTTGTGATCGGCTACGTGCGCTCAAATCCCATCAGCCATGCTATTACTGCTAATTTTTCATTCTTTTATTAATTTTTTTTTAAATTCAACTATTTTTTAAATTTTGAAAAACGAGTACGTGAGTCTGAGAAGAATTGCATTAGGAAAAAAAAAACTAGGGGAGGGACATCAATTGTTGTGTGTTTTTTTTTCTGCCATGACATCAAACGATCATCTTTGTATTGAATGGATTGTACGACACTTGTCTAACACATCGTCTCACTTGTCGTGGTAGCTGGAGAATTAACACTCGCCTCGCTTGTCATGTTTTTCCTCCTCCTTTAAGGTTTAGCATTTACTGCATTTGGAAGGCGGTGTTATTTTGCTTGGGGTCAGTGTGTGGGCGTTCTTCTGCCCCATTGTTGTTCGATCGATGCCTTGATGTTTGTCAACATACACTCGATGATTATGCTCGACCGGTTTCGTTGTTGAGAGAAGTGGTTTGTGTGCTGAGAGAAACAGTTTGTGGGGGATTCAGGGGTTTGAATGTTGTGGTTCAGTGATTCATTTATTATGCCTCGTTGCTCCATGGTTGTGGTGCACCAGCACTTGGTACAATCGTTCGTTGTCGACCAAGCCCCAAATTTCCATCAGCTCAACAATGGACACAGTGGACATGGGGTTTTCACGCTCCAGTGGGTTTTTTTGAGGTTAAGTTCTCTTGCTTTTGAATTTTTCTGGCATTTTCATTGGTTTATTTGTAATTATTTTTAACACCTTTGTGATTTTTGCAACAAGTGAGGATGGTTGGGTTTGCAGATGAGGTGTCGCGAAGGGTTGAGGTCTTCAACACTGATGCAACATGGTTTGTGTAGCTTGGTGGCTTCGTCGATGACTGTCTCGTAGGATTACATTCTTACCAGTTGCTACCTCTATGTTTTTAAACACATTCAAACCATGGGAAGTTTGTGCTCTTTGGTGTTTTTATGTTTACGGTGCACTGTAAATTTTGCATAGGTTTCACTGTAAATTTTGCTCGGGGTTCATTGTAAATATTTCCTTGTTTTTATGCTTAGCGTTCACTGTAATTTTTGCTTGGGGTTCACTATAAATTTTGCAAGGTTTTATTGAATGAGGTTCACTAAATTTTTGCTTGGGGTTCAATGTAATTTTTCTGGGGTTCTATGCTTGAGGTTCACTATAATTTTTGTGGGGTTTTTTTTCTTGTGGGTCATTGTAAATTTGAGGAACCCTCATCTTTTGAGCGTGATTACCAAAGAGAATGAGTCATTTTGATCTAGAAAACTTTCTTTGTCAACATTCCATGGCCCTGACTGCGCCTTGGGTAGAAAATAAAGATACAAAAGCACTACTTTCTTTGGGGGTTTACATATTTCTCAAGGTTGTTCATTTGATCTTTCAAAAGTTGTCAAATCCCCCACTCGAAGGTAGTAATTGGGCCCTAATCCATTGCACATTCTATGATTACTTCCTTCTCACTAGGAATATTTTGGGGTTCACCTTCGTTTGTCATCTTGCGTTGCTTATAATTCAGCGAGGGTAGTCTTTTTCGCCATATTTTTCGGTTTCTTATATTTTCTCCACATATATAAATATGCATTGCAATATGGCTAGCTATGCCTCTATAAGGACCTCTGCCCCAACCTTCCTATTAGAGGTATTAAACTTTCTGAAGATCCATGCTGTAATATCTTGGTGTGTTGTGCAGAGCGATTGATTTGAAAGAACTCAATGAGACAAATGAGAGGAGATATAACATGGGTAACTCGCAGGCCTCCCAACTGAATATCTCTTACCCATTCTAGAATTTATCACTTGGTCTTTCAACAATTTTGAGCCACTCCCTGGGATACCTTGGACATTGCAAATTCTAGTATAATATGGTCTAATTTGTTTTCAATTTTTGTGAACGATGTCTTTTCTTGTTATCTATGTTTCTTTGGTGAACTCTGCCCTAGAAGGAAGACTTAAGTTGGACATTGATCTCTCTGTTGTTGATGATATGATCTATGCTACTTGTAACCTCTCTTTTTTTAAGTAATGAAAGTAAGGTATTTTCTTCTTCTTGCAAACAAAAGGGTGAAGTATAACAGCCTTGCTCAATTTTCATTTACATAAATCTCATTTTGATTTGGTCTGAGCCATAATCATCAAATTCGTTAAGAAAAAGCCTCACAATTGTTTGGCAACTTCATAGTTTCTATCTCCTTGTTGAAGGCTTGTATTTGAAAAACCATCCTTAGAGAGGGGCCTTGATATTAAACCTCCTTACAATTAACTTATGCCTGAAAAGATAGAAAGTTATATTGATAAGGTTCATCTCAAATTAGGTTGTAGTTTTCTCAACAATTTAATCTACACTTGACACTCATATTTAATCCACTTCTTTGTCTCGATTTTGAATGATGATATACATTTCAGTTGACTAATAAGTATTGACATGAGTTGTGGAGTTAAAAAAACCTTGGGATAAACAAATTTTATTAATTTGTAATACCGAGGAAGATGAGGATGAGTTCCATTTTGCGTTTGAGACTTTTCAACTTGCCCAGATGCTTCTAGGATTCTTTCTTGTCATCCATTATGTTTGTTCAACCTTTTGTTCTCTATTCATAACAAGACAATTATGAATTTGTTTGATTAAAGAGTTTTTAATCTGTTTGATTCAATGGATTCATGGAAAATCAAGTTTTTTAATAGATTGTGTGGTATTCTTTCTTATCATCCACTGTGTTTTGATTTCATTTTCTTCTCTGTTCATAACAAGACAGTTTTGAGTTTGTTTGATTAAAAAATGTTGATTTTGTTTGAACCAATGTAGTCATGACAGATTAACAAAATTGAATTGAATTATGTGGTATTCTTTCTTGTCATCCACTGCATTTTCCTCACAATTTCTTCTTTGGTCATAACAGGACAGCTGTGAATTTGTTTGATTAAAGAATTTTTTATTTTTTATTTTTATTCAATGGACTCACGATGTTTATAATTAACCCAATTGCAAGGGAAGCAGAGTTATCCCCCATAAGCATTGTCAAATGGAATTGAATACATTTTCAATTGTAATAGTGAGGGAGAAACTAGGAGGTTGAAAATGACCACCAAAATAAATGGAGTCATGATGTTTGCATCGACCAAAATTGTTTATTGTTGTTTTTCATTGTTTTATGGAGTTTTCAAATTATAAAAAGTAAGTTTTTCATGATACTGTTATTCCCTCATTTGTCATTTATCTAACGACTTGGAGAAAAATGTGATGTTGTGGATAATTTGGTATGTAATGGCAGAACAAAAGTTCCATTTTCATTCTAAGCTAGGATTTATCCATTCAAATATACTATGAATGTTGCTTCTAAAATGGCTTTTGATTACAATGTTGCAAACAATATGGAATAAACCAACCTAGATTACAAGCCAAAATCCTCATGTGACAAGAAAAAGAGGCAATCCATCCAAAATCCACATCATAATGTGGTTACAAAAAGAAACATATCACACCCCTAGTCTAGATGGCCTCCAAAATCTTCAGTGCACAAACTTTGTGAGTTCCTTGCTTGATAAGCAAACATAGGATTGACACCTGCACTAGTAGGAATATAGCAAGTGGGTAAACCCCCATTCTGATACTGAGGCACTTGAATGTTTATCAGTTCTTGGAATAATGGTGTATTATCTTCAATTTGGTAATATGTGGTCGACATCATCCTGGTTTCACTAACTGTGCTTGCGTCATTGTCAATTGTTATCCCTCTTTCTCTTTGAAGAAATTTTTGAGCCTTTCTTGCTTCTTTTCCTACCTTTCTATTTGTTTTTTATGGTCCTTTTGTTGCCTTACTTTCTCTCTTTCAAGCCTTTCCTCTGCTCGAAGTTGTGCTTCAACAATCCTTGTTGCCTTCTTTTCCTTGAATAAATCCTTCTTTTTCTGTTTTAATTCTTGAATGTCAAGTTTCTTTTTTTAGACACAACTAATAGGGCTATATAATTTATGACGTGAGTAACTGTGAACTTTGGCCCAAACGAGGACTACCTAGTGTTCCATGTTCTTTTTTCATTGACACTATCTCCACTGGTAGCTTTAGTAACCAACTGAGTAACTTCTCATTCCCTGCGTGCTGCATGCCATTATTTGACACTTGTCATTCAATCTCTAGGACTACTGATTGAACTATATTATTCTCTTCATATGATTCATCATTATGTGCACTATCTTCTTCCATTGATCTATTGTCCATAAAAAATGAACAATTTCGTTGTTCAATTCTACTGGTTGTGAAGGCATGTTCATGCTTTCTTCATTCGTTCTTAAGACACCATGCTTGTTTATATTCATCATGGTTTCTACCAGCCATGATGGTGGGTTACTTGGCTTGGGAATGTCAATTGGTCATTGTTGCTTCCTAGTGAAATAGTAACAATATATTTTTCAACCACATTATCATTGTTAGTTTCATGATCAACAAAGTCATTAAGAATATCAGCAACTGAAGTTCCATGCACTTCAGTTGGTAGAACAACCTCCATGTTGCTGTCAATTCATTCATGATTGTATTGTGTTTCACTTACTTGTTCATCATCACCACCATATAAGTGTCCTTGAGAGAGGGAAATTATATTATCGGTTGCAACTGCATCTTCATGTTCATCCACTTCTTCTTGAATTTCAACATCTTCTTGGGCATGCCCTTCTTCTTGACCATTTACATGAAATTCATGGCTACAACTAGTATCATGCATAATAGCATCATAGTTCAGTGGCCATATTATAGTCCTCCTAAAGCCAACCTTGACATTTGATGGTGTGAGAGCCCCTTTAAAGACTTTACTTACAAGCTATGCTAGCTCAAACCTTTTCACCTTGAACCCTGGATTCTTTTCCATCCATGCAGATCACTCTAACCTTAAATAGTTCTTGAAAGGGCTAACTCACTGACATCAAGGGGTTGAAATCTGTGAGTGGTATGAGCAAGAATGTTGAGAAATTGATGCCCAAATTGTTTTCCTCCTCAATTGTTTGCACAATAATGTGGCTTCCATGACCATCTAAAATCAATTTGTGTATGTTCTCAACTGAGATACCACTTGGAATAGATGCAACAAAGTGAAAAATCCAATTAAAAAAAATCCCTTAGTCATCCATGCATAAGGATGTGTACCCATGCATGCACCTGGTTGAGAGTTTTGTATATAGTTTTCCAATTGATTTTTTCCTTTGAATAGATAAAAGCATGGGATTGAAGCGCAAATTGCATTGACACAACATAGAATAGTTATCCACTCCCTGATCTTAGGCAAAATCTTTGGAACATTTTGACTCCCTCTCTTGGAAATTACTCGCATGCCACAATTCCTTCCTGCATGTAAACTTGTTTTGTGGCAGTTCCATATATGGTCTACAACATAAGAATACTTATTGTATGCACTAAAAAGAGTGTCATAGAAATTAGACACAATTGCAGGGCATAAATTTAAAGCTGTGTCTCTATCAAGGCCCTTAGTTGTACACAATACAAGGTTTGGATGCATTTTTTTGAATCCAAACCACCATGATTTACTAGGAAACCCATCTTTGAATGGATTTGAGTTGTATCAACTCTATCCCATGTCCCAATTGGGCCATCTCCTTACACCACTCAACCACCTCAGCCTCCTCCTCTTCAGTCATAACTATAAAAGGACTTGTATGTTCTATATGAGTCATCCTATTTATCCAATAACGCATTGAGAAGGGCAAAATACCATGTTTTTTTGTAGATGCCCAAACTGAATATCCATTAAACTCTATGTCATCAATTGCAAGTAACATGTCTTTTTTTTCCAACCTCTTATAACGTTGATCTTCTTAGTTGAACTTGCCCCTTGAACCGTAGTTGGTGGTGGCTCTGTGGTTGATGGTGGGACAACATCAACCTCTGCCACATGGCCATCCTCAAAAATTTTGCTGGGAGCATTGTGGACATTCACATCACCTGTTCCTTCCTCATCTGATGAAGAGCATCGTAGCTAGGCACCCCTGGTCACTCGCCTACCATTTCTCCTTGTATGAGAAACATAACTAACTCTTGCCATAGATGAAACTATCTGCAAATTTATTGCATGCATTTAGTTAATAATAATTGAATTTTGCTTTCCTACAGGCTATTAGTAATTCTTCTTTCCTACAATAAATTAAGAATTCAAAAAAAAATAGAAACAACTTAATAATTTTTCATACATATGCCTTTTTGACAATATCCTTGAAAAATCAAATAACCAAAAAGGAATTTGTTGTATGTATTCAACTATATAAATTATTGTTTTTTGATAGCTTGTATTTCCACTTAGAATACCATGCCTATATTTGCACTTGGAAAATTACTACCAATGCATTGAAATTCACCTATAATTGGCTATATGTCTTCAATTATATGAATAAGTTATGGATTAAATATTTTATGTGTTATAATAAAATGATGTAGACATTGGAGGAATTTCAAATAAACCTAGTGACAACTGGTTCATTTTCTGGTTAATATGTTGATCTGGTCTAGTTCTTTTTTATAAATTGTTTTATGACTTAAATTGTTCAGCCTCATGTCCATGAACATTGATTTTACCAAAATAAAACTCAATAAATTAATTTCCTTTAATGGTTAGTGATTCTCGTATTGTGGGAATGGTTCTTATTTTTCAAATAGTGTTATTCCTATAGATAACAATCTCCAGGCATGAAGGAAGTTGTAGGTTTGCCTTGCTAAAGGAATTTGCAGCAGCTCAATAGAAGTTCTAGTCATGAAGGAATCTCTAGGCTTGCCTTAGTAAAGGTTTTATTGAGCTGCTAATTTCCTTTAAAAATGTTGAGCCCCATGTCCATGAACACCGACTTTGCAAACACAAAACTCGGTTAATTTCTTTCTAATGGTTAGTGATTCTCCTATTGTGGGAATGGTTGTGTTTCATGCTATAGAAAATACTCATGTTTAAAAAAACAACATAAATCTATGTTGGGATGGAAATTAAACTAATGTGATTCCTAAAATTGAAACCTTGTTGGGCTTAAAATTTTCTACATGTCTCTTAGCCTATAATCATCAACTCAAAACCTAGATAGTGGTAGAATTGGTAAATTCATCTAGAGGTGGTAGAGGAGGTGTTCCAAGGTTAGCAACTCTCTCATAGAAAATTTTGTATGTTCTTATATGGAGCCTCAAAAGGAAAAATAGGTCAATGATAGGTGTAAGAGGATCATTTTCAAAAAGTTTGTTTTGAATGGGGACCAGATAAGGAAACCAATAATCAGGCAAAGGCATTTTCTTTATATCAAGGGATCCTTCTCCCTGGTTGCTTAATAAATTTTGTTAATTCCTAATCAACGTTACAGATGCCATCATATGACCAAGCCAAGTGGCCCATTGAATTTAAGATGTAAGGCTAGAATTTTAAAGGATATTCAAATGGAACTATTGCAGGTATGTGGACCACTTCTAATGGTGATCATTCTGCAACTTCCCTTGCATCTGTATGAACTGCAGGGGTCGGTGGTCTGTGTGGATGACTGTTTCCTTCCCCAAAATGTAATGCTTCCATTATCAGCAGACCTGCACAATGGAATACATCTCTTTGTCATAAGTGGGATACTTTTGGACTGTTTCTGAAAGTGTCTCACTGTGATATGTCATTGGATGCCCCTATTGAGTAAGGACTACCCCAATAGCATAGTCAGAAGCATCTGTCTCAAACTCTATTGCAAGTCTTGTAATGTGAGTGCTGGTGCAGAGCAGAGGCAATGTTTCAACTTTTGTGAACGCCTTCTATCGAGATTTAGACCAAAAGAATTTTGCTTTCGCTCCTCCCTTCGTGACTTGACTCAAGGGCCAAGTGATATGAGAGAATCCCAACACAAACCTGTGGTAGAAATTTGCAAGACCCAAAAAGCTACGGAGCTGTATAAAAGTGGTTGGAGCTGGCCAATCATGAATGACTTAGATCTTGGCTAGAACCACATGCACCCCCCGTTCATTAATAATGTATCACAGATACTGATCCTGGGTCATGCTGAAAGTGCATTTCTCCAAATTGGCACATATCTTGTGTTGCCGCACTGTTTGGAGAACCTTTCGGATGTGGTGGAGGTGCTCTTTCCAACTCTAGCTGAAGATCATGATGTCATCCAAGTATACCACAACAAATGAGTTGGTGAATGGCCACAAGATGTCATCCGTCAGCCTCATGAAGGTTGCAGGAGCATTCATCAACCCAAAAGGCATAACCAACCATTCGAAAAGGCCCTCCTTGGCTTTGAAGGGAGTCTTCCACACATTGGAGGGTTTGATTGGTACCTAGTGATATCCTGATTTCAAATTGATCTTGTTGAAATATTTTCCCCCCTTCAGTTGGTCCAGAAGGTCATCAATCTCTGGGATCAGGTGCCTATTCCGAACATTGATCTTGTTCAGTACCCGATAGTCAATACAATGATCTTGGATCCATTTTGTGGGATTTTTAATCATTAGGACAACAATTTTATAATTCTCGTCAATGATCAATTTTTGATAGTTAAAGTGCTTTCCTATTATTATACCTTGCTCTAGGGATGAGAGTTTCGCCACATTATTAATTTCATTTCCTATATTTCCCACATAAATGTGAGTAGTTTGTCGATGATATCTCTAAGTACCCCTCCAAAACTAACAAGGCTAGGATTACCCCTAGAGGCCTCATCAAACTTTAGTTTGAAGAAGCCGGTATGTTGGTCACTTTAATTTCTTATTGAATTAAACAACAAAGTGCGACATTAATTGTCAACCCAGGGAAGTCTTGTTATTTCAAAGGCAACTGCGTACTATATGCACTCAATTTTAAAAGAAACAAAAGTTGTAGTACAAACAAATCACGCCTCGAATTAACAAACTGAAGCTCCACTCTGCATTATAACAATTACACTCTATTGCAAATAGCTATCAGAGAATGCTTAATTCCACTCACAGAGTCATATAATGGAAAAGAATCAATTTGCAAAAGAAAACAATGGATATGCCGTAACAGAGAGTCGGGACCCTATCCCTAGAGCGGGAATCTCCAGCACCTGCCTCTGATTAAATAGCTTGTCAATTCACTCTGTAACTTAATCACCGGTGAAACACTCATGCATTAACTTGGGATAACACAACAATCAATTGAGAAAGAAACAGAGTTTCAGCAAAGGTATTATAAAAAATATTCAACAAACAGTACTTGTTAACAAGGCATGAATAAAAGGCACACTTGACACACTGCAGAAATATAATGGGTGAATCTTGTGATGAAGGTGGGCCCTGTCCTTCTCACAAGATTCACCAGGAAACAAGAACTAGAAAAAGATGTTCAGAACAAAATTTTATTCATCCATCAATATATCATATTACAAAAAGAATTCAAGTTCTGTTCCTTCAGCTAAGCCCTTTTTCCACAGTTTGTTCCTCCCCTTCTAATGTAGATGTCTCCTCTTTATAAAGAGGAGACATCTATTACAAAATATTTACATTGTTTTAACCCATTATACAAAAATATGGAAATCAATTCCCTGTCGACAAAATGATGTTACAGTAATGTTGTCTTTAGATTATAAGCGTTACATCCAGTGTAACAGCTTCCTCGGTGATCAGTTTTGGTTCCTTTGCTGCTGTCAAATTTATAATGTAAATCTCAATTGTTTCAGCATCACGATTCGCATGTCATTTCTCCTGTTTCAGCAACTGCAAAAATAGTCTTCCATGTTGTTTCAGTAACGTGGACTGCACATCATTCTTTAACTGTTTAGCACTTAATAATTCAAAGACTAACTATGAAGATGTCGTGATTATATGGTAAATAATTAAACGTATAGTGATGAGAAGAATCATTACATACCTTTGAGATAATTGGGTTAAAATACTAACAAATGATTTTAAATGTAAGTTGAAAGGGATGATATCATAGTAAAATATATGGTCAAAAAGGGACAATATGAGGTCCTAACATCCCCCCAAATAAAGCAGTTGCATGTCCCCATGCAACATCTACTCTGAGTCTGAATCGGAGTACTCAGATGTACAATGCAAATTACTTATACAGTAAGTATAGAAGGTGCTATCAGTCGAATCTCTGAAACCCTGGACACTCTGTAATCTCTGCCATGCTGCAAGCTCCTCCTTTTTGGACACCTTGAAGTAGGCCTTATATTGCTCTACTGGAAATCAGAGAAGCAGGAAATGAAAATGATAACCCAACCATTTTTCACCACACTGCTGAACACATTTAACATAATTAGGCACTCGTGAAATTGCTGCATGAAGATTAAGAGGATTAAAAGGATGGTATTCCCTTCTCTCGTTAGGGCAATGTTCCCAGAATAAATTGTTTGCCTGTATGGCAAGAGGTCCTTTCTTTTTGATATACTGTTGACATTCTTCTAACACTGATGCCTGTAATTCCCTGATATGCTCAGTCATTCCTGGTTCTCTTATAACCCGATGATGTTCAACAATGAAAACAACAACATTCTGTGGTTCAGCTCAGATCCACATAAGGAAATTTTCTTCACTATGTTTTGCTGAAAGAAAAGTGTTTTTCCACGTGAGTTGATTGGCCATAAAAGAGACCAAGGCTCTAATCTGAATGTCACCAACCACAAGAATCAAATTAAGCTTTCTATCTTTCGGCATGGCCTCATTATGGAGATAGAGTTCACATAAGAGATTCTGTTCACTGACTGACGCTGCTGCAAAGGTTTCAATAAACTGCTGGGGTGTAGACACTTCATGAGGTCGTCCATCTCTGACTGCTTTTACCTGAAGGAATGCTAGGCATTCTGCTAGGAACACAGAATAATTAAAGGATGGTTTCCTAGTAGCCAGAAGTCTTTGAACTAACTCAAAGATAAGAGACAGTCTAGTTTTTAACTTTTTATTTTCCTTCTGCTGTGCATGGAACTGTTCCAAGACTTCCCAATTTCTATATACATGATTCTGCCATAATGATTTATGTTCCTGTAATGCCTTTTCTTGCGACAGGGCATACTCTTTCTTCCATATATCCCTGAGTTCTTGAATGCTTAAAGTTTGAGTGAAGACAGTCTCTGCACAGAGAGGTTCAGTCTGGGTAAATACCGTCTTTGCAGACTTTGGTGCAGGATTCTCAGCTTTAACAACTGGGGTAGGCCAGGGTATTTGCGGTTTCTCTTCTTCTTCAGAAATCTTTGAAGGCTCTGCTGGTTCTTGTGTAACAGTAGGGAGTTCCTTTATAACTACAACAGGAGTAAATGCAGGAGTGGGTCCAAGCAATGGGACTCCAATTACCTTATAACCAGCTCGAGAATAGAGGTCACCACATTCACTGCACATGTATTCATCATACCGATCCTTATGTGCACATTTCTCGGCTGCAGATGCTACTTGAGCTAAAGTATACAAGTTAACTTCTTTTTCATAAGCTTCCCTTGCTATTATTAACTCCTACTTATAAGCCTGAATCTCGGCTTTCAGAAACTCATTCTCTTGTTGAAGGAAATCTAACGTGACAGGGCCTTCTGTAGCAATTGCAGTCTCTGTAGCTAGTTCAAGTGGATGGGAGGATGGTTGTTTGGTGGCAGCTTCATTATTTATATCTCTAGCAGGTGGTTCTTGTGTGACAACTGCTGGACCATTGGGTAGTTTTGTAACAGCTACATTCTCTTGAACATGCAAATTCTGCATATCAACCAACTGAGTGGCTAGTTCTTCTGTAGCAGCTATGGTTTGTGCAGTATCCTAGGTATCTATACTTTTCTCATTGGCAGGTGGCTCTTGTGTATCAACTGTTGAGTCAATAGCAGCCAAATCTTGCTCTGCTTCTTGATCATGGTCATCAGCAGGTGGTTCTTGTGTAACACTTGTTGAGACAGTAGCTGATATGTCCTGATGTGTTTCCTGATCATGATCGTCAGCAGGTGGTTCTTGTGTAGCACCTGCTGGACTAGTAGCTGGTTCTTGTGGGATAGCTACCTCTAGGTCATCTAACTTTTGCTCCTGAGCACCTGTTGAGTTAGTAGTTGGTTCTTGTGGGGCAGCTACTTGTAATTCATCTATCTTTTGTTCCTCGGCAGGTGGTTCTTGTGTGGCACCTATTGAGGTAGTAGTTGGTTCTTGTGGGGCAGCTACCTCGAGGTTGTTTATGTTTTGGTCGTCAGCAGGTGTTGAGTCAGTAGCTGGTTCTTGTGGGGCAGCTACTTTTAGGTCATTTAGCTCCTCATTAGGTGGTTCTTGTGTAACACCTGTTGAGTCAGTAGCTGGTTCTTGTGGGGCAGCTACTTCTAGGTCATTTAGCTCCTCAACAGGTGGTTCTTGTGTAACACGTGTTGAGTCAGTAGCTGGTTCCTGTGTAACAACTACATGCTGTACATCGTCTTGGGTGTCTACTTTTGATAAATTAGCAGCTGGTTCTTGTGGAGCAGTTGCATCTTCTAAAAGGAATGATGTCACAAAATCCTGGATATTTTGCATTTCGGTACCTGAGGGTGAGGAAGGTAAGGATTCAGGGTTTGGTGGGGTATGGGGTTTTAGGATAATGGGTGGTGAATTTAGGGTGGGGGTCTTTGTTGCTACTGTGGAAGACATCCTCCTTCGTCTTCGAGGTAAGGAGGCAGGAAAAACAATGGTTTTTCTTTTATGGATGGCCTTCTATGGGGTAGGAGGAACATCAGAGGTAATAGCTTGTTTAATTGAGGCCCTTGTTCGTCTTTTTGATGAAGGAACAATCGTTTCTTACCTTTTCCTTTTCCTTCTTAGCTTAGCCAGAGGAATGTCGTCGTCTGAATCACCACTAGGGATATGGATAGTGGGAATGGATGATTCAGGTAAATTATGGGACGGGGTTGATGCAATAGCGGGGTCAATTGGACTACCTGTCACAGATGGCTGAGGATTTTCAGCATTTGCTTGGGGATTTTCAGCTGCTTCCTGAGAAATTTCAACAATTCCTTGAGGGTTTTCAGCTGCTGGTTGAGTAACTTCAGCAGCTTCCTGGGGGTTTTCAGTTATTGGTTGAGGGATTTCAGTAGCTTCTTGGGGTGGGTTGTTAAGGGGAGGAGGGTTCTGCTGGGAAAATCCCCTCATGATTAAAAGTTGAACCAGGTGATGGTGAGTAAGAGAGAGGAGTGGGTACTTTGCATCCTTGGAATAATGTGACATATTATTTAGACATCTAAGCATATAGTATGGCATATTTAATAAACGACCATGTCTTAAATGACTCAACAACACAAAGTCATGCTGGTACACTACCTGGTAACGTCCTTCGAAGGTGAGGTAGTGCTTGACAAACTCAGCAACCTTTGGCCATGGAGGTGGTAATGAATGCAATGCAACACCTCTGCCTTTAGGTTCGACTCGCTCCCCAGGTAGAAGAAAATCTTGCTGTGCATTCAGAATTATGTGTTTACGGCTGAACCAACGGATGCCATTGGCTGGTAATCCTGAAACCTGCGCTATATCCTCCTCTGTTACCAGAATTCGCACTCCCCGAATAGTAGAATAGTCTTTCTTTAAATTACGTGTGAATTCTAGGACTTGCTGAGAATCAAATTCTTGGAGCCTCCGGAAGTAATCCACCCAGCCCTCTTGCAGAAAAATTTGATATGCTTCTGGGTATAGTTCGAATAGAGCCGTTGAACCAGGTTCATTTCAAACAGTGTTACCTCCCATAGTTATTGGTTCGGTAAAATGCACAATACAGAGCCGAGTTACCGCAGCTGAGACAGAGTAAGATATTGCAAATGGGGTTATGACATAATAAAACAAAGACGGGGTGACAAGACTCGATTGTGTTAAAAAAATGACAGTGATTGGCATATTAGGTAATGATTGCAAAAACCTTGATATTCCCCCTCCCGCTGCGGCTAAAATGATAAGTTTTGAATGTACGACGATTTCGGCCATCATATCAGAATCTTTTCATTAACTATAGTTTAATATTTACACATAAACACGCATACCTCATGTTTTACCTTCGATTGCTGTGCTGAAAGTATATTTTCGTCGTTTAGTAGATCACCAATGGTTATTGGAAAGGGTTGTAAGATATGAGGGTATTTATATAAAAGGCCTTCTATATTCACAAGAGGTAATGGTGAAGGAACTCAATTATCAGGATGAATGGTTGATTCTCTCAAATGGAAAGTGTTATGTATTGATCGTTTTTTAGAGAAGTTGGTGCCTCAATTACGGAAAAATGGGAAAATTGACGCTTTTTCAGAAAAATGGAAAAATTCGGTGTTTCGGCAATGGAGAAATCAGTGTATCAGCAATGGAGAGAATGGGGAAAAGTTGGTGTTTCAGCAATGGGGAAAATGGGCAAAGATTGGTGTTTCAGCAACGGCAGAAACTGGTGTTTCAGCAACAGCCGAAACTAGTGTTTCAGCAACAGGAAAAAGAGATGCTGCTGTTAAAGAGCAATAGGAAAATGTTGCTGATGGATCATGAATTGAAGTGGGATGGCCATGTTTCCCAAACTGAAACTTGATCCTGCTTGTAATGCAATTAGTCCTTCAACCAGCCTCCGAATCTAAGACCTGCAAAATAAATTGTAATATGGAAGCCCTTGACAGGGATTATTAGTTAAGTAATCTAATCTAATACTAATGCAAGAATATAAAATGTAGAGATTACGTGCAATGAGGGGCAAGAGGCTCCCCCAAAAAGATGTAATGTGAATCTGCCATGGAAGTGGCCTTAAAATCCTCCTTAGAAATTGGTTGTTGGTACAGATGAAGCCGATACCCATTTACTAACAATGGATTTCTAGAGCCATCAATTGTTAGGAGCCTTACTGTTCCATTGGGAAAAACAATATCTATCTCGTAAGGTCCCAGCCACCTTGTTCGTAGTTTTCCTTGAAAATTTTCAAACCTGGAATCATATAGTAAAGCCCAATTACCTTTTTGGAACTGCTTATGCTTAATAGTTTTGTCATGCCACCTGGTTCTTTGCTGCTGAATCATAGTTGTTTGATGGATGGCATCCAACATTTTTTCATCCAATTCCTGCAGCTGCTGCAACCTAGCTGTCTGTGCATCAGTCAAATCAAGGTTAACAACTAAAGTAGTTCTTAAGGTTTTAATTTCAAATTCCACAAGAAAAACAACACTTTTACCATAAACCAATTCATAGGGTGAAAAACCTGTAGTGTTCCTCCAAGTAGTTTGTAAGCCCATAATGCCTCAGGCAGTCTTTGAGACCAACCTTTCCTATTCTCCTTCAAAGTTTTTGTTAAAATAGCTTCTATGACTTTATTTGTACTTTCCACCTATACATTAGCTTGGGGGTGGTAGGGTGTAGTAATTTTATGATTGATATGATATTTTTGAAGCATATCTTTGAAACCATGTGAATTGAAAGGAGGTCCTCCATCTATGACTAATTCTCTAGGCACCCCAAATATAACGAATATTTCTTCAAATAAAAAGGTTAAAACAGATTCTTCATTAGCTTTGATAAGTGCCTTAGCTTCCACCCATTTAGTCATATAATCTGTACAAACCAATATATAAACTCCTTGGTTGGATGGAGGATTGATGGGCCCTACAAAATCTAGAGCCCATGTTTCAAAGGGTTCAAGTATTACCTGAGGGTTCAGTGGCATTTCGTCTCTATGATTGAGTTGGCCCATTCTCTGACAACTGTCGCAGGCCCTGACATATTTCTTTGCATCCTTGAAAAGCAAGGGCCAATAATAACCCATCCTGAGAATTTTATGTGTTGTTCTCTTATCAGCAAAATGCCCACCACAAGGGCCATCATGACAAGCCTTTGATATATCATAAACCTCATCTTCTCTAATGCATCTTCGGATCTCCTGATCAAGTCCTGTATGAAAAAGACACCCATTTATCCAGCTATACCTAGCACTTTGTTGAATGATTCTTCTTTTCTCCCTATGTGATAGGTGTGATGGTAGCTTCCCTGTAACTAGATAATTGGCAATGTATGCATACCATGGTGAGTGAGCAGATAATGCAAACAAATATTCATCATGAAATGAATAATATACTAGAGTATTATCATTAGTTTTTATCCGAGAAAGGATATCAGCGACTACATTTTCTTTACCTGGTCGATCCACAATTGTAATATCAAATTCTTGTAGTAACAATAACCACCTGGTAACTCGAGCATTTGTAACAGATTTATTCATTAAATACTTGATAGCCGAGTGGTCAGTATGAACAAAAGTAGGATAACCAGTAATATAATGTCGAAATTTATTAATGGCATAAATAACTGCTAAAAATTCTTTCTCGGTAACTGTGTAATTAAGTTCAGCAGGGGTCATATTCTTACTAATGAAGTAGATAGCATAAGGAAGATTTTTTTCTTCTTGACCCAAGACAGCTCCAATTGCAGTATTCGAAGCATCAGAGGATATATGAAAGGGAAGTGCCCAATCAGGTCCCCTCAGAATAGGTGCTGTAGACAGCTGATGCTTAAGTTCATCAAATTCTTTCTAACATGCATCAGTCCACTTAAATTCAGCGTTTTTCATAAGTAACACAAACAAAGGAGAAGCTATTTTAGAAGTTTTTTAAATAAATCTCCTGTAATATCCAGCATGTCCTAAGAAACTTCTTACATCAGTTTGTGTTTTAGGAATAGGAAGGGTTTGAATTACTTGTACTTTAGATGGATCCACTTGAATCCCAAGGAATGAAATGAAGTGTCCTAGTACAATTCCTTCATTCATCATCATATGACATTTTTCGGTACTCAAGGAAAGATTAGCTTGTATGCATCGTTTAAGTACTTTCTCAAGGTTTTGTAACGCAACTTCAAAAGTCACACCATAGGGAGTGAAATCATCCATAAATATCTCTAAAGAATCATTAAGCATATCAGAAAAGATTCCTATTACTGCCCTTTGAAACGTTGCTGGACCATTACATAGTCCAAATGGGAGAACTCTATAAGAAAAAGTTCCCCAATGACTAGTAAAAGTGGTCTTGTCTTGGTCTTGGGGTGCAATTCTGATTTGGTTATATCCACTAAAACCATCTAAAAAGGAAAAGAATTTCTTCCCTGACAAACTGTCCAACACTTGATCAATAAATGGCAAGGGGAAATGATCTTTTTGGGTAGCTTTATTTAAGGATCTATAATCTACACACTCTCCATTTTCCATTTTTCTTCGGTACTATTACCAATGGAGAAACCCATTCATTGTCAGATATGGGGTATATAAACCCTGCATCAAGCAACTTTTGAAGTTCTTCCTTAACAATTTCCCTCAAATTAGGATTCATTCGTCGCTGGGGTTGACAGACTGGTCAGGCTCCCTCCTTAATATAGATACGATGAGTACATAATTCAGGAGAGATCCCCTTCATGTCTGTGTAGTCCCATGCGAATGATTTATTGTTCTCACGGAGCAACTTCATTATCTGTTGTGTTTCAACATCTGATAAATTTGGGTTTATATTTAATGTTTTTCTAGGTTCAATTTCTACTGTTATGCTTTTAGAGGAGATAGCAATTGATGTTTGAGGTAAATTTTTTGATTTAAGCTTTTGCTGTGTTTCAGGATCCAAAATTGCAGTTAACTGATTATGTTCTCCAGAAGTAACTGAGGAAGGTTCAGAAATAAAATTACTAATTACTTCATCTTCTGTGGTATATTTAAGAGTTAAGGCTTGTCCAATGCTCAAAATGGGTTGAGTATCATTATCCTCATAGTCTAACCATACATAATCATCATTATTAATCATAGGTGTAGCATGAGGGTACAACATAAGCTGCTTAGTTTCACAACCATTAGAAATTGTCATTGAACCTAATCTACAGCTGATAAAAGCATCTGCTGTAGCCAGCCAGGGTCTCCCCAAAATCAGAGGATTCCCCCCCAACTTTGCTTTAGTCTGTAACACCACAAAGTCAACTGGGTAATTCCAGGATTCAACTGAAATGATCAGGTCTTCAATAACCCCCTCTAGTTTGATTGTGGAAGGATCAACTAATTCCAGGGTAGTTGGTGTCTCCCTAATTACATTTTTCAATTGTAACAGTTGTGTAGTTTCAAGGGTCATAATATTTATAGCAACACCTAGGTCTACCAGAACTCGCGAAACAATAGTTTTTCCAACTTGAACTGTGACCATGGGGTGAACAGGATAACCATATTTTACAGGAGGAACTTTTCCTAACATTAAAGCAGTTAGATATCCCATCACATGAATTGTAAGGGGATCTTTAGCCTTCCTACCAGGTTTGTTAATGCAAATGTCTCTAATGGTTCTGGCATAGATTGGTACATCTCTAAGTGCTTGTAAAAGTGGAATTTTAACATGCAGATTCTGCAATTCCCCTAAAAGGTTAAAAGCAGGTGGCTCAAGGATCTTAGTGAGAGCCAAGTACTCAGGGAATGGTGGTTCTATTGTTTCAACAGTTCCATTAGAGGATGTCTTGACTGTTTCAACAGTTTTATTAGAGGGTGGCTTGACTGTTTCAGCATCCTTATTAGATGATTTACTCTGTTCTGTTTCTTCTTTATCAGAGTCGGAAGAGGTAATATCATCTATAATTGGCTCAACTACTCTCCCAGATCATAAATGAATATCGTTACATTGCACAGGAGATGTAGGCAGGTTCTGAATGTCAATGACTTGCACAACTTTATTATTATTAGGGTTAGGTTTCGGTTGTAGAGGCAGCTGAGGCTTCATGGTTTGATTATTTGGGGGGGTACTTGACAGGAGAGAAAGTTGTTGCTGGAACTGAGGAAATTGGTTTTTGAATGGATTTTGTTGAGCTCTCCACTTTGGGTTCCATTGGTTAAAATAGGGTTGCTATAGAAGCCAGGGAGTCCACATTGCAGGGTCTATAAAGGGAGGGTTTGTTTGCTGCATGGGTGGGAAATTCATTTGATTAAAGGGTGGGAAATTTGCTTGATTAAAAGAAGGATAATTATTCCAACGATTGAATGGCATACTAGAGTTTGTACCTTGTCCTTGTGGTTGCCATTGCCTCCTTTGTGTCAGCAGATAAACTGCTTCAGCTTCCTCCTCAGTTGGTTGTAATGCTGCCTTTATCCCTGGTAAAGGCGGGCATTGTTGAGTTTTGTGGTCCTTTGCACAAATGGTACAGATTGGCACCTTGTCCAGTGGGCATTCCCTCAATGGGTGTTTTTCTCTGCATTTAGAGCAGAACATGGCCAAAGCGGTTTCTGCCTCTGCGTGCTTCTTTTTAACCTGCAAGGTATCAATCTGTGAAGCAAAAGAACTTAAGATTTCATTCTTGAATTCCTCGAGTATATTACCTATTTCAGCTCTTGTTGCTCCTCCACTGGCTGATTTCTAGACCCTTGAATAGGTATTGTCCTTACTCTTTGATTTATTTGAAGCTCCTCTTGAACATCTCTTACAAAGGTTAATGATTTCATCATATGATTCTTTAGATATATCCCCTTTACCAAGCATATTTAACATATCTAAACAATCATCCCTTACCCCTTTCAATAATATTGTTTTGAGAATATCTTTACTTACATCAGGGTGCTCAGATCTCTGCAGATTATACTGGAGTCTTTCCACAAAGTCCTCCATATTTTCATCCTCCTTATGAACCGTCTTGAATAATTCCTCCCTTTTTTCTCTCGTCTGGCAATAGTCTTGGTATTTGGCCAGAAATTTCTCCTTCATCTGATCCCATGTTGTGATCACATGACCTCCCAAAGCTCATAAACAATCTTAGTGCATTTCCTTTTAATTTTGTTGGAAACAACTTCAATTTCTGAGCATTATTAACATAATCATAGCTTCTACACAATATATCAAATTCGAAAATAAACTCATCAGGGTCTTTAGAGGATAAACCATGGAAGTTGGGTAATGCTAAAAGCGGGATATTCTTCATAGGAGTTGTTCCTCTGGGGAGTTCCCCAATAGGGAATTCCAAGGTGGAGAGGGAATTCTCTCCTCTTCCTTCTCCTCTACGACCCCCACCAAAGAGTCCTTCATTGTTATCCTCAATTGGTTGTTTTCCTGATGCACTTGCCTGGTCTTCTGTGTTTTTTGTTGGACTCTCAATGTCCTGAACTGGTTCCTCAACTTCAATATATTCTATTGATTCTTCAATATCTTCTACTGGTCCTTTGACTTCCTCCACTAGTTCCTTAGTATGTTCTGTTGTTTCTATAATCCTTTTAGTCCCACTACTTCCTCCGTTTGATGGTCCGTTTGGAAAGAGTGCTGAGTCTGTGGCCTCCGAGAGCTTAATCTCTGGGATGTCTCAGCTTTTGAAATAATATCACTGATGAAAGTTTTCCTTCCTCCTCTCCCTTTGCCCTTGCCACCTGTAGGATTAGTTTTCTTGCGTCCTCTCATGCATCCTGCATATCTAAAAGAAAATCATCAGTACTTCTAAAATCTATAATTGCCTTCCCCGGCAATGACGCCAAAATGTTGGTCACTTTAATTACTTATTGAATTAAACAACAAAGTGCGACATTAATTGTCAACCCAGGGAAGTCTTGTTATTTCAAAGGCAACTGCGTACTGTATGCACTCAATTTTAAAAGCAACAAAAGTTGTAGTACAAACAAATCACGCCTCGAATTAACAAACTGAAGCTCCACTCTACATTACAACAATTGCACTCTATTGCAGATAGCTATCAGAGAATGCTTAATTCCACTCACAGAGTCATATAATGGAAAAGAATCAATCTGCAAAAGAAAACAATGGTTGTGCCATAACATAGAGTCAAGACCCTATCCCCAGAGCGGGAATCTCCAGCACCTGCCTCTGATTAACTAGCTTGCCAATTCACTCTGTAACTTAATCACCGGTGAAACACTCATGCATTAACTTGGGATAACACAACAATCAACTGAGAAATAAGTAGAGTTTCAACAAAGGTATTATAAACAATATTTAGCAAACAGTACTTGTTAACAAGGCATGAATAAAAGGCACACTTGACACACTGCAGAAATATAATGGGTGAATCTTGTGATGAAGGTGGGCCCTGTCCTTCTCACAATATTCCCCTGGAAACAAGAACTAGAAAAAGATGTTCAGAACAAAATTTTATTCATCCATAAATATGTCATATTACAAAAAGAATTCCAGTTCTATTCCTTTAGCTAAGCCTTTTTCCACAGTCTGTTCCTCCCCTTCTAATGTAGATGTCTCCTCTTTATAAAGAGGAGACATCTATTACAAAAGATTTACATTGTTTTAACCCATTATACAAAAATAGGGAAATCAATTCCCTGTCAACAAAATGTTGTTACAGTAATGCTGTCTTTAGATTATAAGCGTTACATCCAGTGTAACAGCTTCCTCGGTGATCAGTTCTGGTTCCTTTGCTGCTGTCAAATTTAGAACGCAAATCTCAACTGTTTCAACATCACGATTTGCGTGTCGTTTCTCCTGTTTCAGCAACTGCAAAAATAGTCTTCCAGGTTGTTTCAGCAACGCGGACTGCACATCATTCTTTAACTGTTTAGCACTTAATAATTCAAATATTAACTATGAAGATGTCGTGATTATATGCTAAATAATTAAACATATAGTGATGAGAAGAATCATTACATACCTTTGAGATAATTTGGTTAAAATACTAACAAAGGCTTTTAAATGTAAGTTGAAAGGGGTGATATCATAGAAAAATATATGGTCAAAAATGGACAATATGAGGTCCTAACAAAGTAGAGGTGGTTTCTAGTTATTAGGACTCAAGGGAATAGGTTGGGGTTGTGAAGCATAAAAAATTATGAAGGATTGGTTGAGCCCAAAAGTGTGAGAATGTGTGATTCCTTGGAACTACATCCCCAATCTTGTGTCAACCAAGGGGTTGGGAGGATTGTTTCTCTTACCCTTCCCATTATGGAGCTCCAATAGTGTCCAGATTTAATGACTAATATTTGAATATTCTTATGTTCCTTTCCTTCCATATTTCCCACATTATAAATCCTGAAAAACAATTTCATGTTCTATTCACTATAACACTTGTAAAAGGTCAAAAGTTACATTCTTAAAGTGTAACATGGATATTGGTTCCATTCCAATTTGATCGTCTAAAAATTATGGCCAAATGATTCCATATTTCTGATGAAAATTTATAGTTATTAAGTAGATGCTCAGTTGTTTCTATGCTTTTCCAGCATAAGCTAGAGTCTACTTGGACCTTGAAAACCCCTTTTTTGGAGATTGTCCCAGGTTAATATCTTGTTTTGCATGAGAATCTAAAGAAAATGGATCACCTTGGGCCAGAGTTTAGATTCCCATAGCTTTTTCCATTTACTTTTGTTGGGGTGTCCTTCTATGCCAACTAATAATATGTAAGCCTCCTTTAAGCTAAAAGATCCTTTAGGCCAATGTCCTTAGTAGAGGATATCTTTCCCAGATTGTATTTTAATTCTTCCAATTTCTAGTTCGTTTGTGATGGTTCCTTGTGTTTCAAATCTTATCTTCACTGGTCAGTGTGTGCACTTCTCCCACTGCCTCCATTGTTGTTGAGATTGAGGTTGTACCCAATACTATTGGACCACTACTCTACCTTGCAATATCAAACAAGTTTTTAGCTCATTCAACTCTCCTTTTTCCAAGCTGGTCCATTGCTTATAGGAATCCTACCAAAAGAGGGCTAAATTTATGTGCCTGATTTCCCAAAACTTGTGAGCTTGAATCAAGTGTTTATTCTTCCAAGCTGAATTCCAAAGATGAGATCCCTCAATTCCACCCCCCATCCAAATCAACAGATTATCGTTTGTTCATGGCATGCATTTTTCCTTCCATACTTTACTCCATAAAGCTTCCAGGTTTTTAAGACACCACCACCAAGTTTTGGCTCCTAGTGATTGAGTGAGAATTTTAGGGTCTCTTAGTCATAGGCCCCCTAGGTGGTTAGGATAGTATAATTTTCCCAGGTGACAAGGGCCCATTTTTTTTACTCTCTAGCTCCCCCCAAAGGAGGGATCTCTGTATGTTTCTTATTTTTTCTAGAATGGCTTTAGGGGTTGCCAAGGATGAGAATAGGTACATAAGGATGGCTTGCAAAAGTAATTTAATAAAGGTAAGTCTAATAGAAAGGTTGAGTGTCCTAAATGTCCAACAATATATATTTTTCTCTATAGTTTGCACGAGCTTTTCCCAAACATTTGTTCTCAAAGACTTCTTACAAGTGAGGCTCCAATGTATTTAGACAAAAGGGAGATTCGTTATATACCCATTCATCTTAAAATGTTTGAATGTCCATAGGGGTATTGAATAAAAATATGTTAGGCTCAAACATTTTAGGAAACCAAAAACCAATATGTAGGAATATTTTAGGGTTCTCTCACCTCTGAGTAGGGTACAAGCATCATAAGTAGTCATTTTGTAGTTGAAATGTTGAGGTATAAGCATGGTCAAGTGGGAAATAGTGACCCCCCTAAGTAAAACTTCTTGAGATCAAGCACCATGAATAACACCTAGAAACATTGAGTTAAGCTCTTTAAAGGGATTCTTTCCCATTTGAGTCGATTAACACATTATACTTAGGCATAATTGATGGGTCTCAAGTCTATCGTTGTAGTTAAGGGAAGGAAATAAGAACATCTAGCCATAAATATTTCTTATCAGCCTCAAGCACCATGGGCAAGTCCTTGAACCACCACATTAGACCTTTTCTAGGTACCATTTTCTTCCAAGTGTCTAATGGACACCATGATTAGGTTAATTGCGCACCAAAAATGTGTCTATAGTCCCGACCAAGGTTATGAGTTAACAATAACAACCTTATGCCAAAAATGATGCTTTCTAGTCTCAATCACATGGAAAAAACCTCTAATTGATAACCATGAGTCTAAAATATGAGTGCTTTACCATAGGATATTATGATGCTTTTAGTAATCATGATGGGTCTTTATAACTTATCAATGGTTAGGAAAGCATAAAAATGGACTTAGGAATTTTTCCAAGCTTCCAAGGCTTAAGCATGATGAAAGATAAATTGAAACACCACATACAAACTTTCTATGAGATCTTTAGCCTTTAAGTGGAAAGTGGCTATAATTAATTGGTTTTGGATAGTAGTGAGGGGTCTAAGGGCCTAAGACATGGTTGAAGTGGAAAATAAGAGCCTTACACAAGAAAATGAACATTGTAGGCTTTAGGCACTATGATCAAGATGTCCAACCACACATGCATTCTCTCTGGTGTCCTTGACCCCATATGGTATTTTAGGTACCATTGGGTAAGTTTTACATAAAGGGCATATGCCTAAGGGTCTTCACTATGCATGGTTATTAATTTATGTAATAGGAATATATATTAAAAAATAATTAGTGGATATACATGTTTTCCTCTACATGTTTAATGAGTTGGATTCTTTGGTTTTAGCTTACGATTGAAAAACCTATTGGATCAACCTACGTAAATAAACACACATCCATTTTTCCAACTCGTTATTCTTATTTTTATTTTCAATGACATATTAAATATTATCCAAATGTTTGCTAACTAAATAACACAAGGTTTATAAATCTTTAAACAAATATAATGGAGATCATCTTTTCCTCCTTGATGATATTTATCCCCACTGTCTCTGTTATTCTTCCTTCCATGTCTTATTCTACCAACTCTTCCTCTAGAAGAATCTTGTGACTGATTCCTCTCTTTTTGTGCAAGGCACACAAATTATTCATGGGATTGATAAGATGTATTCCTATTCCCAAAAGATTTGTCCCTTCTTGCAAACGCCTCCGCAAGAGTGTCAAAAGCATCATCCTTGAGTTGTGAACTAACTTGTAAGGATTGAAGATAGTGATAATATGTAGGATAGAGGGCCTTGACAAAGGCTATGATAGGGATGTCCATTTTAATTCCATTGGCTTCCACATCATGCATCATAGGTCTAATTTATGAGCTACTTCTAATTATGAGAGTGAGTCAAATAAATATTTTGACTTCTTTAATGCATCATAACAATTTGTAATTGGAATAATGTGATGACTTACCTCTTCTAGTTTGTTTGAAATAAAATCAATTGCTATATGTTTGTAAGAGATCAATAAAAGTAAAATGATGGATCAGGCCGTAAGGCCGTACGAAAGCCACCCAAAAAACCTTTTGAATCTAATGAGAAGAAAGTCTAATTCCTACACCATATTTCTAAAATTGAAACCACATAAGCATTTGATGACATAGTTTCTTGAATCATTATAACATCCAGGATGTGGGCTTGAATGAGCCACTTTAGAGTCAATTTTTTGGGGTTGGCCCTAAACCCGCTAATATCCAAAGACAAGACCTTCATTTTCCGTCATGGTTGGGGCCTTTTATCTAATAAACTTGGATATTATGGTATTTTTTCCACTTAGAATGTCTTCCCTAACCTTAGATTGGGCCTTAGAAAGCAAGGATTTGTGACTGGCATGACTGACAGAAGGCGCATCCATGGCTAGACCACTAGACACTGAAACATATTCACGCGTCAAGGAAGATGAATAGAAAGCATTTCACTTAACATGGAGGTCAATAGAAACATAAAGCTCATTTCAGGAATGAATGACCTTATAATTTGCGGAAGGAGGTTTCCCACAGGAGTTGGAACCATAAGGAAAAATCATATTTGGAAATACATCATTCTCCTTGACATGTGGCAACATTTTATAGAGGGAGAGACCTTGAATAGAAGGCATTGGAGACGTTTCTATTAGGGACATAACTTTGCAAAATTTCCCAAACATATTACCATCATGAAGAATTTTATCATTATTTTTTATAAGAAAAAATGAGGGGGTCTGAAACCACCTACCTAAGGAGGGAGGATGATTTTCGTCAGTGTCTTTGAGTTTGGAATCCAGAGGATCCTTCTCCCTCAGTCATGAGGCCTCAATCTACATGTTCAAAAGTTTCCTAATATAAATTTTTTTAGATGATTATAATTTTTCTTTTGTGTGCAATTAGATACAAGGTAACCTACCTCATGGAAAGGAAAACAATGGAATAGCAACTTCCAATAATCAATCTTTTGATTCCATCCAACCTCGTTGAATACCGGTTCAATATCCTCTAGGAAACCTTCGTTGGGGTTGATCTCCACTTACTTCCATGCCAGTTATCCATCTTGCTTTGAAAGGAAAACTTCCTCCCAACAAACAAATTGGCCAATATGATTTCCTATTTTTTCCAAAACTGATTTGTTCTAGAATTGCGTTGATAAACATGGGATGAGGGCCCATTTTTTTTCATTCACATGGGGCTAAGCGAAGCATCGAAATCCATATTCCACTTTCGAAGCATCAACCTAGATTTTTACCAATGTTAGTTGGAGGATATGAGAGTCCTCACTTCATCTACTTTATTAAGGATACCACATAATTAAGCTTTAGGAAATATGTGGAATTGCAGAAAAGACTGATAATAAGAACCCAATTGGAATCGATCCAATGTGGTAGAGAAGAAGGTTTAACCACCTTCCTAGCAAACTAACCAATTAGATCCCTATACATAAGTTGTAGAATTTATCAAAGGGGAATATCATCCTCTATTACCATTTAAATATTTTAATTTCGTTGCTTTATAGGCTGTCACATGATGCTTATTGTGATTAGGGCTTGCTCTATCCAGAGATGGATCATGCTTAGAAGAAGGAATTAGGCCTGGAACCTCCAAATGTTGTGCATATCTGGATGATTTGATGGCAAAGTAAATAAGACTTGAGGAGAGTGAGACACTTCCACTATCATGTGAATGGGAGGTGAAACCAATGGGCGATCCTTTATAAAAATAAATCTTCATGGGATGGGTATGCATGCCCACTTTAAGGATTATCCTCGCCATAATAAAGTAGTTCATCATCCATAATAAACTCGAGAAGAAAAATGCCAACGAAGACTTAAACTGAGATGAGTGACATGGAAATTGGAAATTAAAATATGCGAGAATCCGACAATAGAAAAAGAGAACCCAAAAAAAGAAAGAAACTCCCCATGTCCCAAGAAATACAAGAAACACAGATCACAAGAAGACATCTGAGTGTTTTTATCAATATTAACAACTTATTGTTCATGGTATGCCACTTTTCTTTGTTGGTAGTATTACACATCATATTTAGTCCATATATATCAAATATTTATATAATCATTTTTCTTATTTTTAAGATTTATTTAATTTTAGTAAATATTTTATAAATTAATAGTTAAAATGAATTTAAACTAATTTATTCATTTATATTGTAAAGGCTTTCATTTTAATAATCAAATTTGAATAAAATATCAAATATTGAATACAATTTTATTTTAATATTTTTCAATAAAATATATATATATATATATATATATATATATATATATATATATATATATATATATAAACACACACACACACACATATATAATTTATTCATATTCTAAAAATAAATTTATTATTATTTTTATAGTGTAACACATTTTTATTTTAAAATATTAAATATTTAGTATAATTTGATTTTAATATTTTCCAATAAAATTTTAATTTTATAACTATGATTAATATGTATAAATTATAAATTCTATGTTTTTTGTTTGTTAATTAGGCAATGTGAGTTTTGAGATGACTAGCATGTTTAACCTGTGGTTTGCGCAGCCACAATCCAGGGGTGTTTAAGCCAAATTTCGAATAGGTGACCTTTTAACCACAAATTATCTTAATAGAACACTCTGTCACTTTATATTCTACACCCAATAGAAAATTCCACATTTTATGTTTATAAAATAATAAAATATAATAATTTTTTTGTATTTTATTAAAATAATAAAATATAATATTTTTTTTTATTAAAATAAAAAAAAATACATATATGATTTTTTTTTAATTTAATAAAAATATAAAAATACTTCATATTATTTTATAATTATTTATTCAATTAAAATTAATAAACAAATATCTAAATTAAATTATTTGTTTTAATTAATTCAATTTGTTTTAATTAAAATTAATAAAATGAATATATAAAACTTATAAAATTAATAAATTAGATTTAAAAAAACATAGTTTAATTTTAATTTCTAAACATAGTAAAATAAAATAAAGGTATTACCTATTATAACTTTTTAAAAATAAATATATAAAACTTATAAAATTAATAAATTAGATTTTAAAAAATGGAGATGGAGATGGAGAGGTGGGCCACAGTAGCCATGTAAGGAGGTTTTGGTATTCTGCAATTCTGCAATCAGGTTATAGAAATTAAAATTTTGAGAGCGGGCTTTCACATTCAAACTCAAAATTCAAATTCAAACTAATATGTGTACGTTGTATATCCTGTATCGTATATGCCAGCGTTCCTACGGACTGGTGGTGGTGGTGGCGATCAAGACGGAGGCGGCATGAAATTCCTATGGCTGTTGCGTCGTAGGAATCTTATATATGTCCATGTATGTATGTATGCAGTTGTTAGGGTATCTGACATCCCGGAGAGCGACTCGGGCTGTCCTATCAAGCTCTTAGAATGCATTAAATATTGTCTCTTAGAATGCATTCAATACCCAATAGCATAGGAAATTTGGCTTTCTGTAAATATGGGGCATTAAAGATTGCGTGACCTTACATCTCTCCCATCAATGCACTGTACCTAGCCCCTAGATATGGTGACAAGGCACACGATGACAGAAGACTCTGGATTGCGAAATTCTGTGAGTTTTCCGACTTCAGCATGGGCTTGGGTTTATCTGTTTATTTAAACAGACGTCAACGAAGATGGAAAAGGGCCCACATGGCCACGTCGACGAGCGTGATGAATGTGAAATCGAGAGAAACAATAAATCCAATGCTATTGGGTATTAAATGCCTTCTAAGAGACAATATTTAATGCATTCTAAGAGCTTGACAGGACAGCCCTGGTTGTTCTCCCAGATAAATACATGGACATATGTAAGATTCCTACGACGCAACAACCATTAGAATTTCGAGCCACCTCTGCCTCTGCCTTGATTGCCACCGCCACCACCAGTCCATACGGAAGCTGGGATATACGATACAACATATAAATTCGAATTTCCTTCTAAGGCATACTAGAGCCACAAACCATAGAACGCCATCGACCTATCTTGAAGTATGTATTGCAAATTCGAATTTCACCTCTAACCCAAAACTCAAAACTTTGAAATCTCCTTTAGTATTTCGTTTTCAACTCCGATACCATGTAGAAAATCCTATAGATTCACAAGCTCATAAAATTTACTAAAGCACAGGATAAGAATATACTTCTACTTTCAACCAGTGGAAGCAAATAGATCGATGAAAATAATGTGAACAAGAAGAAGATAAATCGATGGCACATAACACAAGATGTATTGGGGAAAGCCATTACTCAAAACCTTGGTATTCGTATTTCATATATCAGAAATATGAGTGAAGATACAAATCTTTTTCACACTAGAATAATTCCACACAAGTATTCTCAATTCTCTTAGCTCAAAAGCTAGATCAAGCCAAATCCTTAGCTTATTCTGCAACTCTCCAAGCCCCTAATCTCTTGCGTAATTCCTAGGATGAATAGCCCATATTTATAGGGAAATCACGATTCCAAAACTTCACAATCCAAACATAGGTCCTTCTTTGATTGCATGCATGATATTTACAACTCAGTAAATCATAAATTGATAGTACACTGTCCCTGCACTCTAGTCTCAACTGGGTCTTTCCCATAATCAACATGCATGAGTTTCTGATGAGGAAATCCTCATTTAGCTAGAGTGACACTTGTGGATGCACTAGTGCACCAACTCACTGTTAAATCTCTATTAGTTCCACAAATAGTTTGGAACTAATGTAACTGAACATAACTCAGTAAACTGATTTATCTAATTACAACTCATAATTAAACTCATACGAGACCCATAAAACTTAGAGGGATCATATACATGACTACAGAAAGACTTCCAACTTGAAATTCCTAAGATAATTAAGTTAATTAAACTTAATTAACTATTTACAAGTTGCTATGAGAATAAAATTCGATTTTAATTCTCACTTTAATTCAAGGAAAAATTAAATTGGAATTTCTTGTTGTCATTTCTCAACAAAACAATCTTCCCTGGAACACCATGCATCCTCACTACATATTTGATGAATACATGTTCTACCTCATTAGTTGAATGAGTAGACTTCACTGGAATAAAGTGCACTACCTTCGTCAAGCTATTAACAACAACCCCGATGGAATCATGTTTTCTAGATGTCCAACATAGTTATCGATCAAACGAGAAAATTACCTAGTACTCGTTTTTTTGAGGGAGCCAAAAATCACTCGAATTTGAAAAATGGTGATTCAGAATACACCTTTTTTTCAGAGCATATTTTTGGCACTTTAAATTTTTTTTATGTATCAAGTATGAACAATTTTTTAAATGATAGTAATTTTCATGTTGATTTTGAAAAGTGTTGATGCAGCATCAACACATTTTTTTAGAGGGCTTATTTTAACACTTTAAATTTTTTTATGTATCAAGTGTGAACATTTTTTTTTAATCTTAGCAGTTTTCATCTTGATTCTGAAAAGTGTGATGAACATCAATCCTTTTTGTTTAGAGGGCTTATTTTTTACACTTTAAATTTTCTAATGAATTAAGTGTGGATAATTTTTTTTTAAATGTTGGTGATTTTCCTGTTGGTAATAAAACATAAAAATCAAAATAAAAAAACATGACAAAAAAATATATAAAAAAAGGAACAAAAAACCTATAAAAATTTAAAAAAACCAAAATTGACTTGTAAAAAAAAAAAATTGAATAAAAACTTAAGAGAAAAAGAAATATCAATAAATAAATAAAAAAAGATCTTTTTCAAAAAAAAAATGTATAATTTAAAGAAAAACAAATTAAACCAAAAAAATAAAAATAAAAAATCTAAAACCATTTTTTTAAGTTAAAAAATAGATAAAAAAATAAAAATCTCATTCAGAAAAAATCTAATAACTACCAAAAGAAAAAGAAAACAAACAAAAGAGTTAAGGAAAAAAAATTAAAAATTAAAAAATATTTGAATTAAATAGTTTAAAAAAAAAAAAATTAAGAATTATTTTTTTTAAATTAAAATTATATAAATTAAAAAATTAAAAATTAAAAAATATATTAAAAAAAATAAAAAATCAAAACAATTAAAAAATCCATCAAAAAAATTATAAATATCTAAATTATAAAAAATAAAAAAAAAAAAATTTATAAAAATAAATACTAAATTAAAGAAAAATAAATAAAATGTAAATATTTTATTAAAAAAAGAAATCCCTTTCTCCCTCCCTCTGCCCCACTGCATTGCCTCTCTCCCCCTCCTCACCCACCTCACCGCTCCACCCCCACCCCCCCAGCCACCCTCTCCCTTGCCTCCTCTGCCCGCCCCAGCCTCCTTCCTCCCCTCTATGCTCCCCCTCGTCCCCTCCCCACCCCGTCCGTGCCCACCCCCACCCTCACTTCCCTCCCCACCCCACTCGTCCCTCCCCACTCGCCCGAGCCCCCACCTAGCGGCCAATGGGTCACATGTCGATTCCTGAAATCAAGAGGTAGCCCTTTGGCCACACGCTGGGGGTCTGAGCAGGTGGGGAGGGCTCAGTGGGGAGGGGAGAGCGATGAGGGAGGGGGTGTGGTGGGGAGGCAAGGGGGAGAAGGAGTCAGTGAACGGGAAGTGAGGGAGGGGTGGGGTGGTGAGGGGAGAGGAGAGGAGGGGGTCTGGGGTGGGAAGAGGAGGGACGGAGGGGGTGTTGGGTGGCGCAAGAAGGCAGGCGGAGCGAGGGGGGTCTGGAGGGCAAGGGAGGCGGTGTGATGGGGCGGAAGGAGGCGGTGGGGTGAGGAGGGGAAGGAGTGGGAGGCAGTGGGGTGGGGTGGAGGGGTAGTGAGAGGGAATTTTCTTTTTTAATTTCTTTTTTAATGTTTTTTTTTTAATTTAATTTTTTTGTTAATTTCTAAATTTAAATAGTTTTTTTTTTTTTTTTTTTTTTATAATTTAAGTTTTATAATATAATTTTTTAAAAATTATTATTATTATTATTATTATTTCTATTATTTTAATTTTTTTTTTTTTTAAATTTAATTTTTTCTTTTAATTGTTTTGAAATTTTTTATTTTTATTTTTATTTTTATTTTTTATTTTTTTGGTAATTATTCAACTTTTTTTAAAATGAGGTTTTTATTTTTATTTTTATTTCTAACTTAAAAAAATGGTTTTTTCTTAAATTATATATATTTTTATTTTTTTTTAATATTTTAATATTTATTTTTTTTTTATTTAAATTCTTCAATTTTCCAAGTTAATTTTGATTTTTTTTTTTTTACATTTTTATGTTTTTTTCTTTTTATTTATTTTTATATATTATCTGAAATTTGATTTATTTTTTTGATATTACGAGTTAGGGAGAGGAACGCGACGACTGGTAAGAGCTAGGGTTTACAAAAAATTATTCAGGCATTGAACGCCATGGAGGGGCATAAAGTGGGGAGCTCCACTCCCTCCTATAATCAGGCAATCTCCAGCTGAGGTAAGAAACCGCTGGAGGTTGAAAAAGGTCTTTCAGGAGGAGGGAAAGGGAACATCGACGATGCATAGGAGCAGACTAATAAAAGGGAGGAAGATAGATTGAAAGAAAAGGAGGAAGAGGACAAGAAACAGGAAGCATAAAACAAAAAACAAAAGGGTCCATGTAAGCCTAAGACCGTGGTCACACCCAGAGTGGTATTAAGTGATCCAGCACTGCTGGCACATAGGGATCACATGAGGACTTATGCTATCATTTGCAAATTCATGGGGTTATTGCCCACAAATAAGGCGCTACAGGCGTGGATTAAATACCACTGGAAACCTAAAGGGGATATAGACCTACATCTTGGGTCAAAGGGTTTCTTTACTATAATCTTTACTAACATCGAGGATAGAGATAGGGTGTTTGAAGGAGGGCCCTACTTCTATGCAGCTGCAGGCCTCTATATGCTACTTAGATGATGAATTTTCTCCCAGAGTGCGAGACTTTCACTTCGGTCCCGGTTTGGGTACGACTCTACTCCTTACCTCAAGATTACTGGCAACCAGAATCTTTATCAGCAATAGGAAATAAATTAGGGCGTTTTGTTAAGATATCTGAGGCAACCAGAAGGGTAAATTACACCTCCTTCGCTCATATATGTGTGGAGATGGATCTCTCTAGAGCACTACTGGATGAGGTGATCCTGGAAGTTTTTGATGAAGAATGGGTGCAAACAGTGGATTATGAACATATTCCTTTTAGATGTCGCAAGTTCCATGAACACTGGCATCTATTCAGAGAATTCCCTCTCAACAAAACAGAGAGCAGAAGTAAAGTTACAACAGGGAAAGACACTAAAAGCTTTCATAAAGTGGGAAATAGAGGAAAGGGAGGTAAAAGGTTGTGAAAGAAAAACCACCCAGAGGGGTAACAGGCAAGTCCGAACGGGTACAAAGTACTAGAAGAAGAGGAAGAGGTAACAAAGGTAGATTAGGTCATGGAGGGCAGCGCAAGGGAGAAGGAAAAGGAAGAAATAGTGAGAAGACACAGGATATTAACCAGCAAAATGGGACTATGTTGAGCAACATGGAACTAGAAATGGACCAAGAAATGACCCCGAGTGAGGTGGAAATGGAGGACCATGAACTGCAGGATATTCTCGAAAGAGAACACCTAGATCTAGAAAGATTCTTGAAATAGGGGACCATGGGAGGTGTGGATGCACTACCACAAGAGGAGTTTAATAGAGTGCAGTAGCTGTTTCTATGGAGAACTCAGGCTAAAGGGCTGGGAGGGAAAGGAAACCTCAAAAGGTTGGACAATGAAGGGGTGAAAACCATGAAAACCACAACAGGACTCGCTCCCAGAAACACAGGAAGGGAAAGAGGCAGAAAAAAACAAAATGAGCTGCTGATGGAATGTGGAAAACTGATGATATATTCAGGTAAGATGAAAGATCTAACCAGCTACTCCTTTACAAATATTTCTTAATGAAGTTCACATCTTGGAATATTAGAGGTCTAGGAAGTAAAAGGAAACAAAGGATTCTTAACAAAAGAATGAAACAAGAAACTCTTGACATGATTTTTATCCAAGAAACTAAATGTTCAATTCAAAAAATAAGAGAAATACACAGCAAATGGCTCAATAGATATGAATTTCTAGAAGTCAAGGCGGATAAAACAGCAGGAGGCATTCTTACACTTTGGAACCCCCAAAATATTGGCATAGTGGATGCAAAGGCATCTAGGAATTATTTATCAGTGGTTATTCAGCCTATGGGAGACAGGGAGATTTATTTAATCACAAACGTTTATGTCCCTCAGAGACCTTATGATAAACTAAGGCTACTCACTTCTCTAGAGGATCTAAGAGATAGACATTCAGGAATACCATGGATTCTGGGCGGGGACTTTAACATGATCAAATCCCTGTAAAAAAAAAGGTGGAACCAGAACTATAAGCAGAGACTCTATAGCATTTCAAAATTTTATAGACAACATGAAGCTAGTTGACACAGATACAAGTAATGGCCTCTTTACCTAGAACAATGAAAGAGGAGGAGAGTGTCAAGTAGCCTCAAAGTTAGATAGGTTCATAATCTTAGAGGACCTTATGCTCACAGGCCTTGATATGATAGTGAGAATTATCCCCTTCGGTGGCTTGGACCATTGGCCTATTCAATTTGAGGTTACTAGCATTGGAACCCCAAAGAACAAACCTTTTAGATTTGAAAATATCTGGCTTACCCATCCATAATTTATTAGCAACATTGAAAAATGGTGGAAAGAAGATATGCAGATCCAGGGAACGAGAATGTTTCTATTACACAAAATATTGAAACACATCAAGCTTAGGCTCAAATATTGGAATAATAATGAGTTTGGAAATATTTTTGAAGCGAAAAAAGTTGTTGAAAGAAAAATGCAAGAACTTAATCAAACCCTTATCACAGATGGCTTTGCTAGGGAAAGAAATGAACAAGACAAAAAGCATCAACATGATTGGGAGGAGTTATGTAAACAAGAGGAAATATTTTGCAGACAAAAATCAAGAGTTCAATGGTTAAAAGAGGGGGAGAGAAACACAAGGTTTTTCCACAGATCTACAATGGAGCACAGGTCTCAGAACGGGATCTCAACAATCAAGGACTCTAGCGGCCAACTTCTCAACACCCATAAAGATATAGAAGCTGTGTTGGTTCAACATTTTCAAAGCATAGCAGAGGAGCCCATCTTAGATAGATCACAATTTATTAAGGACTTCACAAAGCACATTCCTAAGCTAGTAACAAGAGAAGATAATTACAATCTTAATAGGCCAGTGAATGAGGAGGAGGATAGTGAAGTCATTAAAGAAATGCAAAATGGAAAAGCGCCAAGCCCAGATGGTTTCAATGTAGATTTTTTTTAAACATACTGGAATATTGTCATGCAAGATTTCTGAATGTAGTGGAGGACTCTAGGAATAATAGAACCATATTGAAGGTTCTTAATACATCCTTCATCTCCTTGATTCCTAAACATGACAATGCTATGACTCCATAGAGATTTAGACCTATAGCTTTGTGTAATGTGGTGTATAAGATAATATCCAAAATAATTGCCAATAGACTTAAACCTGTTCTTCCTACTTTGGTTTCTGTGGAGAAAATAGGATATGTGGAGGGAAGACAAATTCTCAAAAATATCATTCAAGCGCATGAGGTGGTGCATTCATTGATGAGTAAAAGACGGGCGGGAATGATTATGCAATTGGACCTAGAAAAGGCTTATGATAAGTTAAATTGGACCTATATTAGGAAGGTCCTTCTAGCTTTTGGATTTGACCACAACTGGGTAAGATGGGTAATAGCCCTGGTGACTTCCTCTAGTTATTCAATTCTGGTTAATGGTTCTCCATTTAAGGCCTTTAAACCTTCAAGAGGCCTCAGGCAGGGATATCCTCTCTCCCCCTTTCTCTTTATTCTCATGATGGAAGGACTTGGATGAACCATCAAGTCCACTAAAGAAGTAGGTAAGATCCAGGGACTCAAACTTTTCGAGAACGCGCAGACTTTGACCCATGAACAATTTGTAGATGATACCATGCTATAGGGCATTCCCATGGTCAAAGAAGCACTAGCTTATAAACAAATCTTGTGTGACTTTGCTATGGCGGCAGGTACAGAGGTAAGCCTCTCCAAATTAAAGATTTTCTTTTTTCATATTAACATTGCTATTCAGTGGAATATATCTAGAATTCTGGGCTTTCAAAGAGATATGCCACCTTCCAAATATTTGGGAGTACCGCTTACAGAAAAACCTCTGAACAAGACTGCTTGGGATCTAGTGATTAATATGTTGCAGGACAAGACTCGAAAATAGACAATCAGATCTTTGAAATTGGCAGGCCAGTTTGTGCTTACAAAAGTTGTCCTTCAAACAATCCCAATATTCATGTTTTCAGCCTTTCCAGCTGCAAAAGGAGTAATGCAACAATGCAGAAATATTCAAAGAGATTTTCTTTGGGGTAAAGGGGAGGAGAGGAAGAAATGGGCCTTGGTAGCCTGGGAAACAATTTGCAAACCTAAAAACCACTGAGGTCTTGGACTGGATGATCCTGAAGTGCTAAACAAAGTTTTAGGGGCAAAATTATGGTGAAGATGGATAAAAGATTCAGATGCTCCGTGGGCACGAATTTGGAAAGATGCAATTAATTGGCAAAAGAAGGACCACATAAGGATGTCTGGTATCATAAAAGGCTCCCACATCTGGAATAAAGCTTGGGAGAATAGAGGCATAGTTCAAAAGAATAGCTTCTGGGAAATTAGAGTGGGAGACCTGCCATGGTTTTGGGAGGATAAATGGGAACAAGAACCTAAACTGTTAAGAGAGGACTTTGTGGATCTCAAGAATGATACTGACACCAAATGGTTACTAAGGGTAAAATATTTTTGGGATCAGACAAATAGTGAAGGAAAATGGAGAACCTGGAAGAAAATGGAATACAGGGATGAGAGCCCCCTGAAAGCAAAGGCTGATGCGCTAATAGAAATTTTGGATCAAAGAAAAATACTGATATCAGCTAATCATGACCAACTTAAATGGGGCAATAACAATGAAGGCACCTTTAACCTTAAAGAGGAAAACTGCTTAGCCCTCGAGCTTCATTCTACAGAACTGGATGGGGTTTGGAAGAATCTCTGGAAGAACCAAGGATGGATGAAAACCAAACTATTCATGTGGCTGGTACATCATAAGAAAATTCTGACTTGGGAGACCATCCAGAAAAGAGGTGTTTTAGGCCCATCCAGATGCCAGCTATGTGAGGCACAAGAGGAGACAATGGAGCACCTCCTCAACACCTGCATATTTACCTCCACGTTGTGGGATGGCATTGCCTTAATTTTCAGGCAAACAGACAGGGACATAGGAAGCATTACCAATACCCTTAGCAACTGGAGAAGAAACTTCTCTGATTATGAAATGATAAACAGAGCTTGGGCTTTAACTCCAAGCTTCCTAATATGGAATGCTTGGAAAGAGCGCCACAGCAGAAGCTTCAGAAATAAAAAAAAGTTCCTCCCAGAGCATCATGGAACAGATCTTAGGATAAATTAAGGATACGGTTGGGACTTTAGTGCAAACATCCCCTAAAAATCTCCCTTAAAATGTTGATATGCAGATACTTCCTCAGTTGGGTATGCAGGGGCTTATTCCTTAGGGCAAGAACAAGATGGTAAAGCAACCAGTCACTAGCATCCTCCCCCTCAGGGATTTATAAAATGTAACATAGATGGGGCCTCAAAAGGAAATCGAGTATAGCTGGTTATGGTGGTGTGTTAAGGGATAAAAAGGGTTGCATACAATACAGTTTTCATTTCAATTTGGGAAGAGCCACAAAAAATATGCCAGAGCTAATGGCACTTGAGCAATGTTTAGAAATCCTAAAGCACGAAATCTTCACAATATCATAATTGAAGCTGATTTTGAGCTGATCATCAATTTGGTCAAGAGAATCTGTTATGGTTCGGCTCCGGAAAAGGTCTCGAGACACTGGAGGCTGCTTCAAGTATATCAAGAATTCATCTCCACCTTCAGAACATGAGAACCTTAAGTTTCACACATGTGCAAAGATCGACCAATAAATTGGTGGACATACTTGCTAATAAAGGGCCTCTTTGCACTAAAAGTAACAATAAATATAGATGGAAAGAGCTTCCACATGGCAGATTAAGGGATGATTGTCTTAGCCAGGTGAATGAGGACCAAGAGATATATCAGCATAGAGATTGTCAACAGTTGTAGAGGCTGGGTTTAGTCGATACACATTTAATATGTAGTGGTTGTCCAGAGGTAATTTTGAAAATGGTATGCAGGCCATTGTTAGCTTTTTCAGCCCGGAACAGCTCAGACATAGAGTTCTTCAGTGGAAGTTTCTCGGAAGCTTGCGGATTTTTACTAAACTTTGTCCTAACACAGATCATCTCAGTTTTGCTCTGTGGGAAGAGGGGATGAAGAGCCTTCAGTTATAAGGTACAGCAGAGTCCCACCATAGGTACATAATTGTTGGCAATGGTTACAATGGACCAGCGTGGTTGGTCTACATGTTTTCGGGTGCTCGGACAGTGGGGGTTCTATTCATAAGGACACTCCTCTCATCTGTTGGATCAAGCGACTAAGGATCAAGGGTGGAGAGTCAAATTGTAGTTCGATGGGTTCAGGCCAGAGTCTTTGCTTCCTTAGTGGACTCAGAACTTTCCCCATAACAACCTGTTGTGTCAATATCGCCCTCAAGATGGTTTACAGATTATCGGAAGCTCTCAACATTGGGAGTGGTTTCACTGATTTGAGCCCAATGCCACTCAACACACAACACATGGCTATAGTAGGAGAGATAATATCGCCCTCATTGGACGGGTATTCTCTCGGCTTCTTATCCATCCAATATGTTCCCCAACTGTGGGATTTGGCGAGGCGGATCAACGGCCCTGATGCATCATGCAGGTTGGTGGGTCCATGTCTGAGGCATGTCTCTCTGTTATCATCCGTGCTTGTCTAGCTTTGTGGCAGACATCTTGGATTTTCGAGTGGGCCACATACGCATTGTTTATTCCCCTTTTGCAGACCCAAAATCTGTATAGTTGGGGGTTTAATTCCTTTTCAAGTCCGGTTACAGTTCCATCTTGTTTGGTTTTCTATCGCTCCGTTGTAACGAATTATAATGCATATGTTTTGTGAAGGACCCTTTGTTAGGGGAGTGTACCCATGGCACAATGGTTTAGCCTTTCGTTAGTTGCCCCATACCCTAGGGGGAAGTTTATTCTTTGTCCCCAGTTTCCTCTGGGTTGGTTGTAATTTATGTAATTAATCCTTTTTGGTTATTTTGAATAGAAGGCACGACTCTTGCACGAGCAAAAAAAAGATATTTGATTTATTGTCATGAAGCTTCCCCTTGCCACCCCTGGCAGTTGGGCCACGGGGTGGCCGGCGAAATTAATTTTTGTTTTTTAAGTTATTTATTGTTTTAAATGTTGTGTTATATTTTTATAACTTTTTATTTTTATTTTTTAATTTGGATTTTATTTTATTTTACTCTTTTTTTTTTTCTTTTTTTTTAAATTTTACATGGTATGGTTAACTTTTTTTTACATTTTATAGTTTTTTTTTTTATGTCATTTCTATATATTTTTTTATATTTGATTTTTTTTTGTCATGTTTTTTATGTTTTATTACTTGTTATTATTTAAAAAAAAAAAATTCAATATTTGAATTTTTGTTTTCTTATGTGTGTGTGTGTGTGTGTGTATATAATTTTTTTTTTTTTTTGCGGGGTCCGGGTCGATGCTTTTCTGGCAAACCGATCCCATTATGTGGAATTTAATAGTTAATTTTAAATTTTTTCATTATAACGAATCGAGTTTGCCCCATAATCTGTGAATTTCATTGTTGGTCTCTAAGTTTTCACTACAATGGGTTGAGCTCACCTACAATACGTCTCAATTTGATAGTTGATTTTCAAATGTTATTTGCAATGTATCAAGTTGTCTTAGTCTAAGATTTTAAAATCACTATACATTTAGCATTTTAAAAGAATTACTCTTGGTATAATAACTCTATCATTCAGGTGCTCATTTTTAAAAAAAATTTAGTCATAAAATTTTTCCATAATGTCATGCTTGAAATGTTTTGAAAACTTAAGATTGTTTTGTAGTCATAATCTTTGGTTTTAATTCCATGGTTGAAAATTTTTCAAGATTTTAATGTTTTTCTAAAACGTGATATTTTATCTTTAATGTTATGGTTGAAAACAGTTATAAGTATTTTTTATTAGCTCCATGCTTGAAAATTGTTTGAATTTTAAAGTTTTTCAAAGAAGTGATATTTTAAATTTAATGTAATGCTTAAAAATCGTTGGAATTTTAAGGTTTTTCAAAGACGTGATATTTTATCTTTAATGTCATTCTTAAAAATCATTGAAAATTTAAAGTTTTTAAGAGTCGTGATATTTTATTTTTAATGTCATTATTAAAAATGTACCCTGAAAAAAAGACGTTATTTTGGCATAAACACTTTTTGATTTCAAGGTGTTTTTTGCACCAAACAAAATGAATTTTATTGTTATTTTTAAAAAATATTGAAAATTTATTTTGAAAAAAAAATGGTGATGCAGAACCATCACTTTTTATTTTTGGGTTGTTTTTTCATGTTTTTTTGGGGGTTTTGGGCTCGAGTACTTGTTTTGAGGTAATATTTCATGTTTGATCGGTAACTATTCTGTCCTCAGTAAACCTATAATTAAATCCATGGAAATGACCTCCCATTTCCACTTTGGAATCGGAATCAGTTGTACTAACCCACTTGGATGATTACACTCTGCTTTCACCTGCTGACAATGTAAGCATCTAGACATAAACTCTACCCCTTCCTTCTTCTGATTTGGCCAATGATAAGACTTATTCACCGCTGTCAATGTGTTTTGGTATCCTGGGTGACCTAAATATGGTTTTCCATGAAATTATCACAAGATAGTCTTCTTGAGTTCACTATCATTCAACACATAGATCTTGTCCCTAAATTTGACCAAACTATCTGTTGTAAGATGATAGCCCACATCCTTCCCATGTATACCCTACTAAAACCTATGCATAAGATCCATGTACCTGTCATCCTGTTGTCCTTCCTGTAAAATATGATCCTATAAGTCTGTCCCATAAGAACTCATAGTTGTTATATGATTCGCCTGCACTCTCTTGCTAAGAGCATTTGCAAACTTGTTTTCCTTTCCCTTAGTGTAGCATATCTCAAAGTCAAACTCGCTAATCATGGCCAACCATCTAGCTTGTCTGACATTAAAATTTGGTTGGTCAAACAGATACCTCAATCCATAGAAATCACTAATCAGTACAAACCTCCTGCCAAGAAGATAGTGTCTCCACATCTTCAATGCCCAGATGATCACTACCAAATCAAGATGATGTGTCCGATAATTGTTCTCATGCTCATTCAGTATCCCTTACTCATAGCATACTACATGTCCTTCCTACATAAGGACTCCAACAAGTCCTATCTTGCAGGCATCTGTACACACCACAAACTCTTTGACTGGATCTCCAATATTTAGCACTGGAGCATTTTTCAACAACTTATTCAGTTGCTCAAAACTTGTTGCACATTCCTCTATAAATTCAAATTTCTTACCTTACCTCTAGAGTGACGTAATAAGATATGTAATCTGAGAGAAATTCTTGATGAACCTCCTATAATAACCTGTTAGCCCCATAAATGATCTTACTTCATCCAAATTTCTAGGAACTGCCCACTCCATGGTAGTTGTTATCCTCTCTGCATCTACCGCTATACCTTCCTTGGAAACAATGTGTCCCAGGTAATGTAACTTTATCTAAAAGAAAATGCATTTACTGAGCTTAGCATACAACTGACGCTCCCTTAACAATCGTGACATTGTTGGTAAGTGTTCAGCATGCTCTTCCTCATTCTTAGAGCATAAATCCTTAACAAGTATAAGTTTCTTCTCAAGATCGGATGGGAACCTTGTGAGAAGAACAATATCGTCAACGTAGAGAAGAAGGATGATGACTATCCCAGCTAAAATCGTGCCAACACATCCTACTTCCTCTAAACAACCTCCTCGCTTGTCGATGTAAATGCCAAATAGGGTAGGGGAGAGGGAGAAACCTTGTTTAACTCTGATATTACACTTAATATCTTTCGACCACTCCTCATTACTCTTTAACTTGGCAATTACATTCTCGTATAACCTTATAGCGGCAACTATCAACTCAAAAGGAACCCTTAGCTCTCTTAATCTGTTCCAAAGGTTGTTTCTAGGAACCGTATCGAAAGACTTTCTAAAGTCCACATAGCTACAAAAGAGATTGGATTTATCATTGTGGCATTCCTCCACAATGATCCTAAGCATAACAAGTTGGTATGTTGTTGGGTGCTACTTTCTAAAACCCGCTTGGCCTTTAGCCCGCTTACCTTCACTTTCAAGTCATATGCTCAACTTCCTTTCCAGAATAATACTATATAACTTGGCTAGGAGAGGGCTGATCATAATTTTCCTATAATTAGAGGGGTTATTTTATCCCCACTTTTAAAAATAGGGATAATGAGGCTTTGAGTCCATGGTTTAGGGAACCCTTGCTTGAATGCTTGATTGAAAACCTTGTGAATGTGGGGGATGAGGATAGGACCTCTAATTTTTAAGATTTCCACCTGGTAACCTTCAATGTCCATAGCTTTCCCATTAGCCAAACGATTAACCCCAAATCATTGTCTTCTAATGAGAAAACTATTTACATAGATATTGATTAATTTAAGTCCATCCATCTTTAATTTTCATAAAGACTTTTGAGAAATATCTTTTACATTCCATAAATAATAAACTTATTCCATGTTTTGAAACGTTTATTTATAAACTCCTCCGTAATGGGTCACATAAATAAAATTTTTAATGTCCTTATACGTTTTAGATATTTAAAAATATATTTATTTCTTTTTCCATAAAATTTATAATTTTTAATATAATTAATTTTTTATTATCACAAAAAAAATATTTATTTAATAATAATTTATTGCATTATAAATAATTAAAAATTAAATATATAATTAAATTTTACACTATATATTAAAAATATATCAGATTTTTAACCTTTTTAGAATTTTTTCGAGAAGGATTTTTGGGGAAATCACATTATAATACTTTTGTCGATGCTTTTTAAACCAACGAGCATGGTTCACCATCAGGTCAAGTTGAAGAATCAGATCATGGCTACATTTTAAATAGGGAGAGCATATCTTGCAACGACTATATTTGATTAGGAAATGACAATATTGCATTGGGCAATTTGACTGAAAATGGCTAAATTTGACTGGTCAACCTCATTGGACCGAGGGAAAGGGACAGGAAAAGTTACTTTTGTTAGGAGTCGTCTACCGAGGCGGAGGAATTGCCTGGACGACCAAAAGTGGCCGAAATGGGCAAAAAAAATTCAAAAAATCTTGTAGAGGCACTGTTTGAATCGTGTTTTTGATGGTGGAAATGGATTCAGCACCGGCCCCATCAAAAACATCTAGGACACCTAAGATTTTGAAGTTTAACAACTATAACTTGGATTTACACAAATCATAGCCAGATTTTATCTAAATATCACCGGAATTTCCATAGCTTTCTGGGCAACTCCTCCGCCTCGTTAAACTACGCGTTTTTGTTATAATTATTACCAAAATTTTTGTTATATTTATTACCATCACTTGAATAAAGGTTAAGTATGTATTTGATAATCAAGAGAATAAAGCAATTAGTCATTACTAGGCCTTTTCTCTAATTCTAATTATATAAATAAATGGTTACTTAATTATTATGAAAGTTAGTTTTTGTTATATTTATTACCAAAAAATGTAATCTCTGAATCAAACATTAATCATTAATAACCTTAAATCATTAATATGGAATGATAAATAAATATATATGTATATCATGAATTAACTATATATATATATATAATTATAAAATCAAAAACCTTAAATGATTAATATAATATGGAATAATATGTAAATATATATATTTCAGAATTAAATATAAATATATAAATAAATAGTTAATTAGTTATTATGCAAGTTAATTTCTTGTATATTATTATCATAAACAAAAATTGTAAAACTTAACTCCCAAAACCCTAACCTATTAATAGACCTCTCTAAAATAAAAAGATAAATCAGTCATATATATATATATATATATATATATATATATATATATATATATATATATATATATATATATTAAACCTAATAAGTTAAATAATGAACCATTAATTAAGATTAAGGAATTTAAAAGTATGAGAAGAGGCAAATTCCTTAAAATCCTGGAAGAAGAATAAGGCTGGTTAATTCATACTATATAAAAAAAGAGAGAATCAATGGTTAATATCAATATTTAAAAACAAGAAATATTCATAATTCATTTCTTCATACAATAAGATTAATAAAATATTACCACATCAAGCATCCATTTTTACAAATATCCATTTTTACTTGCTTAATGGTATCGAGAGGTCCATTATCGAGAGGTGGTACAGTGATGTGTGGTTTGACAGGTAGACTTGGTACAGTGATGTGTGGTTTGACAATAAGTCTACCTGGGTGAAGCCTAGGAGACTGTAATTCAAATCTCATTGACTACACTGACCTGGGTGAAGCCTCGCAGACTGTAGTTCAAATCTCATTGAGTACACTGACCTGCTGTGGTGATAGGATTCCCGGATTCCCCAACCCCCTAAAGGGGCAGATTCCCCAATCCCATCTAGACCTCGAGAGGTGCATCACCGGTGATTAATAAAGTGAGACTCCATATCAAAGAGCATTTCTATATTACAATTTTCAAAGGAATTTTTTCTTTCTATTGATGTGGGAGATTTGAATGTATAAGTTTTGTAATAAACTTTCTATTCTAGAACTGTATTTGTTGAGTGTAAATTTTTGTTTTTTATTATAGAAAGTTAAATAAATAATTTATTTATTATAAAATTGAAAATTAAAAATTTATCATAAAAATAAATATTTATCTTTTCATTCCTTCCCAATCATTACAAATCATCTTATACTATATATGATTATATTATTTTAAAATTTATTATTTGAGAATTTTAAATTGGTAATAAAATTAATATTATTCTTTTATATATATAAACATTTCAATATACAATAATTAAATATATTATTAAAATATCAATATCCATTAAAAAAGCATGAATAATCCCACCCATCTAATCCAAAAAAAAGCATGAATAATCCCACCCATCTGATCCCAAAAAAAACAATATCCTTCGACATCTCATCCATAAAAAAAAAACATTATCTTTTTGCACCTTTGTCGCATGCTGGTCATACACGGCGTTGAATATGATAATAAAAACCATTGGCTATATCCATGGATCACCATGTATGGTTTTCCTTTTCATGATTTTGTCTCATATCAAGGATCACGCTCAAACTTCACATTTTATATGATTTGCCCTTTTATTTTTATTGAGTTGAAGATAGAGGTGAGAGCAAATTTCATCAACGAAATAAACAACTAACTACGTGCAATAATTTGGTCTTTCTTTTTCTCTGTTATTAATTTATATAAAACACAATTTGTTTTTGTGGTTTTTTTTAAACGAGGAGAAGTATGTAAGAGACACTGTATTGATGTGAGTCTTTTACTATGAAGATATGATTAGATCTAAGAATGTTTTTGTGGTTTTTTTTAAACCAGGAGAAGTATGTAAGAGACACTGTATTGATGTGAGTCTTTTACTATGAAGATATGATTAGATTTAAAAATGATTCTCTAAAGAGGGAAGGGGGAAGGGTCATTTAACTATTAGGTGATTTAAAAGTAACCATAATAAAATATAATATTATTTAAAACATCGTTGAAATATAGAGTTTATAATTTAGTAAACAAAACATATATACATGTTTAATAATTAGAGTGATCTTAATCACAACTTCCAATTTAGGTCCATTCTTTAGATCCCTTGGATGTTTTCCTTATCAAGAGGGGAATACGAAGATGTTGTTGAATTCTTTCCATTTTGTAGTCTAAGTCCCTCAAATGTCGTTGTAGGTGATCCACGAAGTGGAGAATATCAGTTCAGTGCTCATGTCTCTCCAAGAGTGTGCGACCCAAAAGAAATTCTATTTGCCAATAAAGATCCATTGTTTTCATGTATTGGTTGAAGCAACCTCTCGTGTAACCCATGTAAGTGATCCAAGGGACACATTCTGTGAGGACCTTCATGTTAGGGAGGGGTTGTCTCTACATAGCAGCTTCTCCTTCTGCATGTGCGAGTTCATCCTAAAGATGACCCAGAATGAATTCATGACAGCTCGATGCAAAGTCCTCCAGTTGGTGGTGCAAGCGAGTGTTGCCCCTATGGGCCCGCTCTTGGTAGTACATGACACCCCTCTGAATTCGGGCCCTTTGATGAAACATGGGGAATAATATAGAGGGACAATAAAACACAAGCAATAGCGAGAGAGGGTATAGAAAGATGAGAGGACACAAAAGGAGCCATGTCAGGCAAGGAGCCACGTTCGAGTAGGAGAGAAAATAAGTACCATATAAGGGAAGGGGATAAGAATGTAGCCCAACTAAGAAGATGGCCACCAAAAGATAGCCGCGGAGAAATTTACAACTATCAAACATTAAAACCACAACTTGAGTTAGAAAAATTTCGACAACAATGGAGAGAGGAGGCAAAACATGAACAAAGGGAGGTCCCAAGTAAGTTGCCTCAAGAAGAAGCCATGAAAAACAACCAGAATGGCAGAGGGAAGAGGGACCAGAGGGGAAGGCTCGAGACTGGAAAACGAGGACAAGGAAGTGGTAAGAACACATCATTGCGCTGCCCTTTGACCTACACATATGTTTGAACCACAATGGATAACAAATTAGAGTAAGAATTCATTACTAGTTCTAAAACGACACTCCCAAGAGGGATTGACACACATCACGAGTAAGAATTTTGGCCTTGCTATCAGAATACTAGATGTGAAATCTGTGATCTAGTCTCACTAGATATCCCATCTTCGAAATTCCACCTTAGCCAGAGACTGTCCAAGTTAATTAAACCCTAGAGAGCTCTCTCCACTAAGACCAAATCTTCTAAAAGTGGACCAAATCTCTCCACTAAGACCAAATCTTCTAAAAGTGGACCAAAAACGTACATGCCACTGTCCAAGTTAATCAAACTCTAGAGAGCTCTCTGCACTAAGACCAAATTTGTTAAGACGTGCATGCCAATTGCCATGGTTACAAGGTTAACGCACATTATCTCCTCAAACGTGAGGCTCCAACAATCACTCAAACCAAATGCTAACTAACCCAAATCCATTAAGCAACTTCACTTAGAATGAAAAAACTTAATGACCATCCTCTTGGCTTAGACCATTAACATTAAAACATTATCGGCAACGTGCTACCACATCTGCAGTGGATTGAACAGATGGGAGGGGGTAGCTCGTCCCCCTCCTCGTAAATCACCCCACCCGGATGTTGCTGTTGAGAATTATTATTATGCAACCACAATTAAGTGGCCCAATGCTGACCGAACAATGGGCCTACCGTGGAATAATTTATACTCCGAGCAAGCAATTTGTATTGGAATGTGGTTTTAAATATTCAAAATCCATCTGCTTCTGCGGCGAGCTTTCCTCTTACCTCAGATGGCTGAAGATCCTTATAGTTGTGGTATACCCGGCGCTCCTATAAATGATGTTGAACTCCCTGTTCCGTGAGATAGTATAACCATTTAATTATCCAGTACTGTGATGTGTATTGGTCCTCAGTTGCTTTTTTAGCAATGGAAAGTAAGTGTGAAGAAAGTGTTCTTGTTCTCAGCGACGGTATTCAAAAGGTGGGCATCGGCTGCATTGACGAAGGGTGTGTCCTGCCCGTCAAAACGGCTGGTAAAGTCATCAGTTGCCAAGGTATAGTTTTGGTCCCATGTTTAAGCTATCTCCATTTTATACTTGTTTCTATTCTCTTCAAAATTCCATCTTAACCCCGGCATTGTCCAAGTTAATCCAACCCTATGGAGGTGTCCACTAAAACCAAATATATTGAAAGTGAACCAAATCTGTTAAAAGATGCATGCCAATTCCCATGGTTAAAAGCTTAACGCGCATTACCTCCTCATGCTTGATGCTCCGACAATCACTCAAACCAAAGGCTAATCAACGCGAACCCATTAAGCAAGTTCACTTAGAATGACAAACCTTAATGACCATCCTCTTGCCTTAGTACATTAGCATTAAAACATTATCTGGAAACACAGGTCTTCGGTCCATTGAACAGGTGGTAGCCCGTCCCCCTCCTCGTAAGTCAACCGATCCGGGTGTTGCTGTTGTAAATTATTATTATGCAACCATAATTAAATAAAAAAATTAGTGGCCTAATGCTGACCGAACCATGCGCCTATTGTGGAATAATTTATACGCGGAGCAAGCAATTTGTATTGGAATGTGGTTTTAAATATTCAAAATCCATCGGCTTCTGCGGCGAGCTTTCCTCTTACCTCACATGGCTGAAGAACCTTCCAGTTGTGTTATACCCGACGCTGCTATAATTATAAATGAGGTTGAACGCCCTGTTGGGTGAGAGTAGTATAGCCACTTAATTATTCAGTACTGTCATGTGTATTGGTCCTCTCAGTTGCCATGGAAACTAAGCGTGAAGAAAGTGTTCGTCTTCTCAGCGATGGGATTCAAAAGGTGGGCACCGGCTGCATTGACGAAGGTTGTGTCCTGCCCGTCAAAACGGCTGGTAAAGTCATCAGTTGCCGAGGTATAGTTTTGGTCCCATGTTTAACCCATCTCCACTCTCTATTCTCTTCCTATACATTTCAAATAAACTCTAATGTCGTTGAGATTCACTTGTGTCATGTTTTGCCTGATAAACAGCTGCAGTAGCATGGGGGCCGAGGCAGCCACTTGTTATAGAGGAAGTGCAGGTGGATCCTCCCCAGTATATGGAAGTCCGTATCAAAATCACCCACACCTCGCTCTGCCATACTGATATTACCGTCTGGATGGGCGCGGTAATATATAACTTCGTTTTCTAGCTTGTTATATTCATCTACTATATTCACATGGTAAATTAGTTTTTTGATGGTACTCAACAAGCAATTTTTTTCCTTTTCATAAGTGTAAATTTGGTGATTTTGTCGTATAAATGTATAAGCTAGTTTATTTTTTATTTATATGTTTTGTTTTATCAAACAGATTCATTTATCTGCATGGATAGCAAAGAGTCGGAAAATCATACTTTCAAACCTTAGCTGTAGAATAATGATACAGAATTAAAAGTGAATAAACTCTTTTATGGGTATAAATTTTTGAGAATAAGTGTCAATGATGGAAACTTCAATTTACAGGATGTAAGCTTTAATTTACTGGATAAATTGGTATTGTTTTAAAAAATCAAATTCATGATTTCTTCGCATAATACGCTTATGTTTACAGGACGAAAATATGGAAGCGTTTCCCCGCATATTCGGACACGAGGGTGCTGGGTGAGTTCTCATTATGGGAATTTTTATGGGGATTGTAGATTTTAGTAATATCTCGAAATTTAATGGGCAGGAGAGGGTCAAAATAATTATTGACTTAGGTTTAGTTAGATTTTCTGAGAGGGTCAAAATAATTATTGGCTTAAGTGTTTTAGTTAGATTTTTTGGAATTTTTTAGTGTTGGATGATCTAAAATATTGATGATGTGAAATCTTGATTTGTGTTATTTACATTAGTTTTTTAATTGTATATATAGATTCAGCACCCTGAAATTTTTAGGGCATTTCGATTGTGGAAGGATTATCCATCAAACTTGTGATTTCAATAAACTCCTACCAGATTTTAGAGAAATTATACTAGAAAAACTAATAGAAAATGTTTCCAAAAAATATCACTAAAAACAACTAAATTATTATTGACATTACTAATGACCCTTATATTCTTGGGGATATTTGTTTGACCATTTTCCTGATCCTCAGATTTTGATATATTTCTGTAATAAATATAATTAAACATTTCATTATCATGTTTTTCTTTATAATCATGTATTTTTGACATTTTATTTTTATTATAAATTTTGAGAATATTTACAAATCCAATAAACAATAAAGAAAAAAATTTAATTAATTGAGCTTGCTCCTAATCATTTGATTATTTATTTAATTAATTGAGCTTGCTCCTAATTAATTTCTGATTATTTTGTTGATTACAGGATAGTAGAGAGCGTAGGAGAAGGCGTGAGAGATATTAAAGAGGGAGACCATGTAATCCCGTTGTTCACAGGGGAGTGTGGCGATTGTGTGTGCTGTAAATCCAAGAAGACCAATCTGTGCAAGAAATTCCGTATTGAGTTGGAAAGAAACGTGATGAGAAACGATCAAAAAACGCGTTTCTCGATTATGGGAAAGCCTGTTTTCCATTTCATGTCGACTTCCACATTTAGTGAGTACACAGTCGTTGATTATGCATGCGTTGCCAAAATAAATCCAGAGGCACCTTTGGATAAAGCATGCCTGCTCGGCTGCGGCGTGACCACAGGTATATTTACTCTTGATGCTTGTTATGCACTTTGACAGTAATATAGTTATCTTTAAATGGAGTGGAGAAACTAAGGTAGAATGACAGATATTTGCGGTGGATATAAATCAGGTGTTGGAGCTGTTTTAAACACAGCGGACGTTGAACCTGGATCAACTGTCGCCATTTTTGGCCTCGGAACTGTTGGCCTTGCTGTCAGTATTCTTTGCCCTAAAATTAGTGTAGTTTTATGCGTTACTTATTGATTTAAGAGATGTATTCATTCTAGATTTGTTAAGTATAAAGGAGGGATAAGTTGAATTTTTTTTTTCCACATTTACATCTAGAATAATTGAATCCCTCCCCGCCCATCGTAAGTTCAAATTTATAATTAAATTAGACTTGCATTGATATGAAAGTCCACCCAACCTGACCAGGAAGGTCTCGCCAATTCCTCGGCTTGCAGGAAAATGATTTATTTGTGGAATTGGATGAATAGGAAGTTGTTTTGTTACGGGGTCTCCAAAATTTGTTTATTGAAAGGAAAAACAAGCATTTGTGATAGGAACAAAAGCAATCATGGTTATGGAACAAAATTTGAAAATACAGATAATTATATTTGAAATAGTGATCATTTTCCGACTGTGAAACTATCTACTTGAGCAAAAATTCTTAATATATATAAAAAGTACTATCAATCTCAGACATTGTCCTAGTTCAAACAATTCTAACCTACATTCTACAATATCACCGAGCACTGGACCTCCTCTACCTTTAACCTCTAAATTTGTCATTCAAAATTATTATGGATAATTTGAATTAGTGAACGTAAGGTCATTGTTCATTTTTGTTATACTACCACTTTTGACATTTCATTCAAAGTCAATTACGTATTAAAAAAAATGAAAAAAATTATGTGAACGCCAAATTCCAGGGCTGCCTGTATATCAGGCATGTTGTTTTAAATTTTGAAACTTGATTCTGGAATCCAACTTGTATACCAGTTATTGTAATATTAAATATTTCAAGATGAAAATTTTGTTAATCAATTTTACTCATATTCAATAGGTTGTAGCATGATTCATTATATTTATTCGTAAGTCAACTACTTTAAATTATAATCATAGATTAATTTGTGTAAAGTGAATTAATATAGTCATTTATACTTAACAACCTATTTCACCATTATTTAACATTGTTAGTAATTAATTTACCATGTTTCATAAAACTTAAATCAGGTTAGCCATAATTTACTAAGCTAATTTATACGATTTGACTATTAATAATGTTAGTTAATATTTATCCATGGTTCTCATTTTCCATTTTTCATATGCCCATCAATATCAATATCATTATAAATAGAAAATAATACTTATCCACTTATATTAATCATTTTATTAAAATAATCTTATTATAATAAAACTTATTATAACATTAAATATTTTTAAATTTTTATATATCTATCTATATCATCATAAATAAAAAAATAACACATACACACCTAATTAATCACTTTATTAATATAATTATACTAATACCACAACATTAAATATTACATAACTCAAAAAATATACACCAAAGCTAGCATGATTTAGGCTTCTATAGCCATACCCAATTCAATGATATGGCCAGTGATATAAAAGTCATTGAATTCTCTATACCACTAGCCAATGCAAATATGACAGATTCTATATACCACCAATCCCATTAAATGATATGTAACAGGACAGATAAATTTAAATGCTACATAACAGGATAGATAGTCCATGTTGGAACACCTCAGGACTCCCTGAACATAGCTGAGGCTGCCTTTGGTTGATATTTTTCTCGTTCTTGATGTCACTTCTCACAGTAGCGATCACGCTCTTGCATTCGTTGAATATTAACTACATAAGCCCAAAATGTTCCCAGTGGCTAAAGTTTACGTAATACCTCAATTCGATTAATGGAGATGGAATAAGTCTAAACGCAGTATCAGTAACAGTTTGAACACTGTGTGCAGGTTGCAGAGGGTGCCCGGATGAGAAAAGCCTCCAAGATAATTGGTATAGATATAAATCCAACCAAATTCACCAAAGGTAATTATAGAAATTCTGTGAATGGTAATTGTCGAACTTTTAATATTATGACATCAATTATTATATAAACAACTCTTATTATTATTATTAATTTATTATTGTATAAATAAGAACATGGAATTGAGACAGAAATTCGCATTGACTTGATTTGCGTTGCAGCGAAAGCCTTGGGAGTGACAGACTGCATAAATCCAAAGGACCATAAAAAGCCCATTCAAGAGGTACTTTTATGAATATTATTTTTCCAAAGAAAATTTAATTATGTTCTCCTTAATGCTAAATATAAAACTTTGTGTGATAGATAATAGCAGAGATGACAGATGGAGGTGTGGATTACAGCTTCGAATGCATTGGAAGCACAGAAGTGCTGTATCAGGCCTTCTGGGCTACTAGCGAGGTAATGCAATCCAATTTCCATCGCTCAAATTTCATTGCATTTAATACCGTATTAATATTAACATTAACATGATGGCATTGCATTGCAGCCATTGGGTTTGACGGTGTTAGTGGGGCTGGATGCAAGTCCACGTAAGATAAGCTTTCATCCAATCGAATTATTTACAGGGAGGAGATTAGTGACCACGGTATTTGGCGGTGTCAAGGGGAAGACCCAGTTGCCTGCTCTAGTAGACAAGTATATGTCTAAGGTACAAAACATATTCATTCAAAAAAATTTATGTCATTTGCTAAACTTGATATTGTTTTTTTCATAATTTGTAATTAATGTCTGCTGATCTGAAATCTGGTGAACAAGAGTGTGGGACGGGCATTGCGGATTTCCGGAATATTTTGAGATCCGATGGAGATTTTAGAATATTTAGAGAATCTACAATTGACATAAAAATCTTTTTTTTTTAAGTTCAGGGTGTTTGAATTCTTCAGATTTATCAATTTCTAATTCTAAAACATTTTTAGAACTCTACGATTAAAATAAAAATCGCCATTAATATTAATATCTTTATTTTCTGTTAAATTGGTAATTTCAAACTGCAGTCGACCATTGCCAGAAACCGTTCAGCCAACCAGTCGGAAAGCTCTCGGGCCAGCTTTCCGACGAGGGAATAAACCGGCAAGGAGCTCCGAGAAAATTTGGAGCCGCCACGTGTCATTGCCCTGACGTAACGCAACGTCATCTTCTCGGGGGTTAAAGTCTTGCTGCAAACTGCCCTCCGATATTGTTGTCAGCCGTCCGATGGGGTTCTTCATCCTCCACCGTCGATCTCCGAAGATGCAGTCAGCCCGCATCAAATCAATGTTTACGTGGAGTAAACAAAATTTTGTGCGTTGACCGCCGTAGGAGGAATTAAATGAAATTTATGTGTTTGTCGTAGTTTCAGGTGTATGTCATAAACTTCGTTATGGGCACGTTTTAATATATTAGGTGAGGCCCTTTAATATCGTTATGGGCACACGTTACTTTTTTTTAATATGTTTGCGTATTGTAGTTTTGTTTGAAAAAAAGGGGGTTGACTTCCATGAACGCACAGCAGTGCATAACGCCTGAATGAAAAACGTGGGAGTATATATAAAATATGTATGTAAGTTTTTTTTACAGGTTGTGAAGAAAAATGAAATACAAAAATGGTGGAGCGCAAGCTTGTTGTTGAACTTTGTTTATTTGCAAGATGATTCTTCACAGCAGTGAAAAAGAATGATGGAGCAGTAAAAGAAAAACACACAGCAGTGTGTAAAATGAGAAGAACCAGGTGATGTAATTTTTGGAATAGCAAAAACCATGTGTGGTTTTGCACAGCAGTGCAGAAAGGAAATGGTGGAGCGATTTTTGTAACTCTGTGTAAATTTCTTTTCACAGCAGTAAACTTATGTAAATCCTTTTATTACAGCAGTAAGTTGTTTTTCACACCAGTGAATATAAAAAGGGATTTTACAGTGGTAAATCTTTGCATCAGGTTTTAATGAATAGAAATCTTTTAATGGTGGTGAAATACTCTGTTCCTCAGTGAATTTTTTTTAAGTCTTCTGTGTGCACAAAAGATCCTGGAGCAAAAGAAACAGAGCATTGCCTCTGTGTGTTTGTTTATTTGGTTTTTGGTATTTTCCCCATCAAAAATACCCAACAGTGGTATCAGAGCTGGTTTAGGCTCTTTTTAGGAGACAAAGAAGCTGAAGGGAGAAGGTTGTTGCAGCAGCAAAACTTCTTAGCCAGACAGAAGACTCAGACATCAAAGGACTCAGATATTTCAAAAGTTCTTTTGTGTTGCTGAAGAAGCAGTGATCTGTTTTAAATACACAGACAAGGAATGGCTAGCACAAGCACTGGTATGGGTTTGTTTAACACCCAGCTCCCACAGTTTAATGGGAAGAACTATGACTACTGGTCAATAACTATGACAGCCCTGCTTGCCTCCCAAGACTTATGGGAAATAGTTGAAGATGGCTTTGAAGAACCAGCAGATGAAACTGAGTTCAATGCATTAACTCAAGGAGAGAAGGATCTGCTGAAGAACAATAGGAAGAAAGATTCAAAAGCCCGTGTGTTGTTGTATCTAGCAGTAGACCAGAGTATGTTTCCAAGGTTAGCAGCAGCAAAGACAGCCAATGAAGCATGGCAAACCCTCAAGACAGCCTATCAAGGCATGGAGAGAGTGAAGACAGCAAAGCTACAATTGCTGAGAAAGGATTTTGAGAACTTGAACATGAAGGAGTCAGATAACATTGACTCATTCTTCACTCATGTGATTGGTGTAATCACACAAATGAGAACTCATGGAGAAACCATTGAAGACAGAAGAATTGTGGAGAAAATATTGAGGGTCTTACCCTCAAGGTTTGATGCCATAGTCACCACCATTGAAGAGACAAAGGATCTCTCAAGCTATTCAGTTGATGAGCTGCATGCATCACTGATAACACATGAGCAGAGGTTGAGTAGGAATGAAAACTCATCTCTTGAGCAAGCCTTCAAGACCCAGATGTCCTTTGGAAGAGGCAGAGGTCAAGGCAGAGGAAACAAAAGAGGAAGAGGCAGAAGCCAGAATAGAGGTGGAAGGAACAACTCATCAAATGCACAAGGAAGAGGCAACAATCCAAATCAAAACCAAGGCCAAGGCAGCAGCCAACAAGGAGGACAACATCATGCTCAAGGACAAAGGTATGATAAATCTAATGTTCAATGCTATTATTGCAAAAAATATGGACATTATGCTAGTGATTGTAGAAAGAAACAGCATGATATGAACAGCAGACAAAATGCAAATGTTACAAGAGAAAACAGCAGTCAAGAAAATGTCCTGTTAGCTTGTAACATGGCTGAAACACATAGTGAGGACATATGGTTTTTAGACTCAGGTTGCAGCAACCATATGACCGGAAACATAGCCTTCTTTTCTGCCCTAGATAAAAATGTGAAATCAGAAGTCACACTAGGAACTGATAGTAAAGTGTCTGTTATGGGAAGAGGAGAAATAAAAATACTTTCAAAGCAAGGAGAAAGGAAAACCATAGCAGATGTATACTATGTCCCCGGAATGAGATGTAATCTCTTGAGTATTGGACAGCTTGTCCATAAGGGCTACAATGTTTTCTTTAAAAATGATGTGTGCACCATCATGGACATACCACCCAGCAAAAGATGCATTGCTGAAGTGAAGATGACAAGGAACAGGATGTTCCCTTTGAGGATCAGGGCAGATTTGAAAAACAAAAATGAAATTGCAGCAGTTACCCAAGAGGCCTTCCAAAGCGTGCCAAAGGATGAAAACTGGTTATGGCACTTGAGATTTGGGCATCTAAATTTTGGAGGTCTAAACTTATTGAGCAGAAAAGGAATGGTAAGAGGATTACCATTGATAGAGAAACCGGACAGCCTATGTGAAGGCTGCATTTTGGGAAAACAACATAGAGAAAGTTTTCCATCAGGGAAGAGTATAAGGGCAAAGACACCCTTAGAGATTATCCACTCAGACTTGTGTGGACCAATGCAAGCTCCATCATTAGCAGGCAGCCTATATTTCTTGACATTCATTGATGATTTTACAAGAAAGACTTGGATATATTTCCTCAAGAACAAAAGTGAAGTCTTTGAGAAATTCCAAAACTTCAAAGCATTTGTTGAAAACCAAAGCGGGCTGCACATTAAAGTTTTGAGAACTGATAGAGGAGGTGAATATATCTCCAAGGAATTCCTAAGATTTTGTAGAGAAAATGGAATACATAAACAGTTTACAGCAAGGTACACTCCACAGCAAAATGGAGTTGCTGAAAGGAAGAACAGAACCATCATGGAGATGGCAAGGAGCATGTTGAAGGCAAAGCATTTGCCAAATGAGTATTGGGCTGAAGCTGTACATTGTGCAGTTTATATATTGAACAGGTGTCCTACAAAAGCAGTCATGAACAAAGTGCCAGAAGAGGCATGGAGTGGGAGAAAGCAAGGAGTCACCCACATGAGAGTTTTTGGGTGTGTGGCCTATGCACACATTCCGGATCAGCTAAGGAGGATGTTGGACAGCAAAGGGGAGAAATGCATCTTCATTGGATACAGTGATGAATCCAAAGCCTACAGGCTGTACATTCCATCTACCAAGAAGTTCTTTGTCAGCAGGGATGTTCAATTCATTGAAGAGGAAGCTTGGGATGGAAGCATAGAGAAAACAGTGAATGTCAAAAACTGTTTGTCTCACGATGAAGATGAAGAGGAGGTGGCTGAAATGAATCCCCAAACAGCAGCACCAACACAAGGACAGCAAGGGACACCATTGAGGATCAATGAGAGTGCTTCTCCAAGCACACCACAAGGAGGAAATTCAAGTGCATCTTCAAGCACTTGCACACCAAGTGAACGAGGTAAGAAGTTTAGAAATCTAAGTGAAATTTATGAAGAAGGAATGAATTCCTTATTTGCCTTGTATTGTCATGTTGATGATCCTATTCATTTTGAACAAGCCATTAAAGATAAGAAATGGATAGAAGCTATGGATGAGGAGATGAATGCCATAGAGAGAAACAAAACATGGGATTTGGTTGAGTTACCAAAAGGCAAAGAAGTCATTGGTGTGAAATGGGTCTACAAGACCAAAAGCAATGCTGAAGGCAAGATTGAAAGGCACAAGGCAAGGGGTTGTCAAAGGCTACAAGCAGCAGTATGGGAGAGATTATGAGGAGACTTTCGCCCCGGTTGCAAGAATGGAAACCGTGAGAGCAGTGCTGTCCATAGCAGCTCAAAACAAATGGAAAGTCTACCAAATGGACGTGAAGTCAGCATTCCTAAATGGAGTGTTAATGGAAGAGGTCTATGTGGAACAACCTCTTGGATATGAGAAGAAAGGTGAAGAGCACAAAGTGTGCAAATTGAAGAAAGCTCTTTATGGGCTGAAGCAAGCGCCAAGAGCATGGTACAGCAGGATAGATTCATATCTATTGGATAATGAATTTGACAAATGTGAAGGAGAACCCACAGTCTACATCAAAGAAAAGGATGGTAAGATTTTGATTGTGGTCTTATATGTTGATGATGTTATTTTCACAGGTAATGATGATCAGCTCATTAAAAATTTTAAATCAGTCATGAAGGATGAATTTGAAATGACTGACATGGGTTTCTTGAGATACTTCTTAGGCATAGAAGTAGATCAAAATGAAAAAGGAATTTTTATATCTCAAGCAAGATATGTAAATCAAATTTTGAGCAGATTTAAGATGGAAGAATGCAAGGCAGCCATCACTCCCACAGTGATGGGATTAAAGCTCAGCAGAGAGGACAGCAGCAAGGATTTTGATCCTAGTTTGTATAAAAGTATTGTGGGTAGCCTTATGTATTTAACAGCTACTAGGCCTGATTTAATGTATGCTGTTAGTTTAATTTCCAGGTTCATGGAGAGGCCAAAGGAGGCACATTGGCAGGCAGCAAAGAGAATTTTGAGGTATGTCAAAGGCACCAAAATGTTTGGAATTTTATATCATGCCTCAGAACATTCAGATTTGGTTGGATACACAGACAGCGATTGGGCTGGAAGTGTAGATGATCGGAAGAGCACTTCCGGTTATGTTTTTAATATGGGTTCAGGAGCCATTTCATGGGCTTCTAAGAAGCAGTCCATTGTAGCATTGTCTACAGCAGAGGCTGAATATGTGGCAGCTACAGCAGCAGCATGTCAAGCAGTGTGGATGAGAAGAATGTTGAGAAGCTTAGGCCAAGAGCAGGCAAAAGCGACAGTGATTTTTTGTGACAATAGTTCAGCTATTGCTTTGTCAAAGAATTCAGTGTTTCATAAGAGAACGAAACACATTGATACAAGGTTTCACTACATCAGAGAATTGGTGAACAATGGAGAAATTGTCTTGGAACATTGCAGGACTCAAGAACAGGTTGCGGACATCTTGACAAAGCCGCTGGATCAGAAGAGCTTTGAATTTTTGAGAAAGTGTCTGTGTATGACTGAATGCCCAGCTGTTGAAATTAAAGGGGAGTGTTAAATTGGTAATTTCAAACTGCAGTCGACCATTGCCAGAAACCGTTCAGCCAACCAGTCGGAAAGCTCTCGGGCCAGCTTTCCGACGAGGGAATAAACCGGCAAGGAGCTCCGAGAAAATTTGGAGCCGCCACGTGTCATTGCCCTGACGTAACGCAACGTCATCTTCTCGGGGGTTAAAGTCTTGCTGCAAACTGCCCTCCGATATTGTTGTCAGCCGTCCGATGGGGTTCTTCATCCTCCACCGTCGATCTCCGAAGATGCAGTCAGCCCGCATCAAATCAATGTTTACGTGGAGTAAACAAAATTTTGTGCGTTGACCGCCGTAGGAGGAATTAAATGAAATTTATGTGTTTGTCGTAGTTTCAGGTGTATGTCATAAACTTCGTTATGGGCACGTTTTAATATATTAGGTGAGGCCCTTTAATATCGTTATGGGCACACGTTACTTTTTTTTAATATGTTTGCGTATTGTAGTTTTGTTTGAAAAAAAGGGGGTTGACTTCCATGAACGCACAGCAGTGCATAACGCCTGAATGAAAAACGTGGGAGTATATATAAAATATGTATGTAAGTTTTTTTTACAGGTTGTGAAGAAAAATGAAATACAAAAATGGTGGAGCGCAAGCTTGTTGTTGAACTTTGTTTATTTGCAAGATGATTCTTCACAGCAGTGAAAAAGAATGATGGAGCAGTAAAAGAAAAACACACAGCAGTGTGTAAAATGAGAAGAACCAGGTGATGTAATTTTTGGAATAGCAAAAACCATGTGTGGTTTTGCACAGCAGTGCAGAAAGGAAATGGTGGAGCGATTTTTGTAACTCTGTGTAAATTTCTTTTCACAGCAGTAAACTTATGTAAATCCTTTTATTACAGCAGTAAGTTGTTTTTCACACCAGTGAATATAAAAAGGGATTTTACAGTGGTAAATCTTTGCATCAGGTTTTAATGAATAGAAATCTTTTAATGGTGGTGAAATACTCTGTTCCTCAGTGAATTTTTTTTTAAGTCTTCTGTGTGCACAAAAGATCCTGGAGCAAAAGAAACAGAGCATTGCCTCTGTGTGTTTGTTTATTTGGTTTTTGGTATTTTCCCCATCAAAAATACCCGACATTTTCTGCATATATTTATACATTTTGATGGCAGGAAATCAGAGTTGAAGAATATATTACACATGAACTACCCTTTTCGGAGATCAACAAAGCATTTGATTTGTTGTTGGAGGGGAAGTGCTTGAGATGTGTTCTCCACCTGTAGCTGAAATTAACAGTCAGTTGATGATATCGTCCATCGTTATTCAATGCGTTCTCTCATCTGGATGCTATATGAATGTTGTCACCAGGGCCACTTCACATGAGGAAGTGTAATTGTCTGACAAAATAAATAAACAACCATGTACTCGAGCATCTTTTTATCTTGTAGCATCTTTTTATCTAAGAAAATAACATTATGTAATGTAATATTTAAGCTCATTTTCTCATAAGTAACTGTTAATATATTACTAAAATCACGGGGACTACCATTCAAATCATAAATGTACAAGTTTGGATTCTGCCGACTCAAACTACACATCAATTTTCCGTCGTCGGGAGTTGTTTTTTTTCTTTGTAATTGTAATTTGATATTACATTTTTTTTAATTAATTTAAAATATATAAATAAATTTAATATTTCAAAACCATCAATAAAATGTCAAATTTTACAAATTATAACTGTTTAATTAAAAAAACATATATATTATAAGTTGAACTACACTTTTCTCTTCTATAAATTCTTATAAAACTACTACTCATTTTGGTACCACTGCTGTCTTCGGCTAATTTTGACAGTATAGATCACGGTCTTGCGATGAAGATGGAATAAGTCCAAACACAATATCAGTCACATGTTAAAGCATATTAATGTTATTACTTGTTTTTCTAAATCATGTAAATTCCCAGCTTATATATGGAAAAGAATAATGAAGAACTGTTGCAAGAAAATGAAGCTATTAGTAAAACTGGGATGAACTGGAGGTTGCTTTGTTACAAGCTGTGCAATATTTGTTTGTTGAAGACAAAATGTGATAATAATATTTGTTTATTGAAGCCAAAATGTTATAGTACGAAATTTAATTATAATTATAAAACAAAATTTGAAAATACAAATACTCATATTTAAAACATGACTATTTGGTTATTGTGAAATAATCTATTTATTTATGGAAGAAAAATTTATATATATGAATTGCTTTTAGTATGATTTTATAGATTTACAACAAATTAAACTTAAAGAAACTTTCTAAAAATCTAGTTAAAAGCAACTCGTTCTACGACATAAGTGTACACTAACATCTGCCATTCGAAATTAAAATTATTGTATGTAAATTCATTTTCTGTTTCCTTGTTATCTTTAACGTTTTGAAAATCTTTTTTTGGTCAAGTAGGAATAGAGTTTTCTATTAACGGAAACAAGTACATTACATATTTTTACAAGGTAAACCAAACTTCCTTGTGTCTATCAAAAAATGGTCCACATGACCTATCTGAAATGGATTTGACTTTAAAACTTTAGAACTCGGAACCATCCCTTCTATCCGGAGATATGGCTAACACAGGTAATACACAAAAACCCCACCCGCAACCCATAAGGTTGGATTTCAAAAATTTTACATTCGCTACCATAAAAAACAACAGTTCCGCAGTCCCGGTACAATGCCCTGACATCCTCCAACTAAATCAATGATAAATCAACCATTAACGACTAACATTAAATCCTAAATTCGCATCCGCCCTTCCACTTGCACCACTGACCCACCACCATTGATCTACCCTTCATGGATCAAACGGTCCACGCAAATTTCGGATGGACAAGAAGCTCGAGAAATACCCCCGAAAAGTGGTATCCTCATCTCTCCTCGCTGCTACTACGTGTCGCTGGAAGAAAATCTTATTCAGAGTCAAATACGTCTAAACAAGTGTGGAGGGCTACTTGTATATCTCAAATTTGATTAATTTTCACAATAATAATTATATTCATTTATAAATTAATTATTATAATTTATAGTAAAGAAATTTAATTTAAAGTGCAATAATATAGTTTATTTTTTATATAACCAATTTATATCATTGTAAATAAAATATAACATTTATTTCATTATATTAATCACTTTACTAATTTAATAAAAAATAACACTTATTTTTATATATTAATCACATTATTAATATAATTATTAATTATAGTAGTATACTACTTACTACAACCTTGAATATTAAATTTTTAAATTAAATATACATTGAAGCTGGTTGTATCCACAATGTTATACAACGTTTCATGATATGAAACGTGATAGAAAATTCTTTGAATTCTAATTCATTTCAAATCCAAAAGTCACAGCCTATAGGTGATATAAAAACCGTTGGATTTGAATTCATTTCAAATTCTCTATACCAACGGCTAATTCAAATGTGACAGTTTCTATATACCACCAATAACATTGAATGTTCTATAACAAGGTAGATATCAACCGCCTTGCCCTGGTTGTCCACGTTAGAACAATTCACCACTCCCTAAACTGCTATCAATATTTGTACACGGCATGGAAATTAATGGAGGTTTTCTTGCAGGCGTTTAAAACATCCATTCCATTAAGAAATGGAACACATGATCGCTGTATCCAACACACTGTTTCATCACATCTGAAAATGTCGATTGGTGTGTGGCTAATTTGTGTCTTACAAGTGACTCCATCGAATTTCGAATTTTGATTGGATTCGGTTATTTATGCTAACTAATTGTTTGGATGGTCAAAAGTAATTGGAATTTGCGTAAAAATTTTTCAAAAAATCTTATAGAGACAATATTTGAACCATGTTTTTGATGGTGGAAATAAATTCAACACTATCAAAAACTTCTAAAACACTTAAAATTATAAAATTTAACAAATTTTACTTAAATTTAAAAAAATCCCTACTTAATTTTTTCAAAATATAACTAAAATTTCCATATCTCCATCAAAAAAACATACATAATCGTTAGAGTACAGCATTTAGATTATCACATGCAACAATCCTCTCAAAACGTCTGTATGGAAGATTACCACCGAAATGATCATATCCAATAATCCCCTAAAAAATGATGGATATAATATTACCATGTATAATGCTCCTTTCACCTAAGGGAAGATAATCTAGGGCTACAACTCTATTCCCCACGGAAAACATTATGAGGCAGGGAAGAGATGCATAAGGGTTCAAACATTTTCCAAACGCCTTCTTGAAGAAATATCGTGTTTCGTGGTGTTTTATTTGTGTTACATCTGTGAAATATGGATTTTAAGAATGGTGTAGTAAATTATAACAAATATCTTGACTTGCTACATAACATAGTTTTCTAAAGATAAAAGATATATCGTTGTTTCAAATTCACTCTTGCCTTTATCAGATAACTCAAATAATATATGTATCACACATCCTTTACTCTCAACGGATTGTAACCACACGGACGTTTTGGCATCAAAAATAATTTGTAAAAATATAGTAATTAAAAATAAATTTATAAAATAAAATGATAATTAAAATAATTTTAATATATTATTTTTTATTAATATTAAAATGTGTTTGTGTAAAAAACCACAATTTATTTGATATTTAAAATTAAAAAATATTAATTTATAAATAATATATAATTAAGTTTTTATTTTTTTTTTTATTATAAAGTTATGTTGATTTTAAATTTATTGTGCGAATGTAGTAAACAAGTTACCCTTATAAATATAATCATTTATTTACTTTTAAAAAACAAGTGAAATATTTTTATAATATTTTTCAATTTAGAAATATATGATTTTAATAAAAGTGATTTATAATAATTGTAAATATAAAAATTTATAATTCTAAAATATAAATATATGATACAAATTTATAATTTTAATATATAAATATATGATTCTAAAAAAGATGGTTTTTTCAAAATATAAGAATGATTAATTTATTAATTTTTTCTTTATTTTATAATTCTAAAATATATAATTTTATGTCTTTTATAATATAGTATTTTTCAATAAATTATATATCAACGTAATTATATGTAATATATGATTATACAAATTTTTGATAAATAATAACCCTTTACATTATTTATATTAATATGAATATAAATTTAATAATTTATATAATCTATTTAATAATTATATTTTCTAACTTCAATATATCATGATTTAAAGTCCATACATACATATTTAAAATTATAATTTGTTTTTTTTAATAATAACATTAATTAAGAATTTAATATATAAATTGTTATAATTTAATTTTTGTGTAAGGAGAAGGATAAAAAATCACACTATTTTGGTTGTTACCTCTGAGCTCATATGATAGATTATTAATTTAAAGTATGATAATTAAAATTCAAACCAAATTTCTTCAAGCAAGAATATTGAACAAATAAATGTGGAATGTTTTCATTGTTACAATTGTAGAGGTAGCATATGCCTAACCATTGAACAAATAAGTGTAGAATGTTTTCATTGTTACAATTGTAGAGGTAGCATATGCCCAACTAATAAAAAATTCTTTGTACATCCCAAGTCAAAATGTTTCCACAAAGGATCAACCACATCAATGCAACACCTTTTGGAGGGGCCTTGAACTTCCAAATGACTCTCCACCACCAATCTCTTCCCACTGCTCCATTAGAGATAACTATGTGGTCTTTAGCACTATAACGACCACCTAAAACATTAAAAGTCCATATTAACTCATCCAGGGCTTTAGGGATTTTCACATGAGCATTAGAAAGAGAAGAGACAAACATGTCCCAATGTTTTTTCCATTTCTTTAAGAATCTAAGATGTTCAATAGAGAGACACCCTTACTTCCACAAAATAGTGGACATAGGATTTTCAATTATAGAAAGTGTAGACCTTCCAATCTATTTGAAAAGATGAGAAATTTCTTCTATGGGTGATTGTATATTAAATTATGCTTATTTGTTTCCACTGTAGTGAAATGGAATATGGTAGTCAATTAATATGATTTATTATGAATATTTAAATATTTTAAAAAATTTCTTTTAATTTTAACAATTATGATATCTTTTAATTTTAAACTGTGACTAATGTTTATTTTAAGCCATAATTATGATTAGAGAACTTTGTTTATTCAGGAACTGTAAGCATCACTTATGCTTACACACATGTTTGCAATCTCAAACATTCAGTGAATGCACACATGACCACATTGCACACACATTCACTTCACACACACAGAGACCATCTTTGGATGGACAAGAGTATGCTCTTCCCCTTCCACCGATAAGAGATCTTTGGGAATCAAAAATTTTAGTTGGTTTTTGGATTAAATTTCATATTTTCACACCTTAAGTTCAAATGAGAAGTGGTCCATCACTCCAACGTCTAAGCCTTTGTAAAGTTAATCTAACTTAACACACTAATTTCCACCATTGAAGGGTCATCGAAGATTTTTTGTAGTTTAAGTTAGGATTGTGGGGGTAGGCATCTCAATAACCCCCTTTAGTTATTTTACATCTCAAACATAGAATTTCATAATAGGGAACTTGAATTCCTCCATCATCCACCATCCAAAAAGCCAGTGGAGCAACATAAAACTGTAAAGGGGGTAAGGCTTAGGTTCAAGGTTATTGTGGGCTTCCTGGGGTCTCCGAGCCCTTAGTAGGGGCTCTAGATCCAATATTGATACCTCGAAGTTGAGATTCACTCTCTCACACTCCACAATTGTAGCTCAATGGCCAATATTAGAATATCTTACCCTGTAGGTTATAATGGTGGGAGCCACTATACCTAGAGGTGATTTTGGATAGCTGTTGGAAACATTTCCAACTCTTTCGGGAATCTCCATGGTGAAAAGAAGATAAATACCCATGATTAAGAATCTTGTTAATTTTCTTAGAAATATTTAAATGTTTAATTATATATTAAATTATTTTTATAGTGAATAATAATATTTTTTCTGGAATTCGGGAGGGATTGATTGAAATAATAAGTTTTATCATTGAAATCTTCACAAACGAAGTGCCCAAAGGGCTTTTGAGGGTGTTGAATCCATATATGTAATAAAAAAATAAAAAAATTTGAACAAAAAAAATCAAGATTTCACCACAATTATTTTCGCCGGATTCCAGCTAGAAATCAATCAGAAACTCTAAAAAACCTCACATACAAAAAAAATTTCTGTTTTTAATTTTGGACAATGCAAAATAAATATTTTGGTATTATTATGAATTTATATGTATTAATATTTTATAAACTATGCTTAGTGGAACTATGGACAATAGACATCCATCTTTGTCCACAAAATTTCGTTACAACTACATACACTAATATCATTTTTACATGCCGCCCATCGATATAAAATTACTCTAGCTAGAATGATTATGGATATAGATAGCTTCTAGAATGATTATGGATATAGATATAAATCATTGTAGCTTCTATATATGTATATAGATATGGAAGCCATTTTTCGTATATGCACACTTACATATCTATGTACATTTATAGAATTTGAGCATATACTGAAGATGGTTTCTGTATATGTGAATATTTTTTATATGCACGCACACACACACACATATGGAAGCATGCGTATATGGAATATGGATTACATATATGTGGAGCTTCTGTATATGAAAATATATGGAAGTCATATTCCATATACACACAACTTCTGTATATGAGGGTATATATGAAAGCCATTTTCTGTGTATGCATGCTTCCATATCTAAGTGCATGTATAGAAGTTGTACATATACAAAAATTGCGAATACATAGAAACCATCTTCTGATATGCATGCATCTCTATATGCATGACTTATGTATATGCATGTATCTATGGAAGTGTGCATATACAGAAGATGGATTTCGTATACGTGGAACTTATGTATATGCACATTTTCCATGTATGAACATGGTTACGGAAGAGTACATATACAGAGGATGAAGTTTTATATGCATAACTTTCGCATATGCACATAGATATGGAAGCGTAACTTTACGAAAATCACATATGCAGAAATGTGAGTGCATTTATGAAATTTGAATTCTATAGATGTACTTGAATATTTATATACACATACATAGCTCCACAAATGAAATGTGTTTTCTATATATGTGCAATTTTTGTACATGCACATAGATATGCAAGCACATATATAGAAGTCAAATTTCTTACATGCACGTGGATTTTCACATATGTGTGATTTCCATATATGTACACTTCCATTTGTATGTGCCTATATTGATACTATGCATATACGAAATACATTTTCTGTATATGCATGCTTCCGTATCTATGTGAATATATCAAAGTTGTGTATATACACAAGTTTTTCATATACGGAATCCATCTTCGATAGATACAGGCTTCCATAGATATTGTTGGGATAGGATCCCCTATGGTCAAATTTTGGTACTTACTTTTTGTACAAATGTAAAGTCTCCGTGATTTGAGGAAGTGGAGACCTTTGGTAATAAGAGACAAAGGGGCTTTATTCCCTTAGGTTGTTAGGAGACAGGGAGGTTTGAGACCCGCCCATGGTCCATAGACCATGGTATTGTAAAAGAAAAGGCTATATATAGAAGATCATTTTATGGGCAAGTAAGCTAAGGAAGAAAAGTCTGTTTCCTGTACTTAGGCAAAGGGGAAGGCTCCTGTCACTGAGTGTGCGAAGACCTTGGTAAGTCCGCAGTCCAAGTGGGTGGGCCCTTGTGGCTAAGGGTGCAGGGAAGAAGAGTCTGTACTTGAAAGAATACATCGAATAAAGATAGTTTTGATCAGTAAATTGTGCATCTGTGCATCTGTATTTACTTCTGGAGTTTTTGTATTTCCACTCTGTATCTGAAGTTATATAAATGAATGCTTATCTAATGCATGAACGTAATAGATCAGTATAATTTATAGATGTTATGAATGTTTGATGACCTTCGCAAAGGTATAGATTTTGTTTAAGTGAATTACTGCAATTATCTATTTCAGAAGGGTTAGGGTTCGCAAAGATAGAACTAATCCCTAAAAGCCGTAGGAACCCATCACACAGACCTTTGGATGCAAAAATTTGGTTCTTTCATCCCCTAATACTACTTCAGGTGATACTACAACCTGTGCTATGCGGGTTGCTGAAAGGGCCAACAATTTAAGGTTTTATTGGTTGGCGCATAATTTTGAACCTAGGTCAAGTCCCATCAATCTAATGAATGGTTCCATTGTTGGGATTGGGATCTATCTAAGGAATGAGTGATAAGTGGTTCCCCACTAAGAAATAAATTGAAAAGTGGATAGATAAAAAATTTCACATATTTGTAGCTTAGGAGTATAGGAATTTGCGCCTGTCAAAGGAAGAGCGGCTGAATAGATACATATTCGTAGACAAACATGAGAAATTCTTATGCTCTTTCCCTTGTGAATTACATGAATGGTTGTCCAAATCGGTCAATAGTCAAGGTACATGGAAGCTTGACGGCCTTATTGTGTGGACCCAAGAATTAGTGAAGCACTTGGAGGCTTTAAAAAATAAAATCGCGTGGGTTGTCAACCACTCGATCGATAGTATTTTGGGATGATTCATTACTGAGTTCGTGATTGATACGTTCACTAGTTATAGTGAAGCAAAACACAATTTTTTCAAGGGACCAAGAGCTAAGTACCTGAAATCCTTGAAGACCTGGATTAAGATGCTATTGTGTGAAAAGCAGGTTATGCCTTTAAATTGATGTTTGGGACTACATGAAGTGGGAGAGCATTCAGAAAGAACCTAGATCAAGGCTCAGAATATAGTTCACTATTAGGATCATCTGATAGTGATGATGAAGGTAGTATTCTGATGACACGACTAAGTGCACTGCAGATCGTAAGACAAGGTATCACAGGGATACCTCATCCAACCACTCCACCTTCACCTCCACCTCCATGCCACACACCTACACCTTCGCCTCCACCTCCACCTACATTATTTAACATGGCCAACATAATGAAGATACCTATATTTAAGGGTCTGGGGAATGAAGACCCTGAGAAATTTTGGTTCGTCGTGATGCCATATGGAAGGCACAACAAATCACTGATGACGATATGAAGAAATCATAGGTAGTCACAGAATTATAGGAAAAGCGCTAAGTTGGTATATCAAGGTTTGCTCAGGTAAATCCAACGTGACTATACTAGAAACCCAACAAGCATTGAACAATTAATTTAAGAAACCAAAAACATAATCCCATACAGTAATGAAGTTTAAAGAGATTAATTAGAGGGTAAACGAGTCTGCATGGGACTTTGATCAAAGATCGAAGTGTTTGATTCAACAGGTTAACATGAGAATTGCAGATGATCAGCACAGCGACTGGTACATTTCTTCGCTCCTACCTCATATGAGATTACCACTATCACAACAAAGAATAGGAACGCAAGCTGAAGCCTTGGAGATTTCCATGTGACTAGAGGCTTCACCAGTGCAGGATACGAATCTAGGGGTAGAGAAGATTTAGTCACAACTAGCTAGCCTGCACATGGAATTACAAAGACTTAAGAAGGGAAAGGAAGTCCAACCTGAGGTGCCCATGGAGGTTTGGTGCTTGAAATGTAAAGGCCATGATAATGATAAGGCCCACTGCCCAGTCAATCAGAATTACCTTATTGGGGGAGGTCTAGTCCCCCTGAAGCTAGAAAACACCATTAGGTTGAGCACAGGAGTAGCCTTATGGTGCGCTATCTATCAAATCTTTCATAAACACGTGACTCATAACTGTCATCTCCTACAAAAGTTTGTGCAAACTCCACAATAGTTGTTTTTCACGTTCTGTAAATTGGTCGGGCATGATGAGTGCAACTGTTAGAGCTATGAACTGATGATGGAGTGGACCCCTACATATAGGATGCGGGTAGAAAATAGGCCTCAGGACCAAGGCACGAGTGTTTCATGTGGAGGATTCTAAGGCCGAGGAAGAGGATGAGGAGGAGGAGCTAGAAGGGGTCATAGATAGGTTATTTGTTACAATTGTGGAGAGGCAGGTCATTTTTCACACGACTCTTAGAATCTGATGCACCCCTCTTGTTAGTATTGCTGATAGTTTGACCATGACATAGAATATTGCCCAGTACTAATGGTGAAGATGCAGTAAAAGAAAGTTCAAACACCTACGCAAAATATCCAAATGATGAGAGTGGAGCCTCGTGAAGAGGAGGCTAGCATCAATATCATGACACGAAGCGATATAGCCACTGGAGAATATAAAGGAAAGCATCCGAAAGCTGAAGGATGGGTACACAAGGCTGCTAAGAAGGAAGTTGGGTTTGATATAAGTCACGCAAAGGAAACCATTATGGAAGCTAAAAAGATCTTCACAGAAGCCTCTACATCAGGAATTTAGGAGAATTTTGGTGGACACAACAATGCACAAGACGTAGACCCTTCACCTTTATGAAGACTTGCATGAATCTTCTACGAGATAGAAAGACGTTAGAAGGGTTGCAAGAGCTTATTTATAATTGTACGGGTAAGATTAAAACTCCTCTAAAACAGTGCGTAGTACGTAAAGTGAGCCAAACCAAGAAGCGAACAGGTTGCAAGATGAGACTAATTGCAGAGATTGGAGAGTATGAAATGGATCAGGAAATTCTCGATCTAGGGTCTGATGCGAATGTTCTACTAAGGAAACCATGGGAAAGAATGGGAAGACCTACACTACAATGGTATCCTATCCAACTATGCATGGAGAAACATCAAAAGATCATTCGTATGGGGTGCCTATATGGGGTCACAATAGATATTGAAGGAGTTACTTCCATAGCTGACCTCGAAGTGATCGAAATAGTTGACGATAGTAACCCTTACCCTGTGCTACTAGGCATTGATTGGGCCTTTGATATGGATGTGATTATTAATATTAAGAAGCACAAAATGACGTTCGAAAGAAAGGAGCTCTGATTTATTGTTCCATTGGATCCAACTGAAGATGGGCGATATATGGAACCAGTCTGTGATTATGAAGAAGAGGATGATCTGGACCAGATCTATAATATCGCTACACATGATGAGGATTGGGTCAATCCTACCGCGGATGGATGGATCACATGGGATAAGGATAGTTCCTGCACTGCAGATTTTGATGAGGAGCTTGAGCATTAACAGAACCGATTACACGAAGTCTCCTCACTACGTCGTAATATGTTGACAAAATCGCTTCAATGCATATCCACTAACATACAAAATTTTCCTTATTATGATGGTTTAGAAGATGTTAATTTTTTTTGGATAAGTTTGAAAGGGATGTGCTAGAAGAGCATCGGTTGTAACTGCTATATTTGGCACTGCGAGCTACGCCTGCCTATTGATGGGGTACACATAAGAACAACTTCATCGATTGGAAAGAATACAAGCGAGTGAGGAAGTTGAGGTTTGGGTATGCCACTACCTGTATGATAAAGAAATACACCAGGAAGGACGATCTGCACGAACATTTGGCATGGTGGACTAAAGCATTTGGAGAGGAACCGCAGTCAGAATGGGTTCACATATTTTGCCACAGCTTTGATACCATCCCAACGAATTAGTACGTGGAAACTAAGATGCAACATGGGACAGCTGAATGCGATATCCTGAGGTAAATTTTCCTGTTAAATTTTAGCTTTAAAGATGGCTTTGAGTGTATTGATGAGGTTCTCCAAGAAATCAAAGTTGCAATCTTTAAAATACCTGAGGACCTGTTAGAATGGGTTCAGCTAGATTGGAATATGCAGCTACGCCATGCGCTAGAATGTTATGATGTAGCTGCAGAAGAAGGCAAAGATTACCCTAGAAACATCAATATTCCTTAGTCTGAAGGACAATGCGAGGTTGAGGGACCGAAAGTAGTAGTCCCCCGACATATAGGCAGGTACAAATTGGATATGACTCGCAGTCAAAGTTAGCTAAGATAGGTGACTATTGGGATGAAGATACATTTGATAAGGTCGCAGAACTATTGCACAAATACTAGAACTTGATTCCCACCAAGGTTTCAGATCTAAAGGGGATAATAGGGTATTTGGGAATTATGAAGATTACTTTCAATCCAAACACAAAGCCTATAAAGTAGTGCCCCTACTAATTAAATTCCAAATATAAGGAAAAGGTCTGCAAGGAGTTGGATAAAATGTTGGAGTTTCGAATCATTGAACCTATTTAGGAATCAGACTAGGTGAGCCCCATGGTAGTCCAAGAAAAGAAGCAGCAATATGAAATTCAAATATACATAGACCTAAGAAAGTTCAATGACGCATGTGTCCATGACCCATTCCCAATGCCATTTATAGATGAAGTGTTGGGTAATGTTGGAGGGTAGGAAGCCTACTCATTCACTGATGCATTTTCAGGGTACCATCAAATCAATATCATGCCAAAGGATCGCAGCAAGACCACCTACATGACTAAACAGTGTTGTTTTCAATATACATACTTACTTTTGGGCTGAAGAATATGAATGCGATCTTTTCATGAGTAATAATTGCAGATTTTAAGGAATTTATCCGAAAATTCTTAGAAGTCTACTTTGATGAGTGGACCATATTTGGATTGGTAAAGCGTCATTCTGCTAGTCTGCACCTTATTCTAGATACCTGTCGAAGACATTAGATCATCCTTAACCTGAAAGAGTGCATCTTCTATGTATCGTATGGAATATTGTTGGGTCATGTCGTTTGAAAGCAAGGATTGATGGTAGAACTTGCTAGGATAGTTGTCATTGTTAATTTGGAGGCCTCTAAGAACATAAAATAGTTGCGCACAATGTTGGGCCATAATGGATATTATAGAAATTTTATCAAGGCATAAGCGCAAATAACTACACCCATGGAAAAATTGTTGAAGAAGGAAGCGACATTCTATTGGGATGAAGATTGTCAGAACAGTTTTAACATTTTAAAGGAAAAAATGGTCACCAAACCCATTCTGGTGTTCCTGAATTGGAAAAAAGAGTTCCATGTTCATATGGATGCATATTGTATTGCGCTAGGTGTGGTGCTGACCCAAATAGGCAAAGGAGATATTGGTCATCCTATAGCATTTGCGAGTAGGAATTTTTCAAAGGCGGAGAAGAACTACTCGACTACACAAAGTGAAGAACTAGCAATGGTGTATGCATTGCAAAAATTTTGGCACTATCTGTTAGGCGCACACTTCAAAATGTATACATACCATTCTGCTTTAAAATACCTGGTCAATAAGCCTGTGTTGGGGGAGAGGATTTGTTGATGGTTGTTGCTATTCCAAGAGTATGATTTTGAGGTGATCGTGAAGCTCAAAAACCTGAATGCTGGTCTTGATCACCTATCCCGGATTGAGACTGGTGATGAGCCTACAAGTTTGGAAGAAGAGTCGCCTCATGCACAACTCTTTGCGGTTCGTGTCACAAGCGATCACTTTGCAGATATAATCCATTTTTTGTCTACAGGAATATCCCCAGAAGGATATTCGACACAATAGAAGAAGGAATTGGTTGTTCGAGCAGCTGACCTCTCTATGATCGCTGGACACATACAAAATGGGCTTCAATGAGATACTGCGCAAATATGTATCAGAGCATGAACGACCAAGCATCCTTGCTAAAGCACATGGAGGAGTAGTGGGAGGACACTATGCAGGCAAAGCAATCACACAAAGGATCCTACGTGTAGGGTTTTAGTGGCCAACTGTGCATAAGGATTTGAAGGCATATTGCAGGATGTGTGATGCTTGCCACAGGATGGTGAGACCATCGCAAATGGATGTGTTGCCATTAAATTTGCAAATAACCTTACAGGCGTTCAATAAATGGGAGATAAACTTTTTCGATCCGATTCAGTCACTAGGGAAAAAGACTAGGGCACGACACATTATTACAACAACTGGATACTTGACACGATGGGTGGAGGAAAAAACGGTAAAGGACTGTAGTGCAACTACTGTTGCAAAGTTCACCTTTGAATTTATTTTGTCCCGATTTGGATGACCTAAAATTTTAATAAGTGATAGGGGCACACACTTCTTAAACGAAGCAATTCTTGTGATGCTTGAGGAATTCTAGGTATATCACTAGAAGAGTATGCCATATCAACCCCAAGCTAATCGTACAGTGAAAGCTTTCAACAAAATCTTAGAGAGAACCTTGACAAAGGTTTCCAATGTGAAGAGGAATGACTAGGATGTGCAGATACCAGTGGTCCTTTGGGCATATATGACCACTTTTAAAACGTTGACATGCCAAATCCCTTTTCAAATGGTATATGGATAGGAGGCTGTAATGCCCATGGAATTCATTATGCCAAGTCTGAGGATTGCAACATTGATAGATATGGCTGATCACGATACTATGGAAGAGCATCTTGCGCAACTAGTAGAACTGGAAGAAGATCGTTTCCTAGCAGGATTTCATCAACAGGTGCAAGAGAACCGTGAAAAGGCATGGCATAATCTCCATATAAAGTAGCGCACCTTCCACATTAATGATATAGTATTTTTATATAACAATAAATTTACAAAATTCCCTAGGAAGTTTCAAATGCATGGTTGGGACCCTATGTTGTGAAGGAAATTACCGATGGTGGCGCAGTACATCTCGCGAAGCTAGAGGGGCAATTATTTCCAGGAAACTTCAATGGCAGTGGATTGAAGTTGTACAGGGATGAGCATGCCCCTACGTATTGACTATATGATGGCGGGGTGGTCTTAGTACTCTAGGAAGCTAGAAGGAAGTACGGGACTCTAAACTACATTACCCGAAAGTTGGAAAACTAAAGTAAGGGGGCTGCACGACGGGTTGAAGTAAGGCGCCGAGGGGAGCTGTGATGTAGGAGCATGAGGCTTGAAGGCAAAAGGCTTCGAACTTATTCCAAAAATACAAAAAAAGTTACAAGCAAAGGAGTGGAATCCTTTGGTTGTCAATTTACAAGCTTTCTAGATAGGATTTGAGCTAGGATTTAGGGATTGAATGGATTTGTAATTAATTCATGTAGTTTTGATTCAGTTTTGATTCAGTTGAGATTCTCGAAGATAATATTGACTAGATTAGATATTGTTAAGATTAGGAAAACTCGATCCAGTGTTTTAAGGATCTCATAGTTAGGATGGAATAGTATTTATGTAAGTTATGAATGATTGTAAAAGGATTTTGATTGATTCGGCTTGTTTGGGCCATATATGATTAAAATTGTAGAAGTTAAATCTCTGTGTATTTTTGTGTAAAATTGGTCAATCCCATGGGTGTTGCATCCCTCCGAAGTATCTATGTGTATTATAGAATTTCCAATTAGCCCTGAGAATTTATAGTTCTGTGTGATCACATTTAAATTCTTTTCGTTGTGTATTAGCAACTACGGGAGTGAAAGTGTACGGATTCCTTAATCATGGTTGAAGTGCCGCATTCATTCTTAACCGTTGATTTCATTTTCAACACCTTATAGCACAATCAACAATGGGGGTTGGCCTTATTATTAAACCATGTGTTAGTAGAAGTCCTGTGAGCCATAGGATCTAATGGCCACTGTTATCCAATGGAGATCAAGCTTTTAATTGAGTGGACGTTAATCTAATTACCAGACCTGAAATTTTATAAAACAAGGGTTTGTAAACCTCATTGGCTCCGTGAGGGTGGATAATCGTCACGCAACTTCCCATGCGATATCACAGTGACCTTTGGATCACTAATGTTTGTTGACCATTGGATGAATGTCACATCGCATTGATTAGAAGTGAAAGAACCTTGGCCTGGAGGAATTGTGAAATGTGATGTGCATTTCGAGGATCGTCGATAATATCACATCGAATCATTCTTGAGTAAATGAACCTTGCCTGATGAGCTTGCAATTGCGATGTGTGATGTTTAGAGGATTTGTATAAGTGCTTTTTATTGCGGCTAGAAATTAAGCAATTATGCTAATTTAGCAGAATAGATAGCTTTGAAGGTAGATGATTGAGACTCCACAGGAAATCCAAGTAGAAATTCCGCCTGAACTTGAAGAAATTGTTTTCGGATTTGAACGTTTGTCTCTTACACCTGCACCCCGGCCACCATTTGTGGTATCGGAGCAGCCTACTGACATTGAACATGATCTCAAGGAGCAGAAAAAGAGATCCCGCATGGCTTTCAGAGTTGGAGGAAGAGGTGGTGGTCGAAGAAGAGGACGACCAGTTGCAAATGCTAAAGTGTTGGAAGCTATGCAACAAATGCAAGATGGATTGGAAGTAGTGGAAATGGGAAGAGATAAAGATGTTGGGGATGTCAGTGAACCTGAAGCTGGAGCTGTAGAAGATGAAGAACCTGCAGATGTAACTCCTAAAATGAGATTCTTTAGGTCAATATTGAGATCCACATCTAAGCCTAGACTTGAAGTCTCAATCTACACAGGAAGCTTAAGCCTTGAGGAATTGATAGACTATATAAATGACATGGAAAAATTCTTTGATTATGAAGAAACAGATGAAGTAAAGAAGGTGAAGTTTGCTGTCACAAAACTGAAAGGACATGCAGCACTTTGGTGGGATGGAGTGCAGGCAGAAAGAAGAAGACTTGGCAAACAACCAATTAAGAATTGGAACAGGATGGTGGAAAAATTGAAAAGTAAGTTTCTACCAGGTGACTATCAACAAACATTATTTAGACAGATGCAGGATCTTAGACAAAGGTCTATGATAGTAAAGGAATACACTGAGGAATTCTACAAAGTGAGTATAAGAGAAGGACAAATCCAAGATACGAATGAGAAGGTTTCCAGATATGTGAATAGTCTTAGAATGGACATTCAAGATGAGATAACTGTACTGTCTCCTAAAAAAGTAGAAGAGGTTTATCATATGGTACTGAAGGCTGAAGAAAAACTCATGAGGAAGTAGTCTGCCAGAAATAGAGGTACTTTCTGAGGAAGGTAAGACAAAGTGGCTGAGGAAGATCTACAACACCTAGAGATGGAGCTAGCAACAGCTCAAGTCAGCATGCACCCACAAGAGGTGATGCAAGTAGCAGGGGGAGTTTTTCCAGAGGAAGAGGAGGTAGAGGTAGAGGAAGAGAAGTTAGATGTTTCAGATGTAACAAGTTGGGACATAGAGCTTATGAGTGCCCGAAAAATATAGGAACGAATGAGAGGAATGAAATTGTTGTAAAAACTAAAGAGGAAGCAACAAAGGTAATAAATGAAGAGAATTTACTAGAGAAAGGTGAATATTTGGTAGTTAACAAAATTTTGTCAAAACCAGGTAAGGAAATTATTGAACTAGCATAAAGGAAAACCTTGTTCAGCAATGTGTGCAAGGTTCAAGGGAAGTGTTGTCAGATGATAATAGATAGTGGTAGTATAGATAATTTGGTCTCCACAGAAGAGGTGTAGAAGTTGAAATTAAAAACAATGAAACATCCAACACCTTATAAGGTGTCATGGCTTCAAAAGGGATATCAGTTGGTAGTGAATGAGCAACGTGAAGTGGAGTTGCAGTTGGGAAAATACAGAGACAAAATCTTGTGCGATGTGATGCCTATGGATTTGTGTCATATATTGTTAGGTAGACCATGGCAATATGACAGAGGAGATATGCACGATGGAAATAAGAACACATACAAATTCAACAAAGATGGTGTTAATCATAAATTGCTGCCACTAGAGGAAGAGGATACATCAAAGAAATCTGATTCAAAGACCCTTTTGTTTAGTGGAAAGGAGTACTTACAGCAGATGGAGGAAGATGAGGTAAGTTTTGCGTTGGTTTGCAAACCCAAGGTAATAATTACTTCCACAAAAGTTTCTAATTTACCAATTGAAATTTAAGAGATGCTCGACAGTTAAGGTAAGAAGTTTTGACGGTCTTGCTAGTTTTTATAGGAAATTCATAAGGAATTTTAGTAAGATTAATGCTTCAATTATTAACATAATAAAAAAGGACAGAAAACCATTTAAATGGACTATTGAAGCAGAAAAGAACTTCTAGCTATTGAAGAGAAAGATTACTGAGAAACCTATTTTGATTTTCCTTGATTTTAATAAACCTTTAGGTGAAGTGTGATGCTAGTGGAGAAGCCATTGGAGCTGTTGTGAGTCAGGAGGATAGACTTGTAGCTTATTTTAGTGAAAAGCTGAATGAGACCAAGAAGAAATATTCTTCTTATGACAAGGAGTTTTATGCAGTGGTGCAGTCTTTGAAGAAGTGGAGACATTACTTGATGTCTAAGGAGTTCATACTGTATTAAGATAACCATGCATTACAATAAATTATGCAACAGCCAAAGCTTAATTAGAAGCATGCAAAATAGGTAAAATACCTGCAAAGTTTTAATTTTGTATTAAAACATATAACTAGTCAATCAAACAAAGTAGAAGACACCTTAAGTAGAAAAATAATTTTAGTTCAAGAAAGTCAAATTCAAGTGTTGGGTTTTGATTTTCTTAAATAATTATATGGGAAAGATCTAGATTTTAAAGAGGCATTTGAAGCTTGTAGAAATCCTGTTTTGTTAGACAGAAGCAAGTGGCTAGATTATTTTCTGCAAGAGGGGCTATTGTTTAAAAGAAATCAACTGTGCATACCAAGTTGTTCAATGAGGGAGAATTCGATCAAGGAGAAACATAGTGGATGACTTGGAGGGCATTTTGGTGCAAACAAAACTTATGAACAGTTGAACAGGTTTTATTTTTGGCTGAAAATGAGGTCTGAAGTAGAAAGGTATGTGAAAAATTGTAAAGTCTGTCAGTACGCAAAGGGAAGGAGTCATAACATAGGTTTGTATGTTCCATTACCTATTCCAGATAGGCCTTGGGATATGGTAAGTATGGAATTTGTTTTGGGTTTACCAAAAACTCAAAGGGGAAATGATTCAATTTATTTAGTAATTGATAGATTTTCAAAAATGGCACATTTTATTCCATGTTATAAAACCAGTGATGCTACTCATATTGCTAATCTATTTTTTAAGGAGATTGTAAGATTACATGGGTTACCTAAGAGCATTATTTCAGACAGAGACACTAGTTTTGTTGGACATTTCTGGAGGACATTGTGGAAGAAGCTTGGAACTAAATTGAGTTTCAGTTCTGCTTATCATCCTCAAACTGATGGACAGACTAAAGTTGTAAATAAAAGCTTAGGTAATCTTTTGAGAAGTCTTGTAGGTGAACATCCAAAACAGTGGGATCAAGTATTGGAATAGGCAGAATATGCATATAATGATTCTCCTAACAAGAGTACAAGGCTGAGTCGATTCCTTATAATCTATGGAATGAACCCAAGAGGAGTGTCTGAATTGAGATACTTGGGAAAAGATGAAAGGAGAAGATTTTGCTACAGAAGTTCAAGCAGTACATGAACAAGTAAAACAAAAACTACAGGACAACAACATAAAATACAAGGGCAAAGCAGATTTGGAGAGAAGAGAAGTGAATTTTGAGGTTGGAGATTTCGTTTTAGCACACCTGAGGAAGGAAATATTTCCAAAAAATGGAGTATAATAAGCTAAACTTTCAGAAAATTGGACCATGCAGAGTCTTGAGAAAATTTTCTGCAAATGCATATGAAATTGAATTACCCCCTGATATTGGAATATCTCCAATTTCTAATGCTGCTGACTTATACAACTATGAAAAGGAATAAGCAGATGACACAAAAGAGGATTTAGAAGAACAAGAGATTGATTGGGTAAAACATTTACCTACAGCAAAGGAATTGAAGCCAGAGAGGATTTTGGACAAGAAATTTTTGAAGAAGACAAGAGGACAGGAGCATTTTTAGTATTTGGTCAAATGGAGGGATCAACCAATTCCTGAAGCTACTTGGATGATATATGCCATGCTACAAAAGTTGGGCGGTTCCATAAAAGGGCTCATGGACATGAGTCCATGAAGAATTTTTTCCTCAAGAGTCTGATGCAGGAGCATGAGGCTTGAAGGCAAAAGGTTTCGAAGTTATTCCAAAAATACAAAAAAAGTTACAAACAAAGGAGTGGGATCCTTTAACTGTCAATTTACAAGCTTTCTAGATAGGATTTGAGCTAGGATTTAGGGATTGAATGGATTTGTAATTAATTCATGAAATTTTGATTCAGTTGATATTCTCGAGGAGAATATTGACTAGATTAGATATTGTTAAGATTAGGCATATTCGATCCAGTGTTTTAAGGATCTAATAGTTAGGATGGAATTGTATTTATGTAAGTTATGAATGATTGTAAAAGGATTTTGAATGATTTGGATTGTTTGGGCCATATATCATTAAAATGGTAGAAGTTAAATCTCTGTGTTATTGTGTAAAATTGGTCAATCCCATAGGTGTTGCATCCCTTCGAAGTATCTATGTGTATTATTGAATTTCTAGTTAGCCCTGAAATTTAGAGTTTTGTGTGATCGCATTTAAATTCTTTTCACTGTGTATTAGAAACTGTGGTGGTGAAAGTGTACGGATTCCTTAATTGGGGTTTAAGTGCCGCACTCATTCTTAATTGTTGATTTCATTTTCAACGCCTTACGGCATAGTTAACAGCGGGGGTTGGCCCTGTTATTAAACCATCTGTTAGTAGAAGTCCTGCAAGCCGTAGGATCTAATGGCCATTGTTATCCAATGGAGATCAGGCTTTTAAATGAGTGGACGTTAATCTAATTACCAAACCCTAAATTTTATAGAGCAAGGGTTTGTAAACATCATCGGCTCCGTGAGGGCAGATAATCATCGCGCAGCTTCCCGTGCGATATACCAGTGACCGTTGGATCACTGATGTCTACTGATCGTTGGATGAATCTCGCATCACATTGGTCATAAATGAAAGGACCCTGTCCTAGAGGAATTGCGAAATGCGATGTGCAATATGAGGATCGCCGATAATATCGCATCGCCCATTCTTGACTAAATGAACCCTGACCAGTGAGCTTACGATTGTGATGTGTGATGCTTAGAGGATTTGTAGAAGCGCTTGTCATTGCGGCTAGAAATTAAGAAGTTCTACTAATTTAGCGGAATATATAACTTTGGAGGTAGATCACTGAGACTCCCCAGGAAATCCAAGAAGAATTTATACCTAAACTTGAAGAAATTGTTTTCAAATTTGAGAGTTTGTCTCTTACACCTGCACCTCGGCCACCAAGATGCACCAAGTTGTGCCACAAGGCTGGGTGCCACGTGGCCTAGTCGAAAAATGACCATTGGAAGCACTATAGATGATTGGATGGAAAAATTTTCGTTGAAAGGAGCTGGGAAGGCGCATTTATGTAGCTTATCAAATTAGTGCACGATGAGTGTCTCTAGCTAGGAGAACCCATCCTGATCACAGACATGCTGGTCCACCAGGTTGCATTGTTGCCATATCAAGGCGTGGATCTAGCAGAGGCATCTGGGGGAAAAATGCAGGAGAAGAAACTCGCGGACTAGATGAAGAGTGAGTTTGGGGTAATGAAGAAGTCACACAGATATTCTATCCACTCTATTTTAGATCCTGCAATGCAGTTCGTTGTGCAGATATTGGCGAATAAGATCATGCGTAAGTTCCGCGCAGACGAAGTTCCAACACCTATCATTTCTTTGGTTGTGTAGTGTGCTAAAGGAGTCCAGTATAACTGGGTCGAATACTTCTATAACGAATTATTGGAGAACTATAGGGAGCCCTAGGATGAGGGCAAGGCATTTTATTACACCTAGTTGTTATTGTTGATAACATTGGTGGCATGGAGGACTCCGGAAGACAGTCAGTTTCCTCCCCAAGAGTTGGACCTTCCAGAGGTAGCGAAGTTTGCTTAACTCTGGGCTACAAAGGACACTGCGCAGGTCACAGAGACAAAGATATTTTGGGTCCTGTTTGAGATGGATCTATGCACGGTGATTTGCCAAAGGCCGAGGCAATTACTCACGTTGTATGCCTAGTACGAGACCCTCGATAATTTCAAAGAAGACATCCACAACATGTATGTTCACACAAGGAGGGATCCCAAGGGAGCATGACACAAGTTGCCTTACTTCGTGGCTAAGGAAGATGCCACGGAGATTGTGGGAAAGTGGCCAGGTGAACGGATTTACACATCTCATGCGAGCAAGGTTGCAGAGGATACCACCACACAAACAAAAACAACTGAAAACAGAAGGAAGCATAGAAGGCTTCCTCTTGGGAGAAATCTATGCATCGAAAAGAGGTTGTTGCCAAAGAAAAGGAAGTGGTAGATAAAGAGTGAGCAGCCCAAGAAACTACAACGTTGCAGGCCACTATCGATGTTGAAGATTTCGATACATAGCACACACAAAAACAAGAAGACACAGAGGAAGAATAGGGAGGGGGCGTGGAAATTGAAACCCCCTTCATGGTAAAGAAACAAAAGATGTAGACATCCACAGGGTCGTGGAAGAAACAGAAGTTTGACCGCTCAATCAGCATAACCCCTTTCATCCTTACTGAGGGGGACTTGGATGAGATTGGTGACATGGTCTGGGACACCACGTCTGACCTTTGGAGCCATTTTGAAGACAAATACCAATAGGCACTAGGAAATGTTCAGAAGGATCTGCGTGAGCTGCAGATCCAGACAGGAAGATTACACGCGAGCGGGGTACAAGCAAGCGTGAAAGTCTTGGACACGGACAAAACCTTAGATCTTTGTGTCATTTGGTTACCAGATGGAGCCCTGTGCGGCATGATGGAAGAGACTAGAGCCCAGCTACTCAAGATCAAGAATTTGGGCCTAAACATCACGACACTCCCTGTCCAGACCTTGCATGAGCTTCACCAGGGGTATCCAATTAGTTGAGAATTACAGAGCAACGTGTGATGCTAGTTATCACTAAAGTCAAGACAAACAACCAATAGATATTTGAAAAAAAGGCATAGGCGCTAAAGGAGAAAGATGAAATCACCGCGCATAGCCAACAATTAGAAGCAACCATTACACAGGCTCGAAATGAGCTTCCAGAACTCAACATTTCGACTAAAATAACTTCGACAGAGAAGACTAAAAAGTTGACCGCCACAGTAAATGAGTCTAAGGATGAAATTGGCGGTGTTCGATTTGAGTTGTAGCTACAGATATCAAAACTACAGTTAAAACTGCATCCCATGACTCCTATAGAAATTCAAGAGCAGCACAGAGCTACTATCAAAGAAGGCATGGCCACTTTAGATGACACGGTCAAGGGCTTCACCGAGTTGTTTGAGTAGGCCATGGAGTTATGGACCTCATTGCAGGAGGAACCAAATATGAAATATATTGGTGTGGACATAAGGGAAAAACAGAGGTAGTTTGATGAAATCCGATCCACTGTGCGCACATTAGCGCCAATAAAATGGTTCACGAGGTTTGAAGAAGGAAACCTACTGCAAAATGAATTTGATGATCTTTGCTGCAAGGAAGCAATTATCATTGCACGAACTCAGCCTTGGACAGAGAAGGCCAACCATCTAACTTTTTCAGCACAGAGTAAAATTAAGGGGATGCAGCAAACTGAGAGGAATATGGGCCTCGCGGTAGAAGGCCCAACTACTGAAAAACTGGTCGAGGAAGTGCAACAGGACACTACGCAAGGAACACCTGATCTGCGGGTTTTGAAGTTGGAGTTCTAAAAACTCCAAGCGAATATCAAAGTTCTAGCTGAGTGACTCAAGGACAAGTCACAAAATTATGTCGGGGGCCTCTTGGGATAGGGGTCCCTGGGGTCAAATTTTGGTACTCAATTTTTGTACAAATGCAAAGTCTTCGTGATTTGAGGAAGCACAGCGCGAAGGTAATAAGAGTCAAAGGGATTTATTCCCTTAGGTTGTTAGGATATAAGGAGTTTTGAGACCCGCCCATGGTCTGTGGACCATGGTGTTGTAAAAGAAAATGCTATATATAGAAGAGCCATAGTGAGTCTAGATAAAAACTCTTTGATAGAAGATCATTGTATGGGCATGTAAGCTAAGGCAGGAAAGTATGTTTCTTGTACTTAGGTGAAGGGGAAGGCTCCTACAACTGAGTATGCGGAGACCTTGGTAAGTCCGCACGCCCCTGAAGTTGAGGGCGCAAGGAAGAAGAGTTTGTAGTTGAAATAATACATCTAATAAAGACAATTTTGATCCATAAATTATGCATCTGTGTATCTATATTTACTTCTGTAGTTTTTGTATTTTCACTCTGTATATGAAGTTATATGAATAAATTCTTACCTAATGCACGAATGTAATATATCAATATAATTTATAAATGTTATGAATGTTTGACGACCTTCGCGAAGGTATGGATTATGTTTAGGTGATTTACTGCAATTATCTGTTTCAGAAGGGTTAGGGTTCACGAAGACAAAACTAAGCCCTAAAAGCCACAGGAACACATCACACATACCTCTAGATGCAGAAACATGGTTCTGTCATCCTCCAATACTTCTATGGCTGAGACTGCATCTTGCACTATGCGGTTTGTTGCCAAAAGGGCTAGAAGTTTAGGGTTTTGTTGGTTGGCGCAAAATTTGAACCTGGGTCAGGGCCCGTTAAGCCAACATATATGTGCATATAAAGAAATCATATCAATCATATACGCAAATTTTCTATATACACATAGTTATGAAAGCCTGAATGTACAAGAGATGAATTTTGCATGTGTGACAATGTGGTCCCCTATGATGATAACTTATGCATATGTGTGACCATGTGGTCCTCTATGATTCCAAAGGGAGTGTCTGGTGCTTCAGTGAGAATGAAAATTTAAATTTTATCCCCTTGAGTCTAATGTTCATGGCACTTCCAACCATCATATAAAGTGTATACGTATACATGTACATGTGTATATTCATATACCAAAATTAGTTCAAGAATTCTTTATAAGGCCCATAACAACCTTGAAGTCTTACATTCCCTAAAAGTTCATAGGGGATCTTTTCAACACACACACACACACACACATGAAAAGAATATTGAGGGAATTCCCCCTCCTCCTACTTTGTATATTGCATCGTTGATTCGTGTACTTATGGTTCATAAGGGCTAAATTATTTCTTCTTCTTCCTCTAAGGACGATACTTTATCAGGTGCTCTTCTCCACAACACCAATAGGAAAATACCTTCTTCTCCTTTTTAGCCTCACAAGGCCTCTTCCTGCCAATGTCATTTTTCCTTTTCAAGGATTCAACTTGATATGTCATTTATTGCAATTGTTTTCATAGTTCAACATTCTATTTGCCCAAATCTTGTTGTTTCTAAGTGAGATTTCTAAGTTATTCCCTGTATATCTTCATCTCATCTTCCAAGACCTTGAGCTCAAACTTAAAATTCTTGAAGGTTCTTTTCCTCTAGAGATATGTCTCTCTTTCTCATTCTCAATGGACTTGGCCCATATCGTGCTGCACCATGCCACGATACATGTTTGATTTTGGTGATATTGATCCTTGCTATGTGATGCCACATACACTTAACTATTAGTGCATTAATAGATAATATAAACAAATATACCATTTGCATTTCTTGGTTGTACCAAGCACAATTGGGAAAATTATGTAATTCAAAATGTGTGTTGGTCCTCTCCTTCTTTCATACTTTTACTCATGAAATGGGTGTGGATAGGATTGTGAGGGCTTCATGGACTATGAAGTTATGGTGTTTCAATCCTTTTACTCCTAAAGACCTGGTCGTAGATCAAGCCAGGATAATTAATTCCAAGATACATACAAATCTGATCAAAATGGAAACAAAGAGGGAAGATGGATCTTTTTAGATACTTTGAAAGAATCTCAAGGGGAAAACTATCAATCTCCAGTGTAGGGGTGCGATTTGGTTGGAGATATTAAACAAATAATTCATAAAACTCTTAGAATAGTAGTTGCTTCTCAAAATGTGTTATATAAGGGGAGTATTTTACATGATTCTATGACAATGAAAGAATATGGCATTGTATGAATTCTGCCATTATCTTAAATATAAGGTTATGAGGTGGAGTGCAAAGTTTTTGGATTCTTCCATATAAGAAAGTTTCACATGTACGAAAGTTTCACATATACAAAATATGTGCATATATGAAATTTTTGCGTATATGATAGATGCACATATATGGAAGATATGCATAAATATGGAAGATATGCTTATACCGAAGCTACGTATATACATAATTCTCATAAATTATATATATGTAAATTTTATGTGCCACATATCTTTCATATATTCCCAACTTCTGTATATGCACAACTTTCATATATGTGCATATATGGATGTTGAGCATATAAGGAAGATATGTGCATATACAAAAAGTTGTGTGCATATATGGAAGTTGCACAGATATGAAGGTTGTGTATATAAAGAGGTTGAAGTTGTGGAAAACTTCTGTATATGCATATATGCAGAAGTTACACATATACGAAAGGTGCACATATCTTTGTTATATGCACAAATTCTGTATATGTACATATCTTCCGTATATGCACAACTTCCGTATATGCACATATCTTATGTACATGTGCAACTTTCGTATATGCACATATACAATAGTTGTGCACAATGTTCATACTATGTATATACAACAGTCTCTAGATATGCACAATTTTTGTATATGAGCATATCTTCTATATATGCACAACTTTAGTATATGTGTATATCTTCCATATATGTCCAACTTTTGTATATGTGTAACTTTTGTATATGTGCATCTATCGTATATGCGCATCTACTGTATATGGAAAACTTCTAGATATGCACATATATGAAAGAATACGGAAGATATGTGCATATACGAAAGTTGTGCATATATGAGAGACATGCACATATACGAAATATGTGCATATACGGAAATCATCTAACTTTTATATATCCACATATTTTGTATCATATTTCTTTGTTATATGCACAACTTCGATATATGGGCATATCTTTTGTATATGTGCATATACGGAAGTTGTGCATATGCGAAAGTTGCACATATATAGAGACTACGTGTATATGAAGGTTGAACTTGTGCACAACTTCTATATATGTGTAGGTCTTGTATATGCACATATATGGTAGATGGATATATAAAGAAATTGCACATATATGGAAGATGTAAATATACATCATTTATGGCAAATTCACTCGCTAAATATGCACAATTTCTGTATATGTGCAGCTTTTATATATATGCATATATGTTTGCGCATATACAGAAGATATGCACATATACAAAAGATGCAGATATATAGAAGTTGCACCTATACAAAGGAAAAAGTTTTGCACATATTCTTTATATACACATATCTTTCATATATGTGAATATCTTATGTATATGCATATATCTTTCGTATATGTGCAACTTTTGTATATGCACATATTTCCTATATATGTGCCACTTCCGTATATGCACATATATTCAATATATGAGAAACTTCCATTTATGGACTTATATGGAAGTCGTTCATATACATAAGAAGTGCGTAAATTCTGTAATATGAATATATGAAAACCTCCATGTATGCAAAGCTTTCATATATGCACACATCTTTTGTATATACAATAAATTATTCACTAATAAAAATAATTGGACAGATGCACTAGGTAACTAGACTAAAAAAAAATTATGGAGTAGGAGCTTCATCTTCGCAATCTCCTAAGGGTGAAACAACGTTTAGAACAACAACAATATAAAGATGAATGACATATAGAATACAAGGGAAAAAATCAACTTGGTTCATGGAAACAAAATCCTGTAGAACAATCACGTCGAGTACATTTTGACAGTTTAGTAAACTAAAAAAGAAATGTCGACTATTCATCCGTGAGTAGTTCCAGAAAATCACTCACATATAAGAATCCAACATATGAACCTGATAGAATACTTCACAAAAGATAAAAAGAGTGACCCATCAGCTAGATTAATAAAGTAACATTGTCCCTTTCTGACACACCACACATTCAACACTTACCATTACCATCAGATGACCATCAAAGGCCATTTCAAAATATTTCACAATTACTACCCACTCTAAGGGAATGGTGGCGAATAAAAGAATGAACGAGTATGATGAAAATCAAAGAGTTTATCATAAATCAAAGAGACATTTTAGAGGGCATCATTTGAACAATAATTATGGCACAATCAACACCACTACTATAAAAATTAAAGAGTGCCTGGATTATTGAAAATCTTTCCTTGAATTCCAGTTGATACACCTTGCAACTTGGGTGATATCCTTGATATACCAATTGTTTTTATTCTTTATTGAATTTAGGCTTCTATGATCCATATCAATTTTGAGAAGAATCTTCGGCGAAAATCACAAAATTATCTCTATGTGATTTTCGTCGAAAATTCTTCTCAAAGTTGTTATTATTTACTTTGAACTTCTTAACTTCCTCCGAACAGAATAATTTCAAGATGATTTTACTATGGAAAAGATAAAATGCAAGTATGATGAAGAAAAGATTATAGTCGAGGCCCGAACTAAGGCAATATTTGACCTCACCGGGAAAACATAATTAGAAAGCCGCATGCATAAAATCAAACAGGAAAAGGTTGAGGAACCCGCATGGGGCATTAAATTTGAATCCTATCTTAAATGGGCCAAGACAGGAGATCAATGGAATGCTTGGACATTTCTTAGAAAAATATGGCATTTGCAACATTCTTGGTGCCCTGCTAGTCACAGACCTACAGGGGATGAAAGAGGAGGCCACGAAATACCTAGTCAATAGGTATCACAATGGAAAAATTTGGTTGGGTCAGCCACAATCCATCTTTGGTACCACCATCCACCTAATAATTGGGCTACCCTACAAAGGAATAAATGTGTCAAATACAACTGATGTTAATAAGTGGCTCATGAAGTTTGATAGAGGTGCATCAGGGAAAAATTTGCAAGGTCTAGTTATTAGTAAAGTCTAGGACCCCTTGGTTAGATGGATGTTCACAATTGTCACCTTATGCCTCAGCTTAGTTGATCAAATCTCAGATGTTAAACTCACAATGCTTGAATCCATCGGTGAGATAGAAAATTCTAAACATGAATACAACTAGGTAGACCGTGTATCCAACCTTGTCAAAGCCAACATCTAGAATTGTAAAAATTCAAGTGAGGTCATTCACTTTCTTTCCTTGTTAATATGGATATCCATGAAGTCTAGCCCTCCTGTTGGGGAGGAAGACTGCACTAAGAAAGATACACCCCTCATGAAAAATTCTATAAATTTTTCCAATGGTTGGTCGGGGAAGCCCAATCGTTAAGCCCCAATGAGATTTTTAGAAATTGGCTCTTGAATATCAAGAACATTTCTAACAAATGGAGGATCCCTCAACATATCCGTTGAGGCCTTCCCTACTACTCCCATATGCAGTTATGGCTACACAATACCCATGTCTGGTATAACAACTCTACCGAAGTCAACCCTCACGAACTCCCCTACCAACCATTTATTGACTGAATATTCAATGAACTATGTCGACAGTACAAAACCAACTATGTCATTCCACTTGTAGTTTCCAACCCATCCTACGACATTATTACCCTTTGAAGGATGCTAAATTTGAAGAAGAAGTTCAAGCCGCCTTGTATTTGCAACCCTTAAAAGTAGACCTATTAGTCCCCTTCCTTGAATCTTCACATATGTCCACTCACAAAGGATATATTAGTCCCAAGACCACCCAATTCAAAACCAAGTCATTGCAGTGGCAGAAAGTGCTCAAAGAAATATGATTGGTGATCCTGAAAAGCAATAGTAATTGGATGAAGTCGTCAAACAACTATAGCTAAAATAAAACAGAATCAAGAATACTAGGAATCCTATAAATCCTTCCATCAAGAGTCAAATATGGGATTCCCTAGAAAGTTCCAGGGGTGTTTTTGCTGAAAGCATTCAGAACAAAATGGATGAATTTCACCAAATAATTGAGCACAATGCTAGCTCTTCCTCCCAACAATTCCAACACAATTCCTATAAATTCAATTCTCATAACTAGCCAAGTTAGAATCCCATAGTAACTTAGATTAACTTGACATATGATGCTCCTGTCTAATATTTGACCCATGTTTTAGAAGAGCACCACCGGCCAATCCAAGAGTAGTATGAAAAGGAACAATCTGATGAAGAGCATTCTGAAAATGAATTAGTCGAGAAAGACTAATCTGAGAAAGAGAAGTCTGAGAAAACTTAGTTGGAACGAGACCTATCAGGGAAAAATCAATAAAAGAATACTCAGTCGAAAAAAACCTAGTTGGTGTTGAACCAATCAGATGAAAACCAGTCGAACATTCACAATAATTTAAAGGCAAATTGAAAAGATAACTCATTTGAAGGAACTTTCTTTGATGAAACTATCAATAATCATCACATAACAAGTGTGTCAAAGCACCTGCATGATAAAATGACTGAGGTTACCAGTACAATGCCGGTAAACAATCCACCAAGTACCAAGCTAGTTCCGACATCAAACACAATTACAGAGCCAACTACAAAAACAATTCCAATAGTTAAGGACAAAAAGAAGCCTATGGATATTACTGCTATGTATGATGACATCAAGCTTCCTAGTGATAAGAAAATTTTTGAGGTTATAGATCAATTTGTTAAGGATTCCAAGAAAAGACCGTAGAAAAGGAAGAAGGATACCAACATGTTCCAACAATAATAAGAATAAGAAAGGGAAACTTGGTTGGAATGTCAAAGCCATGCAACCAAAAAACTATAGATCCAAATTTGACCAATATTGAGGATCATCTCGTTGCTTTCTAACAACTTGTAAAACAATTGATTGATCAGAACATCCAACTCCATGTACAAGTGTCGGAAATTCATACCTGACCTACAATTGTTGTAAATCCTAATTTTACACAGATCTTGTAGAAGGCCCACAATGAGTTTCTAGTAGCGAAGCAAACTCTAGAAGCCACACTAGGCAGAGGCTCTGCCATCACTGCTACATTGAAAAATTGACCCACCTACTTGGCTTTTATTTATTCGAAAATAAGAGCTCAAGAGCTGCTTATTAGAGACCTATCAATGAGACAAACTTCAAACACCAGAATGAAGCAAAGAGTCTATACTCAGCTAGAAGAGGAAAGGGAAAATTATTCGCAACTACTGCTATTAGTTAAGAGAGGGAAATAAATCCCATTATGAAGCTTGCAATGCATCAAAATTTTGACAGGGAATTCTTAACCAAGTTGTGAGAATTGAAGAAGCCAAGCCATTTACTGAGAGGATAGAAGAGAACACACCTGTGTAATAAAATGTGTAATACTTGTACGATCTCATAGAATCCAGTGTTAAATATAGAGTGGCAGTTTGAGAATGGTCTATCTTCGGTGAGGTCTTACATATTTTTTCTCCAATAATTTATCAAACTACCTTTCTAAACACGCCTCGATCTCCATTAACATGTTCAGCATCACCACGTCCACCACGATCTACCCATGAGTTTTAGGCACCCAGTTTCAACATACACTGCAACTTCAGAACAAAAATATCAAGAAGAGGAGTTGACCAAACAAAGAACATGTCAACACAACCAACTTCAGAGATTCCAGTCGCAACAATAGAAGCACAGAGCGAGGACATGCCAGATATTCTATCTTAGTGTTATTTTATTGTAATAATTGTACGTAGTATTTTTCTTTAGAGAACCAATTATGAATGTAAAAAAAAATCTTCTTGTCAACTTTTGTTACACTCCAACTCTCCCCTTCTTCAGGATGAAGAAGGCTTTGAGGGTGGGGGAGCTGTGGGAGGAGCTAGTCGGCTCAACCGACAAGCCAAAGTCATGTCGACAAGTTTGCACTGTAATGCAAGGCTAATTAATGATAGACAAAATAACACTTTTGGTTGGATAGTTAGACTAGCATAATTGCCCCGCCGGTCTATATTTATGTCTCCCTGCATACAATATAATAGTTCTAGTTTTTGACATATAATAAATATTTTTGTGCTCTTCTATTGCTTCTCCATTATTGTGTTTATTTGCATCTTGTCTATTTTTATCATGTGATTACTTGATGTCTTTCTACTAGCAACTATGCATGCTTTTCACTAGATTACAACACCTGTGTTCAAAATTTTTGTATCTTGATTGTTGTATGGTTGTATTTATAATTCTTTAAATTATTAAATTATACACCTCCCCCTCCTTCCCCCACCACCCCCAAGAAAAACTTGATTTCCAACACCCCATTATGCCCAACATGAAGGTAATCATGCAAATAATATAACACATATCCAACACTATTCTCTTAACTAGGGGAGTTAGTTTGGGACCATAACATGTATTTGAGGGTATTGTTGATCAAGTCTAGAGAGATATTCATATTCCTAGTTTTCAAACTACTTAGGGAACTACAATGGAGTATTTTCCTGTGCAAATGGGTATTAGGAAATTATGGTAGGATGAGGAGGAAGAGGAATAGGATGACCTAAATCGAGGCGCCAATGGTTGCCTAACCATATTTGTAGTGACTCTGTGCTTGTAATTTAAAACCGATAACATTTAAAATGGTTGTAGTTTCACCACTAACACTAACAATTTGAAGAATTCTTCTTTGAGGGGACAACAATAATGATCTCTTTATCATGACCTCAACATTAGGCTCTAAACCCCTCTCCAAAAGAAAATAAAGTTCAAATCTATAACAAATCATAAGCACCTGAATATTGAATTCAAACAAAGAGAAGAATTAATGAAAACATCAAACCCACCACCTATTTCCATATTAATCTTCAACCTAACAAATATAGGGCACCTATTACCATATAAGTAAAGGGCATCCATAAATGAAAACTAAGTTTTATAGTTTTCACAACCTTTGTTTTTCAATACTTGATGAAGCCATCAACCTAGTCTCTCTTTTGTGATGCTTTAGGAAGCCATTAAGCTTGCAGCATTAATTTTTGTTTCCTCAATACCTCTTTCAAAAAAACATAAAAGAAAATAAACTTGTTTTCTTTATTTTAGATGGATCAAAGATATTTTAATTATTAGAATTGATAAATAACAAGTTTTATACCCTTTTTTTGTGTTAGCTCAGTGTGGAAGGGATGTTTTAATGTCATGTACTAACTCAATATAGAAGAGATGTTGTAATATCCTGTCATGTCTTGTTAAACATTTTGATTTGGTCAAATTACATAAAATAAAATTAAAATTAGGAAAAAAATATAAAAATATTAATAATTATGATTATTAATAAAACATTTTGACTCCATAAAATTCCATAAAAATAAAAATTAAACTAAACTAAAAAAGTTATAATTATAATTATAATTAATAATTAGACTAGTCTAGATATCAATCATTGAGAGAGATCAAATCTTTTCAGATATAACCTATTTTAGAATGAAATGAGACGATATATATCATTTTAGAGTGAGAGAGATCAAATCTTTTCAGATATAAACCTATTTTATAGTGAAATGAGACGATATATCAACATATCAATATCAAGAGAGATGAAATCTTTTCAAATGTAAACCTATTTTAAAATGAAAAAAGACCATATATTCAAACTTAAATACTGAAAATTCATTTAACTTTAAATTTATAATATTTATTTTACTTTATATACCATAACTTGTGAATTTTCTATTTATTAAGTTCTCAGGGCAATAACAAGGCCAAGCTTCAATATAATGGTAATGGTAAGTTAGGATACATATACCTATCAATAAATGTATTATTGTAAACCTTAAACGATATGGGATAAAGAATCATCATCTTTGTTAGTTAAAAAAGTGAAAACCTCAAACTTTAAATCATATCTCAAACTTTCAAATTTAGGTCATAGAGAAATTTACCACCTCGTTTTAATTAGAAATACCTAAAACTAATCATTATAACAGGAAATCGAAACAACTTTGTAATTTTCTGGAAACACAGAGACACCCCCGCAAAATGGCAATTTAATGTGGGGTGACTATTGTATAACACATGGAAACAATTTTATAATTTTTATAGAAACATGGAGGCACTTAACAATAAATGACAATTTAATGGGCGTATCGTAGCATTTCTTTAAAAAGAATGAGAAATTTTATCTTTATCAGAATAATAATGCAAGAATTACTATTAAGGGCTATGTGTTAAAACATGTAGATTTCATCACGATAAAAAAATCAAACTACTTGTAATAATTTATTCGTAATTCTAAAAAAATAAAATTACAACATGAACTCAAACTACTTATTGGTAATTCATAAAAGAATAAAATTACCAATAAAAAATAGATTTCACTTGTCTTCCTGATATTATCGTTAAAATAAGACCAAGTGGATTTTTTTTATTTGATGCATAGGGAGATGTTACAACTCTTATCAGAACTAAAGGTTCAGCACTGTGGCTTTTTAAGGGAAAAAGAAGAATGAGGAAACCATCACAACCCTACCTAGGGGACCAGCTTCTGTATTATTACCTAAATCATATCTTGAAAAGTGAGCATAGCTAAGTAAAAATATTTAAAAAAAAAACAGAAAACTAGTCATCAGCACATTGTAATAATTCCATTACATTGAATTGAGTTACGAGAATCGACCCAATGGATGCCTATGTGAACAACCTACAATTTGGAAGATTTATTCAATAACATGATAATTAAGCAGATCATGTACTGGCACTACCGTATAAGGAAAGAATGAGCAAATGAAGTCAAAGATGGTAAAACAAAATTTCCGAAGGAAGCTGCAATAACTTTGTGAAACATTTGCCATGAAAAATGCACTGTACGTTGATAAGAAAAAAACAACTACAACAAAGAAAGAGTTGTTTCCATGGTTTAGTTAAAGAAAAAAACAACAACAACAAAGAAAGAGTTGTTTCCATGGTTTAGTTTTATCTGGGCACTACCGTATAAGGAAAGAATGAGCAAATGAAGTCAATGATGGTAAAACAAAATTTCCGAAGGAAGCTGCAATAACTTTGTGAAACATTTGCGATGAAAAATGCACTGTACGTTGTTAAGAAAAAAACAACAACAACAAAGAAAGAATTGTTTCCATGGTTTAGTTTTTTCTTGGCACTACCGTGTAAGGAAAGAATGAGCAAATGAAGTCAATGATGGTAAAAAAAAAATTCCGAAGGAAGCTGCAATAACTTTGTGAAACATTTGCCATGAAAAATCCAATGTATGTTCTTAAGAAAAAACAACAACAACAAAGAAAGAGTTGTTTCCATGGTTTAGTTTTATCTTGGCATGGTTATGATAACATTTAACTTGATACAATTTTATCTTTTCACTTTCCCCTTCTTTTTTCATGTTTCCATAAATAGTTGATTTCCCTTCTAAGATATCAACACCTCATCAATCATATATGCATACCTTGCTAGCGTAGTGACTACTTGACCCAACTACAAATAAAGGTTGGAGTATTTCCAATCAGGATCTAATAAGTATATGTTAACCACAAAATAACATGCATGTCCCTATAGATCTCGGTGCAATGCCAATCCATCTACATTTCTACTTACTTTTGTATATCATACTACCTTAGTTAAATGTTCAACCTGTTTCTTAGATCAAATGCTAATCAACACTGTTGGAATTCATAATTAGCATCAACTCAGGATTTGTTGTTGGGCCCAAACTTTGTAACCTAGAGATGCAACTTTATCCTTGAATATACATATAACAGTAGACAAATCTAAATTTAGCTACTCCATATCTCCATTTCCAGTATTCATTAGTGTATTGGATGACAAGGAATTTGCAATGTGTTTCAAATAATCTCTAAGCCATCAGACTTTATCCCTCATAATCACATTATATTCAATGTATATTCGAACCAATGAAGAGTTTTATCAGTGTTGTTTGTGTTATGATATTTTTTATGCCCAAAGCTAAAAGGAAACATGAAGCCATCGTCATTCATAAGTTAAATCAAGGAGAATGTGTCATTATAAAAGTTTTGTAAGTTATGAACTCATAATACCTTGATTCACTAATTCGTTTATTCTATAAATGCCTCACCATTGGAAAGTATAAGTTAAACGAGGACAAGAAAATTTTGATTATGACAGTTAATGACAATTTCAATATCTAAAGGTTGATTTAAGTTAGCACAACATGGTGAACAGGAATAGAAGCATGTTAAAGAACACCCTACAGGTCTGTAGAATATTGTTATCTTAGTAGCAAAAGTTATTTCATTTTCTGAACATAATCTATTCTAAATGTTTCTAGATGGTATGAAACTATAAAATTCTATGATTGGAATTTATCAATTGACAATGGAGTCTACTGTGAATGTGGCATGAAGAATTACAGTAAAAAGAAGAAGGAAAAGATAAGTGAAAATGTTAGAGAGAATTAAATAATAGTAGAGTGTGAAGAATAAATTAAATTTTAGGCCAATCTGTAGGAGGTAGTAGCCCAGGACCAATCCCATCCTTCCTATTAGGAGTACAGGCACCAGACATGACAAGGCATTGCAAGAGACCCACAGAACAAAAATATATAATATAACCCTGTCCATGCAAGCACAACTAATATAATGTATAGTGTAGTTTTGTATCTCTGCAAGAGTAATTCTAATTATGCATATTCTTGAAAAGAAACAACAATTTGAGAAATTGTAAAAACCTTTAGTCATCACCATGAATTTTGGATGCAAAACTACAATCCTCAAAAGTGTTAACAAACAACGATGAGTTTAAATGACCAAAGGTAAAACCCAGTATTTAACGTTACAACAAGAGATACGCCATGATAAATCCTCAATATGGGAAAAATATAGGAAGTAACTATCTAAGAAACATCGATTACATCATCAAAAAACTGAAAAGTAGTAAGAACAAATGGATAATGGACCATGTAACCAATAAAAGGAAATATAAAATGTTTTGGACAAAAGATAATTATAATTCAAATCTGATGAATAACACAGTCTATGCATGATATGATATAGATGAAAACAAATTCTCTAAGGAGTTTGTTTGTCTCAAAGGTGAATTGAAAAATAATAATAATAATGATAATGTGAAACAAGGAGATAACTCGGTAAGACAACAAAGGAAATGAGACTTTTTATGAACCATCATGAACACTAGGTGGTCATTACATCCATGGGAAAATATGGGCAGATAAACTCTGAAGGAAATGCCAGTCGGCCAGACTAATAGGGCCTAAATCCAAGGGGGTCGAGGAGAATTGACCCTCTGACCTCCCAATCAGTGAGGCACTCGACCAATTAAGCTAACCCTTGGGGCTAGGGCCTAAATCTAAGGGCGTAGAGGAGAATTGACCTCTGACCTCCCAATCAGTGAGGCACTCGACCAATTAAGCTAACCCTTGGGGCTAGAGTGTCAGTGGCCTATTTGCTAAAGCGGTTACTTATGCCTATTGACATGGGAAAGGAAACATGACACCAACATATAAGTTCCCTAAAGAATTTGAATATGACTCTTATAGAACCAACTGAAATTAGGTCAAATGATTGATTAAGACTGGCTTGAAGAGAATGTTAATCATATTAACATGAGGTATTGAGGAAGATGATAAAACATAAGGTAGGGCGAATATTCCATAGTTTGGGCCTATGTAACCCAAAATATCTTAATCAATAAATTGCGGAAGAGGAAAAGGATGTAAACCGGGGAAGAGATTTAAGAGGAACTCATGAGTGGAGTATGTCAGAGAGATACAGTTGCGATATTTAGTGATGTGAATCTCTGGTTATTCTTCGTTGAATTTAAGCATGGCATAATACTCTAAGATATTCTCTTGAGTTATCATAGAGAGCTTGTTTAATATTAACTTGTGCCTTTAAACCTCAGTAGTACTGGGTAAGATTAGGAGGAAAAGTATGAAACCAAGGAAAATAATTGAATTGTAAAACCTTGATTATGATTTCTACAAATAACTTACATGGACATGGCGATGTTCACATAAATAAGGAAAAAGATAACATCTTCCATGAAGATGGTAAGAGATTGTGATATTGGGTATCAGGAAATTTGATGGTATCTACATATAAATCATTGACGGAAAGCCATCAAGGGGACTTCAAACAACGGACACTTTAAATTATATATATATATATATATATATATATATAAATATAAAATAAAAGAGATAAAAGAAAGGGAAGAAGTATGATTACTATCAAATAAATAATTACTCCTATGTTGAGATAATTATTTTCAAGTTGAGATAAGATAGTTGTTTATTAACATTTCACAAGGTCCTCTGGGTCAATTATTGAAGGGACCTGTTGATTGAACGAATTAATACATATATATAAATGTTTGGAACTGATATATAAGGCGAGTGTGGGAAAGGTAATTTTCAAATGAATACAAAGGAGGAAAATTCCATGACTGTACATGGAGGCGGAATGGCGTACAAGTTTCATCAACCACCTGTAATGCGGGATGAAAAAAAGGGGTAGATTAGGAATGTTGCAAAGTGAATTCCTCGCTTGCACTAAGAGAAAATAGAAAAATATCCCAGAAAAGAACAATTAAGTGTACCGAGAGGGAGTGGTAAGAACTATAGCCACCTAGAACGTGGCAAGGAAGGGGAGTGTCCTAAATCTCACTTAGACATGACCACATACATATATAACATTTTGAAATTGAAATAAAAGCATAATAATGCTACTAGATATGGCAATACATTAGCTGCAATCTAATGTAAAGACGAGAGCAATAAATGGTTCCTAAAATATTAATATCTTTACCAAAAGAGTGCAAATGAATTGATACTTCCCCAGGCTGAAATTTACAGAATAACCACAAGGCTGGAATTTTGTTGATTAACATTGTTATTGAGTAAGAAAAGAAAATTAATGCCATGATTCATAAAATTACTATGATTTCATGTTGTTAGCCTTCATTGGGTGTGATGAATGTTGATGACCATTGCATGGTACAAAAAATAAATAAAATTAATGATCGTTATAATAGTTATAATAGAATTTGAAATGATTATATATATATATATATATATATATATATATATATATATATATATATATATATATATAGATATATTCACTAATGCTAATGGAAACTAAAAATCAAAGCTTGATGATGGTGAATGTAGGTCGAACCAAATAGAGAATCCTGGTTGAACTTTTGTATATTTTTAATAGGGAGAAATCATGCTGCGAAAGAAATATATCACCCAAATTAAGGTGAAACAAAGGCACTTGAGCCCAGAAAGAAAGAAAACATGGAAGATAAATTTTTTATCGAAGGAGCATGTTCCAACTTACTTTGAATGGATAAGACTAAACACCGAGGATGATGTTTCACTAGAGGAGGGGAAGATGTAACACCCCTCAGTGAAAATTAATTATCTTCCTTAATTTTAATATGAGTAATTTGGTAGACCATGGGCTATGTGGAAGGCCTACTAAGAAATTTAAAATTTAAAATTATTTAAAATTATTATATTAGTAAGTTAGGTAAGGCAACAAAGGAAATTATAGGGAAAAGTCACTAAGTGAAAGTTTCACTTACTAGACTGTTACCAAATAGTTAGAGATAGTTACTTCATTGTCGCTTTTAACGACAACTGTAGCACGAGTTCTGCAGGAAACATAGAAATTTACCTAGAGACACCCTCTGGGTTCATTGTAGACCAATGCTTAGAACATCTTAAAGGGAGGAGTGCATGGAAGGTTTTCAATGGGGGCTTTCGGTTGCACTCCAATTGTAACGTAATTAAAAGAGAATAAAGGGGGCCTAGTTCAATAGTCTATCATTCAGGTAGACTCAAGCCAATACATGTATCCAAATTCTTAGGGGGTGAATCGGGCCAACCTCAAAGAGAAAAACCTTGTTTTGGTGGTAAATACACAAAAACAGGCAGCTTTATATTGAATTTGTAGTAAAGTGAAGAGGAGGAAAGTAAGGAAGGAATTCGATGCAGAGGGTTATAAACCAGACAAAATCCTAAGAAACAATGTTCTGATAGAAGGATGGAATCCGATGCATAGGCTTGTAAACAACACAAAATCCCAAGCAACAATTTTCCGATAAAAATATGGAAGAGGGAGGAGATGAAAGAGCGGAAATAGTGGAGCACAAATTAAAGTTTCAAACCATATTACTAATGGTCACATTTGTATCAAAAAGCCCAAGAAAATATGTGCACATTATAGGTACTTAAGTGAATCTATAGCTAACACAGGTACTGTTGCTACTTGGTAACAAATACACAACCATGAACAAGGGAGAAACCGATAGCTTCATCATACTATTTTAGAGGAAGAAAAACATACATGGAATGAGATTACAGAGGGGAAAACATACCGCACATTCATTTTATTGGAATTACCAGGGAGTTTCATTAATACTTGAAGGGTCCAAATACCAGTCCATTACATTCGCCACACATCACTCTAATCCCTCATGAACAGGGCATTTAGAACCAAGAATGGCATCTCAGAATTCACACCCCCACGCGTGCGAAATTCCGGAACCTTTTATAAGTGTTTCTTCCCCCTATTTATGAGAAGAGGGGGAGATTGGGTTACAGTTACAAAAATATCTTCACCAGAGCTTCAGCTGTCTCACAGACTAGCTGTCTTAATGTGCAAGGCTCTCTGCCCAAAATGATTACAATCGGGATTTGATCCCTTCTTGGAAATAAGAAGAAATTATAGAATAATAAAAAATAAAGAAAATTGAAAGATGATGGAGAAAGTGTCCTTCTACTATTCCTGTGAATGCCTTTGATCAAGCCATGTCTCTGCCATGATGTGCCTTCCTTGCTGCTCGGCCAGTTCCTGTCACTTTTGTCTTAATTACAGGACTTCCTCGCTCTTTGTAGCTGATAGCAATCAACTGTGTTTGCGTGTCACTGAGCACAAAAAAAGTTAGTATGGGTAGTGCTTCATTTCGTATTTGAGTGGAGCTCCATGCTGAGCCATTAAAGCTTCCTCAACCCCCCATATTGATTCATTTTTGCACCGTACTTCATTCAATGCTTTAGCTTCTGACCCATCCGCCTTTAAAGCTCTACACTACCTCGTCTTTTCAGTAGGGGAGTGGAGGTGGAACGGAAGTGACGGTGACGTAATCGGGAGGATGTAACTGTAACAATCCAAAGTAAATATAAAATCAATTTCCTAATTAAAATCAAAATCAACAAATAAGTACATACTAATATTACCTGTGATCAATATTTTCCAGATGACAACAAGGTTTTGGGGACGACTCTCCACCCAACTGTAGGCTCAATTGTGCAATGGTTTGCTACAACTAGCCACCCCCGAGCCCTCAATCAACATACTACTGCCAGTGACTCCTAAGTCTTAGAATACCATTCTCCCAAGAGAATGAAAGATATAATCTCGGAATGATGGAATGCAGGAATGCCTCTCATCTTCCTCACCATCTATTAAATAGAACAAACATTAGAAGGGGAACCACATGCACACACTCCTTGTGTCTACATGCAACTTTCGTTTGATTTTTGGCTTTCTTGTTTTATTTCTTTAATTTTCTTTTGATTTTTAACATTCTTGTTTTATTTCTATTTATTCTTATTTAGAGCTTTAGTATGGTTATTACTATTTTTATTTTTATTATTTTTATTTATTTTCTTTGTATATATTTTTAATATCATTTATTATTTAACATTTATGATTTATTATTTTTATTATTTATTATTAAGTGATTTATTTATTATTATTTATTATTTATTATTAAGGGGAGGGATATTACATACTTTCCCACTTTAAGGAACTTCGTTCTGAAGTTAAGTTGAATTATTTATTATTTATTATTTTATTTACTTCATGTTGCCAACACCCTCTATCAAGCGTGGCTTCTTTTTTCCTCCTCGATGGCCTCCTATGTTTAATTAAAGCCCGATTGGGTTGAATTCAATAGAAGGGCATTATTTCCTCATGTGAACTGAATCTCTTATTATGCACAACATGAATACATTTGGGATAGTATAATAGGTATTTCAAGGGGATTGAACTATCTATCCAGCCCCAGAATTCAGACCTCCACCACATTTTAAGCGAATTGTAAACAAAGAGTGCAACTGCAATAAAGCCTCAATTTTCACAAAAACCAAAATGAATCAACAAAAAAAAAACATGCATAACCATAGTCGTTGAGGTGATCGCTACTTACCACTTGCAATTCAAATCTGGTAGCTTGATACTTCCCTTGCGCCTCTCCTACAATGCCGAAGCTTGCTTCGTTGACAAAACTTTCATCGCATTATTATAAATTTTTGTTTGACTGTTTCCTGGGAGTCTTTGGCAGTTTAAGCTCATAACGCGATTTATTGTTCCATTTACGAGTATAATTGCTCGTTAGGCTCAGCAATTCGGCATTCAGACCATGGAATTTATTCTGACACCTAACGGAGTTGTTGAGTTGGGTTCCACGGATTTGAATCCGCAAAACTGGGATTTGATACAGAAGGCTAGAAATTCTTTCACTTTTACTTTTCTGGACAGTTTGTGGGAAGAAAATCATACCCAAAATGATCCTGATCCAGAACTTTGGTTGACTGAACCCCCTCCTGAGCCTAAAATAGAGCCTGAAAAGAAACCGCAGCAGCTACTGAATGTGGAAACTGAAGCTCTTCCTAGCTTTTTCCCTCATGAATTGGGATTTTCTGACCTGGGGTTTCTGAATGGCGAGGGGGAAAAAACGGCATAGAAGGTTGGAATTGAGGAGTTTGGGCAGATGAGGATAAATCATCATCTTAGGGCTTGACTGGTTCTTAGGTTCCGTACCAACAGAACTAGCAGGCTCAGCCGACCTGCAAGACCAAAGTTGTGGAAATTTTGGTGTTTCAACCTGGGAAAAGGGGCAATACAAATGGGATTACCCTGAGCTTTGAAAACATACCTATGGAGATCACCCAAATGCGGCATCTGGCAAACAAGAGTCAAAAGCTTCAAGTCATAGCCACACTCGAAACTTTTTTTTTGTTAAATCATTTAGATCGAAGTTTTCTACATTAAAATGTCTATAGGTCCTAAGAGTTGAACCTGCTTTGATACCATATGTAAAAATCCAAAGTAAATATAAAATTAATTTCCTAATTAAAATCAGAATCAACAAATAAGTACATACCTATATTACCTTTGATCAATGTCTGCCAGATGACGAAAAGGTTTTGGGGATGACTCTCCACCCAACCGTAGGCTCAATTGTGCAATTGTTTGCTACAAGTGGCCACCCCCGAGCCCTCAATCAACGTACTACTACCAGTGACTCCTAAGTCTTAGAATACCTTTCTCCCAAGAGAATGAAAGATAGAATCTCGGAATGATGGAATGCAGGAATGCCTCTCATCTTCCTCACCATCTATTAAATAGAACAAACATTGGAAGGGGAACCACATGCACACACTCCATGTGTCTACATGCAACTTTCTTTTGATTTTTAGCTTTCTTGTTTTATTTCTTTACTTTTCTTTTGATTTTTAGCTTTCTTGTTTTATTTCTATTTATTCTTATTTAGAGCTTTAGTATGGTTATTACTATTTTTATTTTGATTATTTTTATTTATTTTCTTTGTATATATTTTTAATATCATTTATTATTTAACATTTATGATTTATTATTTTTATTATTTATTATTAAGTGATTTATTTATTACTTATATTATTAATTATTATTTTTGTATTATTTATTATTTATTATTTATTATTTATTATTATATTATTATCTATTATTTTTATTATTTATTATTTATTATTAAGCGGAGGGATATTACAGTAATGGTCAGTTGACATGGAGCTGAGTGATAGGTGGAAAAGGGCGCAGGACCATTGGCTGGAGAGAGTGTGAGGTTGAGTGGATTTTAGAGGGGGGCATGAGTAGTAAGTGGTAAGTGAGGGGAGGGTGCGAAATAATATGAGAGTGACATGTAGCGGTGGGGCCAAGAAGGGAAACTGCCTTTTCTGTCCCCCCCGAGCCGATAAAGGGAAACATAGTTGGGGGGGGGCCGAAATGGCCTTAGAGCTGTCAATCTGGGAAAAGCCAATCTGTGTCATTCAGATATGCGGAGTGTTTAATTAATATAGGGCCCTTGAAAATGGATGGACTTTACAGCCATTAAAGTCTATTGTATAAAATATTGCATCCGAGAGAGTTCCCACATATTGCAATCACAAGCAGGGAGAGACTTTGGTGGAGGAGGAATTTTGACCTGTACGATCGCTGATCTACGGGATTGGTGATGTCATCAGTACCATGTGGCACTTCCTGCTTGGTGACATGTGCCACTCGGATATGCCTCCATAAGACCCCTGAAAATGCCAAATTTGCGTGTCACATGTCCTCTGTACTGCCGCATCATGCTGACATCAATTGCCATGTGTATTTATTAGGACCAATCCTATGCTACCACGCGTCCTCTTGGAGGAGAGATAAAAGGCCCGCCCTTCTCTGGTTTAGCAACTAATTTCCTTTGTAAAATGCTTTTCAGCCCTCCCGGTGCTTTAACACTAAAGACACAAATCTCGATGGTTTAATTATTATCAGCCTTTGGTGGTTTCATGATGTCGTATTTGGTAATTCCCTGTAGTACTTGCGATCACCGATTGACAATCTTGCTCTAGACCACTGATGTGTGGAACCTCTGATTTGTGATATGCTATGGGCTAAGGACCTTCGATCGCTGATTGCAATTTGTGATCTCGACAATCATTGATTTCACTAACCTCCCTTGCTGCTGCTTCATAAAAACGGTGATTGTAATTTGTGATGGGCTCCTGGACCTCCGATATGCTCTTCTCCTTCATTTCAAAGGAAACAGAAACCCTGAACTTCAACAAGCCATATATTCTGATCCAGAAGTCCATTTTCAGAGTTCCATATACCGTTGGAAAGCTCGTTCCGAACACGATCAAATGGAGAGGGTTTGTCTTAGTTTAGAGATATTTTGTGGCTTGGGATATGGCTTCAAAATTCACTACTATTTCTCACCCTTTCCAAAGTTGAAAACACATTTTAGCAGTGAGTGACAACAACTCCCATCCCCATATATAAATTATCTCAGTTGGGGAAAAGGGGAGAGGGTGTCTGAAAGGAAAACCTGAGGCTACTGAGAAGGGAGATGAAAAAATACTAAACCCTCTGGCACGATGCTTCTAGAGGGAGGCAAGATGATTCCAGGGCATAGAGTTTCTGATTTGGCTGGCCAATGGGACTCTATTTGAAGCCTAAGTTCTCAGGATAAATTCCCTAAGTTGGTTGGGATTAGGTTGTCTTGGGTGAACGTGTGAAGGATCTTGATCTGAAAATTGTTCAGGAAGTGGAAGCTGACATGGGGAGAGAACCGGTGAAGCTACCATTCTTGTGTTGGGGAGGAGTGATCTTAATCCTCTATTGATTTTCCTTGGCAGTATAAACCTATCCTAAATAAATAAGTAGTTTATTATGTATCTCTAGAACTTCAGTTGTTTTCTTCAATTGTTATGATATACACTAGTTCTTGTGATGAGTTAATGTAATGATTATTTTTAATAAATGATTTAACTTTGGTTGCAAATAAATTTCAAGAAACTGACAGAATGAACACGTAATGATGGTCATACATGGTGTGAAATATTACAAAAAATAATTTATGTTAGACAAATCTAAATAATTAGAAGGAACAAGTTAGTTCCAAATTGAACATATGGAAGTATGTCACTAGAGGAGTACAAGTTCATACATATTTATGTATGCATGTCTTCAGAAGGATGTATATGATTAATATTTCAGCCTAGGCAGTGAATATCAATAGTCAGTAACCATTTTGAGACCTTCTTTACAACTTGAGACCTATGATAGGACGATGAATGTTGTCATAAACTTTCATATTAATTGTCTATTAATAAAATTATTAAAAGACATATTACAATGTGATGTTTGTAACAACCGTAAATGCCCAAAAAAGTATATATATTCTTAAACTACTAAGGACATTAAAATAAAACTAAGAACCTGCCTTGGCACAAATTTAATACGTAAATTGTACATATAACAATCAGTTACAGAAAGCTAGGCAAATGAACCCTACCAAAACAAGAAGGTTTTATGTAGAAGATATTGTAGTTGAAATAGAATGGACTCATGACCCTTACGCAAATAACATGAAGTTACAACACGAGTGAAAAAAAAAATCGTTCAAAAGATGGTCACATTTTCTATTACAAAACCTAATGATTAGGTTTGAATCTTGAACAAATCCTCAATATTATTACTCAAAACATAATACATAGAGGAAATAGAACTCCTTTAACAAAATTTCAGTGCTAAAATATATTCGGGTTGGAACCCTCTCTGGAAATTAGAATTTTCTTGGGTAAAGCTAATTCATTTTTCAGGAATCCAACTGATAAACTATACTGTAATAAGTTGTGAGTGACAGTGATAAATTCCTAGCGAGTCCTAAAGCTCGAATCCCATGTGCTAAAGCTCCAATACAGGAGTCAGACATAGCATCGAGCCCGCGAGAACCTGGAAGAAGAGTAGTAGAGTGAAATTGTTATGAGTTGGATAATTGTTGGAATTGAAAGGTACCCTATTCCAACAACGGGAACACCACACACCTCTAAGGAAAAATCAAGTGGTTAAGTTATATATAAATATAGCAATTTATGGCTAGTGTAAGAATGAAACAAAGCAAATTGGGAAAGAGGACTAATTACCTTAGATATTTCTTTGGGTAAACAAGAGATCATGTCTTTATCCAAAACCCACTGCAGAAGGAGTATTCACCATTAACTAGCATAGGGTTTTCTTTTAAAAGAGAGTAACAAATTTTAACCCTTCAATTACCTTAACATTTGAGTGCAAAGGACTCAATTTCTGTGATAATGCTAAAAGGGGAAACCTGTCCAGCCATGGATACTTTGTTGCCAAAATTAAAAGAAAAATTACCCATATCAGTTGCAAGTCATGACCAATTTAGTATTTCCAACCGGAACCAAGTTCTTAAGAATGGAATAAAAATTTAATCTTAATTTCCTGGAACGTTGGAGCACGAGGAATCTAAACCCAACAATTGACTGTTAATAAAAAAACCAATTAAACATGATGCATTTGGACGCTGAAAGCACCCGAGAAAAGAAAGGAAGATATAACCAAACACGTAGAAATTTGGATGCCAAAAACAGAATAAATTTACTATAGAATATGAGGTACTCACGAAAAAGTGAATGAAATAACGACAAAGCTCACACTGAACAATGAATGTTGCAAATGAGCCGCCATTGCGGTGGGTGTATGGGGATCAGTTACCCTAACTATCCAACTAACATCTAATTCATCAAATCTAAACCCTAATCATCGACGATGTTAATCGCAACACTTATCAGTTGTATAATCAACAACAAGATACTCTCCAGAGCGTGACCGCTGGAGTCTCAAGAAAATTCCACCACGTCCCCATGTTATAAGTTGATCAGTCAGTAAATCATGTGTGAAACATACAGATATGTGCCGAGAATTACGGAAAGGCTTAAATCATGTGTGAAACATACAGATATGTGCCGAGAATTACGGAAAGGCTTATTTACAAGGCTATGTTATAAGTTGATCAGTCACATAAGTTGATCAGTCAGTAAATCATGTGTGAAACATACAGATATGTGCCCAGAATTACGGAAAGGCTTATTTACAAGGTTATAGTGTATTTAATACGCCACTCATACCGCATACATATATGGGCATCCAGATTTTTTTTATTCCACTCATACCGCATACCATGAGTAAAATTATACCAAAGTTAATTATGATTAAAATTATTAAAAAGTTAATAAATTTTAATTGTTATTTTCTTATAAAAGTGTTAAAATGTCATTTTCATATAAACTTATGAAAATCATAAGAAAACAGATGTAAACTATATGGTCTTAGTTAACAATTTTAGATAAGGCCACTTTTCATGATTTTTTAGGTAAAGATATTGTGCCTCGATATGGTAAGCCTAGACAAGTCCTTAACATTAAGGATAAAGACAACATCCATGGCTTTACTAGGTGAAGATATTGTGAATTCACATCCAAAAATTTGTGTATAAGAGTTCAATTACACTTGTTTTTGGGGTTAGTTATTTAGGCAATTTGCCCAAAAAAAAAAAAAAAATTAGATTTATTTATTTTATATTTTAATATTTAATTTGTTTAAATTATTAAATATATTCTTAAAATTAATTTAGTTATTTATTGAAATTTATAATTTAAATGTCTTCAATTCAACTTTTTTTTAAAGTAAATGAAGTTATTTATATATTAAATCTAATTGCAATTCTATCAATAATTTTATATTTAAATTTTTATAATAGTTTTTTTCTCTTTAATTTATCTAATTTTTAATAGTTATTTTATTTATAATATTTTTTAAATAAGTTATTAACTGGAAAATAGCATCTTTTATTGTATGCTTTTGTGATTCATGATATAATGTTTAGATTTTCCGGAGAAATCACATAGATAACAAAGGGTGGACGCGTTTCGAACCTAGATCTAGGTTCATCATCAGGATCCGCATGAGGATCAAGATCAACAGACCAAAAATATATAAATCCTTGAAATGCAAGTGTAAATTCCAACGGTGAATTAAATATTAAAAGAACTATAAAAAGAGAATGTTAAAGATCAAAAGTCAAATTCGTTAATTTTGAATTTTATTTTATTTTAGTTTATATTGAATTTACAATAATAATTTTATAAACATATGAATATAATTTATTTATTTTAATGATTTTATAATAATATGGTATTATTAATAAATATAACTACATTATAACAAATAAAACTATTTTTGTTCGATGGGTTTCGAACCAACAAGTGTGGTTTAGGACGAGATGAATAGACAAACCATGGCAAAGGTTTAAATAGAGAGCAATGTAGAGACATAATTTCAACGACTATATTTGAACAATAATGTTTAAATTATAATATTAATTTATTAACATATTAAAAGCAAATATTATTAAGTAACAACTATATTAAACGGCTAGTTTTTGAAAAAATATTAAATAACGATATTATTTCATTAATTTATTAAAAATATTAATAGGTAACGGTTATATTAAACGGCTAGTTTTTGAAAAATAATATTTAAATTAATTTATTAAAACCAAATATTACTATTTCTTGAAAAATAATATTTAAATAATGATACTAGTTTATTAATTTATTAAAATATTAATATGTAACAACTATATTAAACGGCTAGTTTTTGAAAAAAATATTTAAATAATGATATTATTTCATTAATTTATTAAAAATATTAATAGGTAACGGCTATATTAACGGCTAGTTTTTGAAAAATAATATTTAAATTAATTTATTAAAACCAAATATTACTAGTCCTTGAAAAATAATATTTAAATAATGATATTAGTTTACTAATTTATTAAAATATTAATATGTAAGAGCTACATTAAACGGCTAGTTTTTGAAAAATAATATTTAAATTAATTTATTAAAACTAAATATTACTAGTTTTTGAAAATTAATATGTAAATTATGATATTAGTTTTTTAATTTATTAAAAACAAATATTAATAAGTAACCGCTATATTAAACAACTAGTGGACTATTCAAAAATCATGAGAAATTAGTCAGTTACGACTACCTCTCATGGAAATGGTCATAGATGAATGACTTACTTAACACAGTTGAATCCCAAAATGATATCTAAAACAACTAGTTTTTAAAATAAATAAATAAATAATTAAAGTCAAACTTTAAAGGAGGGGAGTCAAAAATTATAAAAATGAGTGAAGACCTTAATCGAGCCAAGATCATTTGATAAATAAAATAACTAATGGAAATAAAATAAATTAAATTAAAAATAATTAATGGAAAAATAAATAAAATAAAACAAAAATATACACAAATCTATATATATATATATATATATATATATATATATATAAACAGACCCTGTTTTATTTATTGATTATTTTTTCTTTGCATATATATATATATATATATATATATATCCAAAGAAAAATAATCAATAAATAAAACGGGGTCAATAATAAAATATGGAGCTCAGGCCCACTAAACAAATAACAAAAATACTAAAAAGAGTTAAGAACGAATAGGATGATAAAATACATAAAAAAAGACGAAGGATCAAGAAAATAAACTCTAATGAAGAATAAATCAACAAAATATACTATAAAAAGGATGCCAATATATATATATATATATATATATAAAGCCTAAAAAATTAGGAGGACAACACAGGGACCCAACTTCTACTAATATTCCAACCATTATCTCTATTCAAATTATTGGGTCCTTTTTCAATTTCTAGGGCCTCCCTCAATTTACGATGATGGAAATGACTAACCTTAACAACGACTTCGGCCTCCTCAATGCAGATGTGATGCTTATATTTATCTGCATGCTTCACCAAAGGAGAGGAGTGGGTCCTACCATGCTTGATGTCAGTAGCATTCTCACGAATCCTTTAATTAATCCAGCGACTAGTCTTACTAATGTGGGGAGTCCCACAAGAGCATGGGATAACGTAAACACCCTTCATATTCTTTGGGTCCACTGGGACTTTTACAGATTTAAGGGAGCTCTAGATGGTATTTAAAGGTCGAAAGGTTGAATCCAACTTATGCTTCCTTAGGATCCTTGCAATCTTATCAGTGGTCCCTTGGATAAAAGGAAGATGAACACCAAAAAATCGATCCTTGGTATCTTTCTTACCAGTAAGACCAATTTCAAGTCTGAAGAAAGCCTGAGTATATTGGTGTCTACTATACCCATTATTAAAGAAAACACTTAGGAGATGTACTTTCTCTTCCTTGAGATGGTTCTCATCAGAAACTCTTAAAGGTCTAGTCGCTAAGGTGTTGAGCACACCAAGATTTTGAGCTAGGAAATGATGAGAATTAGCATGAAGATATTGTTCCATATGAGTTTTCTTACGATATGCCTGATGAGAGAAAGAGCCATTATCATTCCTTGAGAGGAGAACATCAAAGAAGGGAAGATTACCATTACATTCAAATTCCATGGTGAACATTATAGAACTAGATTGATTGTTAAGATGGAGGAAAAATAGTTCCAACTTTTCTTTACCATGGGACCAGATGACACAAGTGTCATCCACAAACCTCTTCCACAACTTAGGCAGAAGACGAGATGAGGCTAATGCCTTTGATTCAAAATCCTCCATGAATAGATTAGCTACCATAGGGGAGAGGGGGGAACCCATGGCGACACCACAAGTTTGCTCATAGAATTCCCCATCAAATGAAAAGAAAGTAGAAGTAAGACAAATACCAACTAAATAAGCCGTATCAGGATCAATGATGCGCTTGATGACTTTGATGGCCTCGTTGATAGGGATATTAGTGTAGAGAGAGACCACATTGAAGCTCACAAGCTTGTCATCTGGATCAAGCTTGAAACTCTTTAACTCATTAACAAACGATGCAGAGTCCTTGACAAAAGATTCTGTATGGCCAATAAGGGGCTTAAGCTTCTAGGCTAAATATTTAGCAAGAAGATAAGTTGGCCTTCCTATCGTGTTGACAATGGGCCTCTGAGGAGCCCCTTCCTTATGTATCTTTGGTAGACCATAGATTCTAGGGGTATGAGGGAAACTTTCAATAAGCTTATGGCTGAACGAGCTGACCGAGCTACTAGCCTTTATAGCAAGAGCCACACTTTTGGAAATCTTCTTCAGAGGATCCTTGTTGAGTTTCTTGTAGCTCCCACTATTATGGATGTGGTCTAACATCTTTCAAAGGTAGTCATCTTTATCAAGAATAACCACAGTACCACCTTTGTCAGCTTTGAGAACAACAATATTCTTATTATTGTTTAACGATTTGAGAGCATTAAACTCAGGTTTGCTGATGTTATTCTTTGGGGGCTTTTCCTTTCTAAGGACAACCGCACAGTCTTGACGAATGATATCTTTAGTGATGTCCGTTAAGTCTCTAATACCATATTCAATGTCACAGATGATATCGTCGACCGAGATCTTTCTAGGGGCAAGAGAAAAATTTAAACTTTTCTCCAAAAGACTAAAGATAGGGGGATCAAAAGAAAAGCTAGAGAGATTGACAACCCTATTACTAGAAGAGGAAAGAAAATTAGAACAACAAATATTATCCAAACTTAGAGTCTTATTACCAATCCTATTATTATTACAATTATCAGAATTAAAAACAAAGTCACTAACCTCATTAATATTATTATTATTATTAAGCCCAATGATATTATTATTATTATTATTATTATTATCCAAACATAAATTATTATTGCTATTCTTAATATTATTATTCCTATGTGAGGTGAAAATATAATCACTATTATTAGTATTAATATTAAACAAATTATTATTATTATTATTATTATTATTATTCAATTGAATATTATTATTAATAGAACCACTTTCACTATTATTGAACCAACAGAAATCAAAGAAGAATTAACAGACAACGAACCTGAGGGAACCTGACCCGGTGAATACAAGATAATGTTCACCATGTAATTTGAATGTAATGGTAGTCTTCCCTTCTTTGACGTCCTCCTCTCAAGGAATGATAATGGCTCTTTCTCTCATTAGGTATATCGTAAGAAAACTCATACAGAACAATATCTTCATGCTAATTCACATCATTTCTGTTATAGACATTTTTGTGCCTTACAGCATTGAGCATGAAATGTCCATAATCTAAGGGATCCAAAGTCCCTAAACATGTTGTTCCTACCCCTAGAGGAACAAGGCTAACAAACCACAGCAATTCACAGAAGTTCTCCACCTGAAACTGCTCACAAACAAGTCAATTCAGGATCATTTCAGTGGCTACACTAGCTATTTGCGCTGAATGTCAAAGCCAGCACTGGCTACCTGCGTTGAATGTCAACTGGAACAAAGGCTACCTGCGCTGAACGAGAGTGAACAAGTGGCAAGCTCATTTCTCAAGGTGTCAAAACCCAGGAAGCTTCCAAAATGACACTTGCCTCAGGGAATTCGACTGGTGATGAGTAAGAGGTTCCAAATCTCCAAGTGGAAGCAAGAACCTCCAAGTGGACTCAAGAACTGATAGAGGGAGAGGACACTAGTCAGATCTCAAGCTGACTCATCCTCTCTCCAAACATCTATATATGGATCTCTCCTCCATGAGATCTAGAGGCTGGAATTTTGTTATTGCAAAGAATTGCTGTTGGTTTGAGACTGGAATCATTGGGTGCTTAATGCTTTGAAGGGGCTGAAGATAGGAATTCCATTTTCTGGGAAGGAGATGCTGGATTGGAGCCCTCTGGGTTGTATCTCTTCCTGAACCTTGTTATTCATCAATAAAGCTATCTTGGTTTCTCCTATATGCTGATGTATTTTGATGTATGAATGTATTAGTGTATTTGGTTTATTTCTAATCCTAAACTAGTTATGAATGTGAACATCTGTCTTTGTGTAGTGTTCTTCTCTTGTTTCAAGTAGCTATTCTCTTATCGCAAGTAGTTATTCTCTTGTGATCTTGCAGGAAGTGGAAGCTGGATAAGCAGGAAGGCAAGTAGCTGTGAACACCCAAAGAGGAGAGAGACCGGATCGAGGGACAAACAGAAGACACTGATAAGTCTATTGATCTCTCTTCTTTCACATCTCATAAAGGAAGAAACTAGAATAGCTGTACTCGTTTGTTGCTAAGGCACTGTCACACCTTAGGTGGATAGGATCGTCCTGCATAGGCATTTTTCCCCACAACAAATTGGCGACTCCACTGGGGAGATCTGTTTAGTCATTTTATTTGTGTTTCTATCATTTGTTTGTTTCATAGACTTGACAGCAACAATCGAACTGCATCTTTCCCGGATGCAAAGTAGACAGTTGCTGCTTTGATCCAATTGCTCGACTTGTCTATGATCTGAACAATGGATTCACAAATGATTTGATGATCCTTGTGATAGATCTTAGTAGCCTTTCAAAGCATCCCTTTGATTACACCTTGCTTGTTGCTTTTATTTGGCCTAAAACAGTGAATTAAAGAGCAATCTGTGACCCAGAACCTGAGGGAAACGAGAGTTTCTCCTTCAGCGCAGACCCAGTGAAGGGATTCTGCATTTCAACGCAGGTCCCGTGAAGGCTACCTGCGCTGAATGTCAAAACCCCTGTGTTGAGGTTGCGCTGAACCAGTTTGTCCTTGTGCAGCTGGGGTTCTCTGCTCTGTTTTGCCTTGTTTTGATCTCTGTTTTTTGCAGCCTGTAACCAGCATAGGTACCAGTCTAATAACCCCTTTTCTCTGCTTACATTCCGCCTCCTTTTGTACAAAAAGACTGTGAGTGTTTTTATGTGTTTGTGGCATCATTTACAATTTTCCTTTGCATGAGTGAAATAGTCATCCTGTAGCCCTTGATTCAGATCTGTTGATTGTGATCTTAGAAGAGAGTTCATTGGCTATTTGCAGATTGATTATACATTTACTTTTGCTGATTTGTTTGAATTTGTCTCTTTTAAGTGTCGAAACAAGTCTTTATTTCAAAAATCGTTAAGTGTTGTAATCTCTTCTATCTTCTCTGATTTCGAAAAAGTAAACTTGTTTGTATTGATCATTTAAAAGCAAATTCAAAGTTGTACAAAAAGCTTTCTTTGTAGGCATCAATACTAAGAAAGCGGAAAAAAAACACCTGCATTGTGCATTTGCATTTGATAGTTTGCATGTTGGATTTAAGAAAAGTGCATTAGAGTGTGCTGATTGCTCTTTGAGAAAAGATGGTGTCTTTCTTTTCCCTTAGTAGCTAGGATTTTCAAAGTTGAAAAGATATAAAGCTTGCTTATCATCTTTAGACTGCATTTAGGAATTTGTATCATACATCTCGTGGTGAACCTTGAAAGGCAAACTTTAAAAAGATCAACCTAAAATAAATTGAATGAACTTAACAACGCTTTGCAACATAACGCACAACATAGAGGTCTAGGCTAGAGACGTGTTCCGGCGTTGTTAAGCCTGGTGACTGTCGATCTCGTGGATGGTGGGTGATTCCTCCTGAGGGACGATAGCGCCAGTACGGATTGTGCTCCCACGTACCGTCGCGTATATATTGGGAGACCCCTATAGGCATAAAACCTTTATCCTTAGGAAGCCGTGTCGGCCACCCTACTGATCGCAATGCACTGAACACAGCATTCAGGAAGATCAACCGCCCGTACCCTAAAAAGTATTCTGCGGTTTTGCGAAAAGTTTGGCACACCCTCTGCCTAGAACTCCAGAGCAGTTCCTTTTGGCCTTTTTCAGACTCTATAACGGAAAAAGTCCATTCGAGCATTTGTCACTTCGGGCTCGTTAAAACATCGAAGGAGACTAGAGTCATCTTTAGCTTTTTCTCGACTCTTTAAAACTGAAAAAGAAAGTTGTGTCTAAGCGTCGTTAAAAATTTATTTTAAACGGAACAATCACCCTTTAATTCCTGCGTTGATCTTTAGGTTGAAAGATGGAGCACACCAACCAAGGAATTCCCCTTGGTGGAAATCCTAGTCCCTTCTCCTCTTGGGGAGATGTTGGTGCGCCCCACATGGCCACATTGTCGCTTCCAGGACTGACAATTGGCCTGCCAGTTTGGCTCTTTTCAACCAATGTCGTTCAGAACACCACCATTCCTGAACAGTCGAGTCAACAGTTAGACCAGACCAGAGTTGCCAACCAGCCTTCTACCTCATCTAACTCTTCCTCTCCTCCTTCCTCTTCGCTTGACGGAACTGGTAAAACAAAAAACCAGGTTCCTAAGGAGAAGAAGGAAAAGAAGAAGAAAGAGAAGAAGAAGAAGGAGCCAAAGGCGACTGGGGGCAAACAAGTGTCGTCTGACAAAAATCCACACACAGCACTGACAAGGCCTAAATCACCATTTGTCATATGCAAGGGAGACCATTTCCACAGAGATTGTCCCTGTATCCCTCGAATACTAAGGGACTGGTCTCCCCGTTTGCACAATTCGGTAGCATCAACCTCTGATAGCCATGTTGACTGCTCACCATCGACTAGTGAAAGTGAAGTCCCAGGACAGAGAGGGAAAGCTAGATTTCCCTGCAAACTGTGTGAAGGCGATCACGCCATCCACCGTTGTCCCTTCTTAGATGAGGCTAAAAGAGTTCTGGAAGATCGCCCGATTTTACGAGCGCAACTTCCTCCTGGATATCAAAAACTCCTGCCAAGTCCTTCACTAGTTGAGAACCCGGCTGGCCCGCCCAGGTGGTCAGCCGAAGCACCTATCATTGAAGATGAACCGTCTGGATCCATGCCTGACGAAAGTCAAAAGGTTGATACAGCAGTTGACCCGGTTTTGCCTTCAGAGGCTCTATCTTCGAATGATACCATCACAGAGGAGAATAAAGACGACACCGTCCAAATTCTCTTCATCAACACTGACTCTGATGAACAAGGGGGCAATGCCCCCATTCCTTTATCGCAGGAAGGAAGTTCGACGGAGCGATATCCGGCCGTCTATTCGGTCCCACCACCAAGCAACCTGGTTGTGTCCTTTGACTGGAACCAACTAGGCAGACCCTGGTTGCCAGCAAGTATACCATTCAGAATTATCGTTCAAATATATAGAATGGTAATGGCTCGCACCATCATTGATGAGGGGGCATCTGTGAGTATCCTTTCCTCTATTGCTTGGAAAGCGCTTGGTTCGCCAGCGCTTTTGCCCGAAATGAGAAATCTATCAGGCTTTGATAAAGGAACCAGTCGACCTTTAGGGATCCTCCCCAATGTGCCCATAACATTGAAAGGGAAGACCGTTCAAATGAACGTGATGGTCGTTCAAGGACCCTTGGATTATAACCTACTCCTTGGACGAGACTATATATATTGCATGGGAGCCATCGTCTCCTCAATCTTTAGAGTAATGTGTTTTCCGCATGAAGGAAGAGTGGTCAAGCTCGTGGAACAACTTTCATTTCCCGGATCACGCATCACAAATAGTCATGTACCATCCCTAAATGGTCTATTCACGCAAGAAGTGTCTCAACCCACGGTCCGTCCTCCTGATGAGCGCGAGTAATCCGGGAGGATATGACTGGAACCCAGGGGGCATGCGTCCTGGTCTGCTTCGGCAGGGAAACTTTGGGTATAAAGTAGGTTTTCGCGGGAGAATATGACTAGTCTGTACCCCGTCCGTCTAGGAAGAGGGTTATTCTAGAATAAGATTCTTTTGTCAAAGTTATGTGAGAGGACGGGACCCGTCGCTCACCTTTGTCTATTTCGGTAGACATTGCTGAGGAAGTGTTTTGTTTGGAAGATTAATGAGACAATCTTTGGGTAACCTGAAAGAGGTAGGCCTCTCTCGGTGAAACGAAAGTTTTGACGGAAATGAAGTAGGGGTAACCTTGAAATCATACTCTATACCTGGGGGCATGCAAACCTTTTGGAGTGCAAGCAAAGAGTGGTTATTTATCTGTTTTTTAGGTTAGACGTTTCCTAACTTGCATAAAGAAAGGATGCGGAGCAAAGCTTCGTGAGATGAAGCTCCATAAAAAATAGAATCTCAATGAGACACTCTTATCATATGACTGGTAAATCGAGCAGTTTTAGCACAAAGTTCATGCTCGTTAAAAAATAAACGCAAGATCCGAGCAATTTTAACGCGGATTTCATGCTCGTTAAAAAATAAACATAAGCAATGAGCAAGTGTTTCTGCCAGCGTTTAAGCTCATTTTAAAATAAAAAATGAACCTACCCGGTAAATAACCACTGTGAATGAAATATCATCAGCCATTAAAGCCTTGGTCGTGTTTGCACCGTCACCTCCACTTTTCATTTGGCCGATCGTTCACCTCCATATGATTGTTTACCCATTTTGAGGAACAGCTGCGAAGAGTGATTTCAGCTAGCCATCCTTGTGACACTGCCGTGATTGGAAAATTCCAACCTGTAACTGGAATCAGCTGCTATCCCTGTTTATCACTCGTTCCTCAAAAGACGAGTCTTCTTTAAGCTCTTTTCAACTGACTCGTAAAATATGAAAAGATTGCCGAGTTTTGGCCTTCCAGCTCGTTAAAGCAACCGGAAGAGCTATCCCTCCTCTAGATTTTAATCTTTTTGGACCTGAGGGATTATTGCACAAAAAGATCGAGCGCTTGTTTTGTTCGGCTCGTTAAAACTATCGAAAACTCATCCCTTCTGTATTGTTTTATACTTTTTCGGACTTAAGGGATTAGATGACGAAAAAGGACTTTTGGAGTTAACTTTATGTACCTTTTTAGACTCTCTAAAAATGAAAAGGACCGAGTTATCCTTGTCGTTAGACTCGTTAAAATCATTAAATAGCGACAAACTTGTCTTTAGACGAGAACGAGTTTCACTATCGCTAGGCTCGTTAAAACATAGCGATGGGCTTGCCCGAAGGGCAGGTTATAGAACAAGCATATGTTATCCTCCTCAAGCTTGACAAAAATAAAGAGGTACTGGTCAGCAATGTCTGGGGAAAAAATTGGGAGAAACTAAAGAAAACTTTGATGGTAGCAGGTCGCTCTTGAACATGACACTTTTCCTCCGTACCACAATCAGGTTGGGTTGTTCCATTCACCGGTCACATCCATGGTCTCGCCATACCATCCATCTTTGGGGTAATGCTACCAATCCATCGTATCAGTGTCGCCACATGTTCAAGAGAAGTCGTTCAGAAGAGTCAACCGTGTCCCATCCATTGCCATACATTATCCTTCATCCTTTCATGACCGCCACCCTGAATCGTATGTCACAGATCGTTTTCACCTCCATTATAATCATTAGCTCCATTCCGTGTCACTGATGTGGGATTCATTAAGGCCCTCCTTTAACGGATCGCTTCTTGTCGACATCAACTCATTATCCAAGAAGTTGATCTAGGAACAACCCCTTCAGTACTTTGAAGCTTGCATGCCACAATGGCAAGTTTCTCACTTCCGGCGACAGGTATACATCAATGACCTTCGACCGAAAGATTTTGCGTGGTGTTCGATGCCATGTCCTTTATTCACACCACGTGAATTGTACTGCAGTACCTTGAGGGTAATTATCATTATCGGTGATTCCTCTCGCGCTTGTTAACGGTTTACATCATTGACCGGTAATCAAGCGATGTCTTTCCATGTTCGACTTCAGAACATTTCTCACATGGATCGACTTGTACTTAGAGTGAAGATCGAACGAGTTTGAAGACCCCGGATCTAGTTTCATCCATCCGGGTTGCGATATATATTCAAGAAAGATAAAGACATTGACATGTACATCATTGCAGCAGATAATCATCCTACTCAAAGGATGATAATTTCATCAAAATTATCAATCTACCATCAGACGATTGTCTGTTCTATGTACAGAAAAATGAATTTATAAAGCTGAGCATGGGAATGCCCGCCTCAGCTAGATCATGAAAGCAGTATGAAAAATAATGTATTGTATTGTATCTTATTACAGGTCTCCTCCCAGCATTGGATGAACTTCGGATCCCCCTGATAAAGCATTTCGCCCGATAAACAGCCTCATACTTTAGGGGGCAACTGTTATAGACATTTTTGTGCCTTACAGCATTGAGCATGAAATTTCCATAATCTAAGGGATCCAAAGTCCCTAAACATGTTGTTCCTACCCCTAGAGGAACAAGGCTAACAAACCACAGCAATTCACAGAAGTTCTCCACCTGAAACTGCTCACAAACAAGTCAATTCAGGATCATTTCAGTGGCTACACTAGCTGTTTGCGCTGAATGTCAAAGCCAGCACTGGCTACCTGCGTTGAATGGCAACTGGAACAAAGGCTACCTGCGTTGAACGAGAGTGGACAAGTGGCAGGCTCATTTCTCAAGGTGTCAAAACCCAGGAAGCTTCCAAAATGACACTTGCCTCAGGGAATTCGACTGGTGATGAGTAAGAGGTTCCAAATCTCCAAGTGGAAGCAAGAACCTCCAAGTGGACTCAAGAGCTGACAGAGGGAGAGGACACTAGTCAGATCTCAAGCTGACTCATCCTCTCTCCAAACATCTATATATGGATCTCTCCTCCATGAGATCTAGAGGCTGGAATTTTTTTATTGCAAAGAATTGCTGTTGGTTTGAGACTGGAATCATTGGGTGCTTAATGCTTTGAAGGGGCTAAAGATAGGAATTCCATTTGCTGGGAAGGAGATGCTGGATTGGAGCCCTCTGGGTTGTATCTCTTCCTGAACCTTGTTATTCATCAATAAAGCTATCTTGGGTTCTCCTATATGCTGATGTATTTTGATGTATGAATGTATTAGTGTATTTGGTTTATTTCTAATCCTAAACTAGTTATGAATGTGAACATCTGTCTTTGTGTAGTGTTCTTCTCTTGTTTCAAGTAGCTGTTCTCTTGTCGCAAGTAGCTGTTCTCTTGTGATCTTGCAGGAAGTGGAAGCTGGATAAGCAGGAACGCAAGTAGCTGTGAACACCCAAAGAGGAGAGATACCGGATCGAGGGACAAACGGAAGACACCGGTAAGTCTATTGATCTCTCTTCTTTCACATTTCATAAAGGAAGAAACCAGAATAGCTGTACTCGTTTGTTGCTAAGGCACTGTCACACCTTAGGTGGATAGGATCGTCCTGCATAGGCATTTTTCCCCACAACAGTTTCCCAGCTCAAAAGCTTGGTGTTATCGACACATTAGCGACTAGAGCTTTAAGAGTTTCTGATGAGAACCATGTCAAGGAAGAGAAAGTACATCTCCTAAGTGTTTTCTTTAATAATGGGTATAGTAGACACCAATGTACTAAGGCTTTCTTCAGAGCTGAAAAAGGTCCTAGTGTTAAGAGAGATACCAAGGATCGATTTTATGGTGTTCATCTTCCTTTTATCCAAGGGACCACTGAAAAGATTGCAAGGATCCTACGGAAGCATAAGGTGGCTTCAACCTTTCTACCTTTAAATACCATTCGGAACTCACTTAGATCTGTAAAAGACCCAATGGACCCCAAGAATATGAAGGGTGTTTACGTTATCCCATGCTCTTGTGGGACTCCTTATATTGGTGAGACTGGTCGTTCGATTAATCAAAGGATTCGTGAGCATGATGTTGACATCAAGCATGGTGGGACCTACTCCTTTGCTTTGGTGAAGCATGCTAATAAATCTAAGCATCACATCTGCATTAAGGAGGCCGAAGTCGTTGCCAAGGTTAGTCATTTCCATCATCGTAAATTGAGGGAGGCATTAGAAATTGAAAAAAGACCCAATAATTTGAATAGAGATGATGGTTGGAATATTAGTAACAGTTGGATCCCTGTCTTGTCCTCATAATTTTTCCAGGCTTCTTTTTCTTCTTCTTTTTTTGATATATATATATATATATATATATATATATATATATATATATATGTATAGGTATTGGCATCCTTTTTATAGTATTTTTTGTTGATTTATTCTTCATTAGAGTTTATTTTCTTGATCCTTCATGTTTTTTATGTATTTTATCATCCTATTTGTTCTTAACTCCTTTTAGTATTTTTGTTATTTGTTTAACGAGCCTGAGCCCCATATTTTATTCTTGAACTCGTTTTATTTATTGATTATTTTTTCTTTGGATATATATATATATATATATATATATATATATATATGTTTCTATTTTTATTTATTTATTTATATTTATATTTTTAATTTATATATATTTATTTTGACTTGTGTATATTTTTGTTTTATTTGATTTATTTTTCCATTAATTATTTTTAATTTATCTTATTTTATTTCCATTAGTTATTTTATTTATCAAATGATCTTGTCTCGATTAGGGTCTTCACTCGTTTTTATAACTTTTGACTCCCCTCCTTTAAAGTTTGACTTTGATTATTTATTTATTTATTTTAAAAACTAGTTGTTTAATATAGAGGTTACTTATTAATATTTGTTTTTAATAAATTAATAAATTAATATCACATTTTAAATATTATTTTTCAAAAACTAGCCATTTAATATAGCTGTTACATATTAATATTTTAATAAATTAATAAACTAATATCATTATTTAAATATTATTTTTCAAGAACTAGTAATATTTGATTTTAATAAATTAATTTAAATATTATTTTTCAAAAACTAATTGTTTAATATAGCTGTTACCTATTAATATTTTTAATAAATTAATGCAATAATATCATTATTTAAATAATTTTTCAAAAACTAGTCGTTTAATATAGCCGTTACATATTAATATTTTAATAAATTAATAAACTAATATCATTATTTAAATATTATTTTTCAAGAACTAGTAATATTTGGTTTTAATAAATTAATTTAAATATTATTTTTCAAAAACTAGCCGTTTAATATAGCTACTACCTATTTATATTTTTAAGAAATTAATGAAATAATATCATTATTTAAATATTTTTTCAAAAACTAACTGTTTAATATGGCCATTACTTAATAATATTTGTTTTTAATATATTAATAAATTAATATTATAACTTAAACATTATTGTTCAAATATGGCCATTACTTGAAATTATGTCTCTACATTGATCTCTATTTAAGCCTTTGCCATGGTCTGCCTCTTCATTTGGTCCTGATGATGAACCACACTTGTTGGTTTGAAATGCGTTGGCCAAAAAATTCTCTCATGTGATTTCTACCAAAAGACTTTGTTTAATTCATTATGGATCACAAAAGCTTGAGTATAGAAATAAAACTATATTATAAAAAAAAAAAATTAAAAAAATAAATAAATAAATAAATAAAATAAATAAAATAAAATAAAAATTAATTAATTAATTAATTAATTTAAAAAAAAAGGAAACTAAAAGGGGTACGAACTAAGGGAAGGGACCTACAAGCTATTTAACTTCCATCCATTATTTCTATTAAGAGTTTTCCCCTCTTAGATTTTTCTCACCCAAAATCTAAGTTCTGGTAGTAGAGATAATTTTGATATACAAAGGGGAAAATTTTAAATATATTGTATAGAAATATAAAAAATAAAAATCTCATTACTAAAAATCCAATTTTTATTTAAAATATAGATAATAAATTAAATAATAAGTTACCACTACATCCACAGGAAAATCCAAGTAGATTTTTCTCAGCCAAAATCTAAGTTTTGGTAGTAGATATAATTTTGATATACAAAATGGGAAAATTTTAAATATATTGTATAGAAATATAAAAACTAAAAATCTCATTACTAAAAATCCAATTTTTATTTAAAATATAGATAATAAATTAAATAATAAGTGACCGCTACATCCAGGGGAAAATCCAAGTAGATCAACCTTAAGGGATCTACCTACCAACCAAATTAAAAAGGCTTAACCCCAAGAGCATTGAGCATATTTGACCATGTGACCACCTGATAAGTGAGGTACTTAGCATGAGGAACTCAACCAATTGAACTATCCCTTGGTGCTTAAATATCAACAGAGTTATTTATATTATATTTATTTTTTTTATTATTAAAAAATAAATTTCATATGAGTTTAATATTATTATTTGAAGGCACGGTGCTAGAGAAAGCCCAAGATGAACCCTATTTTCACAGTCGTCGCCTCCTCACCCTCGGCCGCCGTCTGGCCTCTGGTAGGCCCTGTCGAGGCAGGTGATGTGCGATTCAGTCAAGGATTACTGGTTTATCATTCCATTTCTGATATGCATGTTTTCAAATATTTTCTAAAAGCTCCCCTATCCCTCTTTTATTCCGCTTTCGGCACTGTAACCACCAAATCTTGGACCACGGCTGCCGCATCTCGTACCAGTCGCCTCCATCAGAAGGCATATACAGTGGCTAAGGATGAGCACACCGAATATACTCTCGTCTCTCCTCAGGCGGCGACTCTTGGGAAGAAATATTCTACTCTGGAAGGCTGTTCATTCCTACCAATGCCTACTCTGTCACCCCAGAATAGCCAATACTCTACTCTAGATCTTCAGAATTTGTTAAGTTTCCTGGATCTACCTAGACGGATCATTTGGAAGCTCTTCTGGGCGGAACACACTGACAGATTCAATGATCTTTGGCCCCTCTCCTATTCTCCTCACAAACCCCTACGGCAAGTTCAGGAGGAGAAGGCCCTTCAAAGATCCAGCCTCCTCTCGACTTGGATCTGCAAAGGAAAGCAGAACCCTGATCTTGATGTCGCGTTTCAGATCCAAATCAAGCTTATCTCCGGTAAAACTCTGCTACATTGGGTGAGCTCGTCGGATCTTGTGCAGGACCTCAAGCATGCTCTGGATCTCAAGTTAGGGATATCCTCTGCAGCTCAACGACTTCTCCATGAAGGTAAACAACTTGAGGATCCCCTCCCCCCATCTTTTTATAGCATTAAGAGAAATCCATCCATTACTTTTACCCTTCGCTTAAGAGGGGGAGCTATTGGACAGTCATCCTCAACTAAGACGTTTTCATATAAAGACGTTGTCCATGCTCAGATGCCTAAGAAGACAGCTCCACCAGTTCAGGCACCCAAACCTTTTCTGGAGGACAAACTGGAGGAAACCCCCTCCATTGAAATCATGCATCCAACGCTGGATGAGCAAACCCAAACGTTTGCAAAACAAGCCATTATTTGTAGGTTCAATGGGCTATGGTCGAGCACAACAGACCTCTACCAATGGATTCACTCTAACTGGACCAAGGTGCTGTTATGCTCAAAGGGTTTCTTCATAGTAGTCTTCGTTCTAGATGAGGACTACCAGAAAGCTTTAATTGTAGGCCCATGGTTCTGGGGATCAACAGGTTTATTCCTCACCCCTTGGTTCCCAGATTTCGATCCCACTACAGCAGTCATCACCAAGCTCCCCATTTGGGTCAGACTTCCAAATCTCTCGGCGCACCTATGGAATTTTGCAGTATTCCAAGGGATCGGAAATTCTCTAGGCCGCTTTCTAGACACAGATGTCTCTAGAGGGGGAAAGGGAACATACACCTTTGCCAGAATCTGTGCAGAAATAGACATGAGCAAAGGTCTCCCTGACCAGATCAATCTCAAAATTGGAGACTTCCATTGGACTCAGACCCTAGACTATGAGAACACAGCCTTTCGCTGCCATAACTGCCATCACAGAGGGCAACTTAAGGGCTCTTGTCCCACGATACCTGCCCAAAAGAAGAAAGTCAGTTCTAAGCAGAATTCCAAGAGCTGAAAGCCTCATGATCCTCCCCCCATGGACAACTTTGATTTCAGCTCGGATGAAGAGGAAGAGGTTGAGGAAGGAATGGAAGCAAAGCTGGCATAGGACCCGCCCTTGACCGATCCTGAGGATTCGTCTGTCCCACCAATCTCACAGAAAATGAATCATGAATCCTCCCCCTTGGATTCAGACAAGGAGTCCTCCCCGTCAGCGCAGCCCAGTTTGCAAATCATGCCGATTCAGCAAAGTCCTACTCACTGGGTCAAAGTTGGTAAAATGAAAGGAAAAAAGTGCCTAATATCTGATTCTACACATGTTGGGTAGAATCCTTTGTTCTGCTCTTGCTCCTCTGTTCTTCTTGTTTCTTTTTGTTCAGTGTAACTCTTTTCTCTTTTCCTTTTTAGGGGCCGAGGTGGATAGCCTATCCTTTCCAGCAGCCTCTGTTCTTGTCTCTCTTGGCTGTAACTTCTTATTATACCATGCTTCCTCTTAATAGAATTAGTTTTTACTGAGAACAAATAAATAAATAAATTTCATATCATTAAAATTTTATTACTAATTAGTTTTTTTATAAGAAATATTACTTGAATTTTTTATAATAAATAATAATTAGATTTTTTATAATAAATATTATAAGTAATTAATTTATTTATAATAAATTAATAAAACATTATGTAACTTAAAAACACAATACAATATAATTTAAAGATTAAAAAAAAAATACATTTTCAAAAATATTTCTTAATATTTAATAAATTTGAATATAAATAAATTTATATTAATTTTAATTAATAAAAAATAAATATAATATAATAATATAATTAATAACAAATTTATGTTTGAATTTTCTTGGATTTCCATACCTTTCATCTAAATTGATAGCGTCTTAAATGATTGGTCAATATTAATAATTTTGTTAAACTATACTTTTATTCATTGTCCATTAAAAAATATATTTCTTTTATCTAAATTAATAGCGGCTTGAATGATCGGTCAATATTAATACTTTAGTTAAACTATACTTTTACTCATGTCCATTAAAAATATGTTTTAAATGAAATAAAAATTTACTAAAATTATGAAGTGAATTAATAATTTGATTGAGTTATGTTGTGATCCATTTCTATGATACTGTCATTACCAAGCTTAAGACCAACGAAAGGTGGTATAAAGATATTAAATGTAAATATTGGGATTAAGCAAGGTTGCCCCCTTTCCCCTACACTTTTTGGTATTTAAATCAATAAACTAGAGGAGTGTCTAGAAATTGCGGGTTACAAAGGCACGAAGCTTGCTAGTATTATCATTACTCTTCTCGTTTATGCTTATAATATCGTTGTTCTTGCAAGAAGCCATGATGATCTAGACAAGCAGCTTAAGACTCTTCATGTCTACTACTCGAAGAGGGGAATGACAGTTAAGACCGACAAGACTAAGGTCATGATCATTAAATCCAAAAAGATCACTAATGGTAGCTTCGTCTATGATAACCATTGTCTTGAGCAGGTTTTCTCTTATAAATATTTGGGTATTGACTTTCCTCATCAGCTCAAGTGTAATTATAGCATGGAGAAAAGAATTATTGGAGGTTTGAAAGCTTATTATGAGCTTGAAAAAAAATGTAAGTCAGCCGAACTTTACATTTGGAGTAAAAAAATGTTTCTTTTTTAGACTTTCGTCACCCCTGTTATCTTATATGGATGTGAATTTTGGGGGTGAAGTATATCTAGGGAGTCGTGGAGAAAGATTGAGATGATCCAAAAGAAATTCATAACATATAACCTCAGTATCAAGGGAAATGCTCGCTATCCTATCTTCTTGATCGAGGTTGGCCTATCCCCCATTGAAAGTGCACCTACGTTGAGATATCTGATTTATAAGAAGAAGCTTCACAATATGGATTTGAAGAGGCTCCCAAAAATTTCTTCTAACTTTAGTCAAAACTCCCACTTGCGCCTCAAGCGCGGGTGGCAATAGGATGCTCAGTATTGGCTCAACCTTAGGGGTATTTAGGAGGAGATCATCATGGGAAGCAAGGACAATATCAAAGATACTATTACCTCCAGTTTTAAGGACAAGATGTGGGATGCTAAGGAGATGGAGGGTAAAAGGAAGCTAAGGTACTATAAGGAGGTGATCAACCCCACCCTCGATAACCATAATTATCTCTCTATGTTGACTAGCACTAAGAATAAAATGAACATCGCTAGGATTAGAACTAACTCTCATGAGCTTTGGAGTGAGACCGGAGAGTGGTCTACTCCCAAGACTCCATAGGATGATAGAATTTGTCAAATTTGTGATACTAAGAAGGTGGAAGAAGAAAATCACTTCCTTTTAGACTTCCTAACTCTTGCCCACATCCACTCTCAATTCCTATCATCAACCACACCTCCAATCTTCAAGACTTATTAAGCCAACCCAACTATAGCAATCTTGGAATGCTTCTTTCCATGCTCTTTGATCATAGAAACAATATTTTGAAGAATAACAACTAAACTCTCTTTTCTTGAGGTCCGATAGACCACATTAGTCTTAGTGGACGTTAATCATCATCATCATCATTATTTTTTTTCAAAAGAATAAGAGTGGAAAAATAAATTTTAAACTATAGAGTTTTTTAAAAATATAATTAATATTTAATTATTTTTAAATTTATAATTAAATTTAATTAATTTATTTATTTAAAACTAAATAATTAATTAAAAAATTAGAATTATATTTTTAAAATAAAAAGATAATTTAACCTATTAAAATGTGGGTTTAACCATCGCCTCTATTCAAATTTTATAAAATAATTATCACCCATTTAGGTAAGTTCAAATTTGATAAATGAACTTTAAAAATAATCCACATTATATTATGACACTACTATGTATGAGAAAATTGTACTTATAAAACAAGAAAATTTTTACTTATGAAACTCATTGTTGAATCCCTATGGTCTTTGTCTAAGAAAACTAACAAGTATTAAATCAATTGTCATAAAATAACTCTCATCCACTTAGGTAAATTCAAATTTGATGAGGTGAGGTAACTTGAAAATATTATGACACTACTACGTATGAGAAATTTGTACTTGTGAACAAAGGAAATTTGTATTTATGGAATCATTGTGGAATTCGTCAATACTCTTTGTGTGTAAGAAAAGTAAAAATTATACCCGGATGCGGGTGGTAGGAATAAGCATTAATGCTCAAGCGAGCGAGGAGGGCAGCTGGCTTCACGGCGTCATCGATGGTTGAATGCATGGCAGGTCATTTAATACTATTAATGAAACATTCGGCTCACGGCAGGCGGGATCAGTTTATCAAGATGGGTAGAAGGATCAGTGGTGCATTTGTCAGGAAGGCGACATTCTTTCTGCAGCATTCGGGCAGATACTCTCCTGGGCGAACTGGTTTGCGATTTCCAGAGGCAGAGTTGCGCACCTGGAAACCACCCTGGTTCCAGAGGCGCAAACTCCTTGCCAGCTTAATTCATCGGCTCACGACTCATCTGACCTGTATCTGGTATGGTTATTCTGTTGTCTTTTGGTTTCTCTTTGGAATAGCTCACGTCTCTGTTTTCGGGGAAGTCGACTATCCTCAATTTGGGCCAAGGTCTGAAGGTATTAGGATAGCTTCAGAGGTTCTGATTCATAGTTGGGTGAAGTCTTTCCTGGGCGTCTATTACTCTGGGTACTGTTATATTCTGTGTCTGTTTCCCTTTTGCACTCTAAGTCTGGTCAGCCCCTTTGCAATGGCTCCCCGAAGACGTGGAATTCCCCGAAGGGGCAGCAATTCAGGGGTTCGTGGGGGTATTAGAGGCAGAGGAGAACCAACCCCACGTTGTATTGCCCCGCTCGCCTCCGTCTCTCCGACCTCCCCTTCTTCTGATCACTCTGGCCCTTCTCTGCACAGTTCCCTTCACTCCTGTCGCTTCAAGTTCAAAAGCAAATTAAACAAGCCCTCCATTTCTGCCCTTATCACTGTTATTTTCTCTGAGGAAGAAGAGGATTCCTCAGGCTCAGATGAACATAACAGGGACAGTCCTATCTCTCAAAATCCCAGTGACTCTCAGGGAAGTGAAGCAGGTGACATTCTCAATGTCCCAGACCCGCAACAGGTTGAAGAACAACGCGAGGATTCGCCCCATCAACAAATCTCTTCTTATGAAGATATCATTCCTTGTGCTCCAGCGTCTTCCTCAGGCAATCTGTTGCACATGGTGCTTCCTCCGGGCCGCACAGAAAGGGATGACGAGGATAACATGATGGTCGAATGGGTCCGCTCTCCTGGCCGAGACAATGATGCAGATGATGATATGCCACCTCAGGCATAAGCCTTTCCGTCACAGCACGAATTCTCAGAATGGCGGCTTTTGATTTTGAACCTGTTCACAGTGGTTTTTCCTCCAGAATTTTCAGTATGGTACACTATAGTCTTCCAGCTTATAAATCTGCTTTTCTAGTTTTTTGTAATAGATTCAGAATATTAGGATGGCGGGAATCGCAGTATAGATCTATTTTGGTGTTAATGTCTTTTGAACCCTGGGTCTTCATGAATGTAATCAGACATTTCAAAGCTGTATGCAGCAGACTTTTTGGTAGAGGGCAGGCTACAGCCCCCTCAGAGGTTCATACCTCTCTGTAAATATTTTTTCCCCTTTTTTATATAATAGAATAGTCTTTACTCAGAAAAAAAAAAAAAAAGTAAAAATTATTAGATGAGTTAATAAAAATTACTAGTCTCTAAGATTCAAACTAGAATGATTATATGCTAGTGTCTGGTAGTTAGGGTGGGTGATGTGTGAATTGATTTTATTTAAAAAGGAAAATAAAATTATTAGAGAGTATTTGATATCAACAAGAATGATTAGATGATAGTGTATGGTAGTTATACAAAGTATTTCTATTTTATATTTGAATTGATTTTATTAGAAAAGAAAATAAAATGATTAGATGAATAAATAATAATAAGAGAAAATAATTAAAATAATAAAAACAAGAAGAACTAAATCTCTAATGTCTATAATTTTTTAACCAAAATAGGAAAAATACTAAACATCTTGAGCACAATGCCTAGTTTAGAATTTATAAGCAAGCTTAGGATTTATAGATAATAAACCTTACGCTAGGACTTTCATGTTCTATAATCTTGTCTTCAAATATTTTTGTGATAGCTATTAAGATAGTTGGCAATGGTGTTCTCAGTTAAAAGCACTAGATTTGTACATCTAGATTTTTTATTAATAGAAACTCCTAATTTTGAAAAAAAAAAAAATCAATATTTGAAGATTTCAATTTTTTTCATTTTAATCTTAAAATTTATGAAAAAAATTAATCTTCAAATATTAATTTATTGAGGTAACAATCTTGCCGAGTAGCTAATATTTTTTTTTTTTAACAAAAGAACTCGGATAATTACACAAAAGAAACTATGTATTGTGAATGTTACCCTTCATTGCCTTCTCTAGCCCCAAAATATATAATTTGTTTCAATTTATGCATGTGCATCTTGCCTTTCACTCCATAATTATTCAAATTATTGATTCACAATTATTCCTTTGTAGAGTATTCAAATTATTCCTATGCAATTGTATGCTAGAGATGACGAGGAAAACTTGTTTGAGATCAAATGCATGTGTCTAGATAAGCATTTTTTCTAGCCCTCAACGAGTGCTCTTCAAGCCTAAAGGACTTAAAAATTCTTCTTGCAACCCCAACTAAGTTAGTAAAATTAATTTCTTCATTTGATTAAGACCCTTTCATCATAGCCTTAGGTCACCCTTGCTCCTTTAAGGGTTATCCACTTGCAATAAGTAAACGAATAAATTTTCACTTGGTTTCGCACCCACACCTTGGGTGAAAAACCCTAATGCTTGGTTACTTCTTACACAAAACCATTTTGTGCTCAAACCTCTAACAAACCCAATACCTAGGGTTGTGGAGTACCTCCCAAGATACACAAATCAACACTCCATCTTCGCAACAGAGGTACTTCCACTGCACGAAAGTAACCATCATCACCATTAGCAATGCTAGCCCATTTGGCATCTACTACTACAACATACTTGATAGTGTCTTTACCTCATCTCGATAGAGCCTAAAGATCTCAAAATTCCATAGGGAATCTCCCTCTGAAGCTAGACTCCCTCTGTGTTTGGATTGGAAAAATTGTAATGACCTATTAGAATAGTTGTTTAGGTAGCTCATAGAATTTAAAGAAGACATGGGGTTAAAGAGGGGAGGGAGATTTTCCAATTCCAGAGAGGCAAGAGAGAACACTGAATTAATTTCTCTAGGAGGCCATGTAGGGCATGCACAGAGCCTCAAAGAGGTAGTTCGATTTAGCTCGAGAGGAGGTCATTTCAGTTTCCAGAAGCCGGGAGGATTTTCCAGTAGTCAGGAGAGATATTTTTAGTAATAATAATAACATTTTTTAAGTCATAATTTAGTTAACTTTTAAATTAGATGGTGATAGGGTGTTATGTTAAGGAAATTCGTAGTGTAAAGGTCACTTGTTTGAAATTATGTGAGCAAAAGTCTAGCCACTCTAAGGGGACCCACATCTCAAAAAATTCTTACACACTTCTCTTTATTCTTACCATTCATATTTTTTGTGCCCTATTTATAGATAAATAAAGGAATTTTTAATATATATATATAATAATAAAAAAAAATCTTAAATAATACTACACCACTTATCAATAAAGTTTTCATCTTTAAATGTTAGTATTGAAGTGGTAAAGGCTCAAATATTGATCTATTTTTCCATATTTCATTATAAGGCATGTATAGTGTACTTTAAAACTTTAGTTTTCTTTTTCATAAATTCAAAATTAAAAGAAATCTAAATCCATATATATGCTCTTTTCATGTGCATGATACATCTATTATTATAACTAATAAACGTTCCTTGGTAATGATATGTTTGTTCATGCATGCAACATTGAGTAAGATATAAATATAAAAGTAACTTAATTTGCAAACTTGCTAATTTGTAAATGAAACAAATAAATCCATTCTAACTACATTCATCAAAATCAATGTAACATTGATAGAATATAACATCAAATACACATCATGAATTTAAAAGTCAATGAAGACATTTCCATATACATAAGTTTGAATTCATGTATTTGTATTCCAAATTTGTCTAGATATGCATTTTTCTTTTCTACAAAATGGATCTTCATTCCTGACATAGATAATGGAAGTTCATGCCCATAAAAGACATAATGTAAAAATGACCACATGATTGATCTATAAATTGGGTCTATATGTCACCCTCACCAATCTTGGCACTCCCAAGTGCATTTCCAAATTGATATTTCTACAAAAATTCAATAACCAACTAGTTTTAAAATCCAGAATTCATATAATCAATTTCATTAATTACTAATAAGCTTTTGATCAACTACTCATTATCACCATAAAGATCTAAGGCAATGGAGAAGACTTCCCTTCCTGGGTAGATGGTGGAGCACTTGTGATGGATATAGGCATGGTTCAAGGGTGATGGATAAAGGCATGGTGGAGTGAAATAGAAAAAAGGTAGTGGGTTTTTGCGGTGATACATCCCCATCAGTTGTATGATAGTGGGAATAACCCTATGGCGAGGGATCACCCTTGTGGGGAAATTAGAATGTTAAGGGTGGATGATTGGAACAATGAGAAGGGTGGATGGCTAAAGGGTAGGGGTGGGAATTGGGAAAGGTTTGGGGAGATGGTTATAGGAATGGAAGTATTTATGAAAGAAAAAGGTAGTGGGTGTGGGTGACAATACATCCCCATTGGTTGTATGATGGGGGAAAGCACTCTTGAGGAGGAAATTGAGATGCTAATGACTGTAGTAGTGTTCTTAGTGCTATAGTTTCTTTCACCAACATGCTCATCAAATAATTAAAGTTGACAAGTTGGTCCCTCAACGGTAACAACAAAAAAGTTCATATAGTTATTTCAATGCATTGCAAATGATAATATATTGCACTTCACATCAAATAATGCATAACATCAAATTTCGATACCATTTTCGTGTATAATAGAATGTTGCACTAACTTAGGCATGTGATGCACATTTATTTGTTGTTGAGAAGATAAATCCAGTGGTTCATTCATGCTTTGTTTTTGCATGAACCCATCCAACCCTTTCAAATTGTAGTTTATATTTCCCTTCTTTTGACTTGCAACCACATCCCCTATTCTTGTTGTCTGGGCTCAAGAAACTATGTTTTATCTTGGTAGTAATCTTGGATGGATTTATAGTATTAAAAAAATTATGGTGTATTCTTGATATGCTTTGTCTACCAAGTTTTTCAATGCATATGCCTATTCCAAATTTGTAGGTATTATCGATCTCAATTTCTCATGAGTTGATGAGTTAACATGTTTCATGTATCACCCCCTCCTCCTGGGTCCACCCAAGTAGCCAACCAGCCAGGAAAACATACGATGAGAGAGTTTACTATAAGGGATTTAATATCCTTGACGACCTTAAGTAAATCAAATTGACAGAACTCATCAAACAAAGCCATCCACATCAGCAATTACACCCCAGGAGACATGTTAGCCACTCAGACATCCTGTCCCTGGGACCCACTGATGTTTTAAGCCTCTTAACCCAAATTCTCTCTCATGCTATAGGTGATACAACAACCAGCAACTCAAATTCACTCTCACGGGCCTCTGTGCCAGCTACTGTGGACTTTTCTTAGAATATCTCTGTCAGTGACCTCGAGATTTGAGCCATTGTTTGATCCGAAAATGGTTTTTTAAGTCTATATTTAAGCTATTACAGAATCATGTGCAAGGAAATGCCTATTCCACTTAATGCAATGGATCGATAAGATTGCAATGAAACAGTTAATCAACAGTGATTAAAAACACAAAAAAACACCCATATCAACACAGTCAAATTAATAATGGAGTTCACCAGACTTCCTGGCTACGTCTCCTGGTCCAAGCTATCAGTGAGGGCCTCTATATGATGTCTTCGGACGCGGATTATTACAAGAGTGAGCTCCTAAACAGAGTCTCAACCAACAGTAACATTCACAGGGATTCACTCGATAACTTCGAGTCTCAAAGAGTACACAGACTCTCCCTCTATCCTGTTACTCTATTCGGCTGTTCGCTATCCCTCTATGTCTCAATCTGTCTCCTCTCTGACTCCGCCTCTAGGCAACCACTCTCTAAACAACTCTCCCCTTTGTCCTGCCATGTGATGGCTTTTAAGCCTATCGACACTTGTCTATTCGTCTCTCTGGCTCTCGACGTTGTCCCTTCATCTTCCTGCTGAGTGTTAAACAATCATTGTCATAATGCTTAAGACATCATTTCCACCTGTTTAGAAATGGAAAGGACCGAGCATGGGTGAAAATCCCAGAAAACACTCTTCTCTATTTACACATAAATACATAGAATACATTGAAAAACAGTGGAAAATCCGCCAAAGCCAAATTTCAAAAGATATATAGTTTGCCTTATAACCCTCTTCGGTCTGCGTTCTATCGCTGTCACAAGTCACAACGATTCAAATGTCATGGTCCCCTTTGTATTTTGGTTTATAACGGAAATACACAAAAATACATTAAAACAATGAAAAACCTGACAAACGCTTCATATCGGATTTCAAATTTTATACAACCGCACCTATAAACCCTGTCGGGTCCGCCTTGATCACAATCACAAGTCACATGTCAACAGCCCTTTGTATATGGTTCCGATCCCATTCCTCTGTCGATCATGGATCGCCGATATTGGTGTATCGCATATCTCGGGGTCGTGGGTGTCTGTGTTGTTCCACCAGTCCACTCGGTGATCGCTGATCGCCAATCGGTGCCATAGGCCCATCAAAATCGCAATCATATTACCCGCGGCCTATCAGCATCACCCCTTTGCATTGTTGCGATGCGATATTGCGATGCAATAGGTCGCAATCACATATCGCTGAGTCTCCTGGCCTGCGGTAAGTCCTCCCTTTGGAAATCTGCAATGTGATATTGTAATCTTCGCAGTTGATCTACGTGCTTGATCAACGGTCCACGTTGTGTCACTAGATTATGATCACAACTTCCATAAGCTTGCCTCTGATACACTCCGATGGCCTGCTCTGATGCGATTTGATCTCATCCATTGATCCCGTGGATCCAATGGCCCTGGTGCATTCTGCTGCGCTTCTGCTTTCCTTTGGATTTTCGGGTTTTTCTGCCATTCTTTCATTTGTGCTATTAATTAATGAAGACTTTAGACTTAGATGTTTTTTTACAAGACCCATTTTGGATCATGCCTTCCCACTGAAAATCTTTTGGTCCACCAAAAGTTGGTTTTAGGCATCGATCAAGTGAGGATACATCTCCCTCAGTTGTTTAACTTCTATCCATCTTGCTTTGCTTGGATTTGAACCTTTGAACCCTACTCTCAGGTACTCAACATCCCCTTGATGCATAGTTCTCACCTTCCTGTCTAGAACTATGTCTTCCTATAACTCATTGAGATATTCAAGCAACAGATCCTCAATAGAAGGCAACTGACTTTGCTCTTCAGGATCTTCAATCAATGAAGGTTCATACAGTCTCAAGTTTTCTACATTTATGACTGAGTAGATCTACATATAAGCTCACAAATCAAGGCAAAAATCATTCTCACCAATTCTTTCAAGTATCTTAAAAGGTCCATACCTTATTGGTTTTAGCTTCTTACCTTCACCTTGCATTCTGTCGTTGCTAATATATAGCCAGACTTGGTCACCAACTTGGAAATTATGCTCAGCTCAATGCTTGTCATGTCTTTCCTTGTACTTGGCTTGACTTCTTTCTAGCTGTTCCTGTACTGCCTAGTGAATTTCCTGGATTTGTTCAATGAACTTGGTTGCTTTGTCCACATCACTGTGTCCATCAACTGCTATGTCTTTACCAAAGACAAAATCCAATGGAGACTTTGGTATAAAACCAAAACAAGTCTCAAAAGGAGATCTCTGAGTAGAAGAGTGCTTGGCATGGTTGTAAGCATGCTGCACATAACACAAATGCTGATCCCAAAGCTTGGGATTCCTGTTGCAATAGCCTCTGAGCAACTGGATCACTGTTCTATTGACCACCTATGTCTGACCATCTGTTTGTGGATGAAATATTGTGCTCTTCTTCAACCTCGTGTCCATTAACTCCCATAGATTTGACCAAAACTTCCAAACAAATTGAGAATCTCGATCAAATACAATAGAGGTGGGTAACCCAAAATGAACCCATACATTCTGAAAGAACAACTTTGTTGTTTGTTCAGCTGTAACCTGCTTGTTACATGGTATCAAAATACACATTTTACTGAACCTATCCACAACAACATACAAATAATCATGACCTTTCCTAGATTTTGGCAATCCCCCAACAAAATCCATGGAAACACATTCCCAAGGACGAGAAGGAATTGGAAGTGGAGTGTACAAGCCTAATTTTCTATTACTGGGCTTGCTTGTAGCACACATAACACACCCTTTGGTATATCTAGAAACTGTCTCATGCATTCTTGGCCAATAACAGAACCTTTGCAATTGTGCAACTGTTTTACTTACACCAAAATGACCTGATATTAGAGAACTATGTGCTTCTTGGATTATGTTAACTCTTTCAGTTGTGGAATGCACAACTTTCCCAAATGATATAAGAGTTGGTCCTTTAGATAATAATCTAATTCTTCTACTTGCTTGCAATGACTTAAATTTGCATATACATCTTTAAAATCTACATCTTGAGCATATTGTTCAATGTAACTTTGATGCATTACTGAGTTATGCTTAAGTATAGTAGATGCATTCATGATTGGTCTTGATAACATGTCTGCAACCTTATTGTGTATGCCCTTCTTATATCTGATGACAAGGTGAAATTGTTGTAGAAAACCCATCCACCTATAATGTCTTGATTGCTGCAATTTAGTTTGTGAGTGAAAATATTGAAGTGGTTAATGATATGTATGTATGATTGTTTCTTTACCCATTAGGTAATGTTTCCACTTTTTCACACTTTGTACTAATGCATACAATTCTTTATCATATGTGGGATAATTAACTACTGCAGAAGTAAATGTCTTATAATGATAGAATATGGGTCTTCTATGTTGCATCAACACTTCTCCCATGGCATAGTCACTGGCATCTGTCTCAATCTCAAATGGATGTTGAAGATCTGGCAGTGCTAGTACTAGTGTTGTACTAATTTTCTCTTTTAAGTTGTCGAAGGGTTTCTGATGTTTGCCTCCCCAATCAAACACCTATTTCAATCATGTTAAAGCATGTATTGGAGCTACAATCAATGGAAAGTTAGCAATAAACTTTCTCCAGTATTGTCTTGTCCCTAGGAAACTCCTAACCTCTAAAGAAGATTTGTGTTTAGGCCAGTTCACGATGACTTCAACTTTACAGGGATCTATCTTCAATTCACCACCCCTACAATATAACCCAAATAATTTAAATATGTTTTGCTAAATTCACATTTTGACAGTTTTACATAGATATTTTCTCTTTTTAAACATCTAAAGTTTGCTTTACATGTTTTACATGGTCTTCCCATGTCTTACTAAAAACAAGAATGTCATCTAAATAAACAATTACAAAATCATCAATAAAAGGGTTGAGTACATCATTCATAACTCGCATAAAAGTAGCAGAAGCATTAGTTAATCGAAAAGGCATAACCAGCCATTCATACAACCCTTGCTTTGTCTTGAAAGTAGTCTTCCATGCATCTTGTTCTTCAACTTTGACCTGATGATAGCCACTTTGTAAGTCTAACTTAGAAAAGTAAACTGCTTCTTTTAATTGATCTAACAAATCATCTATACGGGGAAGAGGATAACGATTCTTGATCGTTATTTTATTCAGTGCTCTATAATCAATGCACATTCTCCAGGAACCATCTTTATTTCTCACCAGCATGATTGGAGATCCACATGGTGATGTGCTTGGTCATATAAACCCTTTATCGAGCAACTCATGTACCTACTTCTTTATCTCTGCATTCTCTAAAGCTGACAACCTGTACATTCCAATCTTAGGTAATGGAGCATCTTGCTGCAAATAAATATCATGTACTATTTCTCGCTTGGGTGGTAGACCTTTTGGTTCTTGAAATAGTACATCATACTCTGAAACAACTTTAACTAAATCAGCCTTAGCATCACATCCTTTAAATACATTGGTTTTATCAGGGTCATTTTCCTTTCCAACCACTAGTAAAAATTGCTTACTTGAATTCACAATTCTTTTCATCTGCCCTGAGTTTACAAGAGAATAGTTATATTTGAGTTTATGAGCTCTTACAATATATTCTATTCCATCTTTAGTGAGTTGATACTTATTCTCAGCTCTATAGAAAATAGCTTCCCTATCATACAAGTATGGACTTCCCAAAACAATACCACATATATCCAATGGAACTATATCTAACTCAACCTCATCTACAAATGTTGATCCAATAGCAAACCTAAGTTCACATTGTCTCATTACTTGTATCTTTGTTTTATCACACACCCAACCCAATGGATATGGATTCTCATGAGGTTTTGTTTGTAATCCCAACTTTTTTACAATTGTTTCAGAAATCAAATTTACTTGTGATCCACTATCAAATAAAGTATCAATCTTATTATGTTTGGAAATTACTCTAATACGAAAAAGATCATTTCTTTCCCTCTCATTATCTTCATTATCAACAGATTGTGCAGAATTACTTGTGGATGCTTTAGAATCTTTACCTTTAATATCTATGGCTATAATTGTTGTTCCATAACCTGAATCTAATCCCAAGTCCTGTTGAATATCTGCAACATTCTTCTCCTCCTTTCCACCAAACTTCTTGGGTTTTTTGTTCTGTATGCAAATACCAGCAGTGTGCCTCATCGTGTCCTTCTTTATAGTGAGTGCAAGAATCTTTTCCCTTCTTTGTAGTGTTTGATTTCCTCTCCTTCCATTTCAGTTTCTTCTTTTCCTTATTCTTGTTTACAAAAGGTTTAGATGACTTCCAAACCTCTGGGTTTACATTCTTACCTCTAGCCTCTAGATGTGTTGCTTGGACTGATACATCATCTAAGCTAGTGGGATTAAACATGAGTATAGTATGCTTTAAATAACTATGCAGACCACCTATATACTTCAATAAAGTCTCAGGTGAGTCCAAGGATATACCTAGAGTTAAAGCCCTTTTTCTGAATTCCTGAGTATAACTCTGCACACTCTGACCCTTCAATTGTTGAAGAGTTTGCCAACTCATCATTGCCTATTGCATGTAAGCCAAAGGATAGAACTATTTTTTGGTAGAAATGATTTTACCATATTTTTGTAGGTTAGCTTGTGTCTTTCCTTGCCACCATATTCGTGCGGTTCCTCCAAGTCGAAGGCTAGCCAGCTCAATCTTCCTCCTTTCTGAATCAATTTTATACACCCTACAATATACATCAATTTGTCTTATCCAATTATCTAGTTTTTTTGCGTTAAGTTCTCCATCATAAATTGGCAAATCAAACTTCACATCTAATTTGATTAAGGAAGTTTTCTTCTTTTTCTTAGAAGATCTAGAAGATGATGAGGATGATGATGGAGGAGATGGTGGAGGAGGCATTTCCCCTTTCCTTTTTCCTTCTGGAGGGGCAACTAGAAAAGGTTCCTCTACTCCTTCATCTGGTTTAGGTGTTGAAGTGCTTTCCCCTCGACCCTTCTTAAACTCTAGATACATCTCTTCCACCATGGCTTGGAATGCCTTAAAACTTTCTATAAATTGAGATTCTGACACCAATGGAGTTTCTTCTACCATTCTCCTCTAAGAATAGACTCTTCCAATCTCTGGATTAGCCTCAACAAGTTCTCCTTCTCCTAGTCTGAGCTTTAATCTAGTTAGCATTCAAAATCCATCACAAGCTTGTCTAACCTTAACAAAACCAAAACCAAAAGCTATGATACCACTTGATCCAAAATGGGTTTTTAAGTCTATATTTAAGATATTACAGACTCATGTGCAGGGAAATGCCTATTCCACTTAATGCAATGGATTGATAATATTGTAGTGAAATAGACAATCAACAGTAATTAGAAACACAACAAAACATCTGTATCAACATAGTAAAATTAATAATGGAGTTCACCAGACTACCTAGCTATGTCCCCTAGTCCAAGCTATCAATGAGGGCCTCTATATCATGTCTTCAGGCGCAGATTATTACAAGAGTGAGCTCCAAAATAGACTCTCAACAAACAGTCACATTCATAGGGATTCACTCGGCAACTTCGAGTCTCAAAGAGTACATAGACTCTCCCTCTGTCCTGTTACTTTATTCGGATGTTCACTATCCATCTCTGTCTCAATTTGTCTCCTCTCTAAGTCTGCCTCTTGGCAACCTCTCTCTGAACAACGCTCCCCTCTGTCCTGCCATGTGATGGCTTTTAAGCCTATTAGCACTTGTCTGTATGTCTCCCTTTTCGGGCTCTCTGGCTCCCGACTCTGTCCCTTCATCTTCTTGCTAAGTGTTAAACAATCATTTTCATAATGCTTAAGACATCATTGCCACCTATTTACAAACAGAAAGGACTGAGCGTGGATGAAAATCCTAGAAAACACTCTTCTTTGTTTACACAGAGAAATACACAGAATACACTGAAAAACAGTGGAAAATCTACCAAAGTCGGACTTCAAAAGATATATAGTTTGCCTTATAAACCTTTCGGGTCCGCGTTCTATCACTATCGCAAGTCGCAGAGATTCAAATTTCATGGTCCCCTTTGTATTTGGGTTTATAACAGAAATACACATAAATACATTAAAACACTGAAAAACCCAACAAACGCTTCATATCAGATTTCAAATTTTATACTGTTGCACCTATAAACCCTGTTGGGTCTGCCTTGATCACAATTGCAAGTCACATGTCAACGACCCTTTGTATATGGTTCCGATCCCATTCCTCCACCGATCACCGATCACTGATATCGTCGTATTGCATCACTAAGTCTTTGGGCCTGCAGTAAGTCCTCCATTTGGAAATATGCAATGCGATATTGTAATCTCCATCGTTGATTTGTGCGCTTGATCAACGGTTCACGCTGTGTCGCTAGATCACGATCGCAACTCTCATAAGGCTGCCTCTGATACACTCCGATGGCTTGCTTCGATGTGATTTGATATCATCCGTTGATCTCGTGGATCCAACGGCCCTGGTGCATTCCTGCTGCGCTTCTGCTTTCCTTTGGATTTTCGGGTTTTTCTGCCATTGTTTCATTTGCGCTATTAATTAATGAAGACTTTAGACTTAGAGGTTTTTGTACAAGATCCATTTTGGATCACTGTTCTAGCCCAAAATCCCGACCTCTACGCAAAACTTGATACAACCTTTAGAATCCATCAAAGACATGAAAAAAATGCTAACAAATCAAAAATCAACGTCAGGACTAGGCCTGAGCATCCCCAATCAGGACTGACATTCTATCAAACACTAGGTATCAATGCAACCTACAGGTTTAGGATACAAGACAGAGCATAAATGACTGAAAGAACTTATGAAACATAACCAGAAAGATCATCTCCTTCTGCATTGGCCTATTATATCATCAATTAGTTCTTTCATCCATCCCTTTAACAATTACAATTAAATACATGAAATAACCATGACATGAACTAGTCACATAACCATGATTATAACCAACATTAAACCATATAAATATCAAAGATATGACATCTAATAAATTTGTATATAAATAGGTACAAAAGTAAGAGACCTTAGCTTTTATTTATCATATGAAAATCTGACTAGTTTTGGGACTTCCACGTACCACCCGACCACAAAAATAGCTGAACCAAATCTCTCTTTCAGCCAGTCACCCCTGTGCCATATTCCAAGCATGAATGTGGGTTGTCATAAAACAACCAATCCAAGAACAACCAATGGAATCTAGAGGTTAAACGACCTCCACCCTGAGCAAACCATGATCACACCAAAACCGGTGCTCCAATCACAACTGAACCAAACTTGGATTGCCATCTGGAATCCATCACTATTCTGGACGAATTTTCCATGTCATTGTCTCTCAGGATTTACAACAATCCAATCCCGAATCACTAGGCCCTAAACCGGTACCAGTCTCTCAAGCTTTACCCCAATCGAAACCCATATCATTAGGCCCTAAACCAAGGCTTCTCCCTCGGGCTTTGTAAAATTTCCTATAGATTTAAAAGCTCATTTAATCTACTAAAACAAGAGATAAAAATATATTTCTACTTTCAACCAGCGAAAGCCAATAGATTGATGAAAACAATATGAACAAGAAGAAGAAAATCAATTGCACATAACACAATAGGTTTTTCTAGGGAAAGCCACTGTTAAAAACCCCACCTATCTGTATTGCACTAATCAGAAATATGAGTGAAGATAAAAATTTTGTTCTCACAAGAATAATTCCACACAATTATGCTCAACTCTCTACCTCACAAACCCACTCTTACCAAACACTTATCCAATTTCCACTGCCTGCCAACCCCCTATTTCCTTACAAAATTCCTAGGCTGAATAACCTATATTAATGGGAATCCAGTGCTTCCAAAATTGTGCAATCCAATCTAGGTCCTCTTCCTGATTTCATGCATTATCTATACAACTCAGTAAATCATACAAATGATAGTACATTGTCCCTTCACTCTAATCTCAACTGGGTCTTTCTCAGAACTGACATGCATGAGTTTTCGATGAGAGAATATTTAGTTAATTGGAGTAGAACTTGTGGATGCACTAGTGCACTAATTGACTTCTAATCCTCTAATAGTTCAAAAAATAGTTATAACTAGTTAACTGTTTATAACTCAGTAAACTGAGTTATCTAATTACAACTCAATCTAAACTCATGCTGGACCCCTAAACTTTAGGGAGAACATTTACATGACTTGAAAAAGACTTCAAACTCAAAATTCCTAAGCTAATTAAGCCAGTTAAACTTAATTAACTATTTACAAGTTGTTATGAGAATAGAATTCTCATTTTAAATTCAAGGACAAATTTAAATTGGAATTTCTTATTTCCATTTCTAAACAGGATTTACTGTGTATCCCGCCAAAACTGGTCAAGGGATTCCTAGGCCTTTGGGAATGAACCTTGAGACCACCTCTGTGCTAGATTTTGAAATCCATCCAGAAAATTAAAGCTCAAAACTGAAATAAACATCCCAACATCATGGCATCTGGAAAAAGGCAAGGCTAGGCTGAAAACCACTGTCATAACCCAGCAAAACCATGTCACTGACAAGAACAGAACAATACACTAACATGCAAAGCCATGCATATCCAAACCAGCTAGGAAATCACACATGCAAAAGTATACCTACAAGTATTCCTAGTAAAGCTGCTTGATCCTGCTCTTCTTCCTTGATCCTTTCTTTCCTTCCTTTCCCTTTGCTTGCTTTTCCTTCCTTGATCCAAAGCTAGAGTGGTCCAAGAAAACTCTAAGTGACCAAGAGTGAGAGAGAGAGAGAGAGAGAGAGAGAGAGAGAGAATAATGAGAGAGCTCCAAACTTAAACTGAAAAAGAGTTACCAACTAATCCTCATAAGGCTTTTTATTAATGAGGCCTCTATTTTCTTCATTCTCCATTATTTTCCTTCAATTTCCCCCTCACATGTTACCAGTGACCTTTTACCTTCCTTTTCTCCTATTTTCCTTTATTTTCATTAATAAATGTGTCAAAATGTCCTTTTCCTTTTAATGCCTTTGCGTTAGCTCTTGCCAATTTTCCTTATCCAAAACACACATCTAGTGATGCCCACTAGGATATCTTTGCCCAACATTCAACTTGGAATAAGTGTCCCTTAACTATGGTCTAATTTTTCCTTTATTAACTTTTATTACATGAAATTTTCACCATTGTTATTACAGAACCCTCCCCCTTGGGGAACACCATCCTCGATGTTAAACCACACCAAGACCTTAGCGAAACCACTGAAGATAAAACATACTTCCCATGGAGCTTTATAACTTAGCTCATTGGAGTATTTACAATGAATGACCTGCTCAAAAGAAAAACATCATGGAAACATGAAAATATAAAAACCATAATAATATGACACCTATACTTCTTATTGGAGATTTATAACTTAGCTCATGGCGGTAGTTACATCCATATACATATACATACATATACCAAAACATCAGCAAAACATATGCCAAAAATATTCCAACATCAAACCAAAACTGCTTTTCCTCAATCGAAAAATAATGAAGGATAGAGGGCTTGCATCTGATCCGTCATCGCCCACATAGCTTCTTCAGACCCAAAGTGATTCCACAACACTTTAAATTTCTCTATGGCTCTATTCTTGACCATGATTTTTTTCCACTACAATATGTACTGACGCTCCAGTTGGAACTCTCCCTTTTTGCTCCACCTGCAATACAGAGAAATTAATAACATGATCAACATCCTTTATATACTTATTAAGTAATGAAATATGGAAAACATCATGGAATTTCACTGTTGGAGGCAGTGCAATTTGATAGGCCATTGACCTAGTCCTCTCAAGGATCTCAAAAGGCGTGAAATATCGTGGTGCTAACTTGGCACATGAACCAATCCTCAAAGAGCATTTCTTAGGCTTGACATGCAAATACACATGCTCCCCAGCTTGAAACTCCTTGAACACCCTGTTCTGATCCATGTAACTCTTATGTTTATCCTATGATCCCTTTAGATTCTTCTTTATAACCTGGATTTCCTGCTCCATGTCTGCCAACATGTCTGTTCCGATAAGTACCCTGTTCATTGGATCACTATAGCTAATGGGAATGTTACAACTTCGTCCATACAATGCCTCGAAAGGTGATCCAGGTGGCTCCAGAGACACACACAAGACAAAGAGGACTCAGGAAAGCTCAAAAATAAAAAGTGTTTGGATTATGCTCAAAACAAGACCAGAGCATAGATCTCATTGTCCTAATCACGACAGTGTGAACGATTCGTCGATCTGAGTCTATATGCGAAAGTTAGAAGCAGTCAAAGTTAGGTTGAATTTTTCGTGACTGGGCAGGATTAAGGAGGCCACAATTTGGATTGAACCTGGCCACTGGATTCCGTCCAGCTCCAGCCAAAATCCGAGCGAAATTGTGGGCTCGTTAATTTGACTCCTACGGTCAAATTCGAATTTCTTCAAAAGGGCATTTGTTTGTTAATAAAACAATATATATATATATATATATATATATATATATATATATATATATATATATATATATATATATATATATATATATATATATATAGGGGGTGGGGGCCACCAACCCCACCACCCCCCACCCCCCCATGTAACCAACGTAACATATGGAAACAGAAATTTGGGAATGGCGGGGGTCGAACTCGTACGACCCACGTGGGCCAGCCCCCGAGCGGGCGGCCCCATATAACAATATACATATTAGAACATTACCATGTGCCAACAACCACCAGTGGAGTATGGGGGCAGGTCGCCCAATGCAGACCTGACCCCATGCTTAAACAAAAAAATATATATTGAAACAAATTTTGGTTGTAAACAGTTGGAGGTGGGGTTTGACCACCCGACCTCCCCATTAATAATCAACCCTCATACCAATCCACCTAACCAACTTCATTAGTTAATCCATAGGTAATTTTTATATAAACCTAGAAATTCTTCAGTGTGCAGGAGGCAGAGGAGGATCCAAGAGTGGGCATGCTTTTCGAGACAAGTAATTTTTAATTAATTTTTTAATGTAGGTGGAACCATCATTGAGCATTTTGCAAGATGGCTAAATTTTCACCTTATCAGATTTTGACAAATTTTATATGGTTTCAACACCTCTCGACGCCACGAACGCGATAGCGTTGTTTTTTTTTCCATCAGAGTTTTTCATTTTTCGGCCATCTTCCAGTATGCAGGTGGAACCATGAGCCTTGAAATTTTCCCTACGAGGTAAATTTTCTCCATGTCAAATATAGTCAAGTTTATACTTGTTTTCCACGGTTTTCTGCAGGGATAACAATGGTGAGGTTAGATTTTCCATTTGAGTTGCAAATTTCCAGTCCACCCATGGAGCAGAATCCTTGAGGAATCCTGGGGGAATCCAAAAGGTTCCTTGAGCCCCAGATTCGCAATTTCTTAGAATTTAGATTTTGGACAGACGATTTTGCACTACTCGATGCCACAAATCTGATGGTGCATTCAGATTTCTCATTCTCTCATTTTATTATTTAGCCACTTTTCTAAGTGGAATGCAGGTGTCAGCATTCATGTGCGAGCAACCATTTCCATGTGATTGATGTCATGAGATCGATGGCATGAACATCTTCAGCAGCTTGACATTCGCTTCTTCAGATGGCCCTTGGTTGTGAGGTATATGCAGTGTTCATGTACTTCTTCTTTTTGCATTGTGCTGCACAGATCCTTGTTGATGTTTGATGTGGGATCCTGTTTCTTACTCATTTTTATGATTTCTGCTTGATGTGATGCGGAATTTCCTATGTGATGTACTTGTTGTCATGATTCATCATGTTGTAGTTTGAGATCCCTTTGTTTTATGTTGATGGGATACTCATGTGTCACCATGCATGTTTGTTTTGAGATCCCTTTTATGCCATGTTGGCGGGATGCTCATCGTGCATGAGTTTTGTGTCATACTGATAGGAGTCTTTTGACTAAGAGTTCCTGTAGTGGAACATATCTTAGAGACACTCCTGCATGAGGGCATTTTCCTTGTATGATCGCGACATCATCTCTTGTGTACATCATCACTATTGACAACACTTAATGTAGCAGCCTACACCATCTTGACACCAAGTCCCGGAGATGTAGTCTCTCTTGGACGAACTCTATTATCAACAACTTATGTTTTCATGTGTTGATGATTTCATGTTCCTCTTCTTTACAACATGCAGATGTATTCATTTATGTTCTTTTAAAAATGAAATTTAACACATCAAGAAAGTAAAAGGTCTTGGAAGGGTCCTTCTTACACCCGGACCTAGATCAGGTGGTATTAGAGTGGTCTTTCCGTTGATGTGAATTGCAGCATGAACAATAGAACATTGTTAGGGTCCAACCCTAACCCCCTTATTTATGTAATAGGATCGAGTCATAGTTATAGTTAAGTAAAGAGTCAATAAAGCCCATATTAATAATTGTAAGTGGTTAACCCGCATTTAATGAAGGGACTATAGTTAGTTGCAAATGGGCCATGGTATTAGATAGATGGTATTAATAAGAGCCATGATATTTCCCCATGGTATTACATGTATGAATCCTATATAAAGGATAGATACTCCCCTCGAGGAGCATCTTGTCTTATTTTGTAATTGAGCTCAGCTCTATTGGAGGTTGCCCCCTCGAAGAGGCAAGTGAACATTGCTTTCTAAATAATAAAATACTTGTTGTTATTTCTCATTGTTCTATGTTCTAGGTATATTTATTCACATATTTGGTATTCTAGTATCGTCTTGCGGGTTAAGGGCACAACAAGTGGTATCAGAGCGCTTTTCAAGGCCGGTGGGATCTCCAATTTTTAGCAATTTTTTTTTGCCTAGAGACGTGTTCCAGCATCATTAAACCACGAGATCTGTCGTTGAGCGCACAAACCTGTGGATTTGGGGAGGCATGCACGCAGGAAATACAAGAGGTGGTCATGCTTGTTGGACTCCCTTGTAACCCTTGTGGGTACCCCTTCGAGTAGTAGTGCATTAGACAGAACCGTGCACAGACTATCTTCCAAGTACCCTTTGGGTATATTGGAAGCCACCTAGCTCCCTTGAAACCTCGCCATAGATAAACCATCGGCCATCTTGCTGCTATCGTACACCGAGAACAACACGCGGGGAGATTACTCGCGTGTACAATAGGATAGTCGAGTTGTACGGGTAAGGATACGGTTGATCCTCCTTAGTTAGTGCCCTGAAAGTTTGGGCCGAGTACTACTGTGAGACCCTTATGTATATTGCGATTTGTAGCACCTAACACTCCTGGAGACCATAGTTCCCTTCTCTATCTCTGGATCACGCATCATCTTTTCCAGATCATATCTCACAGGTGGCGTTTTGTCGCAACAGCAGCAATCAGTTCCACCGTTCATATCTATCAGATCCATAAGATCCACCATCCAAATCTAGCAGTTTGGGCTCTATAGCCATCGCAACAATCATATCCGCCATTCAGATCTGACTAATTGTGTGGGTTCCTATACATGGGCGTGACTTTTGCAGGACTTTTGGTAGCATTGAATTTTCTGGGATTTGGCTACTGCAGTATTCCTAAGTAAGGAGTAAAACTCTGCTCGGAGTGAGACCCCCCGGGATGCTTATTAGAGACTTAGCCCATAAGAATCAGGTTGACAAGCTGAGCAAGGTGGTACCATTCAATCATTAGTGCCAAAAATTTCGGGCGGTGCCAAATTTCAAGTACATCAGATCAGTGCATGGTACAAACTAGAGCTCAAGCTATGGCCAATGAGAGGATTGACAAACTTTAATCAACATTGAAAGATGTACTATTGCAGCTGGATAACTTAAATGAAACACTCTCAAAGGGCAAGGTGGAGGAACGCGGGGAGGCATATATTGGCAATGAAAACAATGAGGGTGAGTCTAGCTAGTCCCTTCACCTCTTTGGCACCGTCCAACAATCCTAGCCGCGACCACCCAAGCTAGAGATGTATAAATTTGATGGCTCTCACCCAGCCACATGGATAGCATAAATGGAGCAATATTTCACACTGAATTACATCATGGATGATGTGACTCAGCTTAGTGTGGGTAGCATGTACTTGGACAATGAAAGATTGCAATGGTGGCAATGGCATCAACGTTGCTATCGAAGACCCTTGACTTGGCAAACATTCAAAAAAGCTCTTACGGATCGCTTTGACCATGAATCTAATTTTTTGGGTCATCTCACTAAGCTCCGACAGACAAAAACAATGGACAAATATATTACAGCCTTTGAAGCCTTAGCTTTCTGCACAAGAGGTCTACACGATGAGTTCTACGTGGAATGTTTTGTCAGTGGTCTCAAAGAAGCCATACAAGCCCACGTCCAACTACAACACCCTATCTCATGGCTGCATGCCTACAGGATAGCTCGTGAAGTAGAATGTGCATTAGCGGCCTAGTCCAATCACCCAAATTTCATAGCCAAGGGTCGCCCCACCGAGGCTCAAAGCACTACCCAAACACTCAAGGTTCAAAAAGTGTTGCCAATAGAAATGGCGGAAAGAAGAAAGCAAGGATTGTGTTACTATTGTGATGATAAATACTCCCCCGGGCATAAATGCAAGGAGCCCAAATTCTTTCAAATTGATGCTACTGATCACAGTTCATCGGAGGAAGCCCCACCACTTGAGGAACCAGAGGAGGAAGAAGAGGACAACCAGCAAGACAATGTACCTAAAGAACCAGTTATCACACTGCATTCTTTGGCAAGGATTTCTTCTCCCCAAACTCTCAAAATCAGAGGTGTTATTAAGCATCACCCACTAGTAGTCTTGATTGATAGTGGCAGTACACATAACTTTATCCATCAAAGAGTCATGGAAGCAGTGCATTGTTTTGTCCAAGCAGTTTCTAACTTCTAGGTCCACATTACTGATGGGGGGACAATGAAATGTGAAGACCGTTGTGAAAATGTCAAACTTCAAATGGGGGATTATCAGTTAAAGACCCACATGTTTGCCATACACATGGGAGGGTGCGACATTGTCCTAGGTACTGAATGGCTTCGCACACTTGGCCCAATCACAATGGATTTCCAGGATTTATATATGAGCTTTAAGCAGAACAACCACACACATACCCTCCGCGGACTCCAGGCGGGAGCTCCCTCTATCATCAGCTCACATCGGATGGAAAATTTGTTAAAAAAGGGCGACCATGGAGTTATAGCCCAATTTAATGCCATCTAGGCCTTCGAACCCGATTAATCTTCATATTCATCCTCAGATGCAACAAATCTTAAGCAACCATCTACCATTCTTTGACAAGCCTCATGAGCTGCCACTCTCGAGAGGGGAACATGATCATTGCATTACTTTGGTCCCAGGGGCCCAACCACCAAATGTGAACCCATATAGATATCTGTTTGCCCAAAAGAATGAAATTGAAAAAATCATCAAGGAACTCTTGGAAGCAGGCGCCATTCATCCAAGCATTAGTACTTATTCATCGCGATGGTCATGGTGCTCAAGAAATATGGGGAATGGCGTATGTGTCTAGACTTCAAGGTCCTCAATAAGTTGACGGTCAAAGATAAATTTCCCATCTCGGTTGTCGATGATTTGCTGGATGAACTAAATGGGGCTCAATTCTTTACTAAGCTCAACCTTCACTCGGGCTATCACCAAATTTGCATGAAAAAAGTAGACATTCCAAAGACTGCTTTCCAAACTCATGAAGGCCATTATGAGTTCCTAGTCATGCCATTTGGTCTTTGTAATGCCCCATCCACTTTTCAGAGCCGTATGAACCACCCGCTCAAACCATATCTCAAAAAATTTTCCTTGTTTCTTTGATGACATCCTCATCTATAGTCACACCTGGGCCACACATCTTCAGCATGTAGATATTCTCTTGCAACTACTCTGCAAGCATAAATTATTTGTCAAGATGTCCAAGTGTTGTTTTGGCATGGAAGAAGTTGAGTATTTGGGCCACATTGTGGGGCGTGAAGGTGTCAGGGTGGACCCCAAAAAGATCCAGGCAATGCAGGATTGGCCTCAACCAAGGACCTTGAAGAGCTTGAGAGGATTTTTGGGTCTCACAGGCTACTATCGCAAATTTGTCCACAATTATGGTCGCATTGCTAGGCCCCTTACTCAACTCCTCAAGAAAAATTCATTCCTCTGGAATGATGAAGCACAACAGGCCTTTATAGCTCTCAAACATGCCATGTGTTCCACTCTAGTCTTAGCAATACCTGACTTCACCAAATCTTTTGTGATTGAATGTGATGCTTCTGGTATGGGTATTGGGGCGGTCTTAATGCAGGAAGGTCAACCCTTGGCCTTCACGAGCCAACAACTAAGTGGGAAGAATATGGGACAATCTACCTATGAGAAGGAGATGATGGCCATCTTACATGCAGTAGATACCTAGCGACTATACTTATTGGGGCGACATTTAGAAATCCGCACAGACCATCAAGGCCTTAAAAATTTTTTGGAGCAGCGCCTATCCTCGCCACAAAAAGATAAAGGGCTTGCCAAAATGTTGGGATATGATTATGAGATAATTTACAAGAAAGGGCGTGAAAATATTGTAGCAGATGCGTTATCCCACCAATTTGAGGAGGAAAGTACCCTGCTCGCAATTTCCCTTCCCACTCCAAAATGGATTGAAGAGGCTCAGAAGGAATGGTTTTCACATATTTGGCTCTCCCAACTCTAATCAATTGCAGGCGGATCCGAATTCCACAGCAGACTACTCGTGGCAGGATGATATTCTTCGCTGCAAGGATAGAGTAGTAATATCACCAACATCCACCCTCAAAAGCCACATTTTGGCGGAGTTGCACTCATCTCCCACTGCAGGGCATTTAGGCTTTCAGAAGACGTATGCTGGCACTCGAAGATCATTTTTTTGACAAGCATGAAAAAGGACATTCTTACTTTTATAGCTGAATGCGACGTCTGTCAATGCCACAAAGGAGAAATAGTCAAATCCCCCGACACATTACAGCCATTGCCCATCCCAGCCTCAATTTGGATGGAGGTTTCTATGGATTTCATTACGGGTCTTCCAAAGTCAGGAAACAAGTCAGTCATCATGGTGGTTGTGGACAAACTTTCTAAGTATGCTCATTTTTGTGCCCTACCCCACCCTTTTACACTGACTTTGGTCGCTCAATATTTCATCAATTAGATCTTCAAATTTCATGGCAGGCCCACTTCCATTGTGTCTGATCGTGACATGATCTTCACCAACAACTTTTGGAAGGAACTCTTCTAGCTACAAGGTACCCAACTACAACTCAGTACTTCCTATCATCCATAAACTGATGGTCAAACTGAAGTAGTCAACAAATGTCCGGAGACCTACCTTAGGTGTTTCACTTCAAAAAAGAAACATCTCTGGGTATAGTGGTTACCTCTAGCCGAATGGTGGTATAACAACAACTATCATGCCCCCACCAAAATGACTCCATATGAAGCAGTTTATGGTCAACTCCCTCCTTCCCCTGCTTCTTACATCAGGGGATGCTCGAAGGTACAAGCAGTGGATCAACTCCTACAGAACCGCACAACCATGCTGGCCCACCTTAGAGAGAATCTTCATCAAGCCCAAAACCACATGAAGCAACAGGTAGATCAACATCGCTCAGAATTCCAATTTCAAGAAGGGGATAAAGTATTTTTGAGGCTGCAACCATATAAGCAAACATCACTGAAAGACAAGGGTTGTTAGAAATTATCTCCAAAATTCTACAAATCGTATCAAGTACTTCAGCGCATTGGAGAAGTCACCTACAAGCTAGCTTTGCCACCCACTGAAAAATCCATCCAGTCTTCCATGTCTCATGCCTCAAGAAAGTGATTGGGAACCATTGCAGATTTCAAATCAGTCTACCTGAAGTGGATGAAGAAGGGTCAATCTGGCTCCAACCTAAATAGGTTCTTGACACATGAGAACGACACCTGCATGGCCGCATGATCAAGGAAGTCCTCGTCAAGTGGAAAGACACCTCTCCGGAAGATGCAACCTGGGAACCAACTACTATCCTTCAGCAGTTTCTACAGCTTCAGCCTTGAGGACAAGGCTATTCTTATGGGGGAGGGCATGTTAGGGTCCAACCCTAACCCCCTTATTTATGTAATAGGACCGATTCATAGTTATAGTTAAGTAAGGAATCAATAAAGTCCATATTAGTAATTGTAAGTGGTTAACCCGCATTTAATGAAGGGACCACAGTTAGTTGCAAATGGGCCATGGTATTAGACAGATGGTATTAATAAGAACCATGGTATTGCCCCATGGTATTGCATGTATGAATCCTATATAAAGGATAGAGACTCCCCTCGAGGAGCATCATGTCTTATTTTGTAATTGAACTTAGCTCTATTGGAGGTTGCCCCCTTGAAGAGGCAAGTGAACATTGCTTTCTGAATAATAAAATACTTGTTGTTATTTCTCATTGTTCTATGTTCTGGGTATATTTCTTCACATATTTGGTATTCTGGTATCATCTTGCAAGTTAAGAGCACAACAAACGTGTAGCGACAGAGGATGAAAAAGCCATTTACGAGACCATGCTCAATATTTCCAAAAGGGTAGAGATAATGTATGAAACTCTATAAAAAGAGACAGAGGAAAAGGAGCGATTGCAGCTTCAGTTGCAAGCCAGAGAAGAGTACCTGGAAGAACTGAAGCATAGCAAACATAATTTTCAAACAGAGAATGCTGAATTGAAGATGCGTTTACATGAAGAGAAAGAGGAAAAATAAAGTTTGCTACGATAGCTGCAAGCAAAGGACGAGGCCTTGGAAAAGCTACAGCCAGACCCATGTGAGCTAAAAAGTAGTTGTCCATCTTCATGAATGTTTCTTGATGATGATTCCACTGTTTTTAAAAATCATACCACAGGAATTGGCTCCAAACTATTGAAGATAATTGGGTATGAAGGAAAAATTTTGGGTGTTAATGGCCAAGGCATTGTCAACCCCATCAAAGTAGAAGAATTACCCCGTCAGGCAAGACTTGGGTATGTTAGAAAGGAAGTTGGGGAATGTGCCGACACAGCTAGTGAGTCACCAAAAACAGATGATGAGAAGCCATCAACAATTCTTTCCAAATCGACAAAGGAGGTAAAAGATGTTGATTTCCTTTCGGTTTCGTCTTCACCTAGTATGCTTTCCATTGGACATTTGGAGATCCAAATTATAGGGACAAACATGAGGCTCCTTGCCAGGATGAAGCACACGAAGGAAGAATAACTTGGTGTTAATAACCAAGGCATAACTCAACCATTAGAGATTGTGCAGAGACTTCAATCTGCAGGCTCGAGATACACCAAAGGAGAATGCTCGAAGGTGTCAAATTCTTCCAAGACATCGTCAAAATCGTTGAGGAAAGAGAATTATGGGAATACATCCCCATCATCCCATTGAAGTTTCCATGGCAAGGAAAGAGTCGAGGCAAGCTCTCATTGCCATAATGACATCAGAGATAGAAAGGAAAGGTATAACCACTCCCTACATTTGAATGTTCATTTCAATTACAATCATGTTGTTAATAATGAGTGTAAAACATGGCATCAAAAAACATGTACCTTTTGTGGATTACATAACCATACATTTTCTAACTGTTGGAAAAGATTGACAGCACACAGAAGGATGAGGTGTGAAAGGCCCTCTCAACAACAGGTTAAACAAATATGGAGAAAGAAGATGTATTGAAGTCATTGCAGCAGAAATGGCCATCAAAGAACCACTTGTTGGAGGATCCATCCAGAGTAGCGCCTTAAAGACAAAGCGTCGGTGCATGAACCAGGTGAAATGATTGTTCGACAAGCAAAACCGCCACAAGGAGGCAACCCATTCACATTGATAAGTGAAAAATGGTTTCTAGATATGTTAGCTTGTCATGGTCGCGCATTTGTAAATCATTTGTTGCATTTTGAAATGTAAAAGTGATGATATGCTTTCCATCACTTGTTCAACAACAATGATGTCTAGTCTTATTTTGAGTCGCATCTTACACTCTCAAAGTGATGTCATGTTTCCATTACTTGTCAAAAAGAATAGTGTTTGGCCTTATCTTTGTAAATCATGTGTTGCAGTGATGATGTGTTTTCCTTCACTTGTTGAAGCAACAATGATATATTGGCCTTGTTTACGTAGCTGGAGCATTGTGTCCATCTTGATGTAAACTTGACCACTGAGTATGTGTTATAAATTCGTGGCAAGTGTGGGATGCTTGGGTCATTTGTTGGTCATGAAAGTCAAGCATGTAATTTGCGAAACAATGTACTACAGGTTGTAGAGGTGGTAGGGGTTGACTCATTGCTTAAGGCTCCGAAGAACAAAGGTGAAGGAGATGGAAGCGAGGCCTTTCAAGACACTTGTGATGTAGACAAAGTACAAAAAAGTTGCAAATTGTTTTTCATGCTTTTGGAGGACCAAAAGCTCCTCAGTGGGGATGATTGATCCAAGTGGCTCTAGAGACACACAAAGGACAAATAGGACTTAGGAAAGCTTAAAAATCAAAGTGTTTGGATTATGCTCAAACTAGGACGAGATCGTAGATCTCGTCGTCCTAATCGCGGCGATGTGAACAGTTCATTAATCCGAGTCCGTATGCGAAAGTTAGAAGCAGTCAAATTTGGGTTGACTTTTTGGTGATTGGGTAGGCTTAAGGAGGCCACAATTTGGACCGAACCCAGCCACTGGATTCTGGCCAGCTCTAGCCAAATTCTAGGTGAAATTGTGGGCTCGTTAATTTGACTCCTACGGTCAAATTCAAATTTCTTCAAAAGGGAATTTGTTTGTTAATAAAACAAAATATATATATATATATATATATATATATATATATATATATATATATATATATATATATATATATATATAATAATAGGGGGTGGGGGCCACCAACCCCACCACCCTCCTCATGTAACCAACATAACATATGGAAACGGAAATTCGGGGCCGGTGGGGGTCGAACCCGCCCGAACCACGTGGGCCAACCCTCGAGCGGGCGACCCCATATAACAATATACATTCCAGAAAATTACCATGTGCCAAAAACCACCGGTAGAATATGGGGGTGGGCCGCCCAATGCAGACCAGACATCCCATGCTTAAACAAAAAAATATATATTGAAACAAATTTTGGTTGTAAACAAGAGGAGGCGGGGTTTGACCACCCGACCTTCACTTTAATAATCGACCCCATACTAATCCACCAAACCGACTTCATTGGTTAATCAACTGTTAATTTTTATATAAACCCAGAATTTCTTCAGTGCATAGGAGGCAGAGGAGGAACCAGGAGTGGGCACACTTTTCGAGACAAGTAATTTTTAATTAATTTTTTAATGCAAGTGGAACCATGATTGAGCATTTTGCAGGAGGCCTGAATTTTCACCTTGTCAGATTTTGACAAATTTTATATGGTTTCAACACCTCTCAATGCCATGAACGCGATGGCACTGTCTGTTTCTCCATCAAAGTTCTGCATTTTTCAGCCATTTTTCAGTATGCAGATGGAACCATGATTGCTGCAAAAATAGGGAGCAGAACCATGTGCCCTTTCTATGTAAGAAATATGTGTCAAATGATGGATCACCCAAGGAATATGTAGCAAAGAAGGGGAAAACTCAACCTATGCAGTGAATTACTACAAAGAAGAGGATACTTGAATGAATGCATTGCGGGAATTCATGATACATGATATCTAGGATCATGTGTATACTTGGCATGTCTAAAAAAAGATGAGTTGATTTATATCCATAGCAACCATATGAAGAAAATTCATATTAATATAGATAAGGATTGAGATGAATTAAATATTTTTTTTCTTATGCTATAAATATATATGCTTTAGTTATGAACTTAAAATTAACATATTGGAGTTCGTATTAGTGAAATATTAAATGATTAGACATGATTATGACATGCATGTTTACATTAATGATGTTGCATGTATATAGTATAGGGATAATGTTTGAAGGAATGTACCAGATGATGAAAATAATTGCAACATAGTTAAAACAAAAATACATGTATTTGCAACAAAAGGACATCGAGGACCATGTTGCTTTAAGGGGGATTGAATTGTAATATTTTCACTTTGATTCCCTAATTTAAAACTTCTAATTATTTTGTTGATATGGATTTATGAAGGAATGAAATGAAATACATATTTAAGCAAGAACATAGAGATATAGCAAAAAAAAACTTTAATTAATAAAAATCAAATGTTGAAAACTATTTACATGTGGACTGGAAACAAACTAGCTTAAGAAATGGTGGCTTATCTCTAGGAAGAGATGTGATGGCTACATACCTTCTGAATTCTATTACAATGAGTCTTTGAACCCTTTTTATCATGAATAAACAATGAGAAACAATAAACATAAAAAAAAAACCTAACCCTAGGAGATGAAGCGCCAAAAGGCATGGGCCCTGATGGGGTTAGTTTGAATGTCAACTTCTCGAGGTTGTAACCTTGGCATATGTTCTCTGTTTGATGTGCATGATAGCCCATTAGACAGGTATATCTAAGGAAAATAAATTTCGATTGCAAATGCAAGTCTGTCTCTCACATTTTCCCATTTCATAGGACCTCAAAAAAAATCGAACGTTTAATACCCGAAAAACTCCCAAAAACATAAAAGTGTCAAAATAGGAAATTGTGTTAGAAAATAGGAAACTGAATGGAAATAGTGGTAAGTGGAATAGGTGGGCAGCCACCAATATAAACCTGGATCATATGTATAGTATTTTTATTACTAGCATAAGCACTTGAATGGTTAAAACTGAATAAATAATGTAAATGCATTTTATGGTGATTAATGAAAATATCCAATAGACAATTGAGGCATAAGTGATTACAAAGAGACCACAATACCAGTAGTGGAGAAATGGTAAGAGAGTATCCTTGGAAATATTTTTTCTAGATACTTATACCAATTACATGCTTTCCCTTTTGATTTGATATATGCTCCTTTGAGTTAAACTTTATGAAACTCAATCATAGTTTGAAAATAATAATGGAGATTTTCCTAAAAATTTTCCTATATTGTTGAAGATTCATCTCCAAACGTTTTTAGACTAGTTTCTCAATGTTAGTATGGGAAAAAAATATTTAGTTCATCATCAAAACTGAAAATTTTGAATAGGAGAAGGAAGCAAGGAATTTTTAAGGATGGTATTATATCTTCTATTGTTTCATGTTGATGAATCTTACTAGTCCTTAATATGCAAACTATAAAATGTTGGGAATTATTTTTGTAAAAGTATTCAAATTCCTAAGGATTTTATATAATTTCTATAAGTGAAATAATTTTATCCGATAAAATTAGGGTGAATCATTTTTACAAAAAAAGTAAAATTCAATGAATACTTTTTGAGAAAAAGTAGGAAAATTTAGCCCATGGTGAAATTGATCCCGTGAAATTTTCCATGGAATTAATACATTCTTTCAATGTGGAAAAAGAAGAGAAAACAAAATAGCATAGAGAAAAAATGGCATACTTTATATGTGCATCCATGTGTATACTTTTTTAATCTTATAGGCTTATTTTGAGGTCTAGAATTAGCATGGGAATGTTTCTAGGTATATATAGTGTGAAGGGTGCAATCAATGAAATATATAGGAAAGCATGATAGGAATGCGGGAGGGGAGAAACCGAGGAAATTTGAAGCAAAGAAGGTTCTAACTATAATGTTAGGAATCCTAGTAAAGTAAGCACTAGAGATTGTAGAAGCCTTCTAGTTAGCAAGGAGAAATATCTATTGAAAATTAACTAGGAAAATATTGATACTTTTATTCGTAGAGTGTTGAGGGTTGTTGATTTCTATGTTGGTATTATCATGGCCTAGCTTGGCGATGACCAACTACAAAAAAATTGGTGTAGCTATACCTATGGTTGGGTGGAAAGTTCTCATCCTTAGTTCCTCGCTAAATAATTCTTTTAATATTATAATAGTATTATTTTTGACATGGTCGATGTTATATTTGAAAACTTGTTATCATTGATAATGAAAATATAAGTTCTGGCTAAGTCAAACAATGAATGTAATGGTTTGAAAGAATGATAAATATGAAATTATAATTGCTTTGGCATCTTCTGTAAAAGCCCCTAGTTGATTTTGCATGTAAATCAAATAAGACCAAGGTCACGGGACATGTATTTGAAGCTAAATGTTGGGAAAAACATAGTCCTAGGTATCACTGGTGATTAATTAATGGCTATGGAAATTGACAAAGACATTGACAAAGGAAAAGTGGCAATAATTGACATTTTATTTATGAAATAAAGGAAACTAGGTGAAAAAGAAGGTGAAAAGACATAAATTTCCATGAGAGGGAGCGTGAAGGAAAAATCAAGGAAAATGAACAAAATAGATCCCTCAATGATAAAAAGGCTTCTGAGGATTGGTTGCTAGATTTTTTATCGTTTTCAGTTGATCTATATTTCATTATCCCATTATCTCATCCTCTTGCACACTTAGATCATTCTTGGAGCATGATTGGAGCATTTTAGTTTCACTTGGCTTGCATAAAGAAGGAAAATAAAGAAACAACATGCAAGGGAATAGGTGGACCAGTAGTCATCGCTGGATTGATTTACAGGCGATAGGTTACATGTGTGATTTCCTTGTTGATTTATGGATGCATGGTATATTCATGTGATTCATTGGTTATGTGTTTTATTGGCATGGATATTTTCCTATATTGACAATGGTTTCAACCTTAAACTACGACTTCATGAATAGCAATAGTGTTGTGGGATTTTCCACTTCACTGTTTTCTTATTGTTGTTCATAATTATTTATGCTTTTGGGTTGGAACAAACGTTTTGGAAGCCCTATAACAAATTGCGTTGAGTTACTAGCCCTAGCGCCTAGGTTGGGACAAACACTCTCGAGCCCTTGGTGGGTTGAGTTACTAGTTCCTAGATATGGGTTGGAAAAATTCTCTAGAACCCTGGAAGGTTGTGTGTTGAGTTACTAATTCTTGGAGCCTTGGAAAACTTAGGTAGAGACCAATCTTATTGGTGTTAGTGATTTGTGACTGTGGAGGTGGAATCATTTTGGTTGAGGGTTGAGGTAGTTTCACCTATGGAAGCTCTGGTTGGTTTTGTCTTTGTTTATTACATGAGATCCCAAATTCATGCTTGGAATATGACACATGGGTGATTGGATAAAATAGAGGTTTGGTTCAACCTAATCTATGGTCGGGTGGTATGTGGAAGTCCGTAACTTGGTTTGTATTTTCCTATGTTAATATAACACATTTCCTTATTATGATCTATGAGAATTTGTATTATTATATTGGTGATATTATGGTTGAGTTTCCATTGTTTCTATGCTGGTTATTTTCTGGTTATATGATGGTTATATGATGGTTATATGATGTGTACTATCTTTGGCTCTTGTCATGAATCATTTAGTTATTGAATGATTAATGAATATATAGAGTAATAAGTGTTTTTGTAGCTATGTGGAGAAATCATAGAGCCTTCTTGGTGATTATGAGATGAATCTCATACTTTTATGATCACATATGCATTCATGACCTATAGCTTACATGTTTACCATGTGTTTGACGAAATTTCTATTATGGATTAAACATCTATGGGTCTAGTTCTTGTTAAATTTTTGTATGATTAGCTTTGTCATTATGTTATTTATCATTATGAGGAGTAACAAGAAATTCTAGGTAGTGGTCCAAAGGTTGGACTCGAAACGTGGCTCATATATGGAGACCACTCCCTCTGAATTAGAGATTTTGGTCTATAACCACATGGAAGAAATGTCATGTGTGTGGTTGGAGCCCTATAAATACACCCTTTCCTTTTTGTGCATGCGGTTAGGGGTTAATATGTGAGAAAAGTATTCGCAGCTCACAGTCTGGTCACCTAGGGTGTTCCTTTGGTCCCTGAGTGTCCTGTAGTCCTGAGAGATGCTTGTGATAGGTCATCTGTCGGCCCCACTTTCACAACTGAAACTTGGAGGTCATGTCATGTAATAATAACTCTTCGTCTCATGTTTACCTTAGCAGGTAAGTGAAATGAGGTAAATATGGGAAGGGTGGTTACAGGGTCATATAAGAGAGGGTTTCATTCTCTTTTTTTTTTATAGATGATGCCATAGGGTCATATTGGAGCTTCCATGTACAAACACTTGGATTGGATTGGCTAGGTGTGATTGATATGTACACATGTCTAATTGTACATGTTTTTTTCATGCATGCATGTCAGTTATTTCTTGGGATGGTCTTGTTGCATTTGTGTCGTCATGTTGGGGTTAACAACATTAGCATTTTATGATGATTGATATGTTAATTTCATTATAGATGTATATATATATATATATATATATATATATATATATATATATATATATATATATATATATATATATATATATATATATATATATATATATATATATATATATATATATATAGATATATATATATATATATATATATATATATATATATATATATATATATATCTATATATATATATATATCTATATATATATATATATCTATATATATATATATATATATATATATATATATATATATATATATATATATATATATATATATATATGTATAAAATATGGATTGGCTGTGAGTACAAGATAACCTCCCCATAACTTCACTAAGTTATGTTTGATTATGTTTATATTTGGTTATTTGACAAGGTGCATTTGCGTGAGATACAAGATCAAAGATGACAAGAAAAATGGTGGATTACATTTCACATGACTCTCCTTATAGATCAATTGAGCAAAAAATATGAGTACTCTATTGACATAGTAGGTATCCTGAGAAGTTTAAAGGTAGAGATTAGGAGCTACAAATAAAATAATGATGGAATCATTCAGTCACAGGAAGACTTACCAGGGCACAAGAAAAGCTAGAAGAGGTCAATGTATGGATTCTTTAGAGCTTATGAAATTTGGAGAGACACAAAAAATAACATATTAGTTATGCATAGGAAGAAAGGACTAACGTGTCCTATGGTAGCAGGTCTCATGGAGGGGACAAGTCAAATAGAGAGGACACAGTTAGAGGTGGTATATGGACGGATACACCTTATAGGACATGTAGTAGTTATGGATTCTATTCTCATTCTGGTTCATATATTTAGCATGGTCATCATCATTATCATCCTTATAGAAAGAGTGAGAAGCAATACTTGGTGGATGAATTTAAGAAAGAAAAGCCTCCTATCTTTGACAGAGACTTGAAAAAAGCGAAAGATGCAAAAACATGGTTACTCAAGATGAATAATTTCTTCAAGATGCATTCTTATACAGAGAATATGAAAACCAGGATAAGAAGTTTTCAGTATCAAGGAAAATATGACATATGGTGGGAAGATGTTAAGCATGCTAAAGGCATCAACCCATAGGAATTGAGTTGGCATGAATTTAAAATACTCTTCAAGAAGAAGTATTTTTCGAATAGATACTATGATGGTAAGGCTAAGGAGTTCCACGAGTTGAAGATGGGATCTATGACTGGTGAAGAGTATACGACTAAGTTTTTCGAGCTATTGAGGTATGTAACATATCTTAAGGATGATAAAACAATGGTTCAAATATTTGTTAGTGGATTGCCTCTAACATTTAAATATTGGACTGAGTATGATGAGCCTCAAACATTGGAGGAAGTAATTGGGAAGATAAATAGTTGTTATGAGCAATCTATGAATAATTCAGAGCTTATGTAGGGTTGGAAAGGTAATGAAAAGGATAATGGAAAATGGGATAAGAAGTGAGGAAGTGAGGAATCCTTTGTAATGTTGGACTTGTGGCAAGGATTTTCATAGGATATATTATCCATTGCATCAGCATGGAAAAAATCAAATGTACAATGCTCAGAACACACAGACAGTTGGGGGATGTTGGACAAAGTATTCCACGAATTTATGCAACATTCAATAATAAGAAGGCTAAGAATTAGGAATATATTATCGACATGGCATGCAATATTTGTGATCGAATTATTTCTATTTTTATTGGCCCTAAATCTAACTCTAGTTATATCAATCCTAACCTAGTAGATAAGTGTTTCCTGTATAAATAAGTGCATGTAGAGTCTTCGTTGGTGTAGTTGGATACAAGTACTAACAAAAGAGTTCACCATTGGGTGAGATCTTGTGCATTTGAGCTAAACAATATGTGTACATTAGTGCATCTAAATATGATTTAGTTAAGATCATGCATTATGTCTATGGGTATGGATTGGTTGTACATTCACAAGATTAAGGTAGATTATAATGATAAGACTATTTATTTCCTAGATGATGATGGAGAGGGGAGAATGTTGCAAGATAAGAATAATCCTACATCAATGATAATGGTTACAACTATGGAGGAAAAAAGTAGTCATCAGAAAGGGTTTGGATTATTTGAAGTTCATATTTCCATTGACAAAGGGAAGAATGTTGAGGATGGTGAAGTATTGAAGAGGTTTGCAATCTTCCAGTAATTTTAGGATGTATTTTTGGTAGATATTTTAGATTTATTGCCTCACCATGAAGTGGAATTTTCTGTTGAGTTGATGTGGGGAACAACACCAACATTGAAGGCACTGAATAGGATGAACACTCTAGAGTTGGTGGAAATGAAGTTGCCACTTAAGAAAATCCTTGATAAGGGATACATTAGGACATGTGCGTCACCTTGGGGTGCACCGGTGTTGTTCATGAAGAATAAAGATGGTAGTCTAAGGTTATGCATTGATTATAGGAAGCTGAACATGGTGACGATCAAGAACAAGTATCATTTCCTCGTGGATTGATGAATTGTTTAATCCGTTGAAGGAAGAAACAATGTTCTTAAATATTGATTTCGAATGAGGATATCCTCAAGTGTGCATCAAAGAAGTGGACATCTACAAAACCACTTTCCATACTATTAGGAAAAATAATGAGAGGTTGTGGGGGTTGAAGTAATATTTTTAATTCACTTTAAATTTTCATTTCATATTCAAAATTTTGTATGATACTTTTCTTTATGCAACCGGTGTGTGTGTGCGACTTCAATGAAGGAAAATAGTGTATATCTAGTTTACATATCTTGTCAAAAATTCCATCAATGAGTTAACTTAACCTTTTAAGTATTAATGCCTTAACCATTCAATATGTAGTAAAGAATGGATAAATAACATCACATAAGAAACACACATAGAACACAGGAAATTTAGGTGGAAACCCAATGTTGGAGAAAATCATCATTATCGTTGTCTCTATCTTCTTTTTTTTATTATAAATAAAAACTTCATTACATATTGTACTAGCGCAAACTCTTAATAATATGCAGTCACCCATCTGCAGGAGGCTATAACCTCCATTCGTTCTCCAACACTCACTGGAAGAGAGCTATAACCCCTGATCTCATTTACCAACTCCTACTGAAAGGGAGATCTACCCCTTCACAAAGTTGACCAACTACTAATGGAAGGAAGCTTTGACTGCCTCACTGAAGGATCCAACCTTCAACACCTCTCGTAGAGCATGTTTCATAATATTTCATACTAGATCCACCTGTCTCAAATACACATCAAAACATGCAGGCCAATTTCTATTAAACTTTCACATTGGACCAACACCCAAAATTATGCTTAATACCAAATTAAGTATTAAATCTCAAATACAATCATTGAACCAATTGAATCATTATAACATAATATCACTAAATATTGAATGAAGCACTACAAATATATGAGATCAAATGAGAACCAAACCACAACTGACATAAACCATCCAGATCAAGACATCATTGATATACAACAAAAAATATAACAGAACTCATCAACAATCATTATCAAACAATATTGCAAACCCTAAATAGATATATACCAAAATATATAAATGACTGTTATTCAATAGACCTATGTGTATACACTCTGATAATGTGCAACATCCTTGTACATATCTCAACATACTAAAAATGAAATCGTCGAATATATGAAAATATGATCTGTGTATGTGTGCGACTATCAAGAACCAAACCTTCATACAAATATCATATGTTTCACTGCAAACATAGCTTCACATTCTATAACCTTCACTATCAAAACTACAGACTTTTGAGAACTCATTTGGATCACAATATCACTATAACCACATAACTATCATTGTTAGTTAGTTAAACATTTGCAACAAGAAAATCAACCAAGAACATATATAGATATACCTTTAGATCTTTCAGATCTGAGTCTTCTCCTTGCTTCCTGAATCCTCATGCAAACCTATTCCATATAAGATCACACACGAACAAACCATTTCCTTGCACACACAACACCTTGATCTCCATCTCCTTATATAGTTTTTCCGTTAGCCAATACGTCAAATAAATCCCTTCATATTGTTGTTACTATTCATTGACGATATCAAATAAACATTTTCCGCCACAATTAATATTAGAAAATACCATGGTAATGACCCCTAGTATCCATATTTCTATGGTTCAGATTATGTATGCGAATTTTTTTAACAATACCTACATATGTACGCTACCCTTCTTCACTGTAACCGCGTCAAATTTCCAATCTTTACATTTTCATCCAACTTAACTGAACTGCCATTTCTTTGAACATATCCATTATAACATCTATACCCATATTCCTAATAGTTGCATTAGTTCCATGACCATCATATTGTTACCATGTTGAGAACAAGTACATCTTTCTTAAACAGGTTGCCATCAAGGACAACACATTTCCCATAATGCCAAAACATACCAGGTATGGGCATTATGAGTTTGTTGTAGTTCCTTTTGGTCCTACAAATGCTCCAGTTACTTTCATGTTTTGGTGAATAGTATATTGTGTCCTTATCTGGAAAAGTTTGTGATAGTAGTCACTGGTGAGATATTGATATATTCTAAGAATGAGGAAGAGCATGCAGAACACTTAGAGGAAATTTTAATATTATTGAGAGAGCATCAGTTATATGTGGAGCTTAGTATGTTTACTTTCTTTAAGACAAAGGTTCATTACTTTGGACATGTTGTTTCCAAGGGAGGTATAGTAGTGGACCTAGAAAAGATTAGAGCTATCATGGAATGGGGAGATCCTAGCAATGTAGATGAGGTAATATCATTCATGGGACTATCAGGTTACTACACAAGTTTCATCAGGAACTTCTCATGGATTTCCTATCCTATTACATCTTTGCGGTGAAAATTGAAGAAGTTTGAATGGAATTAAAGTGTGTAGATAGTTTTGAGTAGTTTAAGAGATTTCTTACAAACATTATGGCTTTGAAGATCGTGGATCCTGATAAATAGTTTGTGGTTTGTACAAATTCTTATAATATGGGACTTGGTGGAGTTCTAATGCAGGAAGGATAGGTTGTATGCTATTAATCAGGAAGTTGAATAAGCACGAGAAGAACTACGTGACTCGCGATCTTGAGCTAGCAGCTATCATTCATGCATTGAAAATATGGAGACATTATCTTCTTGGCAGGAGGTTGATTTTGATTAATGATCATAGTGGGGTGAGGTACTTATTTGATCAACCTAATCTAAATTCCACGAAAGCTAGATGGTTGGCTACTCCTATTGAGTTTGATTTCAAGATCAATTACATTAAGGGCAATGAGAATAAGGATGAAAATGATCTTAGTAGAATAGTGTTGGTGATGAAATTGCAACAACGAATTCTTATGGGACAGATTCACAGGTGTAGATCTTGTAGGCATGATAATAGGATGAAAGTTACCAACATATTAAGCAGAAGTTACAACATCATAATATAGGTAATAGGGATGAGGAGTATCATCTGATAGCAGATGGCTTGGCTAGGTTCAAGAACAATATTTATGTGTAGGATGAAGGTGATCTCAAGAACATTATCTTGAGGGAATTTTATGTTAATTTATATTCAAGTCACCTAGGATATCAAAAGACATTCACAACAATTAAGAAATTATATCATTGGCCGAACTTGAATAAAGAGGTGGCTACGTTTTTGGCAAGATATTTGGATTCTTAGTAGGTAAAAGCAGAGTGTAAGCATCTAGGTGGTTTATTAGAGTTGATTTTGATTCCATTGTGGAAATGGGAGGTTACTTCCATGGACTTCATTATAGGTTTTCCAAGAACATAGAAATAGCATGATTTCATCCTGGTTGTGGTTGAAAGGTTCACCAAGGTAGCTTATTTCATTACAATTAAGTCTATGAATTCAACCAACACTGTAGATAAGATTTTAATCATGGAGATAGTGAGGTTGCATGGTATTCCTAAGAATATTTTATCTGATATAGATGCCAAGTTCACTTCCAACTCACTACAAGGAAAATACCTTCTAGAAGAGGCTTTTGTCAAAGCCCCTATAAAAATAGCCCAAAAATCCTTTTGTATTAGAGGTCACTAGCGGAGGTGGGTGAGCAGATATTTTAGCATATTTTTTTTAGCAATGAATCTAAAATATACAATCAGACTAGTGTTTTACTATCAATACAAGCACCAGTTCTTCATATAACATGGTGCACCATAAAAAAATATTTTTATTAAATAATAAAACATGGCGCGTGAAATAAAATAATGCATCGGTGCTTCAATAGTTGATAGCATCAGTGCCTTTGACATAGTAAAATGTCTCGATGCATACAAGTAAGGGACACCAGTATAGTTTAAAAATTTGGAGAAATGCAGTTCTATTTTCTAGCAAAGCCCTGGTGTGGTAAGCTTAATAAAACACCTTGGGGCATCTTCTAAAGAGCACCTCTAAGTGGTTTTCAATTTCTAAAGAAATAGCGCTGCTATAGCAGAAACAAAGCACCAGTGCAATACCTATAGAGAATTTCCCTAGGGTGTCTCTCGAGAAAAGATCCGCCATATTTTTTAATTAAAAAATGTGCTTCTTTTAGATATATCATGCACCAGTTTGATTGGAGAAACACGTTGACGAAGGGTTAAATAAAAAAGCTCTCAAGGCGGTACTTTTCATTTAGACGATATATAGCGTGGGAGATATCTAAGGCACCAGTGCCACTCATGCCACATGCAAGTTCCGTGGGATTGGTGCTTCTCTTCCTCACCATCTTTTCATACCATGCTCACTATTTGAGTTTTCAATTTTTTCAAAAAGTCCTAAAATTTGTTTTTCTCCATTACATGTCTTCAATGCCCCCCATTCCCCCCCCGACAATCAAATGTCCAAGTAATGTCTATTTTTCTTTGTAATTTAATTTTTTAGCGGATTATAATTATAAATTAGGATAACCTTTCCATTTGTTTCAAAAGAAAAAAATTTACTGCGGGGTGCGTTTGATACGTTTAGCTCACATTGGGTGTTCTGTGCCTTGTAAATTTACAGGGTGCACCATGTTTCAATGCATGAACATAATGCTCCGTCGTTGTTGCGGTAAATTTATATTTACCAAACACACTAAAAAAATAATATTTAATAATATCCTATAGCATAGAGTGTTTGATAAAATGAATGTTCCATACCTATGTGCACCAATGCACAAGTGTGCAACACCGCTATTGAAGTTAAATTTGTCAAACAACAACGATTTGAAATACTTATGTGTTAATCAATATCGTTGCGGTTATAGTTGAAAGAGAACTGGTGTCGGTGCATGACTGTGTCTTAAGAGCACCATTGATTTATTTATTTATGTTTTAATTGAAAATTATGTTTCCATATTTATAAATATATGTTTCATTTAATACAAAAATTTGAATTTTATTTATGAGGCTTATGTATTTTATTTTTCAATCATGTAGTAGAAATGTCAGCAGCGGGAGTAACAATAAAAGTAGGAGCAGCAAGTGGACCCATACAATATGGTCTGAACATGGCAGGACAAAGGGTGGGTGAGGGATCTATACCCTTTCCCTATTATTGCAGGGCCTCGAGCGCTATTGAGTAATGTAGGATTCCTCAAGTACTATTAGGAGGCTACATCCCTGATGCACACTCTGTCTTATTGGTGCATTTGATCCACTGATGGTGTGCCTAGGAGCAAGTTTTTTATATTGGTCCTAGGGAGAGGTATAGGCCCAATGAGGAGGATGCATACTTTATCAGTGGCCTATCCTATCCCAAGCTCTTCTTCATAGTGACTAAGCCTCAGATGATAGACATAATGTTAGTGTTTTATTTAAATTAATCTAGCTTCATTTTTTTGATGAATTAGAATAAAAATTATCCTAACACCTTATTTAACTTGTTTTATTAAATTTTTTTAATAAAATTATCTAATTATTTTTATGTACTACATATATTTTTAGACATCAACACATTTTATGGGGACATGCCTCCTCCCCAACTGGATGTCGAAGGGGTTGGGGGGATGGAGGAGGAGGCATGTCTGAGGCTGTAGGGCTGGTCTATGAGTTTGGATGGAGTACTGTGATAGATTGGCCAAATTTCTATTTTATGTGGGATCTCTCCCTGCGAGGGCTTGAGATATCTCCATGGGGGCTGTCTGTGTGAGGTGATGTATCTTATGTGGAATATCATCAGAGATAGTAGGGTACTAACTGTGATGAGGGATGTAGGAAATTATCATGCAATGATAAATACATCATATTAGGGTGGTGATAATGATGATGATCAAGGTGGTGATCATGATGCTTCTGGTAGTACCACCCCATTGGATGATGCTCATCAAAGGGTCAGTGATTGTTCTGGGAGTACACCTCCTTGTCATTCGTCTGATGATGAGATGCTAGAGGTAGAGGATGTGCGTTATGTGTCTCCTGGAAGAGTAGACTACTCACCTCCTCCTCCACCTCAACTGAGTTTGATAAACAATGATCATCCATTAGTTGACTATCCATCATCTTCTACTATAGACCAACCTGGCACTATGTCTATTTTATCGAATATTTGATTACCCTTATTGGACTTTGTGTAGTTATTTGACTTGTTTATATATATATATATAGATGGTGCATTTTTTTGTTCCTGTGTATGTACTTTATTTATATGTTGGTGTTGATGTCTATATTGTTAGGCCATGTTAGATAAGTTCATTTAATGTGCTTGCAGATAGATGTTTATGTGATAACGATTATTAGAGAAGAGATTTATATTAATCTGAGGATGCATATGGTGATGATGTTAGATTACAATGTTTATTTTTTGTTAGATGTGATCAAAATAATGATGCCCTGTTATTATCATGATGTTTATTTTTATGAAATAATATTTATCATAGATTATGTATTGGTGAACTTATATGAAACTTTTATATAGGAAATTGCGTGCAAAATGACTTACTTTTAAAAAATGCAAAGATATTTTTATAAATTATTAATTTAATTAACGATATTTAGCTTTTATTACAAGGAAGAAATTTAATGATAAATTTTTTTCTATTGCTAACTCATTCAATTTTTAATATTAAATACTATTAATAATAAATTATTCAAAAATACAATTTAACTAATTCAATATTGGCTTATAAAATTAAATCTATTGTTACATTTCAAAAACCTAACTCTAAATTTGTATAACCTGCAACCTAAATCCATCTTAACTTTGGATCTACCAAGGGCCTAGAGAGATAAAATCTCTTGAGATGCAACCATATTTTAGAGTGAAAAAGATTTTATCCCTTTAGGATTTTGGTAGATTTGGAGTTAAGATGAAAGTAGGCTGGTGTAATATATATGTTGTTGACATTGAAATATTTTATTTATAATTCATCTTTTCCACATTAAAATGTTAAAAGATGGCCCATCATAATTTTTTCCTATATGTATATTTTTAATTGTTTTTATTCTTAATATTTTCTAAAATATTACATTTCAAGTCCATATTAAACATTGCAAAATTTAAAAATATCCCTCATAAATTGAATTAGAAATAAACAATTAATGGCATAAAATTTCTTGCAGTCTTTCTTACCAAATTAAAAATATAAGAAAATTTTCAATTTAAATTAATTTATTTTTCTTTATATTAAGTATCTATAAAACTATGTTATTTAATATAGACATTGAAATATTTTACTTATCAGTAAAATATTTTTTGTTTTCAATATCACATGTAAATGGAACATGGGATGAAGTACACATAATGTAATATCAATAATACTATTTCTTGTCATGTGAAAAAATTACATTTGTTCCTTGTAGGAAAATGTAAATTATATTTGTTTACTCATCAATTTTCTTCCTCACAATAAAAGCTAATTTTTCTTTTTAACTTTCGGTTACTTTATATCTCTATATAAAGTTATATAAGACTAAGTTGTAAATATAAGTACTTTAATTATGACCGACATTAATTTCTTTTGTTATTATTTTTAAGTTATTAATTTAAATTATTGTTTTACTATTTTTAAATTAATTTATATCTCTATATAAAGTTATATAATATTAAGGTGTAAATAGAAGTATTTTAATTATGACCGATATTAATTTATTTTGTTATTACTATTTTTAAGTTGTTAATTTAAGTTATTGTTTTACTTTTTTAACTGTAACATTACGTGACATTATCTCTCCTATACTTGTCTCTCCTATAATGAGTTGTAGAGAGGCTCCTATAATGAGTTGTAGAGAGGGGGTGCAATTAATTTAGATTTATTATAACTTAAAACAAATATTTATTACTAAAGTTATGATATTTTTTAAAAATTTAAATTTAGTATTTATAGCAACTCTTACCAATTTAAATTAGAAATTTCTCTCTCTAAAGATGAAGATAAAGAAATGTAACATAAGGCTCCATGTGAAGTTACTTGTAGTTGGGGATTTACTCTATTGGAATTTCTCCCTTAAAGAAGGTAATTTTTCTCTAGAAATAAACATATAGCATTTTCATCCTATTTTGGTTCTTTATTTGTTATTGTATTGGTTTGAATTCAACTCTTTTTAATAATAAAATGAGTTAAATAATAAAAAAAATTATTATATTAGTTTTAAACTTTTGAAAAATAATATATTTGATTATTTCTTACTCAAAAAGTTATTATTTTTCCACATACTTAACACGAGATAGTCACTAAAATTTATGTTTTTTACATTTCTCCTAGTTAATATGACATCATGGTCATAATGATAAAGACATGTTTAGTCTTGATGATGTGGTCCAATGCTTAGGTGGGGAGGTTTGGCCCCGATAAGTTATGTGGTCTAATCTTGGGCAAGACTGTGTATGTTTGAGAATTGCTCTAGACATGATTTTTTTAGTTGAAAAAAAATGATAATGTCATTTCTACTTTAAATAATTTAGTTAGAAATACATAAAATATAGATATTTATTTCACATAACCTAAATGGGAAAAAAAATGCATCATCAAGTCTATTCGTTGAAAAAAATGATAAAGACATTTTACTTTAAATAATTTAGTTAGAAATACATAAAATATAGATATTTATTTCACATAACCTAAATAGAAAAAAAATCATGACCAATTCTATTTGAAGATCAAACAAATGCCTATTAATCGTCATCAAAAATTCGATGTGCTTGATATGTTCCTCTCACACCGATGCGATCATATTTATCAAATGCACCGCTAAATAATATTTAAACATATAGTTATACCTCGGTACGTTCAATAATGTGAAATTTCTATTCCGATGCTAAAATGTTATACGTGCACACCGGTGAATAAGTTTTATGCACCATTACAAAAATTTAAATTTGTGCACAAATAGTGGTGCATCAAGGGTACTTTGTGCATAGATTCCACTGTGGTTGTGTTTTAAAGCACACCGTATCCAGTGAAAAATTGTGTTTTGCGTGCATTGATGATTTTTAAATATTTTTCAAATTAAAAGTTATGTTTCCATATTAATAAATACATTTTTCATTTAATTAAAACAATTGTGAATATTACCAATTATATTATAAAATGGCAACAAGACAACTAAAAAAAATATACTTAGCAAAATAATGACAGCAAAAACATACAACATTAGTATAAATGATGAAATAACAAAGTACATATCACTCTCCATTGTCATCACCCTAATTATCTTCCTCACTTGGCATGATAACAATGTTGTTCTCAAAATATGTTTTGATCTAAGATCATGTCTTAATACAAACCGCCAATCCCTATCCAACACATATGGGTTAAAAAACACTTGGTTGCAGTGTTTTAAGAAAACATAAGGGACGCTAGCTTCATGCCACATATTTTTAGAGTTGATAGATATCATCCCACTATCTCGATCATCCTTTAATTTATTCTAACCAAAGGTGTCCCACCACTTTCACCTAAAAATAACACATTGGAATGAAGAGAAGTCCACTTGAATGATCTCTTGTATTATTCCAATGTAACCTAATGTCCCCTACATTAGGTATTGATTGTGGTGGCAAGCACAACTAGATTGGTGGGACTCAACTTCCACTCGACAGAGATGTGTCATGCATCCATCATCAACATAAATCATGTGAAAATGATATTCATATGCCCACATAGATGGGAACCAATTCCCCAACAAAAGAGTAAGAATATCATAGTTTCATGTGTTTAATAGCTCAAAAATGAAAAATAAAAAATAAAAAAATAAATTATAGACGTTACAATTCAAAGGTGTAGCATGAAGTTAAAATTGTATAGAAATTGAATATATTTACCGAGTTGTTGCACCCAATCCCTATGATTATCGCATCCTCTTCAACACGCAAGTAACGACCAGATGCATTGTATTTATCAAACAATAAATAACAACCCAACTATTAGGGCGCATCATTAACATATTTTCTTTTAAATGATTAGGATAAGGCATCCTTCTACCATTTAACCACTTGAATTATTTCAAATCACTATCCCATTTCCTCCTCTTTTATTCATACAATGAGACCCATTGTTTTGTCACTTCCATATTGTAAACAATTAGTTTGTTGATGGCTTCAACTTTTGAATTTGTTGATGATCAAATAAAATAAACATATATATAGCAGCTATGAGATCTTAATATTCGTTAATATGAAGTTCAATGTGAATAGTTACTGTGTATTAATTTGACAAATAATAAGATTGCATTTACTCGTTATCATGTGCCTCTTTCCATTCGTTTCGAGAAGCTCCCCTACTCTCTTGTCTTCACCCATTTCGTCGTCCCATGTCACCGAACTAAGTGTGTTTTTAGCTTGCTTGATGTACTCACTGGCATAATAGAAAGACTCATAGAAAATACACCCCTCCGATTTTTCTCTTTTTCAAACAAAACCTTTTTATTTATTTATATACTTCTCTTACAAGAACATCCAACGACAAGAAACAACCCCAGCTAACTCAACATCAACTACACTGTGAATTAGAAGATGAGCTTACAGGTCCATGAAAATCATCCACACCTCTTCTCAAACATACAAATTATATAAGCTATATCTTGGTGCCACTATGGAATGCTAACCATATGAATCTCCTTTGATGTGATTCAATGTACAATTAAAGACAATTTAGATATGGCATGTGTTGGGTGTGGATCTTTCTTATCTTATTTATTCGGATGTATGGCTGCATTGGACCGTAGTTCATAACAGGGTGAAAATACTTCCCACATGATCACTGTCAATGGGGTTTATGGGCGAGATATGATGATTTTATGAGCCCCCCCTGGCAGGGGTTTGGGGGTAGTCCTCCCAAAGCTAAAAAAAAATGTAAAATTGCCTTATAAAATATTGCAATTTTGTAGTCAATCTCAGTCATTCATTAGGCGAATGATCTGATGGTAGAAGCTATGTTTAATTTGTGGTTTTTTCCCTAGAAGGAAACTCCTTGCTATATATGAGGGAATTGTATTGCGATTGTGTATATGTGTTTTCTAAGCGAGAAAGAAAGAAGAGAATGTGTTAGAGCGGAGAGGAAATTATAGCAGATCTATTGTAGGTTTTATCTCTTCATTTTGATGGATAATATAAATGAAGGATTTGTTGTTTCTCCATGGACATAGCCCAAATTGGGTGAATGACTTATATCTGTGTCTCTTTTGTTTTCTTTTTTCTTTTTTCTTTTTTTTTTCTTCTACAATATTTTATGTGTTTCATTGCTCTGTAATATATAATTTGCCAGTAGAATGTAATAGGCCTTGGGTAATTCATGGTTCACAGACCCATGTAGGAGCAGAGGATAATGAAATTTCACAATAAATAGTACATTATAAAAATTTTAACTATAAAATATCGAATTACATAAAGTTAAAATCATGTTTTTTACACACAAACTATTATAAATTTCAAATAGTCATGCGATGTCAACTCCGACAAATTATGTTGCACAGTGAAGAAATGTCATAGTGAAGACCCATATAAAGAAGGCACCCTCACACTCATTATAACTTTTCCAAAGAAAAATCATGTTTCTTTCAAATACATGGGACATCCCCTTCTTTGAAAGACCAAGAGGGACTAGACTCTCCTTTATTTTATTGGCTTAGCCAATATTTATTTTTAGTTTTTTAAGAAATAAGATCACTCCTATCAACTAATGTGTCACTTTATTTCAATGATATGTTCCTCAATAAAGAAGATGAAACAATTTTAAATATATGCATGGGACATAGTAAGTGGGCAATATTAAGATGCTCCGAGTATGGGAGCTCATAAAAGACAAATTTCCTTTTCATCCCAATGGGAAATTTCTCAACATAGGTTTCGAAGAATTTTGGATCAACGAACATAGGCTCCCCATTTGAATCGAACATTATGCAAACTCTTTCTCCTCTCTCTCATATGATCTAAGCCATTTAGCTGGTGTCATTATTACAGACCTTTGGGTTCTCTCTAGTTTACAATTGAAAGCAGATGCTCTTCTGTAAGGGTGTTCTTCTTGGAGGAATACCCTGGAGAAGTCATGCACCAGCTTTCAGAGGTGGTTAGACCACCTAGACTTGAGAGAGGGTCCACAACATTTACATCCATGATACCATTTTGTTACAAGACCTATGAAATTATTGTCTATAGGTTAACTTGTTAGCGACCATGACGGTATGAACAATTGAAACGAATTAAATAAATATTTGAAACAATATTGTTACTAAAAAAATCAATAACAATGTAATTTACCAGATCAAACTCCTAAGCTTGGATAATCATGTATTGCGTAACCACATATGCCGTAAAATGTAAAATTCCTCTATGTTGTGAGGGGTCTTGATACATCATACACATGTATCCCATAATTCCTTTAATTCATCTACAATTGGTTGTAAGTAGGCATCCATATTATTCACTTGCCTTCTACGACACACTATGAGAGCCAAAATAATATGTTTATTCTTCACGGACAACTATGGAGGGATATTGTTATTGATCACCACTACAGGACAAACATAATAGTTGGGGTTTTGGAGGAAATATGGGTTGAAGCCATCCATGGCTATGATGAGTTGTAGACTTCATACTTCATCCTTGAATTTTCGAGGCCATGTATCCTCTATATGATTCATGGTTATTGAATCTATTAGGATTCGCATAACTCCTGAATCACTTCCATGTGAGACATGCCATCATTGCAACATAGCTAATTCTTTGCAATGAAAGAGTCTTTGAATCCTTGGGATTATAAGAATGTGCCTCAATATCTTATAAGGAGGACCATGTGGTTTACCTATTTTTTTATTATGGTTCATGTCATGCCCACATTTCAGAAATATCTCTTTTTCTACATATTCTCCTCTATATTACAATCATTTAGACATACATGATATGATATGTACTCAACAACCAAAATTTTCAATAACTCCTTTGTCACTTCACAAATGCCTCGCAAGATGTTATCAGTCATAAGAACCTTATCTTTGAATATCCTGCAATTGGTCGCGGATATAATTGTACAATTTCAATATTTAACATTCATAAAATTGACCATTCTTAAATTTGATTGTGTGAAAAAATATAAGGAACGTAATCAAATGCAAGTCAATTTACTGAATATTTCCAAGAAACACATATTCTATATGCCAAAATTTTCTTTCTCGTTTACAACAACATTGTTTTCCCCATCTGAGTATACCTTGACTTGCCACGAGGTCTAAAGAGAGGGGTGGTGAAAGAGAATTCAATGATTTTGAATAAGGTATCGGTGATATGAGCATCATCCCCTAGCTCATCATTTTGGAATGAATATAACAAAATTTCATCCATGGCAGTTGTATCCCATAAGTAATGATCCATACCAACCTCCATTTGATTGCCTCCATTACGAACTTGGGATGAACAACTACTATTGTTGTAGTCATTCCTAATTGGTGAATATAGATGTAGTGGGAATTGAATAGGTAGTTGATTCAACCATTATTTGTTTCCTTCATCTATGGTTCTTTTCCTTAATGTAGCCTTCTCTCAAGTTGACATTGTAGTGGGGTGCTCTAGAAGATGGTAGGTGGATCATTCATCATCACGAGAATCCTATTTTCAAAAAATATTGAGCATTATTAGTAAAATACCAATGATATTAGTAATCACACCAATGTAATTAGTTTGTCAAAATTACATTATACGAAACAATTCTTACCATCATTGATCCAGGAATATGGCTAGAAGATGCCATGTTCTAATTGGTAGGGTGATGAGGTTGTCCATTTTCATCTACCAACTACTTGCGATATGCTTCTCCTAATAAGAGCTTCTAACATTTTTGAAAATATGGAGTAATAGTTTCTGCATCTGAACTAGATTCTGAATCAGGTTACTGCAATTTTTGATACATTTTTATTCAATTTGACATCGATTAAAAAATAAATCAATTACATAGTAAAAATATAAATAAAATATGAACTTACTGGAAATTAAAACAGAAAATCCATGAAGGACTTTGATCAACAATATGGAGCGAGTTAGAATTTGAAGAATTGGTCATTTGATATTATAGATATTTTGTCCCAGGATTTGAGGAAAATAAAATATAAAAATTTGTGTGCACATCCAAAATTACTGTCAACAACCATATAACCACAATTTCAATATAGTTTTCCAACCAATTTTCAAGGATAAGGTGACTTTAAGTAGAAAACATATACTATGAACTACTATAATTCATGTGGATGCATCCTAAAGGATAATTTATGATTAATATGTCATTTTATATGAAATTAAAATTTCATTTAGCTTTTAAACCCAACTAGTGTGGTTATTAGAAGAAGGCACACGAATGCATTTAAAAAATTAACAACACGAGGTGTTCAAATAATACTCACACCATTTTTCGACATTATAAAAAAAAATATGTTATCATATCAATGCTCTTCTATAAAAATGCACTGACATCTTTAAAAAAAAATAGTATGGCTACACACTTGTTTCCAAATTTTAAAAAATAAAATTGAATTTAACCAGCTCAATGCTCTTATAACAATTACAACACTAATGCTTTTAAATAAAAACTAAATTGTTGTGTTCAAAAAATTAATCGCATGCTTTGGGGATTTCGAAAAATAAAAAATTATATCATGGTGGTGCATTGAAAAAAATTGGTGCCCCATGATTGTTGACGCGATTTTTATATAAACACATTGATGCACTCAACTATCGATTACACCAATGTGTAGATAAATTGAAAAAAAAAGGCGTGTTTATTTTTTCTTATTTTAAAATTAAAAAATGAGCGGCAATTTGTTTTTTGAAATCTAATTTCACAAAATCTTTTAAATAGTAAAAAGTTATTCACCATTTCATTATCTTACCCAAAATTTCAAGGAAGTGGTTTGTATGAGAGATATACCAGGAGAACTGTGCAACAATAGGACTATTTAGAATATCAAAAGTTGTAAGGTATGGTGATTCACTCAAAAACATGCATAGTAAAAATTTTAAATTTTGTTGTTTATTTTGCTAATAAATTTTTTTACAATTTCTCTTAAGGTTTAATTAAAAGAGAGATCATTTGCAAAAGAGACACACTGAGATCAGTATGTAGCTGAAACATATTTTAGATCTGCTAAAATATTATAAGTTGAAAGGTATGGTGATTCACTCAAAACCATGGATAACAAAAATCTTAAACTTTCTTTTAGATTTCACTAGTAAAAATTTGTATGATCTGTTTTCCTTTTATATTTAATTAAAATTTAGACAAATAACAAAAAAATACAATACTTACACTAAACCCTTGCTTCTTCCTGCAAAATTTGACCTTACGATTTAACTTCCTCTACCACTTCACAGTTATGGTTTTTCAATTTAGACATTTTAGATTTATTGAGTTTGTGTACTTCCTATATATAGGGTGCTTGACATGTAAAGTAGGGGAATCAATTATTAAATTAGATCTGAATCGTGTCGCTTCTCTCCATTTTTTTTAAATGGCTATATGTTTTGAAGTGTGTCCTCTGTAATATAACACACTAGTATATTATAACACTCTCTACTTTGTCTAGCTTGTTAATAGTTGCTCCGAGTGTAATATAACAAAATGACATGCCTATTCCAAATATCATCGCTAAATTATTTCGATGTGTTTATACTTACAAATCACACTATAAAAATTTAAAATTAATTTTCCATGATCATGTTGAACAATTAAACACTCGGTTCATTTAATGTTATAAACGTGTTGATGCGTTTATTTAGATAAACACACTAGTTAGAAAGCTCTTTTTGCTGAAAATTATTTTATTTTATTTGTAAAATATATTTAATGGGTTCTATATTGAATGCTACAAGTTTTATATTGATAAAAAAATGTCTGAGAAGGTCTTAAGTAACATAATCACTAATTGACATAATCATAGCACATCAAAAAAAGTAGAGAAGGCCAGCTATTTTTAAATTATTTACAAAATTAAAATGTTTGGACTATATGTAAATTTAAATAATCTGTATTGTTTGGTGTGTGTGATGTAGAGCCACAAAATGTACAAGGTCTATAATATTATTTCTAATCTAATTGAAGAGGAGTGTAAAATCCTAATAGAAAAATTGCAGAATGATGAATCAGGTGAATGAAAAAATATTATTCAATATGAGTTTTTTTTCCATTAATATTATGCTTACGAATATTAGGTCACATGTTTCAAACAATATATTGATTCATATATGTTTAATGTTCTACAGGGAGAAACAATGAAGGAAAGGATCAATGTTGTTCTAAGAAAAGAGAAATTATAGAACATGTAAATGACAAAGAATTCGTCCTTGCTTCATATGGAGTTTTGATGGAGGTTAATGAAAGAGGGGGAAATTTTATAGAACTGTGAGGTATCTAGTGGAACAAATGTATAGATGTACTTTCCACTTACACTACAGAAATAATTCCAATGATTCTAACCAAATTATATCTAAAATGCAAGAAGAATTTACAAAGCAATGGTGAATGAGACATGTCAAATTTGCAATAGAAAAAACATAAAACAACAAAAACGAATCATTTAAAAAAGTTAATATTCCTAATTGTATCAAATGTATTTTTAGAATTATATGTAGATATTACTACAAACCATTCATTTATTAATATTTTTATTTATTTGTTTAGTTTTCATATATCATTATAAGAATAGTTTATTAATTTTTTTAGGAAGATTATGAAAATCCCAAATGATTAATGCGTTGATCTATGGAACATGTTAGGAATCTCCAAAAAAGTGTACAAGGAGATGGTCAAAGAAATGGGCATAATTTCATCACAAGAGGAGCCATCTCAACAACAACGTGCTTCAAATGTATGTAATCATGATTGAATTTTTTTTATAATTTTTACATATAAAAAAAATAGTATTAAATATTAGTTTTCAAGTATTTCTTGCAGAAAAATAAACAATATGGAACTCATTCATCACATAAAACAGGACAGCAAGGAAGAAAAGGGTTGATTTCAAAGTTTGTGATTATGATTGTTAATATTTCCTTATAAAAACTCAAGGTTTCATTAATTTATATTTTAAGTTATTTTACAACAACTATCCTTGAATGTCTTCAAATAGATGCTAATATAAAAAGAAGAGCCATCAGAAGAATCGATTGACATTAGATTAAATAAGGGTTGTGAGTATATGTTGGCATATCAAAAATTAACTGTAGAATTTGGAAGTATCTATGTTCTTCTAGTTATCTGAGTTTATAATTATTAAAACAAAAAAAATCCTTTATATTAAATCTATGATTTAAAATGCCATTTAAAACATGCAGGAAACAATATGGTAAAAAATGTTGCTAGGTTTTCTAGGGCTCTAGGGTTCAATGGAAGTTTATGAATCCTTGTCGTCAAATTAGTTTTCTTCCTACTTACAGAAGTTATTTTCTTCTCTGAAGTCGAAATCTGGCTTATTGGGAACATGTCAGCTTTCCCCAAGGGAGTGGGGAAAACACCCTCCTTCAAGAAAAATGTAATTGGTGCTCATCGTCCTATTTCTAGCTAGTCTTGTAACAAATGGAAACAAAAAGGAAATCAAGTGGACTTTCCAGTGTTGGGAGAACAATGGTAGTCCAGAATGAGGGGTCACTACCTCCTGAAGGCGGCCCAAAATCCTTGTGTAGTGATCCCTAATCACCGTCTAGAACAATTGAAACAACACATGCAAGATCATGCGATAATATGAAAATTTATGGGTATTTAGCCCAAGGATTCTCATATCCTCAGATGGATCCATCTTAAATGGCATCCAAAAGGTTCAATTGATCGTATCTTAAGACAAAAAGTTTTCTTCCCTATGATCTTTGATGATTTGGGGATCATATGAGATTTTTGGAAAATAGGCCTTACTTCCTGAATAGTATGGGGCTATTCATGAGACATTGGGAACCCTGCTACAATCTGAAGAAGGAACAATTCCCAGTAGCACCTATCTGGGGTAGGCTATACTCTATGCCAGAGGATTTATGGGAGATGGACATCTTCGAATTGATTGGAAATTCCAGTATTAATTTTGTCCAAGTCTTTGAGATCACCAAACAATGAAGGTTTTTATCTTATGTCAGAATCTCTATCTACGTCAACACCTCCCAACCCTTTCCAGAATCTGTGGATATTGAATACCAGGATGAAATTTCGTCCCACCCACTGGACTATGAGCATGTCTCGTTCAAATGTAGAATATGTAATGAATATGGGCATCTATTACGTGATTTCTATAAATGGAAGATTGAGCCACCCCCCCCCCCTCCAATAAATCCTCCCCAATATGGCTTCTAGGAGGTGTCAAGTCAGTGTTCTTTGGTGAACAAGGGTCCTCCTAACCATGCTCCACTACCCTCCACATTGTTGGTCTCAACTTGCCCAACTAGGAACTAATTTCCACTTCTGGCTAAACCAATGGAGAACGACATGACAAAAGAGCCATAAATTGCAAGCCAACCTCAATCAACAATGGAAGCAGAAGAAGTTCCTAAAAACCCTAAGAGAAAATATCTGAAATATATTTTAACAGGAAACGAGATTCAATGGGTCCTTTCTCAAGCTTAGTAGGCCCTAGAGCACGAAGTCAAAATGGATTAGCTCAATTTTTAGGAGCAGATATTGGTATCATTTTTGCTAAATTGGCCCAAGGTTGGATTTGAGGATATTCCTCAAGAGAAAGCGGACCAATTTCACTGGATCTACAGGTAATGGGAATAACTTGAAGATCCTCTGGAATCCTCCCCACACTTCGTCTTAGCGATCCATGACAAGGACTCATCTACTAGGCGTGTCGAGTCCAATTCGGGGTTTGAGAAAAGAAATGAGGGTAGAAAACCCACGAGTGAAGTGATTAGAGAAGACATTATGATCTTAGTTAACTCAAAACAAACCAATGTCTTCATGGAGAATTAACAGTGCTCCCTACCTCCTCCGCATTGAATATAGTCTCTTAGAATATAAGGGGCCTCAACACGAGAGGTAAGTTGAGGTACTTAAGAGATAGAATTTAGCAGGAAGAACTATATGTCATTGTTTTGCAACAAAGCAAGGTCACATAGGAGAAGCGAAGTGAAATCACAATAAGAATCTAGGCCTCAACGGAATGTATGGTGCTAGACACCAAGGGAAGTGCATGAGGTCTAGGGATTATTTGGGAAACCAACTCGATCTCCTTTGGGTCTTGGTTAACGTTCCCCAACTCTCTTTCAGGATAATTCGAATGTATTGGCTCCTTAGGGAAAATCTGGCTAATAGGGGCTTGTGGCCCTAATATCTTGGGGGCAAAGGCGGGTTTCCTTAGTAGTTTACAGAAGTGAAGAGAAATTTTGGGCAAGTACACTTGGATGCTTGTCAGAGATTTCAACATGATCAAGGACTTGGGGAAAAAGAAAGGAGGAGTTCATCGGTTGGATCATATTTCTCATTCCTTTTAGAAAACTATTCAAGATATCAAAGTAGAGGACATAAATTTCATTAATGTCATCTTCCCATGGACCAATCGTCCAAGGGGTAAGCATCAACTTTCGTTGCATTTGGATCGCTTATTCATCTAGAATGATATCCTCCAACAAGATCTTTATCTTCAGTGTTTTATTCTTACATGCTTTGGGTCAAATCGTTTTCCCATCTATCTGGAAATTGACCCAAGAAAGGCCCCAAGGAATAACTCTTTATTCTTTGAGGCATTCTGGATTTAAAGGCCCGATTTCATAGAAAATTTAGAGGAATGATAGAAGGATATCCTGGTATCAGGGTGAAGTCAAATGGAAACTTTCCAGCTGAAGTTGAAGGAGCTCAAGAAAAGGATAAAACTTTGGAATGATTTTTGTTTTGGTAATATTCACAAATAAAAGAGGCTACTGGAGGAGGAAATTATGTCAATCTAATAGAGTATTATCCTAGAAGGCCGAACATAGACTCTTGCATCATAGGAGGGCCGGGTCCTAAACCCTATGGAGAAAACAAGGAAACGGGAGGAAAACCCATGGAGAAAAAAATTGAGAGTATAGCGACTTACATAGAGGGAATGTAACACAAAATTATTCAGTAGAACCATCTTAAAGAATTTATAGGTTAACCATATCTTCTTACTCAATGGCTTAGAAGGACAACGACTTGTCCATCATGAGTAAATTTCACAGGAGTTGATCTCCCATTTCTACACTATGTTCACAAAACTGAGGGTGGAGAGAAGTGAGGCCATCTCTAGAGTCAAGCAATGTATCCCTCAATTAATTATGGAATATCAAAATGAGGCCCTCATGAGGGAGATATCCTATGGAGAAGTAGAAGAAGTTGTTCATTCTCTCCCTTGAAATAAATCTCTGGGTCCCGATGGATTAACCTCGAATTTCATCAAAGTTGGTTGGAACTTCCTCATGCTAGAAATCCATGAAAAGGATGAGGAATCTCATCGAACCCAAATAATATGATCATGACATAATGCCACCTTCATCATAGTTATTCCAAAGAAAGGTGCAACCTTATACCCAAATGGATTCAGGATAATTGCACTTTGTAATCTAATATACAAGATAATTACAATAATTGTAGTATGACGTCTCAAACCCCTAATTAAAGCTATCCTTGAAACTGAACAAAAAGGTTTCGTTGAGTTCTAGTAGATTATGGATGGCATTATAGTGTGTCAAGAGGTGGTCAAAAATTTTGACAATGTCCAGAAGTCTAGGTATGCTTATTAAACACGATATGTCTAAAGCTTATGACCATCAGAGTTGTAATTATCTCCTTTCTGTTCTTCATGCCTTTTGTTTCTCTCATTCATGTTTAACTTGGGTGAGATCATTGATTAAGCCACCATTGTAATCCATTATAGTTAAGGGCTCTCCATCTCAACATTTTTGAGGCTCAAGGGGCCTGACACAAGGCGATCCTCTCTCCCCCTTCATTTTTGTTGTTGCAGCTCAGGGAGTCAGTAGACTCATTAAATCAGCCTCTAAGTCCAGGCATCTCCAGGGCTTGAAGTTACCTCCAGAGGCTCCTTCTCTATCGCACCAGTAATTCATTGATGATAATATGCTATATGTGAAGCCAACTTTAAGAAAATACAAGAAATTTGGTTTCCACCTTGAGGAGTTCCAGCAAGCCTCGAGTGCAATCATTAGTGAAGAAAAATCAAATATTTTCATTTTCAGCAGCCATCCCGGGGTTTAAATAATTTTGGCTACGACTCTGAGTTTCTACATCGATTTGTTTCCAAGATATTATCTTCGAATTCCCTTGGTCTATAACACCCTAAGATTGACATGCTCGAAACATTTTCGGAATTGCATTGATTGAAAGCTTTCTAATTAGTCCTTTAGGGTTATGAATTCGGCTGGTAGATTAGTTCTCTTTAAGGCAATTCCGTAGACCCTCCTAATCTATCAACTTTCATCCCTTCCATATCCATGAAGTATTCATAAGGAAATTATTACCAAATTTCAGATATTTCTCTGGTCAGGAGCGCAGATTGGCAGGAAGTGGTTTTGGGTTACTTGGGACAAACTATGCAGGCCAAAGACCCATGGTGGCCTTCGCCAAAAAGATCCAAAGATATTATCAAAAATTTTAGGTTCCAGGTTATGGTGGAGGTGGATGAAGGTTGGCTAGGAATTTTTGAATACCATATGATCTCATAAATATGGCTCATGTGGCATTCTCGACCCTTTGTCTGATCATCAACACTTGTCGTGTAGATCTTCTATCTAGAACATGGAAAAAGATAATAGGGATATTATTCAGAAACGCGACTTCTCAAAAGTTAGGAATGGCTACCAAGCCAAATTTTGGGAGAAGGCCTAGATGAAAAACCCCAAGCTTAGTCAAGAAGAGTGCCTCAGGGATCTTCAAATAATCACTTCTCAAGTAGGAGCCATATGAGTTAAATACTTATGGCAGGGTAAGAATGGGTCATCAAAATGGATAGCGTGGAAGTCTCAAGCGCACTCACCAAATCACGATCCACTTGTGGGATAGGAGGCTTTGTCCTTGATCCTAAAGAAATTCCCTATATTGAATAATGGAGTCCTTGAAAACTTAGATGGGGTCATCTCCCTCGGGGTATGTACTCCCCTAAGGAAGTGTATTACATTCTCTCCACCTCAGTGGATCCACTGCTAGATCCTCTTTGGAAAATGATTTGGTACTTAGGGATCTAGCCAAAAGTCTCTTTTTTCCTCTGGCTAATTGGTCATGGATAAATTCTTACTTGGGATAATCTCCAGAAAAGAAAAAAAGGTTTTTATGATCCTTCCTGCTACCCTCTTTTTGCTAGTGCAGAGGAAACAATGGACCGTCTCCTCAATTTTTTCTCTGTGGAAGTGGACCTTTGGAATCAAATAGTAACATTATTCAGGGTTGCTAATCAATATAACAATATTCTGAGAGAATCGATGGAATTAAGGCATTGGAGTCTCTTCAAGAATCCCATATTAAACAAATCATGGTGTCTCTATCAAGGTTTCTTCCTTTGGAATCTATCGAAAGATAGGAATTGAGAAGTGTTTCACTCAGAGGCCATCAGGACCGATCAAGTTTAGGAAGTGGCAAAGTGAAATATCAAAGAATTTGTCATTTTTAATCGATGGTCAGATGAGGATTGAAAGTTGAGGGTTGGGAGAGTGTGATCCTTAACGAATTGGATCTTAGTCCATATTTAATTATCTCTAGGCATGCTCGCCTGCTCTCCATGAGGGGGAGCTCGACCGATACTTTTATCCAGCCACTACCTAGTTTCTTTAAGTTTAACTTCAACAAAGCATATAAGAGAAACCCTGGACCTACGAATTTCGAGGGCTTGATTCAGAATGACATGGGGAAGGTAGATAAACTCTTCTCGCCTTCATGCAGTACAACCACCACCAATGTCACTGAATTTCTACCACTTGAGAAAGGGCTCCAAGTTTCCACTAAGACAGGATTGCCTAATCTGCAGGTCTCTGGAGTCTCTCAAATAATAGTCTTTATGTTGCAGAAGCTTATTAATGGGTTTCCTCCAGTTAAGGTGATCAACGGATGGAGGTTGGAGCTTATTGGTGAGCGTCCATTCCCTTTTATCTTCCTTTGATTATGTAGTTACAAAATACATGAGAAGACAAGGGAATCATGTAGCCGACAAGCTTACGAATTAGGGAAGTGATAACCAAAGTCAGGAACTTCTCCATGATTTATCTTTCAGTTATTTAAACACTCATCTTGATGAATTATACCAATAGTGGTTAAAGAGGATGGTTCCTTGATGGGGGTGCTGAACTCCGAGACATGCTCGACATGTGTGCAATGAAAGCTAACATACAAAATATGGGAGGGAGGACATATTTCTTGTCCTCCCATTATGTAGGGTGTAACATGAGAGGACTGGTGCGACATGTGAGTCTTCATTCATCCTCCATCGAAATGTGTGGTGGTAAGGAAAGATGGTTAAAACTTGTGGTTAAGGAATGTTATATTGTGTTCGTAATGTGGAGGCTAGCAGATTTTCATCTAAGAAGTGTTAGTTTGTCTGGATTTCTCGGCCCTCAGCTAGTTTGGGAGTGGTGGATAAAATGACATCGCCACTTCCTCTACTGGGAACGGATAACAAAATCTTCAATTTTTTTTCTAGTGCTTGGGTCCTCGCTTCTATCAACAAATTGAGGGAAATTTGCATGGTAAGATGGCTAGTCATAGTGTCCATACTTTCACTACTTAATATTTTTTTCACCAAGTGTTTTCTATGTTTGGGATGGTTCCTGGGTTATTTGACTGTTGGATATAGTTTGGTTACTCCACTCTCTGTGGTTTTATCCTGGAATTCTAAGACGCATAACTCAATGAGCAATGATTAGTCTTGAAAGTTTCAAGGAGGTTTGGTGGATTTTTCTTCGACTTTTAATTGGCTTGGGTCCACCACTTGAGTGTCTATGCTTTGGTTCCAAGTCTTTTTGCCCATTCCTTTTCTCCTAGGTGCTTCCCCTGATAGAGATGAGGAAGAGCCATGAGTTTCGCTGACACGTCCCTCCTGGCTGGTGTGTTTTGTTTCTCAACTTTGATGGGGAGGCTCTTACTGGATAATTTGGGGTTGGTGTCCATCTCTCTTGGGTTCATGACTTGTTAGGAGGTTCTAAAGAATGTTGTAGGTATTTTATTGGGGGTCTCTTCATGGACACTCACCATTCGTCATGTGTCATGAAATTCTTGCTCCCATCCCATGTGGAGGGGAGCCTCGATGAGTCAAGGCGGTTTTGGTAACAGGTTAAAGGTGGCGTTGGGTGATAGGGTTGTTGAAAGACCGACACGGGGAGGGCATGTTTCTGGTGGTGTGAATAGAGGGTCATCTATAACTCATGGTGGTAGAGGTTGGGTGTTCTATTTGTGGGTTGGAAGTGCAGTTTACAATGGTAAGAAATGTAGTGTGGCTTGTGGGGGTGGACCAAATGTGCAGGGTCAGAGCTATGGGCAGCAGTGTGCAAGAGTTGCTGATCGAAAGATTCCCACTATTACCTATGGTGATCTAATCCAGTCTATTCTAGATCTCCTGGAATTGTACGATAGGCCTAGAAATGAAGACTACATGGTTGTCATCACTCTGCTAAATCAATTGCATTACTTTTAATACCATTTCAAAGAAAGGATTGTGGTGGTTTGGTGGGGAAAAAATATGTTAGAAGAGAAGGTCAAGAAGCTGGAAACGTGGATGGCTCACCTTGAGAAAAAATTTCAGTGTTCATATCGTCCCCTCCCTCTCCAAGGACTAGGCTGAACAATCTAGCATGAATTACTTCTTATGATTGAGCATTGTCACAGGTACCCTTCTGGTTTTGTTTATCTTTTGGTGCTTTTTTCCTATCACGCTTTGGACTTCTAGTCTGTTTTTTCTTCTGTTTTTTTTAATATGGTGATAGAATTGTTCAAAAAACCTCGTAGGGGTGAGATTGCCTACATTTTAATATCTATGTACTCTCCTTTTTATTAATGAATAGATCCTCAACTTACAAAAAAAAACATATGTAAGAAACAAAGTATGGAACTATGCCAATAGAAGACTTCTTACAACAATGCATGAGACTTGGTCTTGAAACCATGTGCACATTTTATGAGTCAGTTCTTGTTATGGTACATTGGTATTCGATTTATATTGATGTATATTATTTATTTCAATTTTCATTATTCTCACCAATTTTGTTGCACTAATTACACTTTATTTTTATGTTTGCAAATGGAATTGCAATATCAAGAAGAGGAAAACAATCATTGCAATCAATAGAACATTGCTCCAAATAAACCATGTCATGGAAGTATCTTGAGAACTCACAACAGTTCTAGCAAAGAATGATGATCGATTTGGATATCAATGCAACCTATTATATTCTTTGAAATAATTATCTTTGAAAATCAAACATTTTGTTTAATGTAATGGACATAGTGTCCCAATTGAAAGACAAGGACCAATAACAATCCCAGTTTGTATGAAAAAGAGTCTCTTATTGATATATAATAAAATTGTGTTTTAATTTATTTTGTTGTGTTATCCTATGTCTCTGTGAAATTTTACATGACTCATTAAATATATGGATGATTAATATTATAACGAAAATATGTGAAATCTAATAATATAGAGAATTAATCCAAACATCATATACAAATGCACTAATCAAATTTTAATTTATATGAATACCATTATAAGATATATGTTGATTTCTCGATGAATAACGGATTTAAAAAATTACAATTATTGCACTATCACATGTCAATATTTCCAAGAAAGTGAAAATATCAATCAAAAAATAGGTGTGTCTATACATACAATGCACCAGTGTGTTATGTTATATAAAATCATTGTGAAGTTATTTTTTTTTTATTGATGATGCCTTTTAAGAAAATGATAGCATCGATGCCTTTATCTCTTCAAGCACCAGTGCTATTTGAGACTAACGCCCCAGTGCATTGTAATTCTTAACATGCCAATGCTTTCTTATAAATAACTTCCTGATCCTAAAAATTATTAGTTCTAGCCTGGTGCATTATGAAGACTAACAACATCAATCCTTTTGTTTAACTAACATGACGAGGCATTTGTACAAACTATAAACACAACGCTGCAAGTTTAGAAAAAAGCACCTGTACAACAATTAATTTTTGTGTGCCTCGGTGTCATTCCTTAGAATAATTCCATAGGGATTTTTTATCTCTTAATATCAATGTGGTATATATTAAACACTGGTATTATTTTCATTCAAAGCCTTGATGCTTTCAGTTAGATATGTACCCTGGTGCTTTTGTATATGTAACACACTAGTGCTACTTGTTTTATTAAGCGCACCACAAAAAAAACATACAATAGAACCTCCGACCACCAAATTTTTTTCAGTTGTGATGATGTTCTATTAAAACCTTTGCTAAAACCTTTGCTATCCCAAATAGATGTTTTAGTGGATTGGTTTTTGACAAATTTTTCCAATTTTATGACGCTAGAAACCTTTGTTATAACCTTATTTAGAAATTTTTTTCCTTGTAGTGCAAGTTTTGGAAGGAATTGTTTACAAGTTTGGGCATAGAGTTAGCCTTTAGTACAACTTATCATCCACAAAAAAATTGACAAACAAAGAGGGTAAATAGCATTCTTGAGGACATCTTGAGGATGTATTTCATACATCAACAGAGGAAGTGGGAAGAGTATCTTCCACTGGTAGATTTTTCATATATTAATGGATCTTAGGAGTCCTTGAAGATGGGTCCATTTGGGGAACTTTATGATCAAATTTGTAACACTCCTATCAGTAGGAGTGATCCATTGAACACAGTGTTTATTGGACCAGTTATGTTGGTAGAAATCAAACAAGAAATGCATGTTATTAAGAGAAATTTCAAGGAAACACAAGAAAGGAAGAATAATTATGCATATCAACATAGGGTATTTAAGGAGTTTTAGGTTGGGGAACATGTGTACTTGCGCATCAACCCCAAGATGAGATCCTTGAGGATTAGATCATGATCCAGGATAACAACTCAATAATGTGGGCCTTTCAAGACCTGTAAGAGGATTAGACTAGTCACATATAGACTCTCACTACCTATCACAGTGAAATTCCATCATGTTATCATGTCCAGGATGTTGATCAGGTGATTGAATCATCTCTATTGTAGGTGGAACCAAAGGGAAAATTCTAGCTAGAATGACAATGCATACTACATGAGAAACAAATCATGCTATGGAACATAGTAATCGAGCAAGTTAAAGTGTAGTGGAAGCACTTTAGGCTTGATAAAGTTACATGGGAGATGGTTGATCAGATGCAGGCTATGTATCCTTCTCAATTCACTAGTTGAGAAGATGCATTATGGTATATATGTTTGATGTTGTGTTGGTTATATGTATATGCATATGTATGTTATAAATACCACATCGCGCTATGTTATAAAGCTCCAATAAGAGATATGGTGTTCATGTTATGATGGTGATGGTCTCAGTAATATGATATGATGTAAATTTTACAATATGTTGTTATAAAGCTCGATGCGAAACATGTATTTTGTTGGTTATAAGTGTCATTAAACATCAAGGAAGGTTTTCCTGCAACGGGGAGGGGTTTGCACCAACCCCTCGTTGATTTTCTATGTAAATAAAATAAGACCATGGTCCCAGGACACATATTCCAAGCTAAACAATGGGTAAAAACATAGTGATGGTTATCATTGGTGATTAATTAATGGCTATAGCAATTGGTATATTGAAAGTGGAAATAATTCACATTTTATTCATGAAATAAATAAAAATAGGAGAAAAGGAAGGTGAAGAGACACGTATTTGCATGAGAGGGAAGTTGAAGGAAAAATGAAAAAAATAGAGGCCTCAATGATAAAAAGGCTTCTAAGGGTCAGTTGCTAGATTTTTTACAGTTTTGTGTTTAGCTATTTTTCATTCTCTAATTCTCTCATACTCTTTCACACTTAGAGAATTCTTGGAGCATGCTTGGAGCGTTCTAGTTTCAAGTGGATTACAGAAAGATCGCAAAGAAAGAAAGAACATGGAGCAGAATAGGTCGATCAATAACTATAGTTGGATTGCTTTACAGGTGATAGGTTGCATGTGTGATTTCCTTCTTGATTTATGAATTCATGACATATGCATGTGATTCATTGGTTATGTGATGTCATTAGTGTTACCGGGAAAAGTGTCTATTTAGAACTGCTCTATCCCACTAAGGTGTGACAGCTGCCTTAGAAACAAACAGAGAAAAACTACTTTTGTATTTCCTTTATGAACTATAGATAGAGAGGAATAGAAAGAACCAACCTGTGTCTTGCGCTAATCCTTTGATCCAATCCCTCTCTTCTTTGACAGCCTCCAGCTACCTGCTCCCTTACTTGCCCAGCTTCACCAAGTACCTGTAAGATCACAGAAGAGGAACACTATACAAAGACATGGATCTATATTCATAAACAACTTAGGATCATATTTAAGTTAACCATACAAATGTAACAAGCATCAATGATACAAAAGCATGGAGGAAAAACTCAAATAGTTTTTATTGATAAACAAGAAAAGATCCAGGAGGAGTTACAACCGATGGTTCCTGACCCAGCATCAACCTCCCAGCAAAGAAGCCCCTCTTCACCTCCAACAAAGCATAGATCACCCAATACTCTGATGTTGGTCTCAAAACCAACAACAATTCCTTACAATGTGCAAAATTCCAGCCTGTGATTTGATTAGTGTCTTCTCTCTGTTAGTTCTTACTTCCACTTGGAGACTGAAGGCCTCTTACTCATCCTTGGTCGAATTCAGTGAGGCAAGTGTCACAGGAGAAGATTCTGGAAGCTTCCATTGTCTCTCCACCTCGCGGAATGACACTGCCATTTGTCATTTCTCGCCCAACGCACCCTCACAGTGTATTTAGGTGCATTGCAACGCACCTAGCCAGTGTATTTAGGTGCAATGCAACGCACCTAGCCAGTGGAGCAGCTGAAATGATCCTGTTTTGACTTATTCTGAGCAGTTTCTGGTGGAGAACTTCTGGGAGAAGCTGTAATCTGTTGACCTTGTTCCTTTAGGGGTTAGAACAACACTTTTAGGGACTTAGGAGCCCTTGGTTTATGGACATTTCATGCTTGGAGTTGTAAGGCACAAAAATGTCTATAACAGTTGCCCCCTAAAGTATGAGGCCGTTAACCTTTTGGTGTCGGGTGAAATGCTTTATTATGAGGATCCGAAGTTCTTTCAATGCTGGGAGGAGACCTGTAATAAGGTACAATACAATACATTATCTTCATACTGTTTTTCATGATCTAGCTGAGGCGGGCATTCCCATGCTCAGCTTTATAAATTCATTTTATAGGACAGACAATCGTCTGAGTATAGATTGATGATTCTGATAGAGCCATCATCCTTTTGGTAGGATGATTATCTGTGCTGCGGTGCTTGTACATTTAATGTCTTTATTTCCCTGAATATATATCGCAGCACGGATGGATGAAACTAGATCCGGGGTCTTCAATCTCGTCCGATCTTCACTCGAAGTACAAGTCAATCCATGTGAGAAATTTTTTGAAGTCGAACATGGAAAGACATTGCTTGATTACCAGTCAATGATGTAAACTGTTAACAAGCGCGAGAGGAATCACCGATAATGATAATGATCCTCAAGGTACTGCAGTACAATTTACGTGGTGTGAATAAAGGACTAGGCGTCCAACACCACGCAAAATCTTTCGGTCGAAGGTCATTGATGTAAACCTGTCGCCGGAAGTGAGAAACTTGCCATTGAGGCATGCAAGCTTCAAAGTACTAAATGGGGTGTTCCTAGACCAACTTCTTGGATAATGAGCTGATGTCGACAAGAAGTGATCCGTCACAGGAGGGCCTTAATGAATCCCACATCAATGACACGGAACGGAGCAAATGATGGTGATGGAGGTGAAAACGATCTGATGATATACGGTTCAGGGTGGCGGTCATGAAAGAATGGAGTATAATGTATGGTAGTGGGTGAGACACAGGTGGCTTCTCTGGATGACTTCTCTTGAACATGTCGGTGACACTGATGTGATGGATTGGTAGTATTAACCCCAAATGTGGATGGTATGGTGTGACCATGGCGATGTGACCGGTGAATGAAATAACCCAACCCGACTCGGACACGGAGTGGAAGTGACATGTTCAAGAGCGACTTGCTACCAATAAAGATTCTTTGAGTTTTCTTCCCAATTTTTCCCCAGTCATTGCTGACCAGTACCTCTTTATTTTTGTCAAGCTTGAGGAGGATAACATATGCTTGTTCTATAATTTTCCCTTCGGGCAAACCCATCGCTATGTTTTAACGAGCCTAGCGATAGTGAAACTCGTTCTCGTCTAAAGACAAGTTTGTCGCTATTAATCTTTTTAACGAGTTTAACAACAAAGATAACTCGGTCCTTTTCAATTTTAGAGAGTCTGAAAAGGTACGTAAAGGTAACTCCAAAATTCCTTTTTCGTAATCTAATCCCTTAAGTCCGAAAAAGTATAAAACAATATAGAAGGGATGAATTTTCGATAGTTTTAACGAGCCGAACAAAACAAGCGCTCGATCTTTTTGTGCAATAATCCCTCAGGTCCAAAAAGAATAAAATCTAGAGGAGGGATAGCACTTCCTGTCCCTTTAACGAGCTAGAAGGCCAAGGACTTGGCAATCTTTTCATATTTTACGAGTCAGTTGAAAAGAGCTTAAAGAAGACTCGTCTTTTGAGGAACGAGTGATAAAACGGGTAGCAGTTGATTCCAGGTAAGGTTTGGAATTTTCCAATCACGGCAGTGTCACAAGGATGGCTAGTGAAATCACTCTTCGCAGCTGTTCCTCAAAATGGGTAAACAATCAAATGGAGGTGAATGATCGGCCAATGAAAAAGCGGAGTTGACGGTGCAAACACGACCAAGGCTTTAATGGCTGAAGTACTATATTCACGGTGGTTATTTACCGGGGAATAGTTCATTTTTTAATGAGCTTAAACGCGGGTGGAAACATTTGCTCATGTCTTATGTTTATTTTTTAACGAGCTTGAACTATGTGCTAAAACTGCTCGATTAATCCAGTCGTGTGATAAGAATGTCTCATATAAAATGGCAACTTTTAGAGTTTTGCCCCACATCCTTTCTTTATGCAAGTTAGGAAACGACCAATCCAAAAAACAGATAAATGATCACTCTTTGCTTGCACTCCAAAAGGTTTGCATGCCCCCAGGTATAAAATAGAGTTTCAAGGTTACCCCTACTTCTTTCCGATAAAACATTGTTTTACCAAGAGAGGCCTACCTCTTACAGGTTACCCAAAGATTGCTTTATTCATAGCGCAAACAAAACACTTCTTCGGCGATGTTTACCGAAATAGACAAAGTTGAGTGAAGGAGGCTACTCCACTCACATAACTTTGAGAAGAGAATCTTGTTCTAGAATAACCCTCTTTTCCACTCACGGACGGGGTACAAACTAGTCATATTCTCCCGCGGAAACCTACCCTATACCCGAAGTTTTCCTGCCGAGGCAGACCAGGGTGCATGCCCCCTGGGTTTCAGTCATATCCCTCCGAATTACTCGCGCTCATCGGGAGGACGGACTGGATATTGAGACATTTCTTTCGTGAAAAGACCATTCATGGATGGTATATGACTATTTGCTCTGTATGATCTGGGAAATGAAAGCTGGTCCATGAGCTTGACCACTCTTCCTTCGTGTGGAAAACACATTACTCTAAAGAGTGAGGAGACAATTGCTCCCATGCAATAAATATAGTCTCATCCAAGGAGTAGATTGTAGTCCAGGGGTCCTTGAACTACCATTACGTTCATGTGAACTGTTTTCCTTCTCAATGTTATGGGCACATCGGGAAGGATCCCTAACGGTCGACTGGTTCCTTTATCAAAGCCTGTCAGATTTCTCATCTCAAGCAAAAGCGATGGTGAACCAAGCGCTTTCCAAGCAGTTGAGGAAAGGATACTCAAAAAAGCCCCCTCATCTATGATGGTACCAGCCATAACCATTCTATATATTTGAACGATAATTCGGAATGGTACGCTTGCTGGTAAACGGGGTCTGCCTAGTTGATTCCAGTCGAAGGAGACAACTAGGTTGCTTGGAGGTGGGACCGAATAGACGGCCGGGTACGGCTCTGACGAACTTCCTTCCTGCGGTAAAGGAACGGGTAAATTTCCCCCTTGTTCGTCAGAGTCTGTGTTTATGAAGAGAATTTGGACGGTGTCATCCTTGTTCTCTTCAGTGACTGTATCATCTGAAGATGAAACCTCTGAAGGCAAGACCGGGTCAACTGCCGCCTCAACCTTTTGACTTTCGTCTGGTATGGATACAGATAGTTTATCTTCAATGATAGGTGCTTCAGCCGACCACCTGAGCAGGCTAGCCGGATTTTCAACTAGTGACGGACTCGGCAAGAGTTTTTTATATCCAGGAGGAAGTCGTAACAGTGAAACTGGACAATCATCCAAAACTCTTTTAGCTTAGTCTAAGAAGGGACAACGGTGGACGACATGATCGCCTTCGCACAGTTTATAAGGAAATCTACATTTCCCTTTTTGTCCTGGTGCTTCACTTTCACTAGTTGATGGTGTGCTTTCAACATGATCATCAGAGGTTGACGACACCGGGTTGTGTAAATGAGGAGACCAGGCCCTTAAGATCCGAGGGATGCAAGGAAAATCTTTGTGGAAGTGGTCTCCTTTGCAAATGACACATGGCGATTTAGGCCTGGTTGGTGCAGTGTGTGGATTTTCGTTAGACGACACTCATTTTCCCCCATTCGCCTTTGGCTCCTTCTTCTTCTTCTCTTTCTTCTTCTTTTCCTTCTTCTCCTTAGGAACTTGACTTTTGGCTTTACCAGCCCCATCAAGCGAAGAGGAAGGAGGAGAGGCAGAATTAGAGGAAGTAGAAGGTTGGTGGGCAACTCTGGACTCGTCTAATTGTTGATTCGATTGTTCAGGAATAGTGGTGTTCTGAACGACAGAGGTTGAGAAGAGCCATACAGGTAAACCAATTGTCAGCCCTGGAAGCGACAATGTGGCCATATGGGGCGCACCAACATCTCCCCAAGAGGAGAAGGGACTAGGATTTCCTCCAAGGGGAATTCCTTGGTTGGTAGACTCCATTTTCTCAACCCAAGATCAACGTAGGAAAGGGTAATGAATATTCCATTTAAAATAAATTTTTATACGCTTTGACACAACTTGTTTTTTCAGTTTTTAAGAGTCGAGAAAAAACAAAAGATGACTCTAGTCTCCTTCGATTTTTAATGACCCTGAAGTGACAAGTGCTCAGATGGACCTTTTCCGTTAAGGAGTCTGAAAAGGAACGAAAGGGACTCCTCTGGAGATCTAGGTAGAGGGAGTACCAAACCAATCACAAAACTGTAGAATACTTTTTACGGTACGGCAATCAATCTTCCCGAATGCTGTGTTCAGTGCATTGCTATCGATAGGGCGGCAGACACGGCTTCCTATGGATAAAGGATTTAAGCCTATAGGGGTCTCCCAAAATATACTCGACGGTACGTGGGAGCACAAGTCCGTACTGGCACTTATCGTCTCAAAGTGGAGGAATCACCCAACCATCAGTGAGGACAACAGTTACCAGGCTTTACGACGCCAGAATACGTCTCTAGCCTAGACCTCTAAATGTTGTGCGTTAAGTTCCAAAGCGTTGTTAGATTCATTGAATTTATTTTAAGTTGATCTTGCTTATGAAGTTTGCCTTTTGGGTTCACCACGAGATGTAGATGTAATTCCTAAAATGCAATCTAAAGATGATAAACAAACTTTTATCTCTTTTGTGCAATGAAAATCCTAGCTACTAGAGGAAAAGAAAGACACAATCTTTTCACAAAGAGCAAAGAGCACACTGTAAATGCACTTTCCTGAATCAAGCCAAACAAACTGTCTATATGCAAATGCACATGCATGTATTTGTTTTCGACTTTCTTAGTATTGATGCTAAAAATAAAGTTGATGTACAAATCTGAATTTTCTTTCAAGTGACAAACACAAACAAGCTTCTTTTCGAAATAAAAAGATAGAGATGATTACGACACCTTGCGATTTTGAAATGAACACTTGTACTTGACACTAGAAAATCACAAATTCAGACCAAAGGCAATAGTAAAAGTATAATCGACCATCAAAAGCAATCAAACTTTCTCCTATGATCGAAATTGACACTTGTGACAGATCCAAATCAAAGGACGACAGTACGACTATTCTACTTTTGCAATGGAAAACTGTAAACGACTCAACAAACACACAAAAACATCTACAGTTCTTTTGTAAAAAGGAGGCGGAATAACAGCAAAGAAAAGGGGTTTTAAACAGACATATACTGATCACATGCAGCAAAATTCAGAGATAGAACTGGAGAAAATGAAGCACAAGAACCACAGTTGCACAGGGCTAGTCTGATCAGCGCACCTGTAACACAGAGAAACTACAATGCAGCGCAAGTTGCCCTTTCGGGAAGTGCGCTGAAATTCAGGATCTCTTAACAGTACCTGCGCTGGGCCAGAAACGAGAATCTGTCCGGGTTCTGGGTCACAATTTGCAGTTCAGTCTTTGGTTTTTGGCCGAGTAAAAGCAATCAGTAATGCACAATCAGGGGTAGATCTAAGGAGGGTCTAAGAGCTATCACAAGGGCAATCAGATAGTTTGTGAATCAGTTGTTCAAATCATAAACAGATCCAGTGAATGGATTGAAGCAACAGATATCTACTTTGCATTTGTTATGGCAAATGCAGTTCGAATGCTACTTATAAGTTTATGAAAAAAACAACAAAGAGATACACAAACAAACTAATTAGACATTCTCCCCAGTGGAGTCGCCATTTTGTTACCGGGAAAAGTGTCTATTTAGAACTGCTCTATCCCACTAAGGTGTGACAGCTGCCTTAGAAACAAACAGAGAAAAACTACTTTTGTATTTCCTTTATGAACTATAGATAGAGAGGAATAGAAAGAACCAACCTGTGTCTTGCGCTAATCCTTTGATCCAATCCCTCTCTTCTTTGACAGCCTCCAGCTACCTGCTCCCCTACTTGCCCAGCTTCACCAAGTACCTGTAAGATCACAGAATAGGAACACTATACAAAGACATGGATCTATATTCATAAACAACTTAGGATCAGATTTAAGTTAACCATACAAATGTAACAAGCATCAATGATACAAAAGCATGGAGGAAAAACTCAAATAGTTTTTATTGATAAACAAGAAAAGATCCAGGAGGAGTTACAACCGATGGTTCCTGACCCAGCATCAACCTCCCAACAAAGAAGCCCCTCTTCACCTCCAACAAAGCATAGATCACCCAATACTCTGATGTTTATCTCAAAACCAACAGCAATTCCTTACAATGTGCAAAATTCCAGCCTGTGATTTGATTAGTGTCTTCTCTCTGTCAGTTCTTGCTTCCACTTGGAGACTGAAGGCCTCTTTCTCATCCTTGGTCGAATTCAGTGAGGCAAGTGTCACAGGAGAAGATTCTGGAAGCTTCCATTGTCTCTCCACCTTGCGGAATGACACTACCATTTGTCATTTCTCGCCCAACGCACCCTCACAGTGTATTTAGGTGCATTGCAACGCACCTAGCTAGTGTATTTAGGTGCAATGCAACGCACCTAGCCAGTGGAGCAGCTGAAATGATCCTGTTTTGACTTATTCTGAGCAGTTTCTGGTGGAGAACGTCTGGGAGAAGCTGTAATCTGTTGACCTTGTTCCTTTAGGGGTTAGAACAACACTTTTAGGGACTTAGGAGCCCTTGGTTTATGGACATTTCATGCTTGGTGTTGTAAGGCACAAAAATGTCTATAACAATTGGTATGGACATTTCCTTTGATTGATATTGGTTTTAGCATTGCTTTCCACTTCCTCGATAGCCATGGTGTTATTTTTTTTTTCTACTTGATTACTTTTTGGTTGGTGCTCATAATTCCTTATGGATGTGGGTTGGAACAAATTCTCTGGAACCCTTGAAATAACTTGGGTTGAGTTACTAGTCCTAGAGCCTAGGTTATGACAAACACGCTAGAGCCCTTGGTGGGTTGAGTTACTAATCCTTGGAGCCGAGTTGGACAAATGCTCTGGAGCCCTGGAAGGCTCTGGGTTGAGATACTAGCTCCTAGAGCCCTTAACATCTTAGGAAGAGACCTATATAGTCGGTGTTAGTGACGTCTAAATGTGGAGGTGGAATCAACGTGATTGATGGTTGAGGTGGTTTGGCCTCTAGAAGCCATAATTGGTTTTGTATTTATTTGTTCCATGAGATCCCACACTCATGCTTGGAATATGGTGCGGAGGTGATTGAGTAAAAGAGAGATTTGGTTTAGCCCCAATTTATGCTGGGGTGGTAAGTAGAAGTCCCTAACTTGATCGGCATTTTCCTATGTTAATGATACATTTCCTTATTATGATCTATGAGAATTTGTAGTATTATATTGGTGATATTATGGTTGAGTTATCATGGTTTCTATGTTGGTTATTTTATGGTTATATGTTAGTTATATGATGTGTATCATATATGGCTCTTGTCATGAATCAATTAGTTATTGATTTATTCATGAATGTATGGACTAATATGTGTCATTATAGCTATGTGGAGAGGGAATAGAGATTTTTCAGTGATTCGCAGATGAATAACAAACTTTTATGATCAAACGTGCATTCATGACCTATAGCTTACATGTTTTCTATGTGTTTGAGGAAATGTTTGTTATGTATTAGGAATCTATGGATCAATTTCTTGCTCAAGTTTTGTATGGTTAGCTTTGTCATTATAGTATTTATCATTCTGAGCAGTTACAAGCAGTTTTGGGTGGTGGTCTGGAGGCTATGCCGGAAAGGTGGCTCAAATTTCTGGAATCCACCCTCTAAACTGAGGATTTTGGGTTATAATCACAGCAAAACAATCTGATGCTTGTGGTTGGAGCCCTATAACCACACTCTTTTCTAGTTGTGCATGTGGTTAGGGCTCAAGATGTGGGAAAAGCAACCCTAGCTCAGGGTATGTTCACCTAGGGTGGTTCTTTGGTCCCTAAGTGTCTTGTAGTCCTTACTAATGCTTGTGAAAAGTTAGTTGTTGACCCCACTTTCATAACTGAAGCTTCGAGCTCGGGTCATGCTATAGTACCTCTTCGTCTCATATTTATCCTAGTACGTCAGTGAAATTTCATAAATATGGGAGGGTTGGTTACATCATTGAATATTATCTACTTTATTTTTTAAATATTAACTATGATTTGTAGAGGCTTCTTCTATGTTACCAAGTTAAAAATTTTGATAAAATAATCATATTGGTGTCCTTCTAATATTTTTGTGTGAATTCCCCGGCTGCGGGTGTTAATTAGCGCAATGAATGAGGAGGCGGCCTTATTAAATGGCAAGTGGCCGCTCGCTCCAGCCAAATGGACCGAAGCCTCGAGAAGCCATCACCTCGGTCCGGCCAACAGTTATGCGAGCATTAATGGTAGGGGGAGAACAACTGGTTGCAGAGGTATATTGGTCGTTCGCCTTGGTTTGCCGATGAGAGGTGTTCCGTTGGAAGGTGCGGGAAGCGCCATTGTCTGTTGGAAGCTCTGTATGGTCTCAATTGTGAATGGTGCGTTCGGCTCTTGGATGACTGCACCGTGGGTGCATGAGCCAAGACTCAGACCTCGGCCCTCAGCTACGGAGGCCCTGGTCTCAACCCTAGATTGTCAGAGAATTTACGGCTCTATGCTATGGTTCAGTGTATTGAGTGTCATTCTGTTCTTTTTAAGCAAAGTCTCTGAGCGCCTTCGACCTCCAGAAGCTCTGAGTGTCGCGGTGTTTCAGTTCCTCTGCGCCCTTGTTAGAGATTTGGCCCTTCGGCGCTTTGGTCATACCTGGTTCTGGTCTGCTCAGCTCTCTGGGAGCAATTTACCCCGTGCAGCTCCTGAAAAGGCTCGGCTTTCGACCTGTGTGGTAAGCATTGCTATTCGAATTCGTGTTCCATTACCTGTTTCTCATATGTTGTATAAGTTGTTGCACGGGTTTAGAATCCTCGGTGGCGCAAAGCACTCGCGGCCTCTGGGCAGAATTGGTTATTTGTTGATTACAGGATGCCGCGTGAGAGGTTACGTGGCGCTTGCAGGCGGGGAGGTTCAAGAGGCGGTGCCAGAGGTCGGGCTTCATCGCCACGTTCCTCGGCATCCTTCGACTCCCCGTCGGAGGAGATTAGCTCACCAGGAGCTCGAAGAGGGCGCGGAAGAGGCAGAGGGCGGGGAAGAGCCGCGGTGTGTCCGTTTGGTTCGCACCCATCAACCCGCTTCAGGTTCCCGTGTGCTCTGGACAACGCAATCTACTATGTTTCAGTGCGCATTGAAAAATGCGACCATGCAGATAGACCAGAAGCCCCAGCAGAGCCTCGGCCACCCTCGCCTGTTCAGGGTCCGCGATTACAGCCTGCGGAAGCCTCGGGTGCGGTGGCGGGGAATAGAGCGGGAACAAGCGAGCCTGCGAAGGACGACGCGCCATACACAGACTCGAGTGCTTCAGACCCATATGCCTGTACAGTGGTGGAGGAGCAACCAGATCCATATGCCTGTCCAGTGGTGGAGAAGCAACCATCCACCTCCATGGATGCCTAGGCACGTTGCATGGTCGTTCTGTGTGTTATGGAAACACTTTGTTCAGTCTCAGGATGTCGAAGTAGCAGCTACAGTAAATAATGGGAGTCAGTCTGTGATAGTTTTCGGGTCGCACCACTCAGTTTTTTGTATGTTGATTATAATGTCTGTGTCTGTCATGTTGGGTTTTTTGAATGTGGGATTTGCAAGGTCTGTAAACTCCTCCCTCGCCTCGGCAGGGAGTGGAAGTATAGCACCTAGGTCCAGTTCTCTGTTGGTTCTAGCTTGGGGTCAGCGGACAGTTTCATAGTCCCTCTTTTTCTCCAGCTCAGTTTCAGTCTCAGAATGTCAAACTGTTCATGTAGCCAACTCTTTGTGGCGGATGTAACTCTCTCTGTAATCTTTTTTGTACTATAATAGAATTAGCATGATTTACAAAAAAAAAAAATATTTTTGTGTGAATTAATGGTTATGCATTATTAGAGAATACCATTTAATGCTCTTCTCTACCTTTTGGTGTATTAAAAATTGGCCTTTATTTTTTATTATTCATGCATTTGAAATTATTTGTACAAAGTAAGATGCCAATGGGTAAAATAAAAAAAAATGTTTGCAAAGTGGTTATAGAAAAATGTAAATGGTTGAAATATAATGAATTCCTACATTTTTTTTTTAAGAAAAGTGTCCATGATTGAAATAAGAAGAACATTTTTGCAGTGTTGGTAGAAAGGAGTCAATGGATGAAATGGCATGTATGTCTATGAAGTTTTTGTAAAAAATATCAATGGCTGAAATAACATGTATTCATGGAAAGTGTTTCTAAAAATATGTCATTTGTTGAAATAACGAGTGTTTGCAAAAATGTGTTAATAGATGTAATAACATATATGTAATTAAATTGATTCTAAAATTGTGTCAATGGTTAACATTAATCGAATGCTTGCGCATAGTTTTTATCAAAAATAATTTGTAGATAAAAACAAATGTATAGTCATACTTCTTTCTATTTTTGTGGGAATATATTGAAAATATATGGTTAAAAATAATGGATATAATGAGTTGGGGCATCCATAGTATTTATACGTATGTATCTTTGGCTTTAAAATACTAATTTTATTTTGTATTTAAACTTTCATTTTAACTATGTGTTTAATGATATTTTGGTTGGGATATTAAATCCAAGTTATAAAATAAAATGATTTTCAACAATAAGTAGATATGAATGAGATTTGAGGTAAGAATATCATATTTTAAATTATAGGTTCATATTTTATAATCCAAGGATTAAAGTCATCAGAGTTTGCATTTCCCGTGCGTTAATTTTAAGATTTATTTTAATTATATCTTCTGTGAAAAAATGTTGTGTTTCGGAGTTTTATTTTGAAATTTAGCTCAATATTGATAAGTTGAATAATTCTTCAGAGACATAAAATAAGAATATATTTTTTTATTGAATAATTAGATACTAAATAAGTTGAATAATTTATGTGGAACATGAAATAAGAATAAGTTTATTATAGGTTCATATTTTATCATCCAAGGATTAAAAGTCATCAAGGTTTGTATTTCCCGTGCATTAAATTTTAGGATTTATTTTAACTAGATCTTATGTGAAAAAACGTTGTGTTCCAATATTCGAGTTTTATAGTTGAATAGTTCTTGAAAGACATAAAATACGTATATTTTTTTTATTGAATAATTAGATATTAAATAACTTGAATAAGTCATGTAGAACATGAAACAAGAATAAGTTTATTACTAAACAATTGGAGATTGAATAATGTTATTTGATCTCTTATTGCACTGTTAGTTACAATTATTTTGAAGGTATTATGAGTTTACAAGTAACATTTTTTTATTATGATACATAAATGGAAAAATTGCGAGGTTTGAGTGAATGTGTTGTGCTATATAAAATAAATAGTTTAATAAATAATGTTCAGCTTTATTCTTATAAAAACTTTGGAATGTGACAAAGTGGTGAGAAATTGAGTTAGTGAGGCAAAAATTTAACACTTTGTATCATAAATTGGGTGCATAGAGTACACTGGGTATTGAAGACCTTTATATTTTCTTAATATAAATCTATGTTGGTTTTTTTCTCTGAAAAAAAAGGAGTACACTGGGTATGTTATATACCCATAGTCGTATTAAGTATCTTTTTTTCTTTTATATAAATAAAATCTCAATTTCCTTGGTAAACATCGGTTCAACCTCAACTAACATTTTCCAAAATCCTTTAGATTTCAATTATTACATATTGATATTCCATGTATAATAAATATGAGGTGTTAGGAGCTTAACCGTGTTTGATTCCATCATTTTATCAATAGATTAAAAATAAATAAATAAATGGGTCATGTAAATCTATGTGTGTATGAGAAAATTGCGACCTTGAGTTTGTATATTTAAGGTGTAGACAATCATATTAGAGTTGTAGTGGGGTCTAGAAATGATAATAGAGCCATAATCATGGTTTCTGAATTTATTTGAATCTCTACTACAATGGTTGAACTAGATATGTATGAGAGAACTTTGTATAAAAGTGTAGCTCACCTTTGAATGTTCGCTAATGAGAAACCAATGAAACCAACTAGGGTGCTTGATTGACATGTGGTCATGTTTTATGACCTCATTCCAATAAGATGTTAACATTTATTATAAAAAACATAAACATGTTCTTAGAATTCCCCTCCTATCACATCAAATTATAAGCACACAACCATAAATAATTCTTACAAATTGAAAGATAATGCTTTGAAAATTCGACTTTATAGAAGTCTTTATCTCATACTAATTAGCAAGATTTTGTAATATGCTCACAAAAAACTTATTAACAAAATTAAATATATTTCAAAATAAATCTATTTATTTTCAATACACTCTAGACATTTAATTGACACCAAAAATAAATAATGAATATCATAAATTTATTTAGATATTGAAACAAGCAATATCGTAAAGAAAATATCTAAATTATAATATTTTGATATAAACAACCGAAAGACAACATTAAATCTTATTAGTTACATGCATGGCGAGAGCTATAACCAACCAAATATGTGTACAAACTAATAGATGCCACATACCATTCAAATAAAGAGGATAAACCCAACCATATAAATTCAATATAATAAATTCAACATAAATTGATTTGTGAAAAAGAAAGAGATGAGATCTATTACATCTCTACAATCACTCACATATGTGTTCTAGAATAATATATTTTCCTTCCTCATATTATCTATAAGAAGAAAGAGGAGTTTGTTGAGAAGAAATTGATACCATAAATATGCTTAAAATATATCCAATAAGCAAAAAAGTTTACAAAACCAAAAAACACATTTTATATTAGCTTTAGAAAAAGGAGTATTTTTCAGAAACAAATTTGATACCATAAATGTGATTAAAATTAAAATATAGATAATAGGGAAAAGGAATGGATCAGTGAGAGAGCGAGTGGATGGGGTAAGCGTGAGAAGGTAGGGCTTTTACGGATCCGCCTTGACATCTCTATGAGCATCTGCATCCAAGAGGACCTACTGAAGAAGCAATGAGCACAATGGCAAGGGGAGAGATCCCCTCCTATCCAAATATTGCAATAGGTGAATCTAGCCAGCAGTGAGCAACCAACAGAAATGGAGAAAGAGGAAAAGGAATATCGGTATTAGGAGATAAATGGCAAGCGGGCTTGGGAGGTAAATGCTTGCCGAGGGCTGTTAAAAACCAAGATTCATTATCCCAAACAAAAAGCTGGAGGAATATTGAAAATACATGAAGGACCATGCCCTTATCTGCAAATTCATCGGGGCCCGAACAAATCAGAAAGAGTGGATAAAATGGATCCAGGAATTTTGGCAGTCGAAAGGGCACATCAATATCAAGCTTGGGGCAAAGGGGTTTTTCACAATGATCTTCTCTAACCCGGAAGACAAAGAGAGGGTTTTCGAAGATGATCTGTATTTCTTCAGTAATGTAGGGCTCTTCATTAGACATTGGGAGGAATGCTACAACCCATACTAAGAAAATCTCTTGACTACCCCAATATGGGTGCGGTTGTTTGGCCTACCAATGGAATTCTGGGATCCAGAAATCCTAGAAGGAATTGAAAACTCTATTGGAACCTTTGTCAAAGTGGCAGATTCTATAGGAAAAGGTAGATACACTTCCTATGCTTGTATCTATGTGTATATGAATATCACGGAGCCACTTCTAGACTATATAGAACTGGAATACCATGATGAGATATGGCAACAACCTATAGACTATGAACATATTCCATTCAGTTGTCATCAATGCCATGAATATGGACACTTATACTGGGCTTGCCCACTCAACCAGAAGGAGAACCCCCCTACGGAGAAAAGGGCAGGGGCAACAATGGAAAAGGAAGATGGGGAAGGTTTGAAGGAGGTGCAAAGGAGGAAACACAACCAGAGATATAAAATGAACCAGAGAGTAAGCTAAAATGAGAAAGAACAAAGAACCCTTAATCGATTTGATGTTCTCCAAGAGGATGAAATGGGGGAGATCATTCCTAACAACACCATGGAAATGGAGAGGCAAAAAGAAAAGGAACTAGAGGGTAATACGCTATAGAAAAGGGAGGCAGGAGACATAAAATGAAAGGAGGATACCATGCAAATGGTGGAGCAAAACCTAATGGAGATCGATAACTCGAAAGAGGGCCTGAGCACTGAGGATAAGGTGATGAAACGTTTGTTGCAGGAATGGAGGCATTTGGATGAATGGTTCATCCGTGAAGACCAGAAACAACTCTAGAAGGAAATATTCAAACAGTATAAAGACAAGCAAGGCTTAATGATCATAGCCCAGCCAAACCATCTAGGGGCTCAAGTCAATCAAGGGAAAGACACAGGAACACAAGAAAAAAGGGGAAAGAAGCGGGGTAGGAGAACAATGAATGAATCCAACCAGATGGTTGGAGAACTTTTAGTAAATTCTGGAAGAGTAGTTCCATTGTTAGAAGTCTTCAAAACACCCTTAAAATTATTGAAACGATTATTACATCTCATGGAATGTTAGAGGGATAAATAGAAAATGCAAACATAGGTACATTAAAGAGAGATTCAATAAAGATAACTCCAATATCATGATAGTTCAGGAAACAAAAATTAGTGAAATAAAACTAAAAGGGATTCTAGAACATTTTAAACCTGAGTATCAGGTCATGGCCCAGGATGCAAGTGGTAGTGCAGGGGGATTAACAATTTTATGGAATCCTGAAGAAGTATGGTTCAAAGACTAGATCATCCTCCCAAGAATTATATTAGTTAAATTCTCAAACATAGGCTCCAAAGAATGGGTATTTCTTAGAGGGGTATACGGGCCTCATATGTCGGGATAAATAGGAGCTTTCTTACAAAAGTTGGAAAACATGAGAAACCTTTACGTGAAGGACCCATGGATAGTCAGAGGGGAATTTAATATGATCACAAACCTATTGGAGAATAAGGGAGGAATGCGAAGGGTGGATGTGGATATGGAAGATTTTAGTGAAACCATAGCAAATTTGCACCTTGTTGACATGCCAAAAATCAATGGTGTTCACAACTGGAACAATAGAAGGGGAGCAACACATCAAACCGCATCGAGACTAGATAGGTTCCTCATCTTATAGCAAGACATAAGCAGAGATATGTTCATGGAAGCCTCGATGCTCCCATGTATGGGGTCAGATCACTGGCCGATAAGACTGGAAGTGGACTTTAAAGTAAGACCTAAGAACTGACCCTTCAGGTTTGAAGCCTTTTGGCTAAGAGATCCAGGCCTCATTAAAAGAATCAAGGAATGGTGGAAAATGAGTGAACAACATGGAAGGAACTGTATGCATAACTTCTAGATGAAACTCAAATAATTAAAGAAGAAACTCGGGAAATGGAACAAATAAGAATTTGGACACATTATTAAGGATGAAAACAAGATAAACAATTGCATGATGGAAGTACAACAACAAATTATATAGGAAGGGAGATCTGAAGAGATTGTCCAAGAAGAAGGACTACGAATAAACCAAATTGAGGAAATAAGAAAATAGGAAGAGATCCTCTTGAAACAAAAACATCAGGTTAACTGGCTACAGGAAAGTGAATGAAGCACAATATTCTTCCACAAAGCCATGGTGCATCACCGACAGTACAATAGAACCTACTCTTTGAAAGATGAGGAAGCGCAATGAAGAGTCCAACATGAAGATATGGAGGAGCTTCCTGTTCACCACTTCAAAGACCTAGTCTTAAAGCCCCCAGAAAATAGAACGGAAGCCATACAAAGAATTACGCAACACATTCCCCAACTAATAACTCGTGATCAGAACTTGGCCTTGATGCGTGTCGGTACCCTTGACAAAGTGGAAGAGATAGTCAATGGAATGCAGAAGAATAAAGCCCCAGGACCTAATGGGTTCACTGCAGAATTCTATCAAGCCACTTGGAAATTCATGGGACAAGATATCTCAGAGGTAGTAGTGGAATCTCGTCAAAACCAAAAGGTATTCCCGAGTTTGAACTCTACTTTTATATCTTTGATTCCTAAAACTTCGAAATCTGAAGGTCCTCAAGGATTTCTCCCTATTGCCTTATGTAATGTTATTTACAAAATCATTGCTACTCTTATTGTAAAACGACTCAAACCTCTACTGTTGAGCCTTATCTCTTTGGAACAAACAAGATTTGTAGAAGGTAGGAAAATCCTAAATAGGTTCATCACCTCTCAGGAAGTTATCCATTCCCTTAAGGCTCAAAGGCTTCCAGGTACGATGATAAAGATTGATTTATCCAAGGCATATGATAGGCTTAGTTGGCTCTATCTGTCGAGCATCCTCAAAGCCTATGGCTTTGTCGATAAACTGGATCCTTGCCATGATCTCCTCCCTGTGACTTTTATTCTGCTAAATGGGACACCATCCTCGACGTTTAATCCAACCTGGGGCATAAGGCAGGGGGACCCAATATCTCCCTTCGTGCTTATCGTTACAACTTAAGGGCTAGGCTATTACATAGAAAATGAATTAGAGAGTCTAGGCTTCGAGGCCTAAGGATATGGGGCAACAACCTAGGTATTACCCATCGACAATTTGTAGATGATATAATGATTTTCTATCAGGTATCCTTGAAGGAAGGTCGTCGAATAAATGAAATTCTCAGTACTTTCATGGAGGCCTTTGGGACAAGGATAAACAATGAAAAATATTGTATTTTTTTCTTTAATACCCAAGGGAATGTCAGGACCCATCTTGCCAGGATCCTAGGGTTTAGCACTGGAAAAGTTTCATCAAAATGCCTAGGTATGCCCTTATCGTATAACGCTCTATGATTATCATATTGGCCGCACATCCTCCAAAAATTACAAGGAAAGCTAAGTTGTTGGGCCTTCAGATTCCTCAACCTAGCTGGCAGAACAATCCTTCTCAAAGTTGTGCTGCAATCGATACCCATTTACCAACTTTCAGGCATGGCAGCCCCCAAAGGGGCGTGCTCCAAAATGGTCGATATATTCAAGAAATTCCTATGGGGAGGGGCTCAACAGATCAGAAAGTGGGCACTGGTATCATGGCAAGGCTTGACAAAAAAATAAAATGGATGGCGGGTTAGGTCTCAGAGATCCCTATATCTTGAATCAAACAATGGGAGAAAAACTCTAGTGGCGATGGATTGGAGGGGGAACAGACCTATGGAAACAAATATGGACAAGAAAATACAATATGCCTGAGAGAACAGAGGATATATTGAGATATTGAGACCCCCCAAAAGGATTGATAGTGTGGAACTTGGCAGCCCAAAATAGACATCTTATAAACCAACATGCCTTTTGGGAGATACGTAATGGAAAAACAACAAGATTTTGGATGGACTCCTGGCAACAAAGGGAAAGAATGATAGATAGGCAAGATCTCAGGGACATATACCAATATACCAATGACAAGAATATACATTTGGTTGAGAAATTCTAGAAATAAGACCAAGGAATGGGAAGTTGGAGGAGATGGAAGAAAAAGGAAGACTGGGACCAGGCCATGGAGACTAAACAGTGGACAACTCTAGACAAAGAACTAAAATCGAGAAAATTAATGATCTGACATGACCCATATATTGAGATGGGGGCACACCATAAAATGAACCCTCATCATAAAAGAAGCCTATGACATCCAAGTAAGACAAGATTAATACAAGCAAGACATAATTTGGTAAAAATATGGAAGGGAGGATGGTGTCCTAAGGTTACCCATTTCCTTTGGATGGTCTCGAAAAGGCGGATCTGGATATGGGATCAATTGCATAAAAGGGGATTACAGGGTTCCTCCATTTGTTGGCTTTGTCACCAGCACAAAGAAGACATGGAGCACATACTAAGTACATGCTTGTTTCCTGAGCAGAAGTGGAAACAAATGCAAGAATTTTTTAGAAGAATGGTTCGAGATAAAAATGGTATCAAGGAAACAATTCTCCTCTAGAGAAGTAATATTTTCTCAAGCCCGATATTAAATCAAGCATGGGGCCTGGCCTTAGAATTCAATCTATGGGTGATATGGAAGGAGTGAAACCATAGAGTCTTTAAGAATAAAGCTACAGCTTAGGAGAAGGTGTGGGAAGGAATAGTCTAGAATATCAAGGAAGTAAGTGTAGCTAAGCAATGGCACTAAGAAGATTGGAAAGTGTCCACCCAAGAATCTTGTATCCTACAGAAACTCAACCTATCATCGGAAATGATAGCCACTTTGGCCTGGCAAAAAAACTGGGCAGGCTCGATATCCTGGACTCATTTCACTTATCCTAAAGAAGGATTCATGAAGCTTAATTTTGATGGAGCATTTAAAGGGAACCCGGGAGAGGCAGGCCTTGGTGGCCTCTATAGGGACCCCCACATCAACACCCAGCTAATTTATGGGAAGTCATGCGGGATAGCCAGCAACAAAGAGGCGAAGTTTGCAGCAACAGGACATGGACTTCTAATCGTAGTCAAAATGGGATACTAAAACCTAGTGGTGGAAGGGTACTCAAGCCTAGTCATAAACACGTTGGAAAAACTAAACAATGGCACCAATTCGAATAAGTTCAGGCAAGGATGGAGGACAACACGACTCATTCAATAAACAGGGGAAATAGTTCGTAAGTTTGACAACATTTTGGTTCGGCATCTTAGAAGAGAGGGGAAGAGTTTCTTGCCAATTGGGGATGCAATCACCAAAACGATACATTGGAAAAATGGTGGCCAAGTCAACCTTGGGATGAAAACTTCAAAACCCCGGGGGAAATACTGGAACAGGATCACAGGAAAAGCTAGGATAGTAGCCCCCAGAAACTCAAGGCCCTGATCGGTTTGCAGGTCGACAGTTGGGACAGCCTGGTCATATTAATGATAGGTACCTCTGAGATTAGTATTGTCACCCCCCACATGCTCAAGGCAATGGGTGTGGCTACCCTTGGCATGAGTGCATGCAAGTGTAGTGGGAAAGGTGGCGGGATAAGAGGTGAGGTGAGAGGTAAAGGCAGACACCGCAGGCATGAGAACATTGTTAGAGTTTTTTCTTGTGGCGGAAGGAGGTGTTGTAGAAGATATGGAAGGAGACAAATCTTGGGACTCCAAGCTCGGAGACGACCTACAATTGAACTCGGGTATGTTTTTTGGCCTTGCTCCTCCACTGCAATGATGTTATGGTTGGGGTTTTACTGGTGCAAGAGAGGGGTAAATAGGAAGATGTCCTATGGTGTAGAGAACTGTTGGTGGCAATGGGGAAGGAAATTGGTGGAAATTGCCTGGTTCTGCATTTATATCCTACTCCAGTTGGGTATTTCCTACGCCCAATGGGGCGATAACCTTATGTTGCATGGTTTGGAAAACCTGGGTTCCATTAACCACGCTTGGTGTGAAGTTGACCGTAGCAAAAAAATGGGTGAGGGAAATGAGATTGAAGATGGGGGAAGGGGAGAGCAGTTGATAAGGTGCATGGTAGGAAGACCTTACAGTTGCAGGCAAAGCAAGTGTTGTGTTAACGGGAATTCCTCTCCGGACTATGGAAAAGCTAGAGACCGTGAATGGAAAGCTAAATGGGAGCAAGCGAGAGGCAATGCTATTATTTCATGGGCAGAGGGGGCAAGGGTCCAAATTTCTCCTTATAATTTAGTAAAGATGAGGATGGGTTTGCGCGCATGGTTTAGGCAAGGGGGGCTTACCTGACTGTGAGTGGAAGTTGCTGGGAATGGAGAAGGGGAGCGACAATGCGAGGCTAGAACCAACCCCATTGCGGGGTTCAGTCTTCGAACCACCCCAGCTCTGAGGCTGAGAGATCAAGGGTGAGGAGAAGCCTAGTGTGGCTCATTGCAATGTCCAAACAATCTAGGAAAGGTACCAAACTGCAGTGATTTGTTTTGGATTAACAAACTATTGTTGTCATTAGGGCTCAGGTAACCTAGACATAGCTCCACCTGCGAGAGGACGAGGACGAGGAAGGAGAGGCCTGACACCTAGGAAGGACAAAGAGCCAAGCACATCGGAGCTTCCTAAGGGCAGGGAAGTCGGTAGAACACCTTATCACTGAAGCGATAGAGGCTTACTGTGAGGGGACAGATGAAGGAATCTGGAAATTGTTAGAAGAGTGGGAGGAGGAAATAAAACAAGGCAGTGAGACAGAGGAGGACATGGACAACTGGAGGACTTTAGTTCCGGACCCGTGCAACACTAGAGGAAAAATTGCACATTTCAAGCAATGGAACAAATTTCTGTAGGAATGACATGGACACTCCAAGGTATTCTGAGCTACAAGAAAGACTTGTAGATAATTCAATTCCATTTTCATAAGAAAGACATAAGGTTGGATAGAATTGACGCCACATCCCATGCATCCTTGAACTTAATGAGATGCCCGGGGCATCAGCCAAGGACCTGGCACCAGTAGAATCTGCCTCGTACGAGAAGAAGGGATAGTCACTTCCCCATGCCTACTTTTGTTTTATGCGGATAGCTTTTAATTTCTATAATGCAAATATAAGTTTAGATAGATATCTAGTGTATGGACATGAAACAAAGACATATATAGCTTGGCTAGAGAGATTAAGACTTTAGTGTTTTTGGATGGCTTACAATGCGGATAGGTGCTTAACAGACTTGGTTTCCCTTCGGGGCAAGTTGAGGCCACCTAGCTAATCTATGTGGTGTAAATTTGTCTTTGTTTAATAGAAAATGAAATGGTCCTGTCAAATTTAACAATAGAAAAATCATCATTTATAATAAAAAAATGAAATTAATTTATTAAATAACAATCACCTTTTATAAGAAAAAAATGGAATTGATATCAAATACCAAAATAAGTTATTTATAAAACATTAAAAAAAAAAATAACCTAAAAAAATATTATCACAATGAAATAAATAAAAATACTTATATAAACTTACAATTAACAATGATATACTACATTGAAAAATATCACTAATAAATAGCAAATAAAGGAGTTGCAAATAGCGTACTCTAAAATCATTTTATAGGGACAACCCAACCAGCATGTACTTGTAATGGTATCCGAATCTACTTTTTGCGGTTACATGATATAAATGATTGACTTGGTATGATGCGTACAAATAATTAACATTAATGTTGGCAAGGAGAGAAGTTATACGATAACGTGGAGGGATTTAATATTTAGTACAAAGCGTTTGACTTCTTGTACCATATAACTTATGTAAACTTACCGGCTCATTTTTGGATCTGCACTCTATCACAATTGGTAAAACAAGGTTAAATTTTAATTATTTAAAATGTGTTTTTTATATATAAAAGGATTTTTTTTTTCAGAATTTGGTTATAGAATTTTTGGGAAAGATAATAAATTTAATTATTTAAAAAGTATGTTTGAATGTATAAATAAATTCAATTTTTGAATGTATAAATAGATATTACAACTTAAATAACCATTTCAATCATTGATGATTTTAGTTTTGAAATGTATAAATAAATTTACTGCCTTAAAAATTGTTGGATAATTACTACCACATTAAATAATTGACAAAAACTATTCTCGGAAAGTATGCAAGCATATCAAGCAAGCAGTCCTTTGAACCAAGGATCATAAGCAAGGAAAATTTTAAGGGCTAATATTCGCAGATGAGATAATTTTCCACGATTTTTCCGAGAAAAAAAATTTGATAATTTCCATTTTTTCTAAAAATAATTCGCCCAAACTTTATAGTAGAAAATTATTTTACCTTTGAAATTGCCAACATTTTATAGAGATTATATATAACATCATTAAAAAAATTAAACCTTTTTTCAAAGATATCAATAAACATTTTACAGTTTGCTTATTAAGGATTAATGAGATTGGCCAATGTTTTTAAACTAAGATAATTTTTCATCGTTGAAATTTTTCATATTGTTAAGCTAGATTTTTACTGTGCACTACATGAAATTACCAAAAATTCAATTTCATGCCGGCCATACCTGGCTTTTATTTTTTTTTGTCTGTCAGGAAAAAGTTAAGTTGACAACACGAGTCATATGAAGTTTCCAAACTTTTAAATTAATGAACAACATAAGTATTTTGGTGTTCGTAAGTTTTCACAAGGGTCTAGGGGATGCAAAAAAGAAGAGAGTTAAGTTGACAACACGAGTCATATGAAGTTTCCAAACTTTTAAATTAATGAACAACATAAGTATTTTGGTGTTCGTAAGTTTTCACAAGGGTCTAGGGGATGCAAAAAAGAAGAGGAGAAAATTGCAGAGTAGTTTTACTAGTTGTTACAGTTTGTTTCAGCACAAAATATAAAGCAATTATACGGTGTAAAATTCATCTCTTTCATATCAGTGAGTAAATTGACCTCTCATTTTTTATATTTACTGCTTTAAAAATGGTTGGATAATTACTCCCAACCACCACATTAAACAATTGACAAAAACTATTCTCAGAAAGTATGCAAGCATATCAAGCACGCAGTCCTTTGAACCAAGGATCATAAGTAAGGAAAATTTTAGGGGCTAATATTCGCAGATGAGATAATTTTCCACGATTTTTCCGAGAAAAAAGATTTGATAATTTCCATTTTTTCTAAAAATAATTCGCCCAAACTTTATAGTAGAAAATTATTTTACCTTTGAAATTTCCAACGTTTTATAGAGATTATATATAAAATCATTAAAAAATTAAACCTTTTTCCAAGGATATCAACAAACATTTTACAGTTTGCTTATTAGGAATTAATGAGATTAGCCAAAGCTTTTAAACTAAGATAAATTTTCATCCTCAAAATTTTTCGATTTTTACTGTACACTACATGAAATTATACATGAAATTACAAAGAATTCAATTTCAAAACATGCCTGCCATACCTTGCTTTTATTTTTTTTTGTCTGTCATGAAAAAGTTAAGTTGACAACAAGAGTCATATGAAGTTTCCAAACTTTTAAATTAATGAACAACATAAGTATTTTGGTGTTTCCCAAGGGTCTAGGGGATGCAAAATAGAAGAGGATAAAATTGCAGAGTAGTTTTACTAGTTGTTACCGTTTGTTTCAGCACAAAATATAAAGCAATTATACGGTGTAACTCTCATTTTCTATGTTGGTAATAGTTTTTGCTTCCTATAAAATATTAATATAAAATATTTTGTTTGCATGTTCAATGAGAGAGTTATATTTCTAGTATTATTGTGCATCCCTGTTTTACTCTATTTTACAATGTGTTGTTATTTTGATCTGTTTATACAAAGTATTTTGTTTGCATGATCAATCAGAGAGTTATATTTCTGTTTTTATTGTGCATCCTTTGTTTTAATCTATTTTACAGTGTGTTGTTACTTTGATCTGTTTTGTTGTGTTGTTACTTTACATAATTTTTTTTTCTCTACCTAAAAAACAAACAGTGGTATCAGAGCATGTTCAAGAAGCAAATTTGTGAGCATATTTTTATTGCAAGGAATTTTGGTGTTAACGGTTGTTTTGAAGGAATGAGCTTTGGAGCTTATTTACAAAAAAAGAGGTTTTATTTATAGTTAACGATGGAAGAAACATCAAGCACAATATTGACCAACCCACAAATACCTCAATTGAATGGAAAAAAATTATGAATATTGGGCTATCATAATGAAGGCCTTATTTTCTTCTCAAGATATTTGGGATTTGGTGGAGAATGGGTTCCTAGAATCAATATATGTAGAAACATACGATCATGTTTGACATAAGAAAACTAAGAGTTGCTGAGAGACAATAGGAAGAATGATTCGAAATCCCTCTTCTACATCTTTCAAGTAGTTCACTAGTGATTTTTCCAAGGATTGCAACAATAAAAAAGTCCAACTTGTTAGGGTCCTATGATTTATAGGAACAAATGATGATTGGCTATTATCTTTCAGTTGATGGAATTGTAAATAATATTGTATTCTGCAAATTATTTCCAAGAAAAAAATAGAAAACTTAAATAAGAGGCTTACAAGACAAAATGCACCCTTAGGGTTAATTAGATATGTTTTAGAATAGTAATCCTTCTTATAATAATTAATCATGTCATTTAAACATGATTAACAATTTGTAATAAGGAGCTTGGCACTGAAGTTTGGGTTTTATTATAAAGTCAAAAAAGGAAAAAAATAATTTATCGGCTTGTGGTATAAAGGGTGCATGTTTCAACTACCACAATCTACCCCACCCGGATCAATGGTGGGGGATTGATTTTGGAGCCCCTAGTCCATTACACTGTTATCGGTAGGGGGGTCCAAAAAGTGGGTTCACTTTCCCGACCCCATCCTACATGGCAGTCGTTCATCATTTCGCACCCCCTTGCTCAAAACGCCTTATCGCCTACCCCCCCTAAAACCACTCCATGTCCTGATAATAAATATAAACTCATGCCTGAATTACCTCTTCCCCCACCACGTCTCCCATCACATTTACTCCCCTACTGCCACGTACCTCCTCCCACTTGACCCCGCTCCTCTAACATTACTACTTCCCCCGCTCCTACTCCATCCCTGCCTCCACGTAAAATATCCATTCCATCCCACTCTTGCCAAATCAATGGTGAATGGTGGCAAATTAAAGTCAACATCAACTTGGAAAACTAATCAGTTAGAACAATGTTTTTTCTATACAACACAATGATTTCGAGAAAGGTTTCCAAACAAATAAAAATGCACTTCTCAAAATGGAAAGAGGTTTTTCCCATAACGGACCCATTTAAGAAAGTATGTCTCAGTTTTCTAACATTCAAATGAATCTTTGAAGGCATATTTTCTAGAAATTTCTTGTTTTAAGCCATTGTATTCAAATATGGTTTTTGAACATATGAAAATGAATTTTTAAAAACTGAAAGAGGTTTTTGTTTTTAACTTCCTCCTCTACAAAAACATCTCTCATGTGCTTCACAACTATTATGGGTTGAGATATGCAAAGGGATCAATGAACCCTATTTTTCAGAATTTCGTGAGGAAAATGCTCATGGGCAGTTAGTGACTTGGATGAAACCTAATCAAATAAGACTTGCTGTCAAATTATAATTTTTGTTCCTTACCAGCTGAAATCATGAAAGATAATGCCAAGAAGATTCATTAGTTTCGAATGTCCTATATTTTATACATTTTGTGTAAACAAATTTAAGATATTTCTAATAAATATTGATATTTTGAATCAAGATATTTTGTGAAGAATTTGTATAAATGCTTCATCATTTGAAGGAATAGGTGTTGGGAATTGAGTAAGAATAGAAATATTGATGTAAAGTTGTTCCACAAGTTCCTGTGGACATATTTTAAGTGATACAGAAGCTTTTACAAGATTCTCATGTCAGATTTTGTTGGTGAAGTGATTTCTCTCTTGTAAAGGTGTTTCCTTATGTGTAATTTCATATGTGTTTCTGATCTATTTTCTTCAAAGAAAATTATGAATCTCAAATTGTTTAAGTACACTAAATTCTACCTTTTGAACAATTTCAGTGTTTTCTACTAAAGTTAGGCAATACAATTCTTAATTTCTCTCTTCTTAATGGATAGTTAATCATTTCTTGTTTTTCCATATCATCAAAGATATAGGATCTAATAAATATGCCTACCTTTCCCTGTTAGATATGTCTGTAAATGCCGAAATAAATCCATTTGAAACTTAATTGACTCTATTACCCAATGGCTTTCCTTTGTTGTTCCAACCAAACCACATCAAAAATAAAACCTTGAACTTCACATCTAGCCTAAAAACCTACAATGTAAACAAAGCTAAATATGAAAAAGAGATCCCTCTTTGAGTCTAGAAGGACTAGCTTCTAGACTTAAAATCGGTTTTGTGGTTACCTTTTTAATTTATTTCATAGCCTTAAGAAATTGCAAAGAGCTAACACACGCAAGCATGGGATATTCTCCAGACAAACTATTAAGGAATGGAAAAAGTGAATATAGAAAAGATACAAATTCTAAGGAGATATTTTGAAAGCATATGCATGAAGGAGTATGAGAATATAGGCTCATTTTTCATGCGATTTATTGCATTGATTACTAAAATTAGGATTCATGGTGACAAAATTGAAGATAGGAGGAAAGTCCCGAAAAGTTTAAGAAGTTTGGCATCAATATTTCACCCTATTGTTGTAACCATAGAAGAGACAAAGGATTTCTCGCAATTTTAGTGGATGAGGTTCGTGCGTCAATGATTTATGATGAACATAGGTTGAAGAGAACATAAATTCTTCATCAAAGTATGTCGTCAGCCACAAGTTTCCATTGGTCAAGGTAGAGGTAGAGGAAGATCAAATGCAAGAGGAAGAGGAAGAAGTCCACACATAGGTAGAAGAGGCAACCCTTTAAGCTCAAGTGGAAGAGGAAACAATCAAAATTCAAGTCAAGGTCCAAGAAAAAATCAATGACAAGGTAAGAGGTATGATAAATCTCAAGTTTAATGTCATTACTCTAAGAAGTATGACCATTATGTCAATGAATGTAGGCAGAATCATCTTAGTAACAAACCAAATGAAAATCAATACCAATACAACATGTTTTTAGCATGTAATGTAGCACAAGAGAAGCAAAACAATGTATGGTTTTGAGATTTAAGGTGCAACAACCACATGACAGGGAACATAGAAATATTTTCCAATCTAGATGAAAGTGTGAAATTTGAAGTGACATTAGGGACTGATAACAAAGTTTATGTCATGGGAAAAGGAATATTCAACATTCTAACAAAGAAGGGGGACAATAAATATATTTCAGATGTCTATTTTGTTCCAGGATTAAAGTAAAATATCATAACAATTGGACAACTTATGCAAAAGGGAGGCAATGTTTAAAAAACAAATGGTGAATGCACAATCATGGATAAATTTCCAAGAAAGAAACTGGTTACAAAAGTGAAAATGACAAGCAATATAATTTCCCCCCTTAAGATAAAACCATATTTGAGTGAAGAAGGTTCACAAGCACAACTGTTAATGGATACAGAAAATGAAAGAAAGGTAGTTGTTATTACACAAATAGTTGTTGTTACACAAATAACTATTGTTACAAAATCATATTTTCAAGTAGAGGTCAAGGATGAAAACTGGCTATGGCATCTAATAGTTGGTCATCTTAATTTTGTAGGTTTAAATTTGTTGCATAAGAAATACTAGTGAAGTGATTGCCACTCATAGAAAAACTAGACAACTTATGTGTAGGATGGATTTGGTAAAAAAACATACAGAATCATTTCTAGTGGGAAAGTTAGTAAGGGAAAAGGAACCTTTTGATATTTTCCATTCAGATTCATGTGGAAAAATGCAAACACCATCAATTGGTGGCATCTTTTATTTCTTGACATTAATAGATGATTATGCAAGGAAGACATGGGTCTACTTCTTAAGGAATAAAATTGAAGTGTTTGAGCGCTTCCATCAATACAAATCACTTGTTAAGAGGAAAAGTGGATACTAAATCATTTTTTTTATGATTCCCAAAGGTGGAGAATACATATTAAATGACTTTCGACATTTTTCAGGGAGCATGGTATTCACAAGTAATTTACAACAAGGTATACACCTCAACAAAATGGTGTTGCGAAAAGTAAAAATAATACCATTATGGAAATGGCAAGGAGTATGTTGAAGGAAAATAATTTTCCAAATGATTAATGGGATGAAGTTGTCTCTTGCGCAGCATACATCAAAATTAGGTGCTCAACCAAAAGTGTCAATAATATGATTCTTGAAGAAGCATGGGGTAGAAGAAAGCATAGTGTCACTCATATGAGAGTGTTTGGAGGTGTGGGTTATGCACATGTCCCAAATGAATTAGGGAATAATTTGGAAAACAAGGGGGGGAAATGCATATTTGTTATATATGGTGATGAATCCACAACATATAAGCTCTACAACCCATTAAGGAAGAAGGTCATAATCAACATAAATGTGCAATTCATAGAAGAAGAAGCATGGGATGGATGTTTTGAGAAGACAATCAATGTAACAAAAAACATACAGTAATAAGATAAAGAGGAATAAACAACAACAAGTAACTCCTCATTGGTGACTCCTCCTACACCTATTCAAGAACAACAAAGCAATCATTGATATTGTCAACAAGAAATAGGTCAGTGTCACGTAGTCAAGAAAATACTACTCCAAGTGCATTGCAAAGACTCACAACATCACATTCTCCAAGCATAACATCAAGTGACATGTCAAGTCCATCTTATGTAACCATTAAAAGACAAAAATTTAGAAATTGAAGTGAAATTTATGAGAAAAATGAAGCTAACAGTAGTGAAGATCTAAATTTTTTATATGCTTTGTTTTGTCATGTACATGATCCAAGTCATTTTGAATATGTTGTTATACAAGAAAAATGGGTTGGAACAATGAATGAAGAAATTGAAGCTATAAAAAGTAATGACACATGGAAGTTAGTGGAGCTTCTGAAAAGAAAAGAAGTCACGGGTTTCAAGTGGGTTTATAAGACCAAAAAAAATGTTTCAGGAAAGGTAAAAAGGCATAGAGAAAGGTTAGTTGTGAAAGGATACAAGCAACAATATGGAAGAGATTATGCAAAGACCTTTGCCCCAATCGAAAGAATGGTGATAATTCACACATTGTTGTCAACAGATACACAACATAGATGGAAGGTGTACCAAATGGATGTGAATTTGACATTCTTGAATGGAGTACTAAAAGAGGAAGTATATGCGGAGTAGCCATTGAGTTATGAGATGTAAGGCCAAGAAAATAAAGTGTATAGGTTGAAGAAAACTATTTATGGGCTAAAGAAAGTATCACGTGCATGGTACAGTAGGATAGATGCGTATCTATTGGATACTGGCTTTGACAAATGTGATGATGAGCCTACTATCTACCTCAAAGAGAGTGACAATAAGATTCTTATTGTTGTTTTAAATGTAGATGACTTGATTTTGACTAGGAGAATGACCTCTTTATTCTAGGTTTCAAAGAAGTCATGAAGAGTGAGTTTGAAATGACAAATTTGGGGTTGTTAAGGTACTTTTTGGGCATATAAGTGAAGTAAAAAAAAAATGCATCTTTATTTCTGAAGAAAAGTATGCCCTCAAACATTTGGAAGAGGTTTAATGTGTAGGACAACAAGTTTGTGCCAACTCCAACACTCATGAGGTTGAAATTAAGCAAAAATGACTATAACAATAATGTAGATTGTAACAACAAAGAACACTGTAACAACTCCAACACTCATGGGGTTTAATGTGTTGAGGATAATGTAGAATATCCTAGAATGGGTAGAGTTGGTTCACGTAACCTCGGGATAGGAATTAGTTTCTATTTCTTACGATGTTGTTCTAACTTCCCTAAAACCATTTTTTCTATTTAATGTGTAATGTGCATGAACAATGTAGAGCGTTCTACAAAGCCAGACTCTCCTGGTTCAGACTCTCTTTTGTAGAGTTGATTAGTGGGTTTTATTTTACTAATACAAACATTGCCATTTTTATCATGGTATCAGAGCATCAAGGTTGAGGAACCTGTACGCTAGCTGGTGGGTGGTTCCTTGAACCGAGATCATCGCAGTTGTGAGGGGGATAACTGCGATGATTCCAACGAGGATAAAGACGTGTACAGCTATGACGACATCACAGAAAAGATAAGCATATCTGCAACGATCAGGGAAGCCAATAACAAGGCTGTGGCTATGAGGGGAAGCCAAGAACAATGCTGTGGCTGCAAGAGGAAGCCAAGAACAAGGCTTAGAAGGAAGCCATGGTGATCTGCGGGTGTGCTACAAGATTAGACAACATTGAAGAATAGTGATCTATCTTTGTCACAGATTTGGGGTAAATTTAACATCTTTTACTTGTCGAATTTTTTTTCTTTTCTAAATCGCCAAGATGAATAACAATATATTTGAAGCATGCATGAACGAGCTTAATAAGCTCGATGGTTCCAATTATGAAAATTGGGAGTTCAAGATGCAGACTCTACTAGAAGCACAAAGTGCTTGGATGATTGTGAATGGGGATGAGTCGAGGCCCATGGCTGGATCAACATCGATCCCAGATTGGGAGAAACGAGAAAGTAGAGCAAGGACAATCTTAAAGATGTCAGTGAAAGATTGCATTATACCACACATCAAAGAAGGTAAGTCAGCTAACGAGATCTGGGGAATTCTAAAGGAATTGTACGAGATCAGGAATTCAAATCTCCTTCTGTTCCTCAAGAGTAAGACCCTATCCATGAAGATTGAGGAGAATGAAACAATTGCTTCATTCGTAGCAAGGATCAAGGATCTGAAGAACAAATTATCAGACATTGGTCATACAGTTGACGATACAGATCTTGTAACCATTACAATGAATGGTGTCACTGATGATTATCAAATGTTCATCACTGGGATAAATGCCAGAGCGAAGATCCCGAATTTTAAGGAGATGACAGGTATACTGATGCGGGAAGAAGAGAGGAGATCGACTCTGAAGCCCTAGAGTGCTGATCTTACATTGATGGCAAAGAAAAACTTCTACAAAGGGAAAGGAGGTCCACAATAGAAAAACGAAGCAAGTTTACAGAAACACCAAAATCAGACTCAAGGTATGCATCCCAATAAAAACTACTCTGAAGCTAAATGTTTTTATTGCGGAAAATTGGGTCATGTTGCCAGGGAGTGTAGGAAAAAGAACTATCATGAAGAACAACAGAAGCCAAAAAGACGTCCAGGTCATCTCCCGAATGGTGATCAGGTGCAGAATTTCAGATTGTTCATGGCAGATCGTGATGAAAATGTTGATGTAGACATCTGGTATGTAGATTCAGGAGCATCAACACACATGACAGGGAATAAGCATTGGCTCGAAGATATTAAAGAAATCAACAAAGGCACATAGTTTTAAAAGGGTGATGATAGAAGTCATCAAATCAAAGGATGTGGGAAAGTTTTTGTCATTCTACCTAATGGTAATATCAAACAAATTTATAATGTTATGTACGCTCCTAGTATAACAAAGAACTTGATTTTTGTATCCATGATACAAATCAAGATTTGAAAGTTGAATTCTTTAAATCTAACTGCTACATTAAGGATCTACTAGATGTCATGAAGATAATTGCTACAGGAATCCGAATAGGAGGACTGTACAAGTTGGATGTGAGACCTGCACTGGTTCGAGCATTGACAACAGCGAGCCTAACTATAGAAGAGCTTTGGCATCAGATATTCGACCACATCAACTACAATGATTTGTTGTTATTACAAAGGAAGGAAATGGTAAAAGTTCTTCCTATGCTAAAACAAGTACATAATGATTGTGATGCCTATACTTTAGGAAAAATGCATAAAGAATAATTCACTGTTAGAGTAGAAAAGAAACAGAGGGATATACTGGAATTAGTGCACACAGACCTTTGTGGACACATGCAGAAAAAATCATTAGGAGGTGCACTATATTTCCTACTATTTATTGATGCCTGTATGAAGTTTTCTTGGGTGTATTTCTTAAGCAAGAAGAGTCATACATTCGAATACTTTAAGCAGTTAAAAAATATGATTTAAATACAAACAGGGAAATAGATAAAAATTCTCCGCTTTGATCAAGGGGGAGAATACGGGAAGGATGAGCTTATTAGATATTGTAAAGATCATGGAATTTCACATTATTTTATAGTACCCCATACTACACAGCAAAATGGAGTAATAGAAAGAAAGAACAGAACTCTGGCGGAATGTGCTAGAAGTATGCTTAAAGGTAAGAATCTTTCAAATGGTTTTTGGGTTGAAGCAGTAAATACTGCAGTTTATTTGAAAAATAGGAGTCCCACAAAATTTCTTGAGTCTAAAACTCCTTTTGAAGCATTATATGGATATAAGTCTGCACTAAAACACTTAAGAATATTTGGATGTAAATCATTTGCCCACATACCAAAGGATGATAGAAGAAAATTAGACTCAAAAGCCATCAGATGTACTTTTATATGGTATTGTTCGTCATATAAAGCATACAGATTATTTAATCCCTCTACTCACAAGATCTTTGTTAGTAGAGATGTTAAATTCTGTGAGCAGGATAATGAACCTGATGAGCACTATGATGGATGGGACATTTCATACTTTGAGGAAGAAGAAGCAGAGAACAATCAGGGTCAGCAACAGACAAAGGCAGAGGATGAATAGCAACAGCAGCAACAACATCAGCAACAACAACAGCAGCAGCAGCAAGAACAAATAAATGATGATCAAATAAGGTTTGAAACCACAACCCCACCACTTAGGAGATCAGGTAGGAAAGCTCAAATGCCTGCAAGATATAGGGAAAATGCTTTTATAACTAGTATCATGAATGTGGTTGAATCCTCTAGTTATAAAGAAGCAAAAGAAAGTAGTGAATGGAAAACAACCATGGAACAGGAATATGATTCAATAATTAGAAGTAACACTTGGAAATTGGTTGAACTTCCTAGAGGAAAACAAACCATAGGTTGAAGATGGTTATATAAACCGAAAATTAATGCAGATGGAACTATAGAAAAACTGAAAGCTAGGTTAGCAGCAAAGGGGTACACACAAAAATAAGGGATAGACTATGAAGAAACCTTTACCCCTGTAGCTAAATTGAACACCATCAGAATGTTAATCGCTTTAGCTACTAAGAAACATTGGAAGTTGCACCAACTAGATGTAAAGTCTGTATTTTTTAATGAACACTAAAAGAAGAGGTTTATCTAGAGCAACGGGAAGGGTTTGTCCAGAAAGGAAAAGAACATTTAGTCTATAGATTGAAGAAAGCACTTTATGGACTAAAACAAGCTCCAAGGTTGTGGTATGAGAAAATTGATTCATTTTTTCTACAAGATGGCTATAATAGAAGTAAAAATGACCCTAATCTTTACACCATGAAAGATGAACAAGGGCGCATTGTGTTGATTTCATTATATGTAGATGACTTGATAATTACAGGTGATGCTACATATCTAATTGATGAAATCAATCAACGGGTGTCACGGATGTTTGAGATGAAGCACCTTGGTGAACTCAGATACTGTTTAGGTCTTGAAATTTGAAGAGATTCAGGTCAAACATTTATGTCCCAAGCAAAGTATGTCAAAGGTCTGTTAGAAAATTTTAGAATGGATCAGTGTAAGCCTGCACTAGTACCATTGTAGCAGAACATCAAATTGCAGTGTGAGGATGGATCAAAAGCGGCGGATGCAACACTTTACAGAGAGCTGGTTGGGAGTTTAATCTACCTAACCACCACTAGACCTGATTTCGCTTATGCAGTCAGTGTGCTAAGCCAATTTGTGTCTAAGCCACTTGAAAGCCATTAGAATGCAGTGAAGAGTGTTTTGAGGTATCTACAAGGTACTGTAGATTACGGTATTATTTACACTGACTCTTCTGATGTTAGATTGGTAGGATTTGCAGATTCAGATTGGGCAGGAAATGTAGATGATCACAGATCTATAACAGGTTATGCATTCAGTCTTGGATTCAGGGTGATCACATGGAGAAGCAAGAAGCAGAACATAGTCTCGTTGTCCTCAGTGGAAGTAGAGTATCAAGCCATGTGTGCAGCAACATGTGAGGTAGTTTGGTTGCGAAAACTTCTCTAGGATGTTGGGGAAGAACAAAAAATCGCAACAATAATTAGATGCAACAATCAGAGTTCAATCAAACTGGCCAATAATCTGGGGTTTCACAAAAACACTAAAAATATTGATACTCAATTCCACTTTGTTAAGGATAAAGTGCAATCCAAAGAAATTCATTTGGAATATTGTGATACATGTGATAATGTTGCAGACATTTTCACTAAGCCTCTTGGAAAAGTTATGTTTCAAATGCTTAGGGAGATGTTAGGCATATCTGTGAACCCATTCTCCATTATGGGGGAGTGTTGAAGATAATGGAGAATATCCTAGAATAGGTAGAGTTGGTTCATGTAACCTCATGATAGGAATTAGTTTCTATTTCTTAGGATGTTGTTCTAACTTCCCTAAAACCATGTTTTCTATTTAATGTGTAATGTGTTTGAACAATGTAGAGCGTTCTGCAGAGCTAGACTCTCCTGGTTCAGACTCTCTTTCGTAGAGCTGACAAGTGGGTTTTATTTTATTAATACAAACATTTCGATTTTTATCAATATAGTAGGATAGATGCATACCTATTGGACAGTGGCTTTGACAAATGTGATGATGAGCCTACTATCTACCTCAAAGAGAGTGACAATAAGATTCTTATTGTTGTTTTAAATGTAGATGACTTGATTTTGACTAGGAGTAATGACCTCTTTATTCTAGATTTCAAAGACGTCATGAAGAGTGAGTTTGAAATGACAAATTTGGGGTTATTAAGGTACTTTTTGGGCATATAAGTGAAGTAAAAAAAAATGCATCTTTATTTCTGAAGAAAAGTATGCCCTCAGACATTTGGAAGAGGTTTAATATGCAGGACAACAAGTTTGTGCCAACTCCAACACTCATGAGATTGAAATTAAGCAAAAATGACTATAACAATAATGTAGATTGTAACAACAAAGAACACTGTAACAACAAGGGACATTGTAAAAACATTGTTAATCTGATATTATACAAAAAAAATTAGTTTATAGCTCTATGTATTTAACAACAACTACCCCTGATATAATCTATGTAGTGAGCTTGGTCACAAGATTTATGGAAACACCAATGGAGACACATTAGAAAGAAGCCAAAAGAATACTACGGTAAGTCAAAGGGATAAAGGATTATGGTATTTTGTACACCACTATAGGTAATCTCAATTTGGTTGGCTATACTAATAGTGATTGGGTAGGAAGTGTTGATGATAGAAAGAGCGAGATAAGATATGTATTTCATATGGTTTCGGGAGCCATTGAATGAGATTCCAAGAAACAACCAATAGTTTGAGTATCGAAAACAAAAGTTGAATATATCATTGCAACATTAGCATCATGTCAAGAAGTTTGGATGACACGAATTTTGGTAGATTTATGGAAGAAAGAAGAAGGAACAATAACACTCTATTGTGACAACAATGCTACAATTTCACTATCCAAAAATTCTATTTTCCACAAAATGGCCAAAATTTTATTTTCCACAAAATGAGCAAAGATTTTGACACTAATTATCATTTTATTAGAGCTCTGATTAACAATGGAGAAATTGTTTTACAACACTGCAAGTCACAAGAGTAGTTCACAAACATTTTCATAAAGCCATTAGCCAGAGATAATTTTGTCCATCTCAGAAATTGTTTAGGAATAGTGAATTTCGGTAGTTGTGATTAGAGGTGGAGCGTTGTAAAATTACTCCCAACCACTTCATTGAACAACTGATAAAAACCATCCTCATGAAGTACACATGCCGATCAAGCAACCAGTGCTTTGCAGTGGTGAGCAAATTTGTCTTTCAGTTAAAGGAATGCCAAGTTAATGTTTTGCAGGCCCAAGGATGTAGAGTTGGTGATTGTTAATTTAAATTACAGAGAATTAAATTTTTGAACATGCTCGCCATACCCTGCTTTTATTTTTTTTGTCTTTTCATGAAAAATTTAAGTTGACTGCACAACTGATAAGAAGTTTCTATATTTTTAAATTAATTTAACAACATAAATATTTTGCTCATAAGTTTTAATAGGGGTCGAAGGTCTACATACAAGGAGGATACAATTGTGGAGAATTTTTACAAGTTGTTACAGTTTATAACAACACAAAACAGAAAGCACTTATAGCGTGTAAAATTTCTTCTTTTCACGACCGTGAATGACCTGAAGTCTTAGTTTTTATCCTTGTAATATTTTTTCCCTTCTGCAAAATATTAATATAAAGTATTTTGTTTGCATGCTCAATTCGAGATTGATATGTCTAGTTTTACGACTCTGTTTTATAGTGTGTTGTTACTTTGATATGTTTTTCTATGCTATTAGACTCTGTTGTTAATGCACATAACTTTCTTCTTTTCTTCAATACCTAAAAAAACAAAAATCTCCTTAAACACTATTTTTTTATAAATTAAACAAGGTTGAAACTATTACAAATATTAGACAAAAATGAAACAAAAAAAATAGAGAAAAACCTTTTAACAAGTAAACAACTACATCAAGTAATGCTCACGAAGGGGCAAATTAACTTACATAATACATAACCTTTTATTTACATGAAATAGGTGACGATAAAAAATATTTTCATGGGATGCTATATAGTTTGCGGAAAACATTCACACTTAAATTAGGTTCACCTAGAACAACGATGGAAGATATCATCGTTCGGTAGCTTATAATTTCAGCTAAATGCGTAGAACACATCTTAAGCAATTTGCCTCCAACCACAAATGGAAAGCTTGTTTGATATATGAAAATGGGAGCTCATGTGTAATGAATTCTTCAACGCTGAACTCCCACAATCAAAATGTGTTAAAAAAATGGAAATATATAGCTTGTACCTTACACATATACTTGTCTACTGGACTCAGCAAGTTGGTTTTACCCTTTAGACCACTAAATACCGTGGCCACTAATCTCTTCCCTTAAAACATTCACAGTGGATGAAAGCTTACCTTACAAGGACTTGTATCCAGTCCCGACAAAACTATCAAACTCAATTCTTGCAATGTGATACCATCAAAAAAATTTGAATGATATCACATGGTGAAGGGATCATCCATAAAACGGTTACCAAATGAATAACTTTCCGGACAATTTCTCCGCTTCTTAGACTATGCGGATTTTAACTAGAATGGTTTAGTGAAAAAAAATTGATACCATCATAAAAATTTGAATGATATCACATGGTGAAGGGATCATCCATAAACCGGTTACCAAATGAATAACTTTCCGGACAATTTCTCCGCTTCTTAGACTATGCGGATGCGGATTTTAACTAGAATGGTTTAGTGAAAAAAATTGAGTTAAAATCTAATCTGCAATAAATAGCATTTATAAACAAATATATTTAGTATAACGGTTGCCACCAAAACCAATTTTCTAAAAATTCTCATTACTACTGCAATAAATAGCATTTATAAACCAATGTATTTAGTATAACGGTTGCAACAAAAACCAATTTTCTAAAAATTGTCATTACTATTAAAAAAGACGAGTTGAGGTGAAAAATGGTCAATTCTGGTCCAGTATGCATGTTATTTGTGTTGAAAATAGATCCAACATCTGAATATCCAAAAGAGATATTGGTCATTGTAATTGTGTTAAACTTATCCTGATTTTATATTTTGGGAATATTTATAGCTACAATAACAAGTTCAGTTGTTTGACCTCACTATTGTCAAATTCGTGGATATTCCTAGAACGTACCATCTGTATAAAGATACCCAATAAGTTTAAGTTGAATATTGTAGCACTATTACAAACACTTATATGCATAAAATCACTTACAGTAAATATACCGGTGGCTATTCCACAGCCAAACAAGCATGCCTTGTCTAGTGGAGCCTCTAGATTGTTTTTTGCAATGGAAGCATAGTCAACAACTTTGTACTCGCTAAATGTACAAGTGGACTTGAAATGGTAAATGGGCGATACCTTGATTGAGAAACACGTCTTTTCCATTCTTTATCATCACTTTTCTTGTGAGAATTATTTTGAATTTATCACACATATTGGTCTTCTTAGATTTACAAGTCACACAAATTCCACACTCTCTTTTGAACAAGGGAATCACATGGTCTCCCACCTTAATATTTGTCACATCTTTTTTTCTGTTTTCAACTATCCTATAATAATCAAAAGTATCTCTCTATTTTAACTAGTTCAAAGAAGAAAATTAATATAACAAAGATTAGAACGAATTCTCATGAGCTCCATAGTGAAACAGGTCGTTGGGCAGTTCCTAAAACGCCATGGATGGAAAGGATCTGCCATATATGTGAGAATAGGAACATCGAGGATGAAAACCACTTCCTCTTAGAATGCCCTAAGTATAACCACATTAGATCTCAGTTTCACAATCTTTGTTACAACACTGAGCTTCCTAGCCTTTTACAATGTCAAAATTATAGTGAGCTCAGGAGGCTTCTCTCCAAGCTTTTTGAGCATAGGAATAAAATCTTAGATCAAAATAAATAATTTGTTTCTTTAGGTCCGATAGACCATTGTTTGGTCTCAGCGGACGTTAACCATCATCATCATCATCATCAATAACTTGTATTATCTCATTTCATAACTTTTTTGAAAAGCATATAATCAGATTCATATTAACTATCATCAATGAAAGTTTTCCCAGCACCATCGTGCCCAAGTATGAGACAAAACGTTCACATGATTTCAACCTGCAAACATATATAAGGGGTTTGAAGTAAAACAATTATCTCAAGAAATGAGTAGAAATTGATGGCAAAGGTATAGCATAATAAGCTTGAAATGAAGTTACTGATTACACCCACATTCCAAAATGTAATGTCAATATGACAAAGGTATGTGTGGGTGATTTTGATAGGATCTTCCATAGCTTGTAGAGAGTTGGTATACATGCATCTAGTTAGCCTTAATTAGCTTCATTAAACTCTAGTTCTTACATATGATGTGAATTTAGTTATTATTTATTGAATTTGGTGTTTACATGTGGTGTGCACTTGTTTTTAGTTAGTTAACTCTAGTGCTAGCATGTGGTGCATGTGCTCATTAACATGACATAAAGCACACTTAGCTTTAGAGAGATTTAATTAGCCTTAGTTATTCCATGTAGAACTAAGGTTAACTTAGTTTCTTTATGTATTGATTCTAAAAAATATATTTAGTAATTGAATTCATTCTCTATTCCAATTTTCTTTTTCAAATTCTTACGAGTTTGTGCAATTATTCTTTAGCTAGATTTGTATTTGTGCTCTAATAATTTTACATGATATCAAAGCTGCAACAACTTAGAGAATGTGCATGAACAATATTTTGTAGGTTTGAAGATCAAAGAATTGGAAATTTTTGGAAGATTTCATTTGTGGATGAGAATATTCAAGAATTGTTGCAATTGCTGCTATAGTTGCCAGGTGAAAGAATAGAGTTTACATCTCTAGCTATTCTCACTCTGTTTAACTACTTCTAATGGAATCCAGATATGCTTCACCTCAAAGGCAAAAGCTTGTATCATATAGTTATGAATATGGAAGCTAAACCGAATTTTCCCATTGAAAAATCTAAATACTTCAACATGATGGACATGACTGCCGAGTAGTTGTCTTTTCTCTTCTTTTTGCATTGTATTTTGAAGGGGGTTTTCTTTCCACTAGGTTTTCTCTCTTTGCTTTTTTCATGCATTGTACATGGGTACTTAAATTGGCCTTGTTGTGAGGACTCATTCATTTTGCATCACACTCACTTAAGTTATGCTTAAATGGGGTTGTTCTTATACACACACCTAGATAGCCTTCATTTTTGCATAACGCTCACCTAAGTTATTCTTAAAGGGGGGTGCTCGTATACATGCACCTAGATAGACTTCATTAGCATCCGTTAAACTCTATTTCTTGCATGTGATGTGCACTTAGATAGCTTTAGTTAAATCTAGTGCTTACATGTGGTGTGCACCTGGTTTTAGTTAGTTAATTCTAGTGCTTGCATATGGTGTACGTGTACATTAACATAATATAAAACACACTTAGTTTTAGTTAGCTTTAATTAGCCTTAGTTATTGCATGTATAACTAAGTTTAACTTAGTTTCTCTATGTATTGATTGTAAACTCAATATTCAGTCACTAAATTCATCCTGTGTTCCAATTTCCTTTTTCAATTCTTGCAAATTTGTGCAATCATTCTTCAGCTAAATTTGTGTATGTGCTCTAATAATTTTACATGGAAGATCTACTTAAATTTCTTCAATAACTAGAGGTTTCTTAGATCCCCATCCTACTGCTAATACTTATCAGACCACAATCTAATTTTATAGTATACATATGCAAAATTATACCTAAACAAGTGATTGAGAAGAATTAAGACGCAAAGAAAAAATACTAAGAATAAACTAGAAAATGAAAATAGAGTGAACTTTCTCTTCTCAAGCTAAATAGATTACATAAGGGACAACGGACAAGGTAACATGAACCAGAAATAACTTAGAGTAAGACTGGACTAGAACTCAGCTAAACGGAAACGACAAAACTGAACTAAACTAACTATAAGAGCTAGCAGACAAGCTAAACTAACTATAAGAGCTAGCAGACAAGCTAGAGACGATAAAATTAATGCTCTCAACACAGTGATGACTTGGCCATGAGTACTTTTCTCAAGCAAGACACACCCTTCGCCATTACAGCTTGTATCTAGTTTTTTAATCCGCTGGCTGAGATTGCTAACACTTTCTTCCGGCATTTTTTTAGTGATATGAAATAAAGAAAGACGTGTACAGATCAGAGTGTGTATTTATGTGGGCTCTATATAGAAATAAGATTCGAATATGACTGAATATGGTCGCTGAAGCCGGTGCACTCCCAGACCAATGAATTTCTTGTTCACCTAATCCAAAAATGAATAGTCCTATTTAAGTTGTAAAAGGTGTGGTAGATCGCACGCTTATTAGTCAAAATCACATGTGAAGACAATTTTCTTTCTAAACGATGTGGATGGCAACTTGCCAAAGAAATTGAGGGAGGTTACATCAGTGGACACTGCAATTCTCAAAAGGAGAAAGCAACAATCCTTACGCGTAGTTAAATAGTAATCAAGCAGCAAACTCAGCAAATTCAAACAGGTGTCTGTAGCAGTCTGTAGTTAAATGCTTATAAATAGTAATCAACAAGCAAATTCAAACAGGGACTGCAGCAATTCCTTTTCAAGTATAGTAAATCTAGAGTCAAAATAAAGTTAAATGTAAAAGCAGTGTATCATCAAAATTTTAAGTATGAAAAAATGGAGCAAATTGTAGACAAGTTCAAAATAAATCTGCTCTCTTTGTTTACGATTTGAGATTTTTATCGTTAATTAATGTGAGTACTGATATAATTCCAACATAATTTTAGCCTAGATTGAACTCTATGGATAAATATTGTCCGCACGCATTCGGTTGTTTTAATTTAAAATTTTTGGTTAAGTATTGTCCGCACGCATTCGGTTGTTCTAATTTAAAATTTTTGGTTTTTATCGTAAATGACAAATGTGTTTTTATACATTACAGTTATTCTTTTTTTAAATCATACTATATTTTTTCAATGGAAGGAATCATGTTGGAGCCGCTTTCAAGTAAGTCTCCCCACCATTGTACCACACATATAAAATACAGTTAATTGCTTATCAATACTAGATAGCATTAATGGTGAATGGGAAATGAGTTTCATTAAAATATTTTTATTCAAAATATTGCTATAAAAATGATCTAATTTCAACTTAAATGTTTAGAAATTTAATGTTAAAAATGGAAATAAGATCAAGACCATAACAGATTTTCCATAAAAGTGGCAGATCTCCCCATGGTGAATCTCCCTCGTAGTAAAAAAATAACGCACTTTCTTTATATGATAAATCATGAAAAATATCTTTAAAATTGTGTTTTGAATTAACTATCTATATATAGATATATAATTCTTTTGAGCGAATATATATCAGATCATGAAAACACCATCATTACCCATAAGTCATTTCCACGATTTTCTTCCTCTCAATACGATGTTTTTTACCATTTTCTTCCTCTCAAAGACGAAAGGTCACTCTAAAAATGTTATTGAGTGGGAATGAAGGACTTCAAAAAATATTACTACAATAATTCAAAGGAAGATGTTACACGTGGCATCCATGATGGATATAATTGTCAGGAAAAAAAAATTGGTGAAGTTTGATGCTTAATAAAACACAGAATTCACTCACGAAAACAAAACCAGTGAAATAAAGTAAGCTTAGAGCAATACAATAAAACTTGGGATTAAATTCTAATTCATGAAAATACATTCATATAATATTGCTTATTCATCAAATAAAAGCAAAGGTTTACAATGCTTTACACTTCACCAAGGGTTGCGAAATAACACAGTAACTGTTGTTTTCATGCCCCTACCAGAATTTGCTCCACGATTTTCTAACACAAAATGACTTTTACATCCATATTCATCTCAACATACAATTTGAAATTAATACATGATAGAGAAAAATAATTAATACATTGTTGTTGTTGTTGACTGTGGATAGTAGTGCCCACGTGTTTGTGTAGTATGGGCAATAGTCGCTGAGTAAATGCTTGCCCGTATTTGCTTAATTTCATTAAATTCCTTAACTTATAGGTGTTTGTGGAGTATGGGCAATAGTTTCGTAGTATTTTCTAAATTTCATTAAATTCCTTAACTTGTGGATAGTAGTGCCCACATGTTTGTGGAGTATGGGCAATAGTCACGGAGTAAATGCTTGCCCGTATTTGCTAAATTTCATTAAATTCCTTAACTTATAGGTGTTTGTGGAGTATGGGAAATAGCTGCACAGTAAATGCTTGCCCGTATTTTCTAAATTTCATTAAATTCCTTAACTTATGTGATGTGCTGCAGAATGGTTCGCGCGGTACTTCTATTCTGGGTTTAGTGCTTCCATCTTCAAACAAAGACGCACCCTGTAAAAATACTTTTGATAAGTGTGGCTGGTGTCAGGGTGTTTAATGCGGTGGTTGGGATTAATATTTCAAACACTTCCCCTTAATCACAATTGTCGCCATTGACATTTCCCAATAGTTTCTGAGATAAAAAAAACTTTCACGTGGTAATGACTTTGTGAAGATATCAGCAAATTGTTCCTGTGATCTGCAGTGTTGCAACACAATTTTATAATCAATTCTCTAATAAAATAATATTTAGCATCAATATGCTTGGTCCTCTTGTGAAAGACATAACTTTTTGACAATGCAATTGCTAAGGTGTTGTCACAGAAAATAGTTGTTGTTCCCTCTTGGTCATGACGAAGATCTATCAGCATCCTTCTCATCCAAACTACTTGACACGTTGCTCCTGTTGCTATGACATATTTAGCTTCTGTTTTTGACAGTGACATTATTGGTTGCTTCTTGGAGGCCCATGAAATGGCTCTGGAACCCAAATGAAAAACAGATCCTGACGTGCTCTTTCTGTTATGGACACTTCTTGCCCAATCACTGTCAGTGTAACCAACTAGTTTGAAATCACTTGTTGCTGTGTACAAAATGCCATACTATTTTGTCCCATTGAAATACCTTAGAATCCTTTTTGCTGCTTGCCAATGTGTCTCCTTGGGTGTCTCCATGAACCTTGACACCAAACTTACTGCATACTTTATATCCGGCCTAATGGCAGTCAAATACATCAAGCTCCCTATCATGCTTTTGTATAATGTCAGATTGACATTGCTGCTGCAATTTTCTTTGCTCAACTTCAACCCCATGGCAATCAGAGTTTGTGCACGCTTGTTGTTCTACATTTTAAACCTTTCCAAAATGTTTGCCACATACTTCCCTTGAGAGATAGAAATGTCATTTTATGTTTTCTTCACTTCTATACCCAAAATATATCCTAACAATCCCAAGTCAATCATTTCAAATTCACTCTTCATGACTTGTTTGAAATCATCGATGAGGAAATCATCACTACCTATAAAATCAAATCATCTACATTTAGGACAACAATAAGAATCTTACCATCACTCTCCTTGGTGTAGAGAGTAGGCTCACCGTCACATTTTTCGAATCCATTATCCAACAAGTAGGCATCTATCCTGCTATACCATATGTGTGGTGCTTGCTTAAGCCCATAAAGAGCTTTTCTCAACCAATACACTTTGTCTTCTTGGCATTCTACCTCATAACCAAGCGGTTGTGCAACATACACTTCTTCTTTTAGCACCCCATTCAATAACACTAATTTTAAGCCCATTTGATACACTTTCCATTTATGTTGCGTGGCAATCACCACAACTGTGTGCACTATCTCCATCCTTGCGACTGGCGCGAACGTCTCCGCATAATCTCTTCCATACTATTGCTTGTATCCTTTGACAACTAGCCTTGCTCTGTGCCTTTCAATCTTTCCCTCAATGTTTCTTTTAGTATTATAGACCCACTTCACTCCAATGACATATTTTCCTTTTGGAAGGTTCACTAACTCCCATGTGTCATTCCTTTCTATTGCTTCTATTTCTTCCTCCATTGTCGCAACCCATTTTTCTTCTTTGACTACATCCTCAAAATGGATTGGGTCATCTACATGACAAAACAAGGCAAATAAGGAATTCAAACCAATGCTACTATCAACTTCATCTTGCTCATAAATTTCATTTAAATTTCTAAATTTTGGTCTTCTTGTACTTGTTGAAGATGGGCTTGACATGTCACCCGGTGTTGCGCTTTGTGACATGCTTGGAGAAGAACTTGCTTGGTTGCATGACACTGATCTATTATTTGTTGATGGTGTTGCTTGTTGTCTGCTTTGTTGCACTTGAATAGGAGTAGAGGGAGTCATTGTTGAGGAATTACTCGCTGTTGTTAATTCCTCTCTGTCATCATGTGGTATACATTCTTTGACATTGGTTGTCTTTTCTAAACTTCCATCCCATGCTTCCTGTTCTATAAACTACACATCTCTGCTGATTATGACCCTTTTCGTTAATGCACTGTAGAGTTTGTATGCCTTGGATTCATCAATGTATCCAACAAATACACATTTCTTGCCCTTGTTTTCCAACTTCTTCCTTAACTCTTCTGAGACATGTGCATATGCCACACATCCAAAAAATCCCATGTGAGTGACGCTATGCTTTCTTCCACTCCATGCCTCTTCAGGAACTATGTTTTGGACGCTTTTGGTTGGACATCTATTCAAGATATATGTTGCAGAAGCGAAAACTTTAACCTAATAATCATTTGGAAAATGCTTTTCCTTCATCATACTCCTTGCCATTTCCATAATGGTCCTAGTCTTCCTTTCAGCCACACCATTTTGCTGAGGTGTATACCTTGTTGTAAATTTCCTGTGAATTCCATGCTTCGTGCAAAATTGAAGGAAGTCATTTGAGATGTATTCGCCACCTTTGTCAGTGTTAAGGACTTTGATGTAGTGTCCACTTTGCTTCTCAACAAGAGATTTGTATTGGCGAAAGTGCTCAAACAATTGACTTTTTTGTTTTAGGAAATAGACCCATGTCTTTCTTGTGTAGTCATCTATGAAGGTCAATAAATAGTGGCTGCCACCAATTGATGGTGTTTGCATTGGTCCACATAAATTTGAGTGGACAATATCCAAAGGTGCCTTTTCTCTTACTTACTTTCCTACTGGAAATGTCTCTCTATGTTGCTTGTACAAGATACATCCTTCACATAGGGTGTCCAGTTTTTCTATGAGTGGTAGTCTCTTCACCATGCCTTTCATATGCAACAAATTCAAACCTCCAAAGTTGAGATGTCCAAATCTCAAATGCCATAACCAATTTTCATCTTTGACCTCTGCTTCAAACTTTACTTGTATGAGAGCTGCTCCTTTTCTTGCATCCTCTTGTGAGTTCATTGAGAGTTGTGCTTGTGCACCTTCTCTCTGCAAATGTCAACTTATTGTGAGGGGAAACATTCTATATTTTGTCATCTAAACCTTTGCAATCAATTTTCTGCTTGGAGGTCTATCCAAAATTGTGCACACATAATTTTTTTTTAAAACATTGTAGCCCTTTTGTATGAGTTTTCCAATGCTCATGAGGTTATGCTTCAGACCGGGGACAAAATAAACATTTGAGAAGTACTTCTTCTCCCCCTTCTTTGTTAGAATATTAACTCTTCCTTTGCCCATGACAGAGACTTTGCTATCAATCCCTAATGTCACTTCAGATTTCACATTTTCGTCTAGATTGGAAAACATTTCTATGTTTCCTCACATGTGGTTGCTGCACCCTGAATCTAGATACCATATATCGCTTTGTTTTTCTTGCGCTACATTACAAGCTAAAAATAGTTATCATGGTTCTGAATTTCTTTTGTGAAATTTACACTTGGTTTGTTAGTAATGTCATATTGCTTCTTTCTACATTCATTTGCATAATGACCATACTTCTTATAGTGATGAAATTAAACTTGAGATTTATCATACCTCTGACCTTCTATTTGATTTTGGCTTGGGCCTTGACTTGGATTTTGATTGTTGCCTCTTCCACTTGAGCTTGAAGTGTTGCTTCTTCCACCTCTCCGTGGGCTTCTTCCTGTTGAGCATGGAATCCCCTCAAGGCATGTTTTGGGGCTTAAAGCCTAAGTTTTGACTAAGTCCATTGTAAAGACTCCGTGATTTGTAGGCGTGGAGCGCGAAGTCATAATAGAGTCACAGGGTTGTCTACCCTTGTTTTTGTAATGTAATGTCGGCTTGAAAGATCTACCCATGGTCCGCGGACCATGGGATTGTATAAATAGAGTGAGGCTCTAAATGTAGAAGACAGTTAATAAAAAATGGGAGAATTAATCTAATAGAGGGAATAGAAACATTGAGTCAAAGTGTAAGTCGTCTTTGGGTCGTAGAGTAGGAGAAGGATCTGCAGCTGAGTGGACTGACCCCTGCAGCTGAGTGCGCAGGACAGGTCGAGTCTGTAATCATGGGAAGAATTAACAAAAGAAAAGTTTTACCATCTTTCTTTGTATCTTCCTTGTTTAATGTATTATTGGGTATGAATTGCAAGTTTATTGTTTATTCATTGCCCGAACTCATATGAATGTGTTGAATAAGTAACATAATGCAAGGCCTCTGTTTATGCAAAGATAACTAACTGTTATAAGAAGATAGGTAACAATCTCTGGTGTGACTTAGGGAAATAGTGCAGACTGCTGCTCCAACAACACGAAAGCCCCGTAGCCCCTTGTTAGGGCTGCACGAAGGCGAATATATCAATGCGTGACGACCAGGGAAGTGCGCAAAGTAACTTGCACAAAGGGACTAACAGTTGGACCGAATCCACCCCTCAGACATCTCCAGGGTGCGGAAACCTGGTTCCAGCACCCCTCCATACTACTTTGGGTGAGACCTCAGTCCGCACTCTGTGGACTGTTTCTGAAAGGGCCAGTAGTACAGGGATTTGTTTGGCTAATTAACTCCAAACCTGGGTTAAGCCCCAACAAGCCAACAAATGGTTCTGTTGTTGGGACCGGGATCTACATAGAGATGTTTGATGTCATATCACTAGAATCCAACTAAGAAAGGAATTGAAGATTCGTTAGATAGGAAGATTCACGAGTTTGCGGCACAGGAAAACAAGAATCCGCGACTATCAAAATACGAGTGGTTAGACTGTTGCATGTTGATGAGCCCCAAATTTGGTAACATTTTGGGCTCATTTGGCCTACTTACCCTTGCTCAACCCTTCATTTTTCATCACGTATGCATCATTTTTTAGTATATTCATGTTATTTGTACGAAGGAGGGCAGTCACTATTCCTAGGTGGCTAACACATGTTTATTTTAGGTTTTTTGACATTTAATGGAGCAAAACCACGCAGATGAAGGCTAGGAGACAGCCAAGGTGGGATTGCGGTTTTGTAGGAAGGTTGTCCACAGCATTGAATGGCCTTCCTCGTGATCTCCACCCCAACTCCGAGCTCCAACCACTGAGCTAGAAGGCAGCCAAACGGATTGAAAGGAAACAGCAGATTACTCTTAGTTTGGACAGCCAAACCCCACTAATTTAGGAGGCCAGCTTGGCCCTTGTAATGTATAAATGATGAGGCTATAGCCTTCGATGGGGACTTTTGAACCTTTGTTGTTTATTCTGGACTACGAGCTGATAGCTCTGTTTCGCTCTTTGTAAGCCATTTTTGGCATGTTATTAGACTTATGACTATTATCTTTTAATAAAAAGCAGGCAGATTTAAGTTCAGTTCTGAGTTCTTAGAGGAGCTATAGCTCTCGGGGTTGGGCCCAACCTGAGAGCAATAGGCCTCCTTTCTTTGTATTGTTACTTTTCTTTTAGCATTGTATTTCTTTCCCTTTACATGCATTTGGAAACACAGTTTGCTGAGTCGAACTTCTTGGTGTGATTAAGTAGGTTAGTTTTATGAACAAAGTTGCTTTCAGTAGTTTAGATTAGAGTAAGGAGATTAGAGTTAATCAGATCTCCAAAAAGGGTTGATTGCACACTCACTTCCATCTCTGTTTAGAGACTGGAATTGCAGCCCGTGCCACCCACCAAAAACACTGTTTTATACATTCATGCAAGCTTTGATGCAATGTTCTCGGTTGTAGCAGCATCCATGCGTTCAGATCTTGTGGAATGAACCTTTGTTTCAGTACCATGCAAGAGTTTCCTTACAAAATCATGTTGTTGTTCTGTAGTTTTATAAAAACAGTTAGAATAGGTTGATGAAATCTCAGTTTTGTGCAAGACACGGATGATTTGTTTCATTTACACTGTGCAGTACCACTCTCTCACTCCCATATCCTTCTAAGCCGTGCCTAGGCCATCCACTCTTCCCTCAGTTAGACCACTTACCTCCTAAACTCCTCTATCACCCACGTGACTCTACCTTTTCGGCCTTCCATCTCCTCTAACCTTCTCTAAACCCACCAGTTTTGCACACCCCCTCTTCATCTCATCTCTCTGTCCATAAGCCATCAAAAGCTCCTCTCCTACCTCCCTGTCCATCCATATAGCCTCTTCCACTCATCCATCACCCAAAAATCCTATTGCAGAACATCCTGTAGAAATTAGTAAACTTCCTGTAGAAATTCTGAACATCATGTAGAACCCCTGCAGACTTCCTGTAGAAGCTTGTAAACACGGTTGCCAAGCATCTGAACTTTATGAACTTCTCTGAAAGGATGCCAGGGATCCCTTAGACCATCTCTGAGCCTTCCTGACCTTTTCCAAGAATTTCCCTCCTTGATCTATCCCTGCACAGTCAAGACCCAGTTAGAAGAACACACATAATAATTCCAACAACTTGAACAAAAATACAAAAATATGCTTTCTTTAGATCAAAGTAGTCTAGACACATGCATCTCACCTTCCTAGAAGTAATGGCACCTCTTTCAGTATTTTGCATCCCCACCTCTGCATCAGTAGGACTAGCTGGTAGAATTAGGGTTTGCTAGGGTTTTCATTTCTTGTTGGCTTTCAGTTTCTCCCTGCAGTAGGTTAATTCCCTTTGAGATAGCTTTCATTCATCGGTTAAAAAGCTTCTTCTGAGAACTCATAGAAGTTGGCTTGAGCCCTAGCGGACTTGTGCCAGCTGACCAAGTGACAGCTGCGACAAGAGCTAGTACTTGTGCATACAACACCGTCGCTTCCAAGTTTGTTACGAACTACCAGGTTGATAAAATTAGAGAAGGAAGCTCCAGGAGTCGTAGCATTATTGCTACAATACTGGAGCCCACCATCTTTTTGGCGCCGTTGCCGGGGAAGCGTTAGAGTATTAGTAATTGTTGTTTTTCTTCTATTTTCCTACTCTCGCCTTCTGCCAAGTAGTTTATCTCATTTCCTTTCTGCAAAAGTAGCATAGACATTTCCTGCTTTCACAGATTAATATTTCAATTCCGCAATTTCATTTTTGCAAGCGTAGATCAGCATGTCAATTCTGCAAGTGTAGACTAGCATTTCCATTCCTGCAATTTCATTTGGGCAAAGTAGATTAGTTCTTTCCTGCTTTCATTTCAATTCTGCAAGATAGTTAGTCATAGATCAATCTGTTTCAGTTTTTGCAGGTACCAGAGAAAAAACAAAAGCAATCAAAAGTCTTTCCATTTCATGCCTCGTAGGAATCGAGATAAAACAGGCAAATTCTTACCCAACACCCCCACTACATCACTGAGTCACCCTTCTCTCTTCTTCAGTGACAGTGATCCAGAAGAACCTATAGGTGAACCTCCTAAGATATACGAAGATCCTATAACAGAAGAAGAATTAGAGACCATTCCATCTGGAGCTATGGCTGACAATAGGGGAGAAGATGAGAGAATAGAAGGTGCCTTCCCCATCCAAGAGACCAATGGAGACATGAAAATGAAGAACATTAGCCCCTCCGCTTTACCTCACTTCCATGGACTGACTACTGAAGATCCTGATACCTTCCTATTTGAGTTTGTTATCCTTTGTCGAACCTATGACTATACTGAAGATGAGCAGAAGCTGAAACTCTTCCCCTGAACTCTTAAGGATGCAGCATTACGCTGGTTCATGGGCTTACCTGGGAACAGTATCACCACTTGGGCTCAGATGCAGCAAGATTTCAATACCAAGTACCGGGACTACTGTAGGTCCAAGGAAACCAAGGGAGAAATCTTTCGGATGACCATGGGAAATGATGAGTCCTTAGAGGATTATGAGTAAAGGTTCCAACTTAGCTATAAACGGGCCAGGTGCACACTTGACCCTGAATCCCTCAAGTTGGTCCTGCTCCGAGGAGTCCCTGAAGACCTCTTAGATACCCTTCACATGTTAGCTGGAGGAGATATTTACCAACTGCCTTATGAGGACATAAAGACTGTGTTTAGAAACCACTCTAGGGCAGCCTGGAAACGAGGTAGAGGAAACCTCCTCTCAGCTGGTATTCCTTTCTCCAAACATGAGTTTGCAAATCAATTAGAGGATCTCAAAAGTGAGGTGAGATAGACCATTGCCATGCAACTTGATACATTCAGGATCCAGCAGAAGAAGGAAGAAGCTGAGAGGGCCTTGGCTATCTTCTGCCCTAGGTGTACAAGGAGACACCCTAAGAACGAATGCCCATTACATTCGGTTGAAGTATGTTTCGTTTGTGAGGAGGACCATCCCACAAACCAATGTCCAACCTTACCTGGGCTTAAAGCCATGTATCAAGGGACAGAAGCCCCCACCGAACCTCTCTATTTCCTCAACCAAAGGAGGCCACAAGGACCTAGACCTTACCAGCAGGGGATGCAAGGGGCACCCCAAGCTTATTACAGCCCCAACCAATCTACTCATATGCCTTCCTGGGGTCCCCCTGCTCATCCTTCCTGGTCTGTGCCTCCTCCATGGTCTTACCCACCTCAGTACCATACTCAACCCACTACTCATTCGTATCACTCACATGCCCAGCCACAGCCTCAATGGAATGCACCTCAGTCGGGGTGGAGGCCCCAGTACAACACTCCTCCCGCCATTTTGCCTCCACCACCAGTTCAACCTCAACCATTACCTCCTGCTCCTCCAAGGCAACCTCAAATGCCTGCTCAACCGAACCCGAACCCCAACAACAGACAGGCCCAGCAGGTATACACTGGGGAAACATCATGCCCTACCTATGCTGTGGAGATCCAGGAGATCAATCTGCGATCTGGAAAGACTCTTCCGGATCGCCAACCTCCTCCCCCAGAGGACGAGGAAGACAAACAGGGAAGTGAACCAAAGGCTATTCCACCCTTTCCTGAGAGACTAACAGCCACCACACAACCCAACCCAGAGGAGGATGAGCTTCTGGGAGAGCTCAAACAGTTGTGTGTGAAAATACCACTTCTCCAAGCCATCAAGGATGTACCAATATACAACAAACTGGTTAAGGAAAAGTGTTTCAGACACCCAGGCATGCGAAAGAGGGATGCTTCAACCATCAATGTCATAGGACAACTGTCTGACCTTATGTTGGGACAAGTCATCTGCCCAAAGTACCTAGATCCTGGGAGTCCTGTAGTAGATGTCCACATCAATGGCACCATCATACCTCACACCTTGATTGATCTGGGGGCTGCCATTAATGTGATGATAAGGGATACCATGCTCAAACTCAACCTTCAGGGTTCCTTGAGGAAGACCTTGACAGTCCTACAACTAGCAGATCGCTCCACCGTGACTCCCGAAGGGATTGTGGAGGATGTCTTGGTCTCTGTTGACTCTTGGGAATATCCTGCAGAATTCTTGGTGCTGCAACCAAAGGCAAAGCTCACTGAATATCCTCTTATTTTGGGAAGGCCTTGGTTAGCCACTGCAGATGCTTACATAAGTTGCCGTGCAGGAAACATGACCATCAAAAATGGTCCTATGTCCAAGTAGCTAGTCCTATACCCTCTTGCCCAACCCTCATCAGAGCATGACTTACCACTTTGGTTGGAGGAAGGAGAAGAGGATGAGGTGTACTCAGCACCTTTGTGCACCCTAGACACCACTAGGGGAGACCCCCCAACCGAGGATGATTTGACTGAGACCTTGATCCAGAATCCACCTCCCAGCGCACTGACCTTAGAAGAATTGGTGGAGGATGCCCAAGCCAGCACCTTAGTGGACCTTTGTGCGACCAACCCTATCACCCCCAGAGTCAAGAATGTGGAGTTCGGCCCTGAGAGGACATTAAAGATCAGCTCCTCCCTATCTCCTTCTCAGGAAAAGGAGCTGTGTAGTCTGTTGGCCAGTCATCTAGATGCTTTTGCTTGGAGCTATAAGGAGATGAAAGGAGTCCATCCTTCGGTCTGTACCCATCACATCTACATCAAAGAGGATTGTAAACTGGTTAGGCAACTCCAGAGGAGGATGAATCCAGCCCTTAAGGACATTGTCAAGGAAGAATTGCAAAAATTGTTGGATGCCGGATTCATTTACCCCATCTCAGATAGTAAATGGGTGTCCCCTCTGGTGTTGGTTCCCAAGAAAAATGGGAAGTGGAGAATCTGTGTGGACTACCGAGAACTGAACAAAGCTACCAAAAAAGACCATTTCCCTCTACCTTTCATAGATCAAGTGTTGGATGGACTGGCAGGAAAGAAGTTTTTCTCTTTCCTGGATGGGTTTAGCGGGTACAACCAAATCAAAATTAGCCCGGAAGACCAAGATAAGACCACCTTCACTTGTCCTTGGGGTACCTTTGCCTACCGAGTTCTTCCCTTTGGGCTATGCAATGCTCCTGCTACCTTCCAGAGAGCCGTCTTGAGCATCTTTTCTGAGCTGGTCCATGATGCGGTGGAAATCTATATGGATGACTTCACTCTTTATGGGTCCAACTTCCAGGAAGCATTGTCCAATCTGGGAAAAGTCCTAACCAAATGCATTGAGATGAACCTGTCCCTTAGTCCTGAAAAATGTGAATTCTTGATGACTGAAGGGACCGTGCTAGGCCATACCATTTCTTTCCAGGGGTTACAGGTGGATCCTAACAAAATTGCTCTCATCAAGAAGGTTCCACCTCCCCAAAAGGTAAGGGATGTTCGGAGTTTCTTAGGATTAGCAGGGTATTACAGGAGATTCATTAAAGACTTCAGCAAGCTAGCCTCACCATTATTTGGCCTGTTGGCAAAAGATGTGGAGTTTAAATGGACTGACGATTGTCAGAGGGCTTTGAATGAATTAAAGGGCAAGTTGGTGTCTGCCCCAATCTTGAGAGGTCCAAACTGGGCCCTACCTTTCCACATCCACACTGATGCCTCGAACAAAGCCATAGGAGCAGCCTTAGGACAAGTTGAACAAAAACTTCCGTATGCCATTTACTTTGTCAGCAAAAACTTATCCAAAGCAGAACTGAATTACACTGTAACCGAGAAAGAATTCTTGGCTGTGGTCCATGCACTGAACAAGTTCCGACATTGTATCACGGGCTATCAAACATTTGTACATACTGATCATGCTGCAATTAGATATTTAATGAATAAACTAGATGTGAATGCTCGTATTATTAGATGGTTACTTTTGTTGTAGCAATTTGATTTGACTATCGTTGACAAACCAGGTAAAGAAAATGTTGTTGCTGACTTTTTATTTAGATTGGATTTATCTGCAGATGAGGATGGAACAATGGATGACCAGATGCCCGATGAACATCTGTTTGCTATTTCAGTACTCTCTCCATGGTTTTTTGATATAGCAAACTACCTTGTTTCAGCACAGTTCCCTCCGCACCTATCCTCAAGAGAGAAGAGCAGAATCATCAGAAAAAGTGCCTCATTTACTTGGATCGGGGGCAACCTGTTCAAGCTTGGCCCTGATCAGATCTTAAGGCGTTGTGTAAGGGAGGAGGAAGTCTTTGATATCCTCCTCACCTGTCATGATGGGCCTTGTGGAGGACATTTTGCAGCAAAGAGGACTGCCTTCGAAATCCTGCAGGCAGGCTACTATTGGCCCACACTTCATCAAGATGTCAGAAGGTATATCAGCCAATGTGACCGATGCCAAAGAATGGGGAAACCGACTCAATGGGATGAGATGCCTCTCCAACCTCAAGTGACTCTTGAGCCATTTGAGAAGTGGGGTATGGACTTTGTGGGTCCAATCAACCCTCCTTCGAGGCAAAGGTCTTACATCATTGTGTGCACTGACTACCTGACAAAGTGGGCAGAAACTAAGGCAATCAAAGCAGCAACAGAAGAAAAGGTGGCTGAGTTCTTAAGAGAAAACATCTTCTACAAATTTGGCTACCCAAGAGAGCTAGTCACCGATCAAGGAAGCCAGTTCACATCCAACTTAATTGAAGACCTACTAACTCATCACAAAATCAAGCATAGGACTTCCACCCCCTATCATCCTCAGGCAAATGGGCAAGTGGAAGTCACCAACAGAGCATTGGAAGGGATTTTGACTAAGGTGGTGAGCAGCAGTAGGAAAGATTGGGCAGATCGCCTGGTTGAGGCCACATGGGCTTACAACACCACTTGGAAGACCACAACCGGCTTCACACCTTATGAGCTGGTCTATGGGAAGAGAGCTTTGCTGTCAATTGAATTTGAATACAACACTTTGAAGTTGGCAGCTCAGCTGGACCTAGATCTCAGCCATGCCCAACAAGAAAGGTTATTGCAGCTGAATGGACTGGACGAGCACTGAATGCAGGCCCTCCTTCACTTAGAAGTGGTTCAACTTCAGAGAAAGGTGTGGCATGACCAACACCTCAATGACAAGCAATTCCAGCCAGGAGATTGGGCGCTGTTGTATGACTCCAGGCACAAAGATTTCAAGGGGAAGTTGAGAACCAGATGGCTGGGACCATATGCAGTGGAAAAATGTCATGACAATGGATCTGTTCTTATTCGGACCATTGATGAGGAGGCCATCCCCATGCTTGTCAATGGGCATCGACTGAAGATCTACAGGAAACCTCTCTCAAGACAAGAGTTCATCAAAATTGTGGAGAAATCAGTGTTGGTCATAGAGAAGGGTTCTGCCTCTGTTTTGGGCATACCCTGAAAGTTAAAAAAAAAAAGGAATAAAAAGAAGAAAAAATAAAGATCCTTGGGTGAAAACCTTTCTGAGGCTCCCAAGGCAGGTGGTAGGGGTGAAAACCTCATTGAGGCGCCCCTATTGTCTTTCAAAAAAAAAGGGGATTTGAAAAAGATCCTTGAGTGAAAACCTATCTGAGGCACTTAAGGCAGATGGCAAAGGGTGAAAACCTCATTGAGGCGCCCCTGCTATCTTTCAAAAAAAAAAAGGAAAAAGAAAAAAGAAAAAAGAAAAAAACAATAAGCAAAAAAGGACAGGGATAGCAAGTTTATAATGTGGCAATGCATGCAGGTTGCAGGTATTCTATGAAGGAGAGGAGGTCTCTCAACTCAAAGTCAAGGATCCTTATCATGCTGCCAGGAGACCTCACCAGCACCTCCTCCAAAAACACTCATCTTCTCCAAGGTATGGGTACGATTTCATCACAGCTTAGTCTTCTACAGGAAGCTGCAGACTTTCTACAGGAAGTTCTGTATTTCTAGAGGAAACTTCCTGTAGAAGTTCAGGACGGCCCAGAATTCATTGTGTGAGGAGATCTAACACCCAAGGTTCGACATGGAGGCATGCAAGCTACTATTTCCTCCATCACACACTGCTGTCACCTCCTTCTACCACCCCAGTTGACATGCAATAAAAGTACCTGCACAATCAAAACAAATCAATGAGTTATCAAGAGGAAGCGATTTTTAAATGGAAAAAGATGCTGAGATGCCATGCAATACCCATCACAGCTATCCAAGGGCCCTGTGAGCGTGATCGTGATGCCATTGTCTTCATCGTTCAGCATGCACCCGAGGAGGAAAAACTGCTACAAGACATCCTGCAGGAGTCCCGTAGCAGTTAAGCCAACTAGAGTGTACACCATTCAATCGCCTGCAACATGCAAGGATAACGTAGGCACATGCAGCCGAATCATAAGCTTCATCGTCAGCAGCCTGTGAAGAGGAACCTCCGGACTTGTGCAATCAAGCAGCAGCAAGCAAATGTAGTCATCGTCGTCCAAGAGCCTGAAGAATCATGCCGCGGCCGCACAGGTAAGTGCCTCGCGCTTTCTTTCGTCGAATTACATGAATTTTACTTTGAAATGTTGCAAGTGTGAAGTGAATGGGTTGAGCGGTCGTATGGCCATTCGACTGGCCACATCGACCAGTCAGATGGTCTAGTCGGATGTGTAAAAGGTGGCCGTGGCAAAAGGAACGGGTAGTGGACACGGGAGAGCCATCCAGTCGGGGAGAAGCGTGTTTTAACAGAAATGACGGCGGCGGATCTGCAGGGAATGATGCGGCAGTCAGGGAACTTGCAGTAGAATGATTAAGTGACGTCGCCCAACGGTCCGGCAGGGACAGCTCACCCCCGCGCCACGGATTCCGCCGGATTCAAATCTTTCGGCTAGATTGCCACCCCACGCATTTATCATTAGCCGTTTGAAAGTCGAGTGAGCATCCGGATTCCTCTGAAGCTCGACACTCCAAGTCTTCGGCCGTTCGAACATTTGTTAAGCAGCGCAGAGAGCGCAGAACCATTGCAGTGTTCTCCAGAACCCGTGCACTGTTTCTACAGGAAAGCTGCTTCTACAGAAAGCTCACTGCCACGGGAAAATTGGGCTCTTCACGTCAAAGGTGGCGAATTAAAAAGGTAAGCCTGAACCTTGTCTCCCATGCAATTGGTTTCGAGGGTGGCAGAGTCGACGTTCTACAGTCTGCTCATAAAGGAATGCAAGTATTGTCTGTCGTTTGCATGAATTGTCGTCGGGGTGTATGTAAAGTCTCCTACAGGATATAATTTGTAATTAAGCTCTGTTAAAGCTCATCTAGAGATAGTCTTCGTGAATTGTATGCGTGGCAGAGGTGTAATTCTACGCTCTGTCCCAAAAGGCTAGTCTTTTTGCATCCGCCACCTCCAGCCAACGTAGCAGTTTTTCACCATGTCGGGTGGGTTCATCAGAAAGGAACCAACCGACTCCAAGAAACTAAGAGAGAACCCTGAGGTGGTGGAGCTGTTCACCCGCGCGCAATGGATGTCGTTCTGCGACAAATTGCAAGGGTATGATGATGAGGTGGCAGAGGAGTTCTTGCGGGCTCTGAAGCCAAAATCAAAGACATTAGCCACCGTCAATTTCAGGGGTTTGAGTCTCAGACTCACCCCACAGTTCATCAGCCGAGTTACCGAGCTCCCAATGGGGGTACCATGGGACAAAGAAGAGAGGAAATTAGGCCAACAAGCTAAGAAGGAATTCTTTCCACCAGAGGAGCAGTTCTCAGAAGATAAGAACGGGGTTCGCAGGACTAGCTTACTGCCACTTTGGAGCGAAGTTAGCCTCCAAATCATGAAATACATCACCTGCGAAGGTCGGTTTAGCATTGTGTATGGGTACCATTTTCGGTTACTCACAGAATTAAGGCATCAGATGGACCTACCTGCAGAGAACAAATTAAGCATTCCCTACTTCCTACTGCAGTCTATGACTGAGTGTGCCACCAAGTTGAGAGAAGGCACACCAGACCAGGTAGCTCATCACGGGCTCATAAAGCTCCTCGTGGAGGATGCACTCCATACATACAAGGTCCCTCTCTCATGGGAAGCCTTCCGAAATTTAACCAAGGATGGCAATATAAAAATGTTGACTGAAGAGCTTGGTTCCTCCAGCAGCGAGGAGAAGGAGTCAGTACCCGCAGGGAAGAGAGAAAAAGGCCAGAGACCCACGGCCAAAGCACCAAAGACAGAGCAAAAGGAGAAACAAGAGAAAAAGGGTGCCAAGGAGAAAGAGGAAGCACCCATATTAACACCCCGAGAGAAGAGATTACAAAGCAGGGTGGACAAGACTGAGCAGGTCCACATCAGCAAGGGCACCTCGACAGCAGCCTTGACCAAGTCAAAAAGTAAAACACCCTCAGCAAAGCAAACTAAAGCGGTGCCACCTGTTCCTACAGGAAAACCGAAACCGGCTTCTACAGGAAGCCCGAAATCAGCTGAAAAAGGGCCTTCTACAGGAAGCCCTGAGAAAAGAAAACCAAGGGAAAAGAAAGCCGATGTTCTTGCAAGGGAGGCAACAGCTGTGCTGGCCGCCCTCAGTACACCTCCTAAGCCCAAGGAAAAGAGAAAGAGGGAGGCCCCTCTATATTTTAAAGTTAGGAGAAGTGTGAGAATAAAGACGGGCAAGCCACAGCCTCCATCCAGCAGCCCAATCACTATCGAAGATGCCCCTACTTCGCCCAAGGAGAGGTCCCCCTCAAAGATATCAGTCACCTATGAGAGGGGGAGCCCAAAAACAACTACTTGGAAAGAAAGGTTAGACCAATTGGCTTCAAAAGCTCGGTTACAGGATGCTGAAGCTGCTCTACAGGAAACCTTAGCCCGGCTTAAGGAGACAGAGAGAATGGAAGGGGAAGCACCCTCATCACCACCGAGGGAGGGCGAAGTAGAGCCACCAAGAGAAGAAGAAAAAGAGCATATCCCGGAGCCTAGCCCTCAGCCAAGTCTGAGCTCATACTATAACTTCTTGGAAGTTGGCAAAATTATACCGCAAAAATTCACTGTGCCACTGTCCTTTGCATTGGAGGAAGAGAGAGTACGTACACACACGTGGATGAAAATAGCCAAATCAAAAGGTGTGGCGGACATAGGCCCCTTGGAGGAGCAACTCAAGGAGGCCAGAAGTGAATTAGCCATGGCTAAACACGTGGCAAATTTCCAACGGGTGTTCCTACAGGAAGAAAACGAAAAACTTAAGCTGCAGCTACAGGAGCTGAGGAGAGGAACAGGCACATCCTCCGGGGACATCACAGCAGAACAGCAAGGCAAAAAGGAACTGCACATCGGTCTTGGGGAGCCAACCACGCATCTACAGGAAATAGAGCTGCAAGCACAAATTGAGGTGCAAGCTCTCAAACAACAGCTGCAACAGAAAGAGGCACAATTGGCCTGCATGGCCAGTTGGGCCATGGATGCTATACAATGCAGACAGCCGGCCAAATCCTATGGCCTGTACCTGAGAGACCAATGGCTACAATTTCAAATCAACACCTTGGCGCAAAGGGGTATCTCTCAGCTCCAAGACCCGCAGCAGTTCACTGAATTATGCAATACCAGTTCATCTGAGGATAAGGCCAAACTATCGGAGTTCTACCTCCATAATTTGGCCCTTCCTAATGTAATTTCATGGGATCCCAACACGGTCTTAGGGGATATGCAGTTAATGGCACTTGCCTCATGGTTGAACCATGAAGACAAAAGAGCAGCAGAAGCCAAAGCGGTCATGAACCGAGAGCTGAATGAGCCATTACTAATTAGACCAGAACCAGGGGATCCAACTGCACTAATATCAGCACACCAACACTTATCCACCGACCCTCAAGCTTCATTGAAATTTATGGATCAGCAGGCCCAGGCCATAGCGCATTTCGAGGATATGGAGAGACTGTTAGGAGATAACTGTATTCAAGCTTGCACCCGCCGATGGAATACATTGGCCCACAGTCTAAAAATCAGAGAATATCATACTCCAACTCGAATGAGGGAAGCTCTAGTACGGGTGCCCCTCTATAAGAAATCCATGCAAAACCTCCAGGCCAGCTGGATTGGCCTCAAGCTAAGCCCACCTCTGCTGTTAGGATTAATGGAAGGCAGCACAGAGAAAGATGAGAAGGAACAGTGGGAAGAGGTGGAGAGAAAGGCTGGGTTCCATGTCAGTAAGGAGGACACTACTGTAGAAGCTTGGGATGTGAGGGTGGCAGTAAAGGCAATGAAGGATGAGGAGCTGGATTAGTTGCTCAAGGATGACCAATCACTTTAGCTGGGGGGTGATGATGAGCCCCAAATTTGGTAACATTTTGGGCTCATTTGGCCTACTTACCTTGCTCAACCCTTCATTTTTCATCACTTATGCATCATTTTTTAGTATATTCATGTTATTTGTACGAAGGAGGGCAGTCACTATTCCTAGGTGGCTAACACATGTTTATTTCAGGTTTTTTGACATTTAATGGAGCAAAACCACGCAGATGAAGGCTAGGACAAAGCCAAGATGGGATTGCGGTTTTGTAGGAAGGTTGTCCACAGCATTGAATGGCCTTCCTCATGATCTCCACCCCAACTCCGAGCTCCAACCACCGAGCTAGAAGGCAGCCAAACTGATTGAAAGGAAACAACAGATTACTCTTAGTTTGGACAGCCAAACCCCACTAATTTAGGAGGCCAGCTTGGCCCTTGTAATGTATAAATGATGAGGCTATAGCCTTCGATGGGGACTTTTGAACCTTTGTTGTTTATTCTGGACTACGAGCTGATAGCTCTGTTTCGCTCTTTGTAAGCCATTTTTGGCATGTTATTAGACTTATGACTATTATCTTTTAATAAAAGGCAGGCAGATTTGAGTTCAGTTCTAAGTTCTTAGAGGAGCTATAGCTCTCGGGGTTGGGCCCAACCTGAGAGCAATAGGCCTCCTTTCTTTGTATTGTTACTTTTCTTTTAGCATTGTATTTCTTTCCCTTTACATGCATTTGGAAACACAGTTTGCTGAGTTGAACTTCTTGGTGTGATTAAGTAGGTTAGTTTTATGAACAAAGTTGCTTTCAGTAGTTTAGATTAGAGTAAGGAGATTAGAGTTAATCAGAGCTCCAAAAAGGGTTGATTGCACACTCACTTCCACCTCTGTTTAGAGACTGGAATTGCAGCCCGTGCCACCCACCAAAAACATTGTTTTACATGTTCATGCAAGCTTTGATGCAATGTTCTCGGTTGTAGCAGCATCCATGCGTTCAGATCTTGTGGAATGAACCTTTGTTTCAGTACCATGCAAGAGTTTCCTTACAAAATCACGTTGCTGTTCTGTAGTTTTATAAAAACAGTTAGAATAGGTTGATGAAATCTCGGTTTTGTGCAAGACACGGATGATTTGTTTCATTTACACTGTGCAGTACCACTCTCTCACTCCCGTATCCTTCTAAGCCGTGCCTAGGCCATCCACTCTTCCCTCAGTTAGACCACTTACCTCCTAAACTCTTCTATCACCCACGTGACTCTACCTTTTCGGCCTTCCATCTCCTCTAACCTTCTCTAAACCCACCAGCTTTGCACACCCCCTCTTCATCTCATCTCTCTGTCCATAAGCCATCACAAGCTCCTCTCCTACCTCCCTGTCCATCCATATAGCCTCTTCCACTCATCCATCACCCAAAAATCCTATTGCAGAACATCCTGTAGAAATTAGTAAACTTCCTGTAGAAATTCTGAACATCATGTAGAACCCCTGCAGACTTCCTGTAGAAGCTTGTAAACACGGTTGCCAAGCATCTAAACTTTATAAACTTCTCTGAAAGGATGCCAGGGATCCCTTAGACCCTCTCTGAGCCTTCCTAACCTTTTCCAAGCATTTCCCTCCTTGATCTATCCCTGCACAGTCAAGACCCAGTTAGAAGCACACACATAATAATTCCAACAACTTGAACAAAAATACAAAAATATGCTTTCTTTAGATCAAAGTAGTCTAGACACATGCATCTCACCTTCCTAGAAGTAATGGCACCTCTTTCAGTATTTTGCATCCCCACCTCTGCATCAGTAGGACTAGCTGGTAGAATTAGGGTTTGCTAGGGTTTTCATTTCTTGTTGGCTTTCAGTTTCTCCCTGCAGTAGGTTAATTCCCTTTGAGATAGCTTTCATTCATCGGTTAAAAATCTTCTTCTGAGAACTCATAGAAGTTGGCTTGAGCCCTAGCGGACTTGTGCCAGCTGACCAAGTGACAGCTGCGACAAGAGCTAGTACTTGTGCATACAGCACCGTCGCTTCCAAGTTTGTTACGAACTACCGGGTTGATAAAATTAGAGAAGGAAGCTCCAAGAGTCGTAGCATTATTGCTACAATACTGGAGCCCACCACATGTACACAGAGATCTATGAAATTTTCTCCGCATCTTCTCCTACCGAGCTATACGAGTGGATCGCGAAGCTAACAAATAGCCAACGAATATGCAAGCTCGACAGACATATTGTGTGGACTCTAGAATTGGTGTGCAGATTGGAAGCATCAGAGGATAAGATCACGCATGCTGTTGATCACTAGCTCGATCGAATTATAGGAGGATTCGTTACTGAGTTCACGGTAGATACTTCAACCAGCTACAGTGAGGCAGAGTGACACTTCCTCAAACTACCGCAAGGTAAGTACGTTAGGTATTTGAACACTTAGATTAAGATGCTACTGTGTGAAAAGTGGGTTATGCAAATACATTGATGTTTGGGGCTATGCAGAGTGGGATAATTTACAGAAACGAAGGTAGTACAGAACTAGAAACTAGCCCTTTGATTTCACCTTTGTGAGGAGACGAGGAAGAGTTCGCAAAGGTCTCACCAAGAAGTGTGATCAATTTGATAAGGCATAGAATTCCATGCATACCACCCCCACCCACACCACCGCCAATTTCATCGTATTCACCACCATCTTCGCCCATACCACCTCCGCCACCACTGCAAGTTAATATGGCAAGCACGATAAAGTTGCCAATGTTCAAGGGAGTAGGAAATGAAGATCCGGAGCAATTTTGGTTCGTGATAAAAGCTATATGGTAAGCGCAGGGCGTTATGGATGACAATATAAAGAAGACAACATTAGTCGGCACTCTGAAGGATCATGCATTAACCTGGTACATTAAGCATTTCAATGACAATCCAAATGCGGGGATCACGGATATCCAAACTCTGCCAAATAGAGAATTTAGCAGACCAAAGTCAGAGGCGCAATCGATCGTTGGGTTCAAGGAGATAATGATGCTACTTGGCGAGACTCCTTAGGATTTGGATGAGAGACTGAAGTGTATAATTAGTAAAGGTAATGTGACTTTGGCGAATGGACAACATCGCGAATGGTTTGTAGCATCGTTAACACCGCATTTAAGGAATGCACTGTCACAACTGAGGCTAACAGCTCAGGTCGAAGCCTTCGATATTGTGATGATACTACATGAGACCTCGATACAATATCCTAACCCAAGAGTTCAGCAGATTCGCGTGCAGTTGAAAAAATTGTGCCTTGAGATGTAGAGTCTGAAATAGGACAAGATAGCTCACCCAGAGGTGCGCGTCAAAGTATGGTGTGTTAAATGTAAGGGTTAGGGTCATGACAAGGACCACTGCCCAGTGTTCTCGGATTACCTCACGGGAGGAGGACCAATGCTGTTGAGACCAGAGGCACAAGTAGGACCTAGCGTGGTGCCTGCTTTGTGGTGCACGATTTGTCAAATAGGAGGAACGCATGCTACGGACAACTACGATCTGCTGTAGAAGTACACACAAAATTCACAACAGTTGTTCTGTAATTTCTATAGACCAGTGGGACATGATGAGTGCACCTGCAGAAGCTATGAACTGATGATGGATAGGACTCCCACCTACAGAGTTCAGGCCGAAATGCAGCCCCCTGACTAGAACTTAGGGATGACGCGAACTGGATTTCAGGGGCGTGGACGAGGCTGAGGTGGAGGAGGTCCCGGAAGAGGTCGTGGACAACTGATATGTTACAATTACGGAGTGCCAGGACATTATGCCCACGATTATATGAATCCAACGTGTTCATCATGCTTGTATTATACGTTGTTTGATCATGAGACGGAGGATTTTCCCACACTGATAGCGAGGCTGCGTGATAAGGGAGCACTCCAACCTCCCCCGACTCAGAGCCTGCAAATGATGAGGTCTGAGCCATGCGAGGAAGACCATAATGTGAATATTGTGCTCCGAAGTGGAATTACAATAGGGGATGATAAAGGCAAGCAACCTGAAGAGAGTAATTAGGTTCGCAAGGCTCCAAAAAAAGAACAAAAGTTTGATTTGGAGCATGCTAAGGAAACCTTCATGGAAGCAAAGAAGAGCTTCGCTGATGCCTCCACTTCAGGAAGAAAAGACATACCAGAGCTGGAAATGGATCCATCGATGCTCACAACGTTGCTGGAAACATGCATGAAGCTACTGCATGACATCACGGATTTAAAGGGACTGCAGGAACTCATAAATAGATGTGCTCGGACCACAACAGGAGAACCGCGCGTAGTCCGGAAGATTGGAAAGCACACGATGAGGAAGGGAAAAGAGATGAGATTGACTGTGCAGATTGGGGAATATGAGATGGACCAAGTGATTCTTGACCTAGGATCAGACACGAATGTTCTACTAAAGCAGACATGGGAGTGCATGGGAAGGCGTACGTTGCAATGGTGTCCTATCCAACTGTGAATGGAAAACCAACAAAATATCCTACCAATGGGAAGATTGCAGGGGATCACCATGGATATCGAAGGAGCGAGCGTGTTGGCAGATTTTGAAGTGATAAAGATTGTTGATGATACCAATCCATACCCTACACTATTACGGATATATTGGGCCATTGACATGAATGGGGTGATAAACCTAAAGAAGCGCAATATGATTTTTGAGAAAAATTCTCTGCGCGTAGTCGTACTGTTGGACCCTGCAGAAGGATTGCACTACACGGAGCGAGTGCATGACTATGAAAGTGATGACGACTTGGACTTCATCTACAAGATAAATGCGCATGAGCAAGATTGGGTGAATCCCACCGTGGATGGACAAATTTCATGGGACAGCGAAAGCCCCTGTACATTGGATTCTGACGAGGAGATAAAGCGATGGAAAAACTGGTTATGCGAGGTAACCACGCTAAACTGTGACATGATGACGAGATCAGTGCGTTGCGTATCAACAAAGGTAAGGGATCTGCCTACATATGATGGGTTGAGTGAGGTAGATGACTTCCTGAACAGATTCGAAGGGGAGGTGCCGGAACAACAACGTTTTGAGGCTTTGAAATGGGTATTGCGCACTATGCCGGCGAAGTGGTGAGGGATGCACCAAGGAAGCTTTGAGGACTGGTGCAAATGCAAGAGGATGATGCGAATGTGGTTTGGGAAACCTCAGATGCAACTGAAGGACAAGTATGACAGACAGGATGATTCGTGTGTGCACCTCACCAAATGGAAAAAGGTGTATGGGGAAGAGCCACAACCTCAGTGGGTACACCTTTTCTGTCATACACTAGATGTTATCCCCATGAATTGGTATATAGAGACGGAACTTCGCCATGGGACGAATGAATGGGATATCTTGTGCGAAGGGTTCCTATTAACCTTCACGTTTGAGGATCGTTGGTGGGATACTATTGATGATGCGCTACAAGTAGTAAAAACAACTATCTTTAAAATACCCCAGGAGCCAATAGAATTTATTCAGCTTGAATGGGCGACCCAGCTGAGCTGCACGCTGGAGTGTTACAACATAAATACTAAAGAAGATGAAGAGGATCCTTGAAAAGTTAACACTCCAGAAACTGAAGGCTATTGCGAGGTTAAGGAGCCATTGATTGAAGACAATGACATATGTTTAGTCAATTTAGTATGTCCTAAATTGCTACATAAGTTATCAATCCGAGAGTCGTAAGTTGATGAAGTGTAGTGCACTGTAAGTGCTAGACAACCCTTTTCTTACCTTACTATTTTCAGTTTTATTTTGTTTTGGGGTTTTGTTCTGTTGGTCTCCTAAAGTGGTTTAATGCAATGGAAATCCTAATCTGCTGTTAAAGAAAATTTTTAAGAATACTTTTGAAGGATCAAGTGTGGATGTAGAGTTGAAGACAAGGCTTATCCTCTTGCTTCTTGTGATAATTTCCAAACTTTGAACTTAGGAGATCTTAAACATGTTGTCTACAAAATCAGAACATGAATGGGAGTGTGAATATGCAGCTATATAAACCAAACTAAAAATGAAGTACTGAAAATGAGATTACTATCTCTGCTGTTCATCATACTTGCAAAATTGAAATCTAATAAATTGCTACATCTTAAACCAAAAAGTAAAGAAACTGGAAACTAATGAATAGTCAATGATTTCATCCATAATCACAACATTTCGCCAATTAACTTCTAAAACGGGGTTAAGCTAAAAGCTCCAGAAATATCATCACATGGCATGAAAGAAATGACATCTAAATTATCTAATTGCACACTAATGAAAGCAAAGCCATTTACTTCATCTATAATCACAATATTTTTCCAATTAACTTCTAAAACAGGGTTAAGCTAAAGGCTTCGGAAATATCATCATATAGCATGAAAGAACTGACATCTAAATTATCTAATTGCACACTAATGAAAGAAAATCCAATTACTTCATCTATAATCACAATATTTTGCCAATTAACTTCTAAAACGGGGTTAAGCTAAACGCTCTGAAAATATCATCATATAGCATGAAAGAACTGACATCTAAACTATCTTGAACAGTAAACAAATCTCACAAAGTAGAAGCATAAACAACTCAAATTGAAAACTGAGTTTCAACAGAGGAAGTAAGTCTCATTAACACCACTTGATGCAAAAATTACACTAATAAGCTCAAGCATAACTAGACTTAAAGACCTATTTTGAAATGCACATATGAATGTTAGTAAGAAATATGACAAGCTGCAAAAACATATACAAGGTTAGAATGATTAAGACCATAAGAAAAACATGAGAAATATACAATTCGAATGAGAAAAAATATACATGAAAACTATAAAAAAACAAAAGAAGGACCTCAGCTACACAGGGGCCCTTTGCACAACTTTGGACTAGCACGTTGTTACTTCAAAACATGCTCAAACAGCCATGTGAAAAACAGAGTTTTGTATTATGAAACAGAGTAATATGTCTCTCGGTTACAGAACAACAAAATAACACTATAACAACAATATTAAGAACATCCTATCTACGTTGCAAACACTTATATTTATAGAGAAAATGGATAACTATACCTTAGAGGAATTTCTTCAATGATAGACATGTGAACAGGTCAAAATCTGAGGATTCAGCCTCTCAGTTTCCATGAGCAATAAATCTATGTGAGGTGGATGTTGGATTACGTTATGTAGATGGCATGCAGGTGGCAAAAATGGGTCCATGAGCTCAGGAATGGCTTCGGGCTTCTTTTATGTGCAAGAACAGAGTTCTAGTTGGCATAGAACTCTTTGTTGACCTTCCTTTGACCGAGACCTTTCCATCCGAATCTGGCTAAGTAAATAGGACCTCATCCACATGTGGACAATTCCTAAGCTGCCCATGTGTCTCATTCCTCCTCCTGACACCTGTAACCTATAAAACAATGGAAATGGCTGCAGAATTGCCAGTTAGCTGCGAAAAGTGGATACATTCTGTAGCTAATAAACAAAACCTAGATCAAATAGCACACACAATGATATAATTTGAAAATCACTCAAATACTCCTGAAATCAACATGTAACAACTTTTGATAGCTTAGGATGCACTAACATGGAAAAATAGAAGAGAAATGGCTTAAGAGAATTCTTGGAAGGGAGGTAGTTTTGGGGCTCAACATACCCCCACTGTGAAGATGTTGCATGTCCTCATGCAACCAAAATTGTAACTATCCTCCCTTCAATGCATCTGCTCTGAAACTTATGCTAAGAAATCCAACCTCTTATTCTTCTTTCTTGTTGTCACTGTCATTCTAGGCTTCATCGTAAGACATTTGTACTTGAGATTGATGAGGGTTCTACTCAACCTCCTATTCTTCTTCTTTAGTTTTCTATTTTTCTTATGCCATAATCCTAAACATAGCATGGTATTGTCATGGATAACTTTGTCCAATTTGTTTTTCTCTTTTAAGGTTTCATTCTCCCTTTGGATATGTCCGTTTAAGACTTCCAGCTCGTAAATTTCTTACTTCAATGACTGAATCAAAGTTTCCTGAGTTGTACTTGGCTGATTGGATGAAGTTCCTTGTTCTACTATAGTTTTTTGCCCTTCCAATGATTCAATGAAATCATACATCTGCTGCTGGGATTGATCAACTTTCGGAGTTGTTTTCCTTGGACTAGTTTCAAATCTAACTGAGGAGAAAGAGAATACTATGGAATTTTATCAGGTGGAGTGTTTTCTGGTGACTGATCTGGAGTTTGACCTCCCAGGTCTATGAATTGAGCTCCTTCAATTTGTGTTTTCTTCAATTTGCCCTTTAATCTATAGCTTCTTCTTATACCTTATGAGCTTATGTCTCCCTTTTCTATGATATGTTTCTCCTTTCCTTTTTGTTTTGCTTTAGTTGAATGTTCTTTAAGATGAAATAATCTTTCAGAAAGCACTCTCTCTTCCTTTGAAGAAGGTTCAGGAGTCTGGTAAATGTCTTCAATTTTCCTCTTTCCTTTCTATTTTGCTTGTTTTCTAATTTCAGTTAATGTCTCAGAAGGCAATTCTTTTTCACTGTTTTCCTTGGTCACACTAGTAGGAGTACCTTGGATTGTTAAAGTTGTTCTTTTCCTCCTACTTCTCTTTGTTGAACTCCCCTCAGGGACTTCAGGAGGGTCTTGGAAGAAGTTCCTAACTAGGTATTTTTCCCATGTATCTTCCCTTTTTTTCAAATGATTTTCAACCAAGATATTGATAAGGCCATGATGGTAGAGATGAGGTTCCACATCATCTATATTCTTTTGCACAGTAGTAAACATTTTTCTCAAACTATTCGACAAGAAGTAAGGGAGGTTGATAGTTTAATTCCCCAAGAAATTCATTAATAATCTGATATGATACATATACATGGAGCCATACCTGCGCTCACATGTAATTAATTTCTGAATGATTAAAAGCATACTAGTCCACTTATATTTTAAGGTTGAAACAAGAATCCCTCATTTAAAGATTGATATGTCCATATCTGAATTACGAAGAATGACCCTCCAGACTTTTTCATCAAAATCCTTGTTCTTAAACCATCTCTCTCCTTCTTGTGGAAGCTCTGTTGCTGCTACAATTGATGATTCTATCACTGGAAATTTGATGTCTCCAATTTCAACTTCTGCACCACTGAAAGATCTTGCAAACATTTTTGTAACCTCCTTCTGATGACCCTTGAACTTCTTAATGAACTACAACCATCCTGCCTTCTTTAATGTGCTATTAAGCTGCGGGTATCCTTCCATGAATTTAAATCCTTCGGGCTTTGTTCTCACTATAAGACCCATTCTTCCTTCTCACTGTGAAGACACCTCTGTAAACGACAGTTTTACGGAAGCAGAACGGTTATGTGAGCGGAAAATAGAATAAGGTCGTGGAGAAAATCGGTGGTTACGAAATGGGGAGAGTACTGAGCATGAAATGAAAGAGGGTTTACAGAGTAGAAATTGGTGTAAACGAAAAATGAACCGAGGACTGTAAAACCTGGTGTGCAAGCGTGAAGGCAGAGTGTCACTTGTGAAAATATGCGATACTGAATGGAGTTAATGATTTTGAGTTCATAAAAAGGCTGCGGAGTGGAACATCGGTGGAAGAGAGTTGTATTCAATCAGCTCACATCTACATGATTAGTCGTTTAAACAGATGTAATGATGGTGTACGACTAAGTACGAGTTAAACTCGAAAATAGATTATGAGACCATTAGGATTAATATGGAGGATATGGTGGAGTTAAGGTAGCCATCAATTCAAATCATTACACGTTAAGGAGCTGTAACTTACAAACTATACACATTATGCTTTTGAAATGCTATTTGAAATGGTTTTTTCCATACCTTGGAATCGTATCTCTTTCGTTTTGCTAACTTTTAATTGCCTGCCTCTATAGATGCTTTTCAGATGTTGATGTCTTCAAAGATCTTCTCCTTCTATACCTGCATCTTGCTTTTATCATTTTTTTTGGCTAATCACTTGATTGTCGCCGCAGAGTAACAGTATTAGTTGCAGAATCAAAAATCAGCGGCAGAATCAGATTTCAGCTGTGGAAAATGACATTGTGAATACCATATGACTTGGCGAATGAATGGAAATGAAAAATGAGTGTATGGATAATACATGGAAAGGTGAATATGAAGAGAAACTGAAAGAAATTTTATTGATGGAATGTGGTGGCGAGATGGAGCGAAATGAAATGAAATGGAATTAAACAAACTATGAGTGAAATGATAGATTTTTTTGGAAAATATAGGGTGTCAGAATCTTCTGATTTTCACCCTGTATTTTCTGTATAAGAATGCCAATGACTGATTGGTTTTCAAGCTTATACATTGTTATTATTTTTATTTTTTTTAGATGATGATGAAAAAACAAAGACTATGCTGGTGGAGAAGAATGATTCTTCTTCACCAACCTCATTGCAGAGTTATCTTGAAAGATTTTGATAAACTCCTCCATTGAGATTGGTTTCTGATAGATCTTCAATCTATGACCATTCACAAGGAGAGGAGTTTGGTGCTCATCAATTGTTCTGATTCTTACTGCTCCATTGCTAAAAATAATTTCAATGTCATATGGCCCAAGTCAATGAGTGTGAAATTTACCTTGAAAATATTTAAACTTTGAATCAAATAGCAATGCCCAATCTCCTTCTTGAAACCTTTTGTCCTTGATGTATTTGTCATGCCACTTAGCTCTCTGCTGTTGAACTAAATCAGTTCTTCGAACTACTTCTTGTCTGATCTCATCTAGTTCATTCAACTAATCCAGTCTATGCCTTTGAGCTTTTGATAGATCCATTCCCAACTGAACTGCCATCTTGAAGGTTTTAACTTGGAACTCAATGGGGAGCACAACTTCCTTCCCATAAAAAAGTTCATAAGGAGTGTGTCATGTTGTGTTCCTCCATGTAGTTTTGTAGGCCCATAAGGCTTCAGGAAGCCTTTCTACCCAGTCTCTTCTATGTAGATATAGAGTCTTGGTAATGATTCCTTCAATTACTTTATTTGTGGACTCCACTTGACCATTTGCTTGCAGATGATAAGGAGTGGATTTCCTATGCCTGACCTTGTACTCTTCCATAAGCTTCTCCATTATTTTGGATGTGAATTTACTTCCTTGATCTGTCACAATTTCCCTTGGAACACCAAAGCGAGTAAAAATATCCTCATAAAGAAAATTAACTATTGTATTTTCATTAGCAGAAAATAATGCTTTGGCCTCTACCCATTTAGTGACATAATCAGTACATACCAATATATACTTTTTCTGCTTGGATGGAGGATTAATAGGTCCAATAAAGTCTAAAGCCCATTTTTCAAAGGGTTTGATGAGTACTTGATGTTGTAATGGCATCTCATTTGAGAGGGTAGGTTTCCCTACCCTTTGGCAGCTGTCACACCTTTTGACATATTGTTTTGAATATTTGAAGAGGGACGACCAATAATATCCAAAGAAAGGATTTTATAAGTTGTCCTCTTGTCAGCAAAGTGTCCACCACACAGTTCATCATGACATTCTTTGAGAATATTAGGCATTTCATCTTCCCTGACACATCTTTTGATCACAAAGTCTGGCCCTGTTTTATGCAATTCGTTAGAAATCCATGAATATCTTGAACTATCCTGAATAATATTTCTTCTTTCTCTAGGAAATAAATGTGGAGGTAGTTTCCTTGTAGCCAAATAGTTAGCCATATCTGCAAACCAAGGAGTTTTAGTAGTTACTGCAAATAAGTATTCATCAGGAAACTTATCCTCTATAACAGAGTCTTTTTTTATATTCTGAATCCTAGACAAGAAATCAACAATTGTGCTTTGTTTCCCAGGTCTATCTAATCCAGTAATATTAAATTTCTTGTAAAAGTAGGAGCCATCTTGTAACTCTGCCATTAGTAATAAGTTTATTCTAATTGCAGAATAATCAATATGAATAAAAGTTTCATAGCCTGTTATATAATGTCTGAACTTATTAATTGCATAAACAACAACTAAGAACTCTTTTTCAGTCACAATATAATTTAACTCAGTGGGAGTCAAATTTTTACTTGTATAGTAAATGGCATAAGGAATAAATTTATTTTGTCCCAGTACATCTTCTAGAGTTGTATCTGAACCATCAGTAGAAATATGGAAAGGATGTTTCGAATTTGGTCCTCTTAAGATAGGTGATTTAGATATTCTTGTTTTCAAGGCTTCAAATGTTGATTGGCAATTAGCATTCCACTTGAATTCACAGTCTTTTGTAAGCAGTTTGAAAAGTGGAGATGCTATTTTGGTAAAGTTTTCTATAAATCTTCTATAATATCCAGTAAATCCTAGAAAACTTCTAACATCTTTTTGACAATTTGGAATAGGTAACTTGGAGTTGACTTCAACTTTGGATTTGTCTACTTTAATCCCATCCCCTGAAATGTGATGTCCCAAAACAATACCTTCAGTAAACATCATAAAGTATTTTTCATGGCTTAATGAAAGGTTTGTTTATTTACATCTTTTAAGGACTTTTTCCAAATTTTTCAAGGCTTCTTCAAATGTATTACCATAGACTGTAAAATCATCCATATATACCTCTACACAATCATGGATTAGATCAGAAAAATTCCTAGTACTGCTCTTTGTAATGTTGCAGGTGCATTACATAATCCAAAAGGAAGCACTCGGTAAGCAAAAGTTACCCATGGACAAGTAAATGTGGTTTTATCCTGATCTTCAGGTGCTACCTGAATTTGATTATAACCACTAAAACCATCCAAAAATGAAAAGTGCGTTTTGTCTGCTAATGTATCTAATACCTGATCTATAAAGGGCAAAGGAAAGTGGTCCTTCAAGGTTGCTTTATTCAATTCCCTATAGTCAATGCACTCCCTCCATTTACCATTCTTTCTGGGCACTATCACCAAGGGAGAAACCCATTAGCTATCTGAGATTGTTTAAATGAAGTTTATATTGACTAATTTTTGGAGCTCTTCTTTCACAATCTTCCTAAGATTTGGATTCATCCTTCTTTGAGGTTGTCTGATTGGTATATTGTTTTCCTCAATATAGATATGATGGATGCAAGTCCTACGGTCAATACCTTTCATATCAGTATACTCCCATGCAAATGCAGCAGAATGTTTTTGTAAGATTTTGGTTAGCTCTTCTTGTTGTATCTTTTCCAAGTTTTTGTTGATATTCAATGTTATACCTAGAAAAATTTCAACTGCAGAACTACCAAACTCTTCCATAGATTAGAGAGACATTTTCCTTGATGACAAGTATTCAATTTCAAAATCTAACTGAAATTTTGTGTGATCATATTCTGAAGATGTTTCCAAATTTTCTAATGTGTTCAGGATATGACTATCCTCACTAAATTCAAAAAGAGTAAAGATAGGTTGTATAGCATCTCCATTATCAACCAATTCATTGTCTCCTACTTCTGTAATTGCTTTTGCTGGAGGATACAAAGTAAATTTCTTTGTTGAACTACCATCAGAAATGTACATGTCACTAGATCTAAAACTAATAAAATAATCAGCTGTGGCTAGCCAAGCTCTTCCTAAGATGAGTGGGTGTCATCCTAGATTTATTTGCAAGTTGTAGTAAGGTAGGTGTGAAAAGAAGATTAGGAAGTTTAAGTTGTTCCATAGTCTGTCTACTCATAATGTTTATAGCAGCCTCTAATTCAATCAATGTATTTGTAATTTCCATTCCATTTTTGTGTGTCTTGACAATCGGACTTCCTGGATCCACATATTTCTGCATGGTAATCTTTCCCATCATGATATCTGCTATTTTTCCTACCAGGTGGATTCTTTTTGTGTCTCTTGGTTTCCTACGTGGTCTTTTGATACTCAACTCCTTTATTGTTTTTGCTAGAATAGGAATTTATCTAATGGCTTGTAGCAAGAGAATCTTGATACAGACATTCTTTAATTCACCTAGGAAATCATAGTCAGGAAACAAGATTTGTTTTTCCACCCCCCTGTCAATTTGTAATCTCTCAGGAAAAGGAGGTATGGATGTAGATATAGGTTGTTCAACTAAAGGAGTTGTGTGGATTGACTCTTTTTGTTTTTGTTTTTGAATGGTTGGGTTTTGAATGGATGCTTCTTCAAAAATTTTATTGACTTTAAGAGAATCCTCCTCAGAAGCATCTTTCTCTTGAATATCTATAGAAGGTTTTTCCTTTTCCAAAATCCTACCAGATCTAAGTTGAACATCATTAAGATCTAGAGGAACAATCATGTAGGTAGGAAATGGTTGTCCTTCTACCATGTAAGCATTCTGAGGGTTTTTGTTGTTGGGATTTTGTAATGGTTGGGCTGGTAGTTGATTTGGCTTCTGTTGAAATGGAAGCAAGAGTTGAGGATTTTGATTTTGTTGAGGAGGTTGCTGTTCTATGAATGGCAATGAAAGGTGAGGGCTTTGATTTGGAAGTTGTGGTTGTGGATTTTGTTGTTGGTTTTATGGGGGAGGATAGCTCTAATAAGATGGAGGATATTGATAATATTGAGCAAATCTCCCATAAGGATTTTGTACCTCTTGTTCCCATGATTGAGATTGATACTGATTTTGAGGTTGAGGCCAAGGTTGTTGCCAAGAATTCCAATTTGGTGAGGGCTAAAAATTCATTGGATCGTTAAATCCTTGATTTTTCTGCCCTTGCCAAGGTCTTCTTGAAACAAAGCAAAGAGGTTCTACAGAATTTGGAACTACTTCCTCTTGAAAGACAGCTTTAAGACCTGGTATTGAAGGACAATCTTTGGTCTCATGACTTTCCAAGCAGATCATACATGTTTCTACAACTTTTTCATCTAAGGGACATTCTCTTAGACCCTGTTTATTTTTACATTTTGAGCAAAAGATGGCTAAGGCATCAGCTTCTGTTTTCTACTTGTTTTGAATTTTAAGAGTGTCTAGATGTTCACTAAGGCTCCCTAGAATGTTAGTTTTGAACTCATCAAGAATATTGCCAATTTCTGCCCTACATATTGTCCCAGTTGCAGATTTGTTTGCTCTAATAAGAGAAGGATCTCTAGGCCCTTTTCCAATTTTAGATTTTCCTCTTGAGAGATGGACACATAGTTCTGCTATGTCACTTAATGGAAGTTGAGAGATGTCTCCCTTCCCCATCATGTTTAAAATATCTATCCATTCATCTCTAGTGGCTTTCAATAAAAGGGCTTTCAAGGTTTCCTCATCTAAATTGTTCATTTTTGCTCTCTTTAAGTTGTATTGAAACCTCTCAAGAAAATCCTCTAAGTTCTCATCTTCTTTTTGCATCATTTTGAATACCTCATCCTTATGATTAGTAGGCATACAATAATCCAGGTATCTATCCAAAAATGCCTGCCTCATATCATTCCAAGTCCTAATAGATTGAGTGACTAATCCCATAAACCATTTTAGAGCAGCCCCTTTCAATGTTGAAGGGAACAATTTGAGTTTTTGAGAGTCTTCTAGATAGTCATAAGTTTGGCATAAGATTTCAAACTCAAATAGAAATGTTTCAGCATCCTCACTTCGCAATCCATAAAAGTTTGGGAGGACAAATGGTGAAATGTTTTTCATTTTTGTATGGGTTTCCTCATCTACTATAGGGAATCAAAATGAGTTATCTCCTTCCCTATTTCCTCTACCTTCACCATTGTTACCTCTACCTCCTCCATTATTTCCTCTACCTCTGCCTCTACCCCTTCCTCCAAATAGTGAACATTCTCCATCTTGCTCTTCTTCTGCCATGATAATTTCCTCAAAATCTTCTGGCTCTTCTATTAATGGCTAATGAGAGAGAGTTTCTACCTCCTCTTCTTCTCTAGGTAATTCTACTTCTTCAACTATAATAGGCTCCCCTATGGAAGTGAAGAAGGGTTCTTCTCCTAGGTCAAATTTAGTAGATGGAGTGGGAGAATCTTCTAATTCAGTTGCTACCCCTTGAATTCCAGGAATCCTAAGGTTGGGAGTATGAGTCTGGGATGGAGGTGTATCTTGTCTATTCTTTGAAGTAGTTGGAGTTGTAAAAATTGAACTTTTGCCCCTAGCTATAAACCTTCCCCTAGAATCTCTTTCTCTATGCATGTCATTTTTTTTTGTTTTTTGTGATTTTAATTGGGCTAATACTTATTTTTCTGATCCTCCAGATCACACTAGGTGCAAGAAGAGAGCATACTCTAGAAAGTATTGGACTAATAATTTTTTTTTTCTGATCCTCCAGATCACACTAGGTGCAAGAGGAGAGCATACTCAAGAATATTAATTTTCCCTTTCTTTCTTTTTTGAATGTAAGAGATAGGCTACCTAGTTACACTTCCCTGACAAGGGCACCAAAATGTTTAGTCAATTTAGTATATCCTAAATTGCTACATAAGTTATCAATCCGGGAGTCGTAAACTGATGAAGTGTAGTGCACTGTATGTTCTAGACAACCCTTTTGTTACCTTACTGTTTTCAGTTTTATGTTGTTTTCGAGTTTTTTTCTGTTGGTCTCCTAAAGTGGTTTAATGCAATGGAAATCCTAATCTGCTGTTAAAGCAAAATTTTAAGAATAATTTTCAAAGATCAAGTGTGTATGTAGAGTTGAAGACAAGGCGTATCCTCTTGCTTCTTGTGATAATTTCCAAACTTTGAACTTAGGAGATCTTAAACATGTTGTCTACAAAATCGGAACTTGAATGAGAGTGTGAATATGCAGCTATATAAACCAAACTAAAAATGAAGAACTCAAAATGTGATTACTATCTCTACTATGCATCCTACTTTCAAAATTGAAATCTAATAAACTGTTGCAACTTAAAACAAAAGTAAAGAAACTGGAAACTAATTATTAGTCAATGATTTCATCCATAATCACAACATTTCGCCAATTAACTTCTAAAACGGGGTTAAGCTAAAGGTTTTGGTAATATCATCATATGGCATGAAAGAAATGACATCTAAATTATATAATTGCACACTAATGAAAGCAAAGCCAATTACTTCATCTATAATCACAATATTTCGCCTATTAACTTCTAAAAAGGGGTTAAGCTAAAGGCTCCAAAAATATCATCATATAGCATGAAAGAACTGACATCTAAAATATCTAATTGCACACTAATGAAAGCAAAGCCAATTACTTCATTTATAATCACAATATTTCACCAATTAACTTCTAAAACGGGGTTAAGCTAAAGGCTCCGGAAATATCATCATATAGCATGAAAGAACTGACATCTAAACTATCTTGAACAGTAAACAAATCTCACAAAGTAAAAGCATAAACAATTGAAATTGAAAACTGAGTTTCAGTAAAGGAAGTAAGTCTCAATAACACCACTTGATGCAAAAATTACACTAAGAAGCTCGAGCATAACCAGACTTAAAGACCTATTCTGAAATGCACCTATGAATGTTAGTAAGAAATATGACAAGCTGCAAAAACATATACAAGGTTAGAATGATTAATACCATAAGCAAAACATGAGAAATATACAATTCGAATGAGAGAAAATATACATGAAAACTATAAAAAAACAAAAGAAGGACCTTAGTTACACAGGGGCCCTCTGCACAGCTTCGGACTAGCACGTTGTTACTTCAAAACACGCTCAAACAACCATGTGAAAAACTGAGTTTTGTATTATGAAACAGAGTAATATGTCTCTCGGTTACAGAACAACAAAATAACACTATAACAACAATATTAAGAACATCCTATCTGCATTGCAAACGCTTATATTTATAGAGAAAATGGATAACTGTATCTCAGAGGAATTTCTTCAATGATAGACACATGAACAAGTCAAAATTCGAGGATTCAACCTCTCGGTTGCCATGAGCAGTAAATCTATGCGAGGTGGAAGTTGGATTGTGTTATGTAGATGACATGCAGGTGGCAAAAACGGATCCATGAGTTCAGGAATGGCTTCAGACTTCTTTTATGTGCGGGAATAGAGTTCTAGTTGTCATAGAACTCTCCGTTGACCTCCCTTTGACCAGGACCTTTCCTTCTGAATCTAGCTAAGTAAATAGAACCTCATCCATGTGTGGACAATTCCCGAGCTGCCCATGTGTCTCATTCCTCCTCCTGACAGCTGTAACCTATAAAACAATGGAAATGGCTGAGGAATTGCTAGTTAGTTGTGGAAAGTGGCTACATTCCATAGGTAATAAACAAAACCTAGATCAAATAGCACACACAATGATATAATTTGAAACTCACTCAAATACACTCCTGAAATCAACATGTAACAAATTTTGATAGCTTAGGATGCAATAACATGGGAAAATAGAAGAGAAAGGGTTAAAGAAAATGCTTGGAAGAGAGGTAGTTTTGGGGCTCAACAACATAACTGCCCCGGTAAATAAAAAACAGGTGAACATAGGTACGGAAGCCGAACCTAAGTACACAACGCTCAGCGATTACTGGGATGACGCGATGGTGGATAAAGTCACTGAGTTACTCCGTGAGTACTAGGACTTGTTCCCCACCAAGATCATGGGCTTAAAAACAATATTTGGAGATTTAGGAATGATGTGGATCACATTAAAACCCGACGAGAACCCAGCTAAGAAAAGGCCTTATCGCCTGAATCCAAAGTACAAAGAGAAGGTCTGCATAGAACTAGACAAGATGCTCACAGTTAGAATCATTGAGCCTGTGGAAGAATCTGACTGGGTAAGCCCTATAATGGTATAGGAAAAGAAGCAGAATGGCGAGATAAGAATATGCGTGGACCTCAGAAAATTGAATGACGCATGTGTGCATGACCCATTCCCAGCTCCGTTCATAGATGAAGTATTGGAAAATTTCGGCGGGAAAGAAGCGTATTCTTTTACTGAAGGATTCTCAGGGTACCACTAGATCAAAATTGCACCAGAAGATAGGAGCAAGACCACCTTCGCGACTGAGTGGGGCTGCTTTCAATACATTGTTATGCCGTTTGGGTTGAAGAACGTGTCGACCATCTTTTCGCGCATAGTTGTTGCAACATTCAAGGAATATATCCACAAGTTCCTGGAGGTTTATTTGGATGATTGGACTGTATTTGGATTGGTTAAGAACCATGTAGCGAGATTATGCTTAATGTTGGATACCTGCCAACGACACCAAATTACGTTGAACCTCAAGAAGTGCACATTCCTTGTTCCGTTTTGGAACCTGTTGAGACATGTGGTTTGCAAACAGGGACTGATGGTAGACCCCATGAAGAGTGCAATAATTCTAAATTTGGAAGTGCTACGAAGTGTCAAATAGTTACGCGGGGACATACAGTGTATTACAGGAAGTTCATCAAAAGTTATGCCCATATCACTGCGCCGATGGAGAAGCTGTTGAAAAAAGATGTTACATTCTATTGGAATGATGACAGCATGAAGAGCTTGGATGTACTAAAAGAAAAATTGGCCTTTGCACCGATCCTAGACTTCCTAAAATGGGACAAGGAGTTTCAGGTCCACGTTGATGCATCGTGTATATGGCTGGGAGGAGTACTAACACAGAAGGGTGGAGAGGGCTTGGATCACCCTATCGCATTCACGAGTCATAGATTATCTAAAGTAGAAAAGAACTATTCCACCATTGAACGTGAGGGATTGGCTATGGTGTACGGGCTTCAAAAAAATCGGCACTATTTGTTAGGGGGGAACTTCAAGATGTATACATAACATTCCATGTTGAAATACTTGGTCAATAAGCCTGTGTAGGGGGGGCGCATATGTCGGTGGTTCTTATTGTTCCAAGAATATGATTTTGAGGTTGTTGTGAAGCCGGGACACCTGAATGCGGGACCAGATCACTTATCGCGCATTGAAATGGGAGAGGAACCTACTGGTTTGGAGGAAGGATTACTTGACGCACGGCTCTTTGATGTGGGCGTAGCAGATGGACACTTCAAAGACATAGTCCACTTTCTCACGACTAGAACTGTGCTGAAACAATTCTCCATCCAGCAGAAGAAGGCACTGGTGGTGCGTGCGACAAATTTTTCTGTCATCGCGGGGTACCTATATAAGATGGTCAATGATGAGATGATGCGAAGGTATGTACCTGAATTCGAACGAAGTGAGATCCAAGCAAAAGCGCATGGGGGCACCACAGGAGGACACTATGCAGGGCGAGCGACCACACAAAATATTATCTGCATAGGTTTGTGGTGGTCAACCCTTCATCAAGATTCAAAAGCACACTGTAAGGCCTGTGAAATATGTCAAAGAACAGGTAAACCATCGTGGAGGAATGATATGCCTTTGAAACCGCAAATGACGCTGCAGCTCTTTGAAAAGTGGGCGGTTGACTTTGTAAGCCCTATCAAACCTCAAGGAAAGACGAGCATGAGATACATTATCACCACAACAAAGTACCTAACTCATTAGGTAAAAGCGCAGTTGGTAAAAGATTGTAAGGCCGCCACGGCTGTGAAGTTTTTGTTAGAACACGTATTAACTCGATTTGGATGTCTGAAGATCTTGATGAGTGATCATGGTATACATTTCCTGAATGAAACAATGAGCGTGCTCACAGAAGAGTTTCAGGTGTATCATCAGAAAAGCACACCGTATCACCCCAAAGCCAATGGGATGGTAGAAGCATTTAAAAAAATACTTAAGACTGCACTGACCAAAGTATGCAATGCACAGTGGAGTGATTGGGACCTGTGCATACCTGCAGTACTATGGGCCTATAGGACAACATGCAAGAAACTGACGGGACAAACACCTTTCCGGTTTGTCTATGGTGTGGAAGTTGTCATGACAATGAAGTATATTGTGCCTAGTCTGCGCATAGCAGCGCTCGCAGGTATGACAGACCGTGGAGCCCTGGAAGAGAGGCTCACGCAATTGGAAGAACTTGAAGAGGAACGGTTCCGAGTTGGCTTCTATTAGTAGGTACAAAAGCAGTGCGAAAAATCCTAACACGATCACCATATTAAGTTGCACACCTTCAAGGTAAATGATTTAGTGTTACTGTATGATAGTAAGTTTGATAAATTCGCAGGAAATTTCGGAATGCATTGGTTGGGACCGTATGTTGTTAAGGAGGTCACAAACAGAGGCGCGATGCAGCTAGTAAAGCTAAATGGAGAATCTTTCCCAGGCAAAGTGAATGGTAGTTGATTAAAGCCATATGCGTGTGGCTCGGCTATCTGACTAGCCGAAAGAAGCACAGTATTCACGCTCCAAGTAACTAGAAGAAGGCGCGGGACTATAAACAGACGCAAGGGACGCAGGAATAGATCCAGGGAAGGAGTTCTGACACCACAGTCTCGGAACAATGTGTACAAGAGATTCGACAGGAAACTGCTTACTGTGCTGCCAACCTTGCAGTTGTTCGAGCAGAGTTGGAGGGCCTCCGCACAAAGATCTTCGCATTGACAGAGTGACTCGAGGGTGAGTCACGATGTTTGTGTTGGGGCCCTGTTGGGCGTGGAATCCCCCCAAGGCATGTTTTGGGGCTTAAAGCCCAACTTTTGACTAAGTCCATCGTAAAGACTCCATGATTTGTGGGCACGGAGCGCGAAGTCATAATAGAGTCACAGGGTTGTCTGCCCTTGTTTTTGTAATGTAAAGTTGGTTTAAAGGATCTACCCATGGTCCGTGGACCATGGGATTGTATAAATAGAGCGAGGCTCTAAGTGTAGAAGACAGTTAATAAAAAATGGAAGAATCAATCTAATAGAGGGAATAGAAGCATTGAGTTAATGTGTAAGTCGTGTCTTTGGGTTGTAGAATAAGAGAAGGCTCTACAGTTGAGTGCACAGAGGCCTAGTAGTCTGCAGCTGACTGCGCGGACCCCTACAGCTAAGTGCGCAGGGCAGGTCGAATCTATAACTATGGGAAGAATTAATAAAAGAGAAGTTTTACATATTTCTGTGTATCTTTCTTGTTCTATGTATTATTGGGTATGAATTGAAAGTTTATTGTTTATTCACTGCAAGAAATCATATAAATGTGTTGAATAAGTAATATAATACAAGGAATTTTTTTACGTTAAGATAACTAACTGTTATAAGAAGGTAGGTAAAGATCTCCGATGTGACTTAGGGAAATAGCGCAGATTGTTGCTCCAGCAACGCAAAAGCCCCACATCCCCTGGTTAGGGCTGCGTGAAGGCAAATATATCGGGGCACGAAGGCTAGGGAAGTGTGTGAAGTAACTTGTGTGAAAGGACTAACAGTTGGATCAAATCCACCCCTCAGACATCTCCAAGGTGAGGAAACCTGGTTCCAACACCCCTCGATACTACTTCGGATGAGACCTCAGTCCACGGTCCACGGACTGTTGCCGAAAGGTCCAGTAGTATAGGGATTTGTTTGGCTAATTAACTTCTGGGTCAAGCCCCAACAAGCTATCACTTCCTCCTCCTCTAGCATAAGATCTTCCTCTACCTCGACCTTGACCAAATGATACTTGTGTCTTGAAGGCATGCTCTAATGGGAAGCTTGTTGCTCTATTAAGTCTGTGTTCACGAGAAATCAGTCATGCATGAAGCTCATCCACCGAGAACTATGAGAGATCCTTTATCTCTTTTATGGCCACAACAATGGCATCAAACCTTGCTGGCAAACTTCTCAAAACTTTCTCAAATATTCTTCTTTCCTCAAGTGTCCCACTTTGAGACCTGATTTGAGTAACCAACCCAATTACATGTGTAAAAAACGAGTCTACATTATCAGACTCTTTCATGCAAAGTGTTTCAATATCTCTTCTCAACATTTGTAGTTTTGTTGTCTTGACTTTTTCCATGCCTTGGTAGGCTGTCTGGGGGGGTCCCATGCTTTCTTGGAATTCATTTTTGTTGCAACCATTGGAAAAATACTTTCTTGAACTTCTTGAAAATATAGAAGAGGGCTTTTGAATCCTTCTTCTTGTTGTCACTTAACAAATCCCTTTCTGCTTGAGACAAGACATTGTATGTTGTTGCATCTGTTGGTTCATGAAAGCCATTCTCCACCAAATCCCAAATGTCTTGAGACAAAAAGAGGACCTTAATTGTAGTAACCCAATAATCATAATTTTTGCCACTAAGTTGAGGTATCTAAGGATTATTCAAGCTTGTGCTTGATTTCACCATTTCTGAGTGTAAGAAAAAAAACATTCTACCTGCTGGTAAATATCTTAAAAACAATCTGCCCTCAAATAAATTTTAACTGCTAGTAAAAACACTTGTTCTTACACTATCAGAGTTTAACCCACTCCAGTAACGTGTTATAAAAATAGAATATATGCGGAGAGGTGTAGGGGAGAGGTAGAGGGAAAATTGTTTCTCGAAGCTTGATTTCGCACAACTATATAGAGGCTTAATAAAACATAGAATTCAGTCACAACAAAAAAAAAGAGTAAAATAGAGTAAGCTAGGAGCAACGCAATAAAACTTAGGATTAAATTTTAAATATGAAAATACATTCATATGAGACTGCAGCTCATTCACCAAGTAAAAACAAAGGTTTACAGTGATTTACACTTCACCAGGGGTTGCAGAATAACACATAGTAAAAGACAATAACTGTTGTTTCACCCATCAAAATTTTCTCCACGATTTTCTCCTCACATACTCTAGCTCTCTCTCTCTAACACAAACTGACTTTTACGTCCATATTTATTTCAACATACAATTTGACATTAATACATGACAAAGAAAAATAATTAATACGTTGTTGTTGTTGAGTGTGGATAGTGATCACGCAAGTGTTTGTGGAGTATGGGAAATAGTCGAGCACTAAATGCTTACCCGTATTTGCTAAAATTCATTAAATTCCTTAACTTCTTTGATATGTTGTGGAATGGTTCACATGGTACTTTTGTTCTGGCTTCAATCCTTCCATCTTCAAACAAAGACACAACCTGCAAAAATACTTCTGATAAGTATGGTTGCTGTTAGGGTGTTTAATGCAGTGGTTAGGATTAATATTTCAACCACTCCCCCTTAATCACAATTTCTGTCTTTGATAATTCCTAAACACTTTCTGAGATAAACAATACTTTCACATGCCAATGGCTTTGTGAAGATATGTCATGGAACCAGCTCACAAAAAGATAGAAAATATATATGAATGCCTTAAATATAAGCCTCTTCGAGGGGGAAACCTCCTTTACATTACACAAATGAACAATTCTTGGATGATACAAATGACAAGACCTTCTTTCTATATATAAGAGTCTAAGGGGTCATAATATAATTAGATTCGACATAACAATAATAATGTAAGGGCACAATAATAACAATAGTGGGCTTTTATGGGGCACAATAATAACAATATGGGGACTACATGGGCACAACAATATAATAAGGGGGGTGTACTAATAACAATAAGGGGTTACACTAGTAGTATAGGGACCTAACATGCCCCTCTCCTTCAAGAAGTGTTGTCCTCAATGCTTGAGTATTTCTTATTCTTCTGTATAAATTCTTGTCCTCCCATGTGGAATCTTCTGTGGGTAAGTCCTTCCACTTGATGAGATACTCTGAAATTGATCTATTTCATAGCTTTCGATTTCTCGATCCTGTGACTGCTTCAGGTTCCAATATGATTTTTCCTTCCTTGTTAAGTTCTCACAATATTATTTGAACTAGGATCTTCTGCAACTTTTGAATGAGTTCCCACTCCTTTGGGCATATGGATATATGTAAGGCCTGATGTTTGGAGGAACACTTCATGGAATCAAATTAATAGCATGATCATGATCACGAATAGGTGGGAGGCCTTTGGGAGTCTCAAATACCTTGGAATGATTGTCCAAAACATTTTGGAGATCTAGAGAAATACATGATTTCGATGTGGGATCCTCTAGTGAACATAATTGTGCAATTACACCCCATTGTTCTTTATTTAGAAGCTTTGTCATGTTGTTAGAGTTGATTACCTTTCTAGGTTTTCCTTTGATACCCCTCAATTCAACTTCCTTTCCTTCCCAAAAAAATTTCAAGAAAAGTTCTTGGAAATTAAAAGCTATCGTACCCAAAGCTTGTAGCCATTAGACTCCTAGTAAAACATCAGAAGCACCCATTGGAATGGAAATCATTGGTCTATTCAATACATATTCTCCCATGGATAACTTGATCTTATGGCACTTTCTAGAGCAATTTATGTTTCCTCCACTTACAACCATCACTTGACACTTTGGTGTTGGATATAGGAAGCAATTCAATTCCTTGGCTATCTTACAATCAATAAACTTATGGTTACTGCCCGAATCAATCAACACTATTACCTTTTTCTTCTTGATATGTCCTTCTATCTTGATAGTTTGAGGAGTGGTAATTTCTTCCAATGCATTACAAGATATGGTCGGATTGATTTCTTGAGACTCGATGTGATCTTTCAATTCTTGAACATTTTTCTTCTTGATATGTCCTTATATATTGATAGTTTGAGGAGTGGTAATTCCGTCCAATGCATTACAAGATATGGTCGGATTCATTTCTTCTTTCTTGATGTGATCTTTCACTTCTTGAACCTTTTTCTTCTTGATATGTCGTTCTATCTTGAGAGTTTTAGGAGTGGTAATTCTTTCCAATGCTTTACATGATATGGTCAGATCCATTTCTTCTTTCTCTGGGGTTGGTTCCTGGTGTATATACTCTTCTTTTAACGTTTCTTGATCTTTTTCTTCCTCCTCTCCACAATCAATGTAAAATAATTTCTTCTCGACACACTTATGACCTTTAATGTATTTGTTATCACAATTGTAACAATGCCCTTTTTCTCTTTTTTCTTCCAATTGTTGTGGTTTAACCCTTGTTGACTGTGGAAGGCTAGGAGAAACAACACTTCCATATTTATAGTTGTGAGGGGTAGAATTCCTTATTTCCATAATTTTTCATTCCACTTTATAACAAAGCCCTTTTTCTCTTTCTTCTTTCAATTTTTGTGGTGTTGCTCTAAATAAGGTGTTGCTCTTTTTATCCTCATAATGTTCTATCATTTCCTCCATGAAAATTGACCACGTAACAAGTTGTTTACGAGAAAAAAGCCCTTTATACCATAAAAATTGATTCGGTTCTAATATGAAAATGCAATACATACCTTTCGTAACAGTGGTACACCATGTAGATCAAAATATTGCTCCATTTGTAGTATCCAATTTATTGGATCCTTTCCATCAAACTTCCTCATATCGCCTTTTCGTGATTTCAGGAGCTCGATCTTGAAATGACTGTAACTCTATAATTTCAGCTCTCAAAGTTCTAAAATTGTCTCCTATAGTAGCACTCTGAGTCCTCTTTCTGACCCCACAAGTCTGATCATAATTTGATTCTCCAAGAGTTATGCCTAATCTCCTAAGATGACTTGATTATATAATGTTTCAGTAGAGTGAACTTGTACGATGTGCCACGTGTCACTATTTTGTCCTTCGGATATGAACACTATTCACATAAAACTACAGTCCGTTCTATTTCTATAACTTCTTACGAAATTTCAATTTGTTGCTCAGAGAGAAAGTTATGACTATTTTCCCAAGGTCACCTGTTTAGGGTGTAATTTGGGAGTCTACAAAAACCCTAACTTCCTCAGGTCATATATCTGAAAATGTAGTGAGACAAGATCTGAAATTTGGATCCGAGATTCAGAACGATTTCTTCTCAAATGGGTTTTTTCTTTATCTTTTGAAACTTCGTAGTGAAAAGGTTATAGTGAAAATACAACGATGACCTATTTTAGATGAAATTCTGGAGCTTGCAAAAACCCTAACTTCCTTAGATCATATCTCCAAAAATATAATGAGACAAGATGTGAAATTCGGAGGCATGATTCAACAAGATTTCTTCTCAAATGGGTTTTTTTTAGCTTTTGAAACGTCGCAGAAAAACGATAAAGTGAAAATACCACGATGACTTGTTTGGAGTAGCGAAACCCTAGAATCCAAAGCTCTGATACCAAATGTTATGGAACTAGCTCACAAAAAGATAGAAAAGATAGATGAACACCTTAGAAATAAGCCTCTTCGAGGTGGAAACCTCCTTTACATTACACAAATGAACAATTCTTAGATGATACAAATGACAAGACCTCCTTTCTATATATAGGAGCCTAAGGGGTCATAATATAATCAGAGCAGATGTAACGATAATAATGTAAGGGCACAATAATAACAACAGTGGGCTTCTATGTGGCACAATAATAACAATATAGGGACTACATGGGCACAACTATATAATAAGGGGGTTGTACAAATAACAATAAGGGGTTACACTAGTAGTATAGGGACCTAACAAGATATCAACAAATTGTTCATGTGACCTGCAGTGCTGCAACACGGTTTCATCATTGTTAATCAACTCTCTAATAAAATGATATTAAACATCAATATGCTTGGTCCTCTTGTGAAAGACAAAATTCTTTGAAATTGCAATTGCTGATGTGTTGTCGTAGAAAATAGTTGTCGTTCCCTCTTGGTCATGATGAATATCCTTCAACATACTTCTCATCCAAACTACTTGACACGTTGTTGTTGTTGCTACGACATATTCAACTTCTGCTATTGACAGTGAAATTATTGGCTTCTTCTTGGAGGCCCATGAAATGGCTCCGGAACCCAAATGGAAAACATATCCTGACATGCTCTTTCTGTCATCGACATTTCCCGCCCAATCACTGTCAATATAACCAACCAACATGAAATCACTAGTTGTTGTGTACAAAACTCCATACTGTTTTGTACAGAATCCTTTTTGTTGCTTGCCAATGTATCTCCTTAGGTGTCTCCATCAACCTTGACACCAAACTTACTGCAGACATTATATCCGGCCTAGTGGCGGTCAAATACATCAAGCTGCCTATCATGCTCCACGATTATGTGAAAGTTGCCTATCATGCTCCACAATTATCTGCTCACAGACTCTAGCTCTCTCTCTCTCTAACACAAAATGACTTTTACATCCATATTTATCTCAACGTACAATTTGACATTAATACATGGCAAAGAAAAGTAATTAATAAGTTGTTGTTGTTGAGTGTGGATAGTAATCCCGCAGATGTTTGTGGAGTATAAGCAATAGTCGCGTAGTAAATGCTTGCCCATTTCTGCTAAACTTCATTAAATTCCTTAACTTTTGTGATTTTGGTACTTCTGTTCTAGCTTCATTCCTTCAATCTTCAAACAAAGACACATCTAACAAGTATGGCTGCTGTCAGGGTGTTTAACACGGTGGTTGGGATTAATATTTCCAATGATTATGAGTTGTGGCCTTTATAGTATATTTTTTCTTTGAGGATTTTTGGCTTTGAAATCTTTCTTTGACTTTGTATTTAAAATTTCATTTTAGCTATATATATATATATGATTTTGGATCTTGAATTTAAATTTCATTTATATTAAAAATAAAAATAAAAATTTGAAAATATAATATCTTAAAGTATAAATTTATATTTTACAATAATATAATTGTAATTTATATCAATATTTCTATTTCTCATGAGTTAAATTTCAAATTTTATTTTAAATTAGATTGTATGTGCAAACCTATTTCTTTAATATTGAAAGTTTCTTAATAACATGAAAAATGGTTTTCAAACCTAAAATAAAATTAATTTTTTTACTAAACAATTGGAGATTGAATAATTTTATTTCATTTTTTTTAATCGCAGGGTTGTTTAAAACTATTATGGATTTGCTAGTAAATTTTAGTTATAATAAGTAAATAGAAAATTTATAAATTTTTAGTTATAATAAGTAAATAGAAAATTTATAAATTTTAGTTATAATAAGTAAATAGAAAATTTATAAGTTTGAGTGTATAAAATAAATAATTAAATAAATTCCCAATTTTATAATAAATTGGGAGCAGGTCAAAGTCTTATGAAAACTAATATTAAGTTAGTGAAAACAAAAAAATTAATACTATGTATTTTAATTACAGATAGAGCCAATTAGCTATGTTATAAACTCGTAGCCTCTCCGAAAAGTTTTGATAAACAAATCTCCCAAATTCCATATACGATAATTATAGGAATTTAGGAACTTAGCCGTCCTTGATTCCACATCAGTATGAGAAAATAGAAAGAAAAAAAAAACACAAGATTTGAATGTCTAAATCTAACTATGTATGAGCATATTGAAATTTTGAGCTTGTCGATATAAGATATATGCCATAGTATTTGAGTGTTAGTGGGCCTTAGGTAGGGGAATAGAGTTATGACTATGGTTTATAAATTTTTTTGAATGATCAATGTGATGGTTGAATTGTATATGTATGAGAGAATTTTGTGTAGGAGTGTAGCTTAGTCTTGAATGTTAGTGAAGGCTGGCTAATGAGAAACCATTTTAGATTGGGTTATGTTGTAAGACTAATTTATTTAATTTTTTTTATTAGAATCTAGTATCTTGTAACTCATAATGATAAGATAATGAACTTTTTGTGTGTATATATATTATTTTCTTATTAGTAATTATTTATTTATTTTAATTAAATTATTAATAGTTTGAGCGTAGTTTTCTAATACTTAGTCATATTATTCATTATTAATTACCTTTATTTTTATATGTTTTTTTAATATCTTTTTCCTATTATCTATTTGAATACCATTTTAATTCCATTTTGATTATATTCCTTTCCCTAAAATTTTCCTTTATTTTGTGGACTTTTCATTTCCTTTTTTTCATTCAGTAATTATTTCTAATAATTTATTACTATTTTATTTTCATATATTCAATGTTTTACATTCATATATATATATATATATATGTGTGTGTTTTTTACTGTTATTATATATATTAATGTTTTTTACTTTTATTTTTACTAATTGAATTGGACTTTACTTTTTTTTTTACTTATTAATGTTTGAATTTCTAATTTTCCTATTTGATTTTAGGGTTGCCAAACATCTCTACATTATTTATTTGTGGTTAGATCATCTATATGCATCAGCCTCATTTAAAAATTAAAAATGTTGACCCAAAAATATTATGAAAAGTCATTATCTTAATATTGATTTTTATTAAAAAAAATCGATCAACATGTTCTTAAATCTCTCTCAAATCAAATAATAAACCCACAATCACACATAACCTTACAAATAAAAAATAATAATTTAAAAATCAAAAATAAAAAAGCAAAAATAAATGATTTTCAGCCTTTATGAAATAGATTCTTGAACCTTTTTCACACTCATGTCACGACGAAGTACTGTAGAAAAAAAAAATTGCAAAACCCGATCCTATTTATCATAATCGATTAGTTAACATGGTGGTTAACCGTATTCTTAAAAACGGAAAAAATCATTGGCTTATCGAATTCTTTATCGAGCCATCAAAAAGATTCAACAAAAGACGGATAAAAATCCACTATCTGTTCTACGCCAAGCAATACGTAGAGTAACTCCCAATGTAATAGTAAAAGCAAGACGTGTGGGTGGATCGACTTATCGAGTTCCCACTGAGATAAGATCAACCCAAGGAAAAGTACTTGCCATTCGTTGGTTATTAGGGGCATCTCGAAAACGTCCGGGTCGAAATATGAATTTCAAATTGAGTCACGAATTAATGGATGCCGCTAGAGGGAATGGCAATGCTATACCCAAAAAGGAAGAGACTCATAGAATGGCAGAAGCCAATAGAGCTTTTGCACATTTTCGTTAACTCATAAACAGGATCGAGATCTACCTATCTATATAGTGGATTTATATATTTTGATAAATTAGAAATTGATTCCCGTTCAGATCGGACAATATGTTTATCGGAACAAAAGAGAAAAAATAAAAAGAAAAAAGCATAAATCATAGATAGATCTAAGTCCTCTTGGGAAGGCTTCCTTAAGGAAAAAGGAGATAGATTATGGAGGAATATTCGATCCTATTCATGAGATTATGTAAATCTCCTAAACTTGGAAGTTAGAAACTTTTTCTACTCTTTCGGAGATTGAAATAAATTACTAATTCATGATCTGACATGTACAAAGTGAAAACTTCATTTTCAATTATACCCTGAGATCGTTTGAAAGAGTTTCATTTGCTTTTCTTCCATTCTGGTTTATGATCTTTCTGGCTATATGGTCTATCCAGGGGAAAGATTTAGGTTCAAGAAATAGTAAATGATCTCATAGATACACAAATGTATAACTCTCCAAGAATTTGGATTGTGCTTATTTTCCTAACTCTAGAAATTAGGTCCAAACTTTACACATTTAATAACAAAATTAAATAAATTCGAACATCTATCTATTTAATTTTAAATATCATCTAAACATTAAATTCATACCCAACATTAATAATAAATATCATAAAATTATTTACATATCCATCAAAATACTATTCCAAAGAAGACATATCCGAATGATAACATTTTATCACAAAACTCTAAACAATAATATTAAAATTAAGCCATATACCATCAGATAAAAAAATATGAACTCAAGAATATAGATTTATTTGTGAAGAAGAGTCGACGATATTTGTCAGTTTTTTTTCGTAGCACTCATATATAATTTGCAATATCAAATTCTTCCTTCCTCGTAAAATCGCTCAGAAAACACATGATTGTATATAAAGAAAAATTTAATTAAATAAATATGTTGAAAATAAATTTAAATAAAAATTAATATAAAATATAAAACACGCTTTACAAAAGAGAATAAAATTGATTTATCATATATGAAATAAAAAAAATTATTAACAATAGCATTAACGACATATTGTTATCACAGCTGAATAAATAAAAATTCTTACTCTAAAATTACTAGATAGTTTTATATGGTGACGACATGTGGTATCCGAATGTATTATTTATTAGGGTTGTATAATGTAAATAATTGATTTGGTACGATGTGTTTGAATATTTGAAAGATTGTCAAGTTAGGGTAGGGTTTTTGGTGGGGGCAATTTGTTGTTTTTTTTATGAGTAAGATTTGAAATTTATGATATGAAATGTTTGTTTGTAAGATAATTATTTATTTCAATTCCTTTATAGCATGTAAAATATATTGTACAGTTATTACTTAAAGTAACAAGTAGATGTTATTGGGAAAATTAGTGTCCATTCAGAGCTGCTAGTCCTACTAAGACGGGTAGCTATCTTAAAAACAAACAAATTAAAGTTACCTGTTTCTTCCTTTATGAGAGATAGATGGGAGAGAAGCAGAGAGCACCAACCTCAGTCTTTTATTAGTCTCCTTGCTCGTTTCCTCTCTCCTTTGATAGAGCTTTCGCCACTCCTTTCTCACTTGTCACGCTTCAAAGAAAACCTGTAGAGTCAAGGCAGCAAAATACCATCAAAGCATAGATATTTATAACCATAAACAATGTAGGATCAGATGTACATTAACCATATAAATGCATATACAAATACAAGATTCAGAGATATACAAGCATATGGAGGAAAACTCAAATAGCTTTATTGATAGAAGTAGTAGAAGAGAGGATTACAACCAAGCTGTCTGATCCAGCATCATCCTCCCAGCATGAAAGCCCTCTTCACCTCATACAAAGCAAGATCACCCAACAATGTCTTCAAAGAGAAACCAACAGCACTTCCTTGCAAATTACAAAATTCCAGCCTCTAGATCTCTAGGATGAGGGATCCATATATAGATGTTTGCAGGAGAGTGAGTTAGCTTCTGGGATTTTGATTAGTTTCATTTCACTGATAGTTCTTGGTTCCACTTGGAAATTTCATGATCTCTTACTCATCCCTGGGTGAATTCAGAGAGGCAAGTGTCATATGAGCAGTTTCTAGAAGATTCTTTGAGTTTCCACCTAGCAAACTGCTTCTGCCATTTGTCTGCTCTCACTCATCGCACCCTATAGAAGGGCTTTTTAGTATGCATCACACCCCCATGTGTAATAGGTGAGATGCATGGCACCCTTAGCATGGAGCAGTCTATATGGTCCAGTCTATATGGTCATGAGGAGATTATCTCACCTACCTTACACAAAATCTGTACATTCACTACTATATAACAATAAATATAAGTATTCCTTTTCCCTCCACTCAACTAGGCAATTCGAATTGCATGCATGACTAGGGATATTTTAAGTAAATTAACTAGTTAACTGAGAGATAAATGAGTTAACAACAATTACAACTACTCAAATGAACTCATACAAACTCTATTCATGAATAGTGCTCAGATAGCTGAGTTTCACTAACTATAGCTCCACTAGATTGCTATATCTTAGCAATCAACTCATGCACAACTCTACTTCTTTCCCACAAAATTGAATTGACTGAATTAACTAAGTGACCCTGCCATGCCACTCTTGCTAAATACAACTCAAGTCATCCTGCTAATGTGGAAATTTGAATTTCTCTCTTTGAATAAGGCATAAGTAAAATGAAGCCTTTTCTTTCTAGAGGTAGATTTCACCATATATGTATGAGAGAATTTTGTGTAGGAGTGTAGCTTAGTCTTGAATGTTACTGAAGGTTGGCTAATGAGAAACCAAATTCCTGTTTTATTCAGATTTGGTTATGTTGCAAGACTAATTTATTATTTTTTAGAATTTAGTATTTTGTAACTCATAATGATAAGATAATGAATTTTTCGTGTGTGTGTGTATATATATATATATATATATATATATATATATATATATATATAATTTTCTTACTAGTAACGATTTATTTAGTTTAATTAAATTATTAATAGTTTGAGTGTAGTCTTCTAATACTTAGTCATATTATTCATTATTAATTACTTTTATTTTTATATGTTTCTTTTTATATCTTTTTCATATTATCTATTTGAATTCCATTTTGATTATATTCCTTTCCCTAGAATTTTCCTTTATTTTGTTGACTTTTCATTTCTTTTTTTCCATTCAGTAATTATTTCTAATAATTTATTACTATTTTATTTTCATATATTCAACCTTTTACATTCACATATATATATTAATGTTTTTTGCTTTTATTTTTACTATTTGAATTGGGCTTTTTCTTTGACTTATTAATGTTTGAATTTCTAAATTTCCTATTTGATTGTAGGGTTGCCAAGCATCTTTACATTATTTATTTGTGGTTATATCAAAGCTTCCATCTATATGCATCAGCCTCATTTAAAAATTAGAAACGTTGACCCAAAGATATCATGAAAAGTCGTTATCTTAATATTGATTTTTATTAAAAAAATTCGATCAACATGTTCTTAAATCTCTCTCAAATCAAATAATAAACAGAATCACACTTAACCTTACAAATAGAAAAATAAGAATTTAAAAATTAAAATTTATGAAATAAAATTATTGGTTACAAATTTAATAACAAAATTAAATAAATTCGAACATCTATCTATTTAATTTTAAATATCATCTAAACATTAAATTCATACCTAACATAAATAATAAATATCATACAATTATTTACACATCCATCAAGATACTATTCCAAAAGAGACATATCCAAATGATAACATTTTATCACAAAACTCTAAACAATAATATTAAAATTAAGCCATATACCATCAGATAAAAAAATATGAACTCAAGAATATAGATTGATTTGTGAAGAAGAGTGGACGATATTTGTCAATTGTTTTTCGTACCACTCATATAATTTGCAATATCAAATTCTTCCTTCCTCGTAAAATCGCTCAGAAAACACATGCTTGTATAAAGAAAAATTTAATAAAATAAATACGTTGAAAATAAATTTAAATAAAAATTAATACAAAATATAAAACACGCTTTACAAAAGAGAATAAAATTGATTTATCATATATGAAATAAAAAATAATAACAATAGCATTAACGACATATTGTTATCACCGCTGAATAAATAAAAATTCTTACTCTAAAATTACTTTATAGTTTTATATGGTGACAACCTAACAAATATCTATTTGTTATGGTATCCGAATGTATTAGTTATTAGGGTTGTATAATGTAAATAATTGATTTGGTATGAAGTGTTTGAATATTTGAGAGATGGTCAAGTTAGGGTAGGTTTTTTGGTGGGACAATTTGTTGTTTTTTTATTAGTAAGATTTGAAATTTATGATATGAAATGTTTGTTTGTAAGACAATTATTTATTTCAATTCATCTTTATAGCATGTAAAATATATTGTATAATTATTACTTAGAATAATAAGTAGATGTTATTGGGAAAACTAGTGTCCATTCAGAGCGGTTAGATCCACTAAGACGGGTAGTTATCTTAGAAACAAACAAACTAAAGTTACTTGTGTCTTTCTTTATGAAAGATAGATGAGAGAGAAGCAGAGAGTACCAACCTCAGTTTTTCGTTAGTCTCCTTGCTCGTTTCCTCTCTCCTTTGATAGAGCTTTCGTCACTCCTTTCTCACTTGCCCGCTTCAAAGAACAACTGTAAAGTCAAGGCAGCAAAATACCATCAAAGCATAGAGGTCTATAACCATAAACAATGTAGGATCAGATGTACATTAACCATATAAATGCATATACAAATACAAAATTCAAAGATATACAAGCATATGGAGGAAAACTCAAATAGTTGTATTGATAGAAGTAGTAGAAGAGAGGATTACAACCAAGCTGTCTGATCCAGCATCATCCTCCCAACATGAAAGCCCTCTTCACCTCATACAAAGAAAGATCACCCAACAATGTTTTCAAAAAGAAACCAACAGCACTTCCTTGCAAATTACAAAATTCCGGCCTCTGGATCTCTAGGATGAGGGATCCATATATAGATGTTTGCAAGAGAGTGAGTGAGCTTCTGGGATTTTGATTAGTGTCATTTCACTGATAGTTCTTGGTTCCACTTGGAGATTTCATGATTTCTTACTCATCCCTAAGCGAATTCAGAGAGGCAAGTGTCATATGAGCAGTTTATAGAAGATTCTTTGAGTTTCCACCTAGCAAACTGTTTTTGCCATTTGTCTGCTCTCGCCCATCACACCCCACAGAAGGGCTTTTCTGTATGCATTGCACCCCCTGTGTATAATAGGTCAGATGCATCACACCCTTAGCATGGAGCAGTCTGTATGGTCTAGTTTTGACCAGTTCTAAGCAGTTTTTCAGGAAGAACTTCTGGGAAATGATGTAATCAGCTGACCTTGCTCCTTTAGGGTATGAAACAACACTATTAGGGGTTTAGAAGCCCTTGGTTTATGGACATATGTGATTGAGGTTGCAGTGCCTAAATATGTCTATAACAGTTGCTCCCTAAAGCATGAGGTCGTAAATCTTCTGATGTCGGGTGAAATGCTTTATAATGAGGATTCAAGTTTTTTCAAACTGGAAGGTGACCTATAATAAGATACAATACAATACATTATTTTCATAATATTTTCATGATCTAGCTGAAGTGGGCATTCCCATGCTCAGCTTTATAAATTGATTTTCATGTACATAAGACAGAGAATCGTTTGTGTGGAAAACTGATGATTCTAGTAGAGCCATCATCCCTTAGTTTGGGTGATTATCTGTGCAGTTGTGATGTACATTTGATGTCTTTATTTTCCTGAATATATCGCAGCCCAGATAGATAAAACTAGATCTAGGGTCTTCAAACTCGTTCAATCTTCGTCCGAAGTACAATTCGATCCATGTGAAAAGATGTTCTGATGTCGAACATGGAAAGACATCGCCTAATTACCAACCAATGATGTAAGTTGTTAACAAGCGCGAGAGGAATCACCGATAATGATAATGACCCTCAAGGTACTGTAGTACAATTCACGTGGTGTGAATACATGAGTTGATGTCGAACAAGATGCAAAATCTTTCGGTCGAAGGCCATTGATGTAAACTTGTCGCCGAAAGTGAGAAACTTGCCATTGAGGTATGCAAGCTTCAAAGTACTGAAAGGGTTGTTCCTAAGTCAACTTCTTGGATAATAAGCTGATGTCGACAAGAAGTTTCCCGTCGTAGGAGGGCCTTAATGAATCCCACATCTACGACACGGAACGGAGCAAATGATTTTGTGGAGGTGAAAACAATCTGATGATACAAGGTTCAGGGTGGCGGTCATGAAAAATGGAGAGTGAAGGTACTGCATTGGATGAGGCGTTAGTTAGGTTGGTGAATTCTCTAAGCAAGTTATCTTGAACATATCGGCGACACTGAAATGGATTGGTAGCATTACCCCAAAATGGATGGTACAGCAGACCAATGATGATATGACCAGTGAACGGAATAACCTAACTCGACTCAATCATGATGACGAAGTGAAAGTGTCATGTTCAAGAGCGACCTGCTACCAATGAAGTTATTCAAGTTTTCTTCCCTTTTTCCCCAGTCATTGCTGACCAGTACCTCTTTATTTTTGTCAAGCTTGAAGAGGATAACATATGCTTGTTCTATAACTTGCCCTTTGGGCAAACCTGTCGCTATGTTTTAACAAGCTTAACGACAGTGAAACTCGCTCTTTTATGCATGGACAAGTTTGTCGCTATTGTTTTAACGAGTTTAACGACAAAGATAACTCGGTCCTTTTGAATTTTAGAGAGTCCAAAAAGAGACGTAAAGGCAACTCCAGTAGTCATTTTCCATAATATAATCTCTTAAGTCCGAAAAAAGTATAAAATAATATGAAGGGGATGACTTTTTGATAGTTTTAACGAGCTGAACAAGACAAGCGCTCGATATTTTTGTGTAATGATCCCTCATGTCCAAAAAGATTAAAATTAAGAGGAGGGATGGCACTTCCAATCACTTTAACGAGCTGGAGAGGCCAATTGCTCGGCAATCTTTTCATATTTTACGAGTCAGATGAAAAGAGCTTAGAGGAGACTCGGATTTTTAGGAACAAGTGATGTTTTCAGATAGCAGCTAATTCCAGGTAATGTTTGGAACCTTTCAATCATGGCAGTGTAAAGAAGGTGGCTAATAGAACCACTTGTCGCAGCTGTTCTTCAATAGGGTAAACAATCAAATGGAGGTGTATGATCGGCTAAAAAAGAGTGGAGGTGATGGTAAGAACATGACCAAGATTCAAAAGCTGATAATTATGCAATCGCAATGGTTATTCACTGAATGTGGGTTCATTTTTTAATGAGCTTGAACTCTGAGGGAACATTTTCTCATTGCTAGGTTTATTTTTCAACGAGCTTGAACTTCGCGTAAAACTACTCGTGCCAGTCGTACAATAAGGATGTCTCATCAATAGGTTCATTTTTTAGGGAGCTTGCCCCATTTGAAACTTTGCTCCGAAGCCTTTTGTTATGAAAGCTAAGAACGACCAACCTACAAGTTTAAAGGGTTAAGAGCCTACAAACTAAGAAAATAAGTGGTTGCTTTTCACTTGCATGGAAAAAGGTTTGCATGCCCCCCAGGTATAACGAAATAGAGCTTCCAGGTTACCATACGGAATTTCTTGCATTATCAAGATTGTTTCATCCGCATTTGTAGAAAAAACGCTTCCTTGGCTTTGTCCATCGAAATGGACGAAGGTGATTCCAGTTCCAATCACCTAACCTTTGACGGGGAAATCCTTTTCCAGACTGATCCATTTTCCTAAATGGACAGGATTGTTAGACTAGTCATATTCCTACGCGAAAACCTACCTTATATCTGGGGTTTTCCTGCCAAAGCAGACCAGGGTGCATGCATTCTGGGTTTTAGTCACGATCATCGAATCACTTGCGCTCATCAGGTGGATGGACTGGAGATTGATGAGACATTCCTTGTGCAAAAAGACCTGTTAGAGATGGCATTTGACTAGTAGTTGTGTTCGATCTAGGGAATGAAAGTTGGTCTACGAGCTTGACTATTCTGCCTTCATGCAGGAAACACATCACTCGAAAGAGTGAGGAAACAATAGCATCCATGCTATAAATGTAGTCACGCCCAAGGAGTAGATTGTAATCTAGAGGCCCTTGGACTACCATCACGTTTAGATTAACAGTTTTTCTTCTCAAAGTTATAGGCAAATTTGGAAGGATCCCCAACAGTCGATTGGTTCCTTTGTTGCAGCCTGTCAGATTTCGAATCTCAGGTAGAAGCGATGGTGAGCCAAGTGCTTTCCAAGCAGTTGAGGAAAGGATACTCACAGAAGCCCCTTCATCTATGATAGTACCAACCTTGATCATTCTGTAAGCTTGTAGTATGATTCAGAATGGTACATTAGATGGTAGGCGGGGTCTGCCTAGTAGATTCCAATTGAAGGAAACAACTAGATTGTTTGGAGGAGGGACCGAATAAACAACCAGATAAATCTCGGACGACCTTCCTTCCTGCGGTAAAGGAACGGGTAGATTGCCCCCATGTTCATCGGATTCTGTGTTAACGAAAAGAATTTGAATGGTGTCGTTCTCATTCAAGTTTTCTTCCCATTTTCCCTAGTGGAGTTGCCATTTTGTTATCGAGAAAACTAGTGTCCATTCAGAGCTACTAGTCCCACTAAGACGGGTAGCTATCTTAGAAACAAAAAAACTAAATTTACTTGTGTCTTCCTTTATGAGAGATAGATGAGAGAGAAGAAAGAAGTACTAACCTCAGTATCTCGCTAGTCTCCTTGCTCGCTTCCTCTCTCCTTTGATAGAGCTTTTGCCACTCCTTTTTCACTTGTCCCGCTTCAAAGAACACCTGTAAAGTTAAGGCAACAAAATACCATCAAAGCATAGAAATCTATAACCATAAACAATGTAGGATCAGATGTACATTAACTATATAAATGCATATACAGATACAAGATTCAGAGATATACAAGCATATGGAGGAAAACTCAAATAAATTTATTGATAGAAGTAGTAGAAGAGAGGATTACAACCAAACTGTCTGATCCAGCATCATCCTCTCAGCATGAAAGCCCTCTTCACCTCATACAAAGCAAGATCACCCAACAATGTCTTCAAAGAGAAACCAACAACACTTACTTGCAAATTACAAAATTCCAGCCTCTGGGTCTCTAGGATGAGGGATCCATATATAGATGTTTACAAAAGAGTGAGTCAGCTTCTGGGATTTTGATTAGTGCCATTTTACTGATAGTTTTTGGTTCCACTTGGAGATTTCATGATCTCTTACTCATCCCTGGGTGAATTGAGAGAGGCAAGTGTCATATGAGCAGTTTCTAGAAGATTCTTTGAGTTTCCACCTAGCACACTGCTTCTACCATTTGTCTGCTCTCACTCATCGCACCCTACAGAAACACTTTTTAGTATGCATCGCACCCCCTGTATGTAATAGGTGAGATGCATCGCACCCTTAGCATGGAGCAGTCTGTATGGTCTAGTTTTGACTAGTTTTTCAGGGGGAACTTCTAGAAAATGATGTAATCAGCTGACCTTGTTCTTTTAGGGTATGAAACAACACTTTTAGGGGTTTAGAAGCCCTTGGTTTATGGACATATGTGATTGGGGTTGCAGTGCCCAAATATGTCTATAACAATAGAATATGTTATTAATGAATGAAAAAAAATTATCAACCCATAAAAATATAATGTAAATCACCAAATCAAATGCACTGTTAGTGAATAAATTTTTTTTATTAACCCATAAAAATATAATGGAAATCACCCTATGAAATTTTTTGTGTAAATCACCTTATGATAAGAAATTTAGCTTCAAATTATATCCCGATATAAAAATATATAAGTCACCCTGTAACACAAAAATTCCCTTCAGATTCAAAGAATTTTATATTTAGTGGACAGCATTTTACTTATTGTACCATATAATTTATACCAGCTTTACCATCTTCTTGTACCATTTACTAACTTTTGTGGTTCCGCACTTTAACACAATTCGTAAATTAAGCCCTCGAATTCCGTCTTCCGTCCCTGTGTGGGAGAATTTTATATTTAGTGGACGGCATTTTACTTATTGTACCATATAATTTATACAAACTTTACCTTCTTGTACCATTTACTAACTTTTGTGGTTCCCCACGTTAACTCAATTTTATATTTAGTGGACAGCATTTTACTTATTGTACCATGTAATTTATACTAACTTTACCATCTTCTTGTACCATTTGCTAACTTTTGTGGTTCCGCACGTGAACTCAATTCGCAAGTGTGAAATATTTTGTGTGCTTGTACCGTAATTTTAGGACGAATGATTGGACTACTTGATATATTTTCTGTGTTTGTACCGTAATTTTAGGACGAATGATTGGACTACTTAGATATATTTTTTGTGTTTGTACCGTAATTTTAGGACGAATGATTGGACTACTTGATATATTTTGTGTGTTTGTACCGTAATTTTAGGACGAATGATTGGACTACTTGATATCATCCTCAAATCGATTGATGTGTAATAGTTTTATAATATTTTCTAGTTGCTCCATCACAACTCTTAATAGTTTGATTAAATGACTTTCAATGATTTACAATTCGTTAATAATGTATTGTATTTATTTTATTAAATAAGTAGTTCAGGTTTTTTAAATTGGAATTTGGATACCATTTGCGTAAAATAATGAATTTTAATTGCTTAAAATATGTTTTTAATTATATAAATCAATAGTGTGAAGGTCAGTTTAATTGGTAAGTATTTGTTTTATAAGTATTTTTTTATGAGAGGTTATGTATTAATTCTTTTTCACATTTTTAATGATTAGGCTTTGATAAAATTTTATAAATAAATAGTTCTTGAATATATAAATATATTTAATTTTGTTAATATTTTTTTTTTTTTAAATCACATAATTGTTTTAGAGATTCTCTAAAATTCAATTCAGTATAGATAAATGAAAATTAGATGGGTCTTAGTAAAATGTTAAATTTTAATGGTTTGAAATATATTTCTGAATATATAAATGAATAAGATTTTTAAATATTTAAATAAATTCAACATACTTAAAACTTGCTGAACATCATAGACAACACAAACTCTTTCAAAAAAATTCTTGGAAAAAAAAATAAAAAATCTTCTAACAAGTAAACTAATGCATAAGTCATGCCAATGAGGAAAATTATTTTATCAACACACAACCTTTTATTACATGAAACGGTAAAGATGAAACTCTATTTATTACATCAAACGGTAAAGATGAAACTCTTTTCATAGGATGTTATATAGTTGGCAGAAAATATTCTACTCTTAAATTAGGTTCACACAGAACAACCATGGCCTATACCATCGATTGATAGCTTATAATTTCAGCTAAAGGTGGAGAACACATCTCAAGCACTTGCCCTCCAACAACAAATCGAAAGCTTGGTTGATCTCTGAAAAAGGGAGCTCATGTGTAATGAATTCTTCAACGCTGAACTCCTGCGATCAAAACTTGTTTATATGTTTATATGATATATCAAGAAAACAATACTGTGAACACAAGATGGTGGTAAAATGAAGGCAAAAAATACATAGCTTGTACCTTCCTCATATATTTGTCTACTAGACCGGGCAAGTCGGTTTTACCCTTGACACCGCCAAATATCGTGGCCACTAATCTCCTCCCTGAAAACAATTCCAGTGGATGAAGGCTTATCTTACGAGGACTTGTATCCAACCCCAGCAACACTGTCAAACCCAATGCCTGCAACCCAATACCATTGTATTAATGTTTATATGTTCTCAGAAATGAGAAATTTTGAATGAGATGACTTGGTAAAGAGAAGGGTTTTCAAATTAGTGAGAGTGGTTTGGGAAACCATTTATTTTTCAATTATATAGAATTGGGACAGATTCTAAGAGGTTTTAGTTCGAATGGTTTCGTTAACCATTTGTTTTCTAATTATATAAAATTAAAGTCTCAACTTTTTGTAACTGTCCATTACTGATATTTATTTTAACCGTATGTTAATGATGTTTATGGAATAATTGTTCCTAATGTAATAGTTGCAGCTGATAACGATTCTCCATCAATCTACATCACTATTAAAAAAGGGAAAAAGACTAGCTGTTTTACCTCCCGAGTAGCCAAGAAAGCCTGATACAAAACACCTGTATTTCCAATGCATTCGAAGCTATAATCCACACCTCCTTGTGTCTTCTCTGTTATTACCTGACATAAATATAACTTTCTCCTTATCGTGAACCAGAGATAAATCTGTGAACCTTTTCTTAAGCAAAAAAAGCATTTAAATTACCTCTTGAATGGGCTTTTCATGGTCTTTTGGATTAATGCATTCAGTCACGCCCAAGGCTTTCGCTGCATTGGAAATGAAGTTAACTGGTGAGTTTCTACTTAATTCCTGGGTCTCAGTTATGTTGATATTCAGTTTAGCTGGTTCTACATAATTAGGACTCAGAAAATGTATGGTTGTCTGATCTTCATAGGAGAATCCATTTTACCTTTGATGAACTTGCTTGAATTTGTGTCAATACCAATTATCCTGGACGCACCTCTCATTCTTGCACCTGCTGCGACCTACAGAGTGCCCATGAAAACATCATCAGTACACTTTAGAGAATATCATGAAATCTGAAATCGTTTGTAGAGAATATCACATAAAACTGAACTAGTGTCAGGATGATATTACTGACAGCAAGGCCAACGGTACCGAGGCCAAAAATGGCCACAGTTGATCCACTTTGGATGTCAGCTGTGTTGAAAACAGCTCCAACACCTGAACAATCAAAAGAGATATTGCTCATTCTAATTGTAAGTTGAATATTGTAGCTCCAATATTGAGGCTTAGATGCATAAAAAAAGTCACAGTAAATATACCAGTGGCTATTCCACAACCAAACAAGCATGCTTTGTCCAGTGGAGCCTCTGGATTGATTTTGGCAACGCAAGCATAGTCAACAACTGTGTATTCGCTAAATGTAGAAGTGGACATGAAATGGTAAATGGGCAATCCCTTGATTGAGAAACGCGTCTTTCCATCGTTTCTCATCACTTTTCTTGTGAGATCGATTTTGAATTTATCACACAGATTAGTCTTCTTAGATTTACAGAACACACAATCTCCACACTCTCCTGTGAACAAGGGAATTACATGGTCTCCAACCTTAATATCTGTCACGCCTTCTCCCACGCTCTCTACTATCCTGCAATCATAAATTGTATGCTCTTATTTCGTAATTTGTTCGAAAAACATATAATCAGACTCATATTAACTGTAACTAACAAAGGTTTACCCAGCACCCTCGTGTCCAAGTATGCGAGGAAAACTTTGCATGTTTTCATCCTGCAGACATACATAAGCCGTTTGAAGTAAGACAGTTATGGCCAGCAATGAGTATCAATAACAAGCATAACAAGCTCCACAACCTTAGTGGAAAATATATAGCATAACAAGCTTGAAACCACGTTACTGATTACCCCGCCATTCCAGAATGTAATGTCAGTATGACAGAGGGATGTGTGGGTGATTTTGATACGGACTTCCATAGCCTGTGGTGGATCTACTTGAATTTCTTCAATAACCAGTGGCTGATTAGCTCCCCATGCTACTGCAGCTGCTTATCAGGTCACAATGCATCTCTTAATGTTGCTAATTCTGAACTGAAACCTCTAGGAATAGAATCTAACTACATAATTTATGCATATGCAAAACTATACCTAAGCAAGTGATGACTTCGCCATGAGTACTTTTCTGAGGCAAGAGACAATCTTCGCCATTACAGCTTGTATCTAGTTTTTGAATCCGCTGGCTTAGATGGCTAACACTTTCTACAGGCATTTTTTTGTGGTCTGAAAAAAAAAGAAATACGATTGCATATCAGAGTGTGTCCTTATGTGGGGGCTAAGTAGAGATAAGATTCCAACCTGACTGAATATGGTCGATCAAGTTGGGGCACTCCATGTAAGACAATGAAATTCTTGTTCTCCCTATTCAGAGATAATACAGTCCGGCCAATATCATTTTCATCCTTTTTAAATCATAAAAAAGGTGAAGAAGGGTAGATCGCACGCTTAATAGTCAAAATCACATGTGAACACAATTTTCTTTCTAAACGATGTAGATGGTAACCTGCCAAAGAGGTGATGGAGGTTGCTTCCAAAACTGGGACACTTCAATTCTCAAATGGAGAAAGCAACAATCCTTACCAAATACAAACAGGAGTTTATAACAGTCCTAGCAAATTCAAACAGTTGTTTGTAGAGCAGTACTCAGTTAAATATTTTTTTGTTAAATACTTATTATGTTTATTTTGGAATAGGATTTTATAGTCTTAATTTAATTATGAATAATTATTAAGAGGATAGTAGAAGAATTTATATTAAATATGTTAAAATATTTATAATAATATACACAAATAAAAAATTAAAATTTATTTCTAAAATAGTTAAGATATTTTTGTTTTTGTAATTAAACTAATTAATTAAAAAAATATCTTTTGAATAAATAATTTTTTTAACATGTTATATCTATATTCCATAGTATTATAAGAAAATCTATTTATAAATAAAAAAAATTCAAAATAAATTATAGGTAAATTTCTATAAATAAAAAACTTATAACAAATTATTAACTTATATATATAAAATAAAAATATAATTTAACTAATTTCGATAGATTCTTATTTTAAATTTTAACACGGTATATCATGTAATAAATATTTTAATATTTACCAAAATTAATAAATATTTTAATATTTACTAAAATTAACAGTTATTTAATTTATATAACTACACTATTAAATTATAATAAACGAATAAATTCAAACATGAATGTATAATCACTCAACCCTAAACCAAAATAATATGAAGCGTTGAAACAGTATATCATCAAAATCAAAAGTATAAAAAATGGAGAAAATACATATGTTGTCATAGCTTGAGACAGTAAAACTGCCCTGTGTTTACGATTACGATTTGAGATGCTTTATCATTAATTCATATTACTACAAATATAATGGCAAGATAATTTTAGCCTAGATTGCATTATTTGTATGAATATAGTCTGCATGAATCCAGCCATTCTCCTTGTTCCAAATTAAAATTTCTGGTTTTCATTGCAAATTAGAATTGCTATTTTACATTACAGTTAAGTTTAAAGGAGGTATTAAAATAAAGCTGATGTCATTTCAATTTAAATGTTTGAAAAGATTAATATTGAAGTGGCGCAAGTGTCCAAGAGCAGCTGAGATTTTTCGTCAAAGTGATAGATGTTGCCAAAGTGAAAATAGAACGCGTGCTTTGTATAAAGAAATAATAAAAGTTATGATTCCAGAGAAGATTATTAAAGTCATGTTAGAGTTATCTATATATGTAAATATATTATTTTTTTGACTGCATATATATCAAGTCGTGAAAACACAGTCATTAATCATAAGATATTTCCACAATTTGCTTCCTCTCAATAAGATGTTTTCACCATTTTACATTCTCTCGAAGACGACAGGTCATTATAAAAATGTTTCTTGCTGTGAATTCAGGATTTCAAAAGTTATTACAACAATAATTCAAAGGAAGAGGCAGCACGTGCTTGACTGGAAGCTGTTCCTACCTATAATTCGGAGGCAGATTGCACGCAAAAGTTTAGTTTGGATGTAGATTGCACGCAAAAGTCTGCACGTCCATTCAGATGGTCCGCTGTCAAACATGGAAAGTTAGTTGAGATTGATCGCCGACTTACCTATTTAAAAATTTACAATACGGAAGTGTTCATTTAGTAATGCTCGCCATTCCAACCTACTTCACAATCTCCACTTTATACGAGACATGGTTGTTTATGAGAGGTCAGTCGATCATATAAAAACTAATGAGGGTGCAGTGGGGCTATATCACACCATCGTATTTTCGAAATGTCCATATCACATTAATAGTCCAATTGACACTACACCCATGAAATGTCTCGTAGTGCCCAACGCTAGTGCTATTCTTCCAACAATGCTGGACTGACACACAAATGCTATGCGTCTTCCACTTGGAAAGTTGTCATGGTTGGTATGAAACGTTTCTATTCATAATCATAAGTTTAGATATTGTTAATATGTACTCATGTGATGCATAGACATGTTGCGTATTTTATAATGTTCAAAAATAAATCATGGAAGTAACGTAAATCACAAAGGAATATAACATACCATTGCGTTTTATTATTCAAACTGAAGAAAGCTTAGAAAACTAAAACATAATTATTATGCTTACTATATCGAAATCTTAAGGGTTGTAACCTTTTATGCACATAGTAGCTCCTATAACATTATTTCAATTTCATTAAATACACCTTAACGCGTGCTTCTTTTGTAATTTTTCAATTTATACTCTTGATTTAGTTTTAAACTTTGACCTCCACAATTGAAGCCATTATCCCTGAGACATCTCTAAACTCTTTACTACACTTGAATTTGAGAGTTTTTTGAGCTCTATTTTAGATCCCCGTGATCCCTTTCTCATATGCTTGGATCACCTTCCTTCCTTGAGTTATCTTAAGCTCCTCACCATAGGGCAACTCAGACTACCTTATAATTGAATTTAGGTTCTCTTTTTATAGGCCACAAACTTTCCAAAAATGCATTAATAAAAGTTAAACATTCGAATTTAAGCTTTTGTGATCCATATTCTGAATATTAGAAATATTTTCGAAAAAAATCACATTGAAAGATTTAGGTCGACGCGTTTCGAACCAACCTATGTGGTTCATCATCTCGTCATGATGATGAACCACATAGTTTAGTTCAAAAGGCGTCGACCTAAATCTTCCAATGTGATTTCTTCCAAAAATGTTTCTAATATTCAAAAGTTGAACATGTCAACTAGGTCCACATCCTTAATAACTTTTCATAGTCAACCACATCAAATGTGTCTACCTTATCATTAGAAATGACCTAGATTTATGTCAATGTCTATGTGTTGTTGTCACTTTTCCTTTTGTTAAATACTAGGAGCTATTAGTTCAATGTAAAATTTTCGAAACTAGAATGTACTTATTTTATGAATGCGAGACGGGCTATAAACTAATGCTCTTGTATCATACTCCCCTAGCAGAAAATACATTAGCATCCTTCTCATAAGGTTGTGGATAAATCGATAATATCTTGCTTTTAGACTTCCTCTTTCTTTTCTTTTTCTGATCTAGGTGGATATCAATGGCCACCCACGTCTTCCACTAACTCAATGGTTCTCTATCTTCATGGTAGGTTCTTTATGATTTTTTGGGCCCCAAAGTTCCGAAGTCATTTTGAGGCCGTAAACAATGTTTTCTTGCCACTCAGGGGGCTAGGGTTACTTAGGCATGCCCTAGCCCTAGTTGAAAGCTCTAATGCTCATATAGTTCTTTTGAATGAACTACTATGCACTTCAAACAAATATTTTATGAAAAATATGCACTCTGAGGAAGTTGATGTACCAACTAACCACCTCAAGTTCTACAATCCTTTTGTCACTTCATCTTCTAGGATTAAGGTTTCGAACCTCTAGGGTTCTGATAAATGATCAATTATAGGGTTTTCTCAAATTTGGCCCCTTTTTGGTTCAATCTCTTGAATCTATGGGTTATGGGCCCATGAAAAATGGCTCTCACGACCTTTATGTGCAAGAATGAAAACCTACCTCTAAATCCGCAAAGTTTCACCATGTTGGTATTAGGTAGAACCACCTATATACTCTAACATTGTCTCCTTCTCCTGAGTCGCTTCAACTCTCAAACTAGCATTTCCATGCCCTCTCTGCACCCCCAATATTTTTTTCTTTAACTCTAGGGCTTCTTTCATTCGAGGGTTTTCCGTTCTTTTTTGTGATATATTTGTTTTAGGATCGAACTCCATCAACTCAGAAGGGTTGAAGTCCTAAACCAGTTCAAGTGTTCAAAACCATCGGAGCCCAAACTCGTAGGTCCCACAATGAGTCTGGTGTTTGCCCTATTTTCATGCATTTTGTCTCCAATCAAGTCTTGTTCTGAGTCTCAGACACCTCCTTTCACCCGTGAGATAGATTTAGCACAGCAGAATGGTGTTGTTAAATCCCAAATGGCCTAATAGTCCAATATGAATCCTTTGTTGTAATAAGTTCATGCTTCCCCATCCCAGCCATTAGTTACATGGTTCCAATGCTCGATTTCTTTGGCCCTTTTGTTCCATTACCTTTGGTTCAAGTCTGTCTCTTACTCGTGCAACGCTCCTCCTATGACCATGGTTTTCCTACGAAGTCTCGTGACCTTGTCTCTCAACAAGGACATAAGAAAACACATAATTGGACAAGGCACTAATAAACCTAAATTCAAACACACAAAAAATTGTATAAAAAAACATGATTACGTATTATGGCCTCTTAGCCTGGTTTACATTTTTTTGGCTACTTCGCTTGGCCTAATTTTACATGGATTAGTAATTTCCCTTGACATTTAGCAGATGGATTATAAAAATGGGGCTTATAATGACATCTTCTAGAGGCTTCTAACTAATTAAAAATTAGATAAAAATGGAGGAATTTCTGTCCTTTATCCATCGTTTCCATGACACACCTTTTCGTGTCTCTTGAAATCAAATTCGATTTGGGGAGGAGTTCATGTCCCTACATCATACAACCATGGTTGAAAATATTCATGATATTCTAACTAGTTAAAAATTACATAAAAATAGATGAGATCATGTCCTCTCTCCATGACTACCACGATGAACCTTTTTGTGGATTTTGAAAGAAAATTTGGTTTGGGGATGGCTTCATGCCCCTACATCGTACTTCCATGGTTCAAAATATTCAGATCTCCTAATCATGTGGTTTCATTGTTGAATCTGAGTAACAACCAAACCTCCATTGACACCTCACAATCTCTCTCCTCCGCCTCGATCTTTTGGCACCTTAGGTTCATCTCCTCTAGAACCTCTCGAACTTCCTCTACTCTACTAGTTATTGTACATTTGCTCAATTCTCTTGAAAATTGTACTGACAATCTTAGTTGTGGAATTGCCACAACAAGTTCTACCCAACCATAGTTGGAATTTTTTCTCCTTCATCCTATAATAAATATTTCCTTGTTCTTATACCAACTGATGAATGATTAATTCTAGGCATCTGTCAAATTCGACCTCTTGTTGGTTCAGTACCCTATACCTATGGGTTATGGGCCCATAAAAATTGTCTCTCTCGCACTTTATGTGCATCAATGAGCACCTGCCTCCAAATCCCAAGAGTTTGACCATGTTGGTACTAGGCAAAGGAACATACATAGTCCTATGTTATCCTCTTCTCCTTAGCCATTTCAAATCTTCAAGCTGACATTTCCACACCCTCTCTACACCCCAAATATTTTTGTCTTTAATGTTGTGTCTCGTTGTATTCAGGGGGTTCCCCTTTTATTTGTGTTATGTTTGTTTGGTGCCTGAACTCCATCAACACTAGAGAGTTTGGTTCTTGAACAAGTTCATGCATTCACAACCATTGGGGCTCGAACTCATAGTTCCTACCCCAAATCCAGGGTTTGACTCGTTTTCATGCATCCTAGCTCCAATCAAGTTTGTTTTCGAGTTTTGAGCACCTCCCGTGAGCCCCAAAAATAGACTTAGTGGGTGGATAATGGTGTGTTGGCATTATGATATAAGTATGATACAGGTGTTGTCCTTGATGGTAACTCACTTAGATAATATATCACAATATAGCAGGTAAACAACAAAGAATGAAGAAAGAAAGTTATACGCAGGTTCACCATTGACCAAGCCGCGTATACACGCAGGTTCACTATATACAAAGTCGCGTATACAAACAAGGTATACGCAGGTTCACCATTGACCAAGTTGCGTATACACGCAGGTTCACTATATACAAAGTCGCGTATACGTACACATGCACTTTCACAAGAGGAAAAGCGCGCATACTTTGGAAAACTAAGTTTTTGGTCCGAAGTATTTGATCCATGGTATTGGTCGAAAGTATCAGGTTCAAGGTATTGACCCCAGGTATTGGGTCCAAGGTATTGATCCTAAGTGGTTTTGGTCCATGGTATTGAGAAAGGCCTAAGACTATAAAAGGAGGAGAAGATCATTAGGCCAAGGCACTCAAGGATTGAATATTTGATGAAGTGTGAGATCTAGTATGCAGGTTATGGGTATGTGATGCTTTGTTAAGGATACACCTATGTGGTGAATGAAGGTTGATGGACTGAGATCATGAAGACTAAAATGCATTATCATTATATGGTATGATTAGGAATAGTTCAGATCTGAATACTGACGCATGTATTATCCTTTACATCTGATGGTATGGGTATATCTAAAGTAGAAAATTGAAGCAAAGATATAAGTATTTATTTTCAGATCTGTACGCTGGTTCCATTTGGTGAAAGAGCGTATACACGCTGGTTTGACATAGCCAAGTAGCATATACATTATGAGATTTGATATTTGAGGTTGTTGTTGGTTCTAGTGGTTGTTGCAGAGTTCTGGGTTCTACTATGTGTTCTGGTGACCATGTTTTGATGACAGGGTTTCAGTGATTCAGTGTTGGGTGATTCAGAGATTGATGATGTAGATATGGTTAATGGTTGTATTGCATTGGTGATTGATTTTGTGCTTTGATGTTATTGATGGATCTAGTCTAAAAATTTATGAAACGTGGTCCCTGGAAGAGAAGAGAAGGTCATAGCCTTCTGTAGGCCGGTGCCTACGTATTAGTAAATATATCGGATAGTACAAGAGCTAGGGGGTTGTAGCTCCCTTCCAGTAGAAGCTGGAGAACGAGAGAAGGTTGTAGCCTTCTGCAGGTGGGTGCCTGCGTACTGGTATGAGTCTGCACCAGTACAAGATTGTAAAGAGGTTTTTCTTTTATTAAAGAAAACAACAGCAGGTGGTTTTTGTCCCGCATTGGGTTTCCACCTTATATCGTGGTGTTCATGTGTGTTTCTTATGTGTGATGATCTGTTCTGTTTTACTACACCTGGTTACTATTTATATGGTTAATTAAGTTCCGATGCACTTATTACAGATCAAAATATGATGAATTAACTGAATCATAAGTTCACTAGATATACACTAGTTGCATTAAACACAGTTGCATGTACACATGGGTTCCCTTAATTGAAGTAGTGTATATGAATCTGATTATGGAAATGGAATATTATTGATTTTCTAATACTGATTCACCCCCCCTCTCAGTATTATTTCCAACAATTGGTATCAGAGCAGGTCCTTCAGAAGAAGCTTGATCGCTTGAAGGAAGATCCATCATCATGAGTAATCAAGAAAGAGAGGGATCCATCAGACCGCCAATATTTCATGGGAGCAATTTTGTTTACTGGATGATAAGAATGATAGCCTATCTACAATCGCTTGGAACTAATATTTGGGAAATCGTGGAAGGAGGATATACATTTCCATCAGCTATTGCTACAGATACGACAGGTAGAAAGCAATATGAAACCAATGCCAAAGTTGTTACTATTTTATTGGGAAGTCTGTCAAAATTAGAGTTTGTCTAGGTCATGCAGCTCAAATCAACCAAAGAAATATGGGACAAAATCATTCTGAGCTACGAAGGAGACTCTCAGGTAAAATGTGCTAAGCTTCAAACTCTCAAAATTCAATATGAAACTCTTAAGATGTATAGTGATGAAAGCATAGCTAATTACTTCCTATGTACAGATGAGATTTTCAATTGTATGAAGAATTTGGGTGAAGAAATTAAGGAAGTTGTCTTAGTTGAGAAAGTTTTGAGATCCTTGTTTGCTAAATTTGAACCCAAAGTGTCTGCCATATAAGAAAAATAAGATTTGCAGAATATCACTATGACGCAGCTTCACAAAATCCTAACTACTTTTGAGATGAGAAAAGGAGGACCATCAGATATGAGAGAAGTCAAATTTAAAGCATCAACAAAGGGAAAAGAAAATCTCAATGAATCAGGATACATTTCAGAAGATGAATATAAGGTAAATTTTGTCAAGAAGCTTCAATGGGGTTTTGGAAGGTTCAAAGGTAAGCTACCCTTCAAATGTTTTTCTTGTGGTAGAGTTGGTCATTACGCTGCTAGATGCCCTCATAACAAAGGAAAGATGTCTGAAGAAGGAAATATAAGTTATTATACTCATGATAATAGTTATGGCTTGTCCAATAGTGATGAAGATAATAAGGAAATTAAACTTCTCATGGGATATGAAAATAATGACGTAAAAAAAGAAGAAGTTACCAGATTAAAAGATCAGCGGGAGACAGTAACCAGAGTAAGGGAGCAGCTGCAGGATGTATTGATATCATTAATAAATCAAATAAATGATCAAAGCATAACAATCCAGAGACTTGAATCCAAGATCCTCTCTCTAAAGGAAGATCTTGAAGAATCAAAGAAGCAGAATAAAGAAGCTCTTGAAGAACAAGAACATGCAGTTCTCAAATTAAGGCAACAAGTGGAAAAAGGAAGAAAAGCTAAAGAAAATATAAAGAAACAATATCTGGGAAAGGAAGAACAACATCATGTTGAGGTAAATATATTGAAAGATAAGTTAGAAGAAAAGGATAAACTGTTATGATTACAAGACAGTACTAAGATTTTGGATAATATTCTTAGTAGTCAAAGGTCTCCTACCATCAAAACTTGTCTTCGTTTTCATGAATCTGTTGAAGGGGAATCTAGCTCACAAGGTGAGGCAAGGAACTCTAATGAGAAATCTGAAATGCTCAACAGGGAGATGAGAGGACAACCCCATCAACTACCAAAGAAAGAAATTCTTCAAAGAAAATCTTTTACTCCTAATTGTGGAAGTAATAGTCGGTTATTTTCTTCAAAGAATGATGTTGAATGTTTTATATGTCATGATTTTGGACATTTTGCAGCCAAGTGCAGAAGTAGAATAGTTCAAGACCATCACACAAAAAAATCATCAAATTCCAGGTACTTTAAGGATATTGTTTTGCTTGCAATATGTTTGGTCACAAAGCTCTTGATTGCAATAAAAGGAATATGAAATGTGTAAGATATTATGTGTGTAACAAGTTTGGACATAAAGTAAAGGAATGCAGGAGAAAAATTCGGACACCAAAGCAAAAGGAGCATACATCATCCCAATCCCAGGTATTGAAGAAGACATAATTATTGTCAGAAATATGTGGCATAGCTCATTTTGCAGACATAAAAGACCTAGGGGAAGCTGAAAGTGTAAATCTTCAACATTCCAATTTTCATACACAACTATTATGAAGAGAAGTCGTGTATATACATGAGTTAGAGGCTACACAGTCGCATATATGGTGCTCTGAAGAAAAAGCAGTAGGACAGACTCAAGAAAAAGAAGTCTTATATGGTTCAATCATGGTATGTGTTGGTTGGCACAGGTTTAGGGGGAGCATATGTTTTGAATAATGCATTGTTGACGTTATGGTTAGAATTCCTTGGTGATGATGCTTATGTGGCTAAATGATACGTCTTGCTACTTATTGTTGGTTGGCCAAGAGAATGGTATTGCAGGTTACAGGTTGCTGATGTTGCTGAGAAATGCTTATGGTGTAGCTCATATGGTGTATGATAGTTGCTGATGACTATCATGGTCTTGTTTAGGTCTTTGGTCTGTGTTAAAAATTTCATGTATATCTTTTAAAGACCCATGAGTCATATGATGTAATTTGTAACCCCACTATGCATGGAAAGGATGATGTAATGTATAAAAATTTGGTATATCCCCACTTGGTTGGGTGGATGAGTCAAAAATGGTGTATCCCCACTTGGTTGGGAGATTGATGTATGTATGAGTAATTGGTGATAGGAAAGTCACACTCACTTAGTTGAGTTGTAGAGTCATGTTATTCTTTTGAAAAATATTTTTTTGCTGACTCTGCATATGCTCAGGGGGAGCATGGAGAGATTGGTACATCTCAGCATGTATAAAGGGGGAGCTCAATCAGATATTTTAGCATGTACTTAGGGGGAGTATGGACAACATAATGTATATCAAAGGGAGAGAATATCTTGGACTGCCCTTTGCCCTTGATGTCAAAGGGGGAGAGTGACTTGGTGTGGTTGTTGCTATCAAGTCCAAAGGGGGAGATTGTTGGCATTATGATACAAGTATGATACAGGTGTTGTCCTTAATGGCAACTCACTCAGATGACAGATCAAAGTATAGCAGGAAAACAACAAAGAATGAAGAAAGAAAGGTATACGCAGGTTCACCATTGACCAAGCTGCATATACACGTAGGTTCACTGTATACAAAGTCACGTATACGAACAAGATATACGCAGGTTCACCATTGACCAAGTCGCATATACATGTAGGTTCGCTATATGCAAAGTCATGTATACGTACAAACACACTTTCACAAGAAGAAAAACGCATATACCTTGGAAAACTAAGTTTTTGGTCCGAAGTATTTGATCCATGGTATTGGTCTAAGGTATCGGGTCCGAGATATTGACCCCAGGTATTGGATTCAAGGTATTGATCCTAAGTGGCTTTGGTCCATGGTATTGAGAAAGGCCTAAGAAATTAAAAGAAGGAGAAGATCATTAGGCCAAGGCACTCAAGGATTGAATATCTGATGAAGTGTGAGATCTAGTATGCAGGTTATGGGTATGTGATGATTTGTTAAGGACGAACCTATGTGGTGAATGAAGGTTGTTGGACCAAGATCATAAAGACTAAAATGCATTATCATTATATGGTATGATCAGGAATAGCTCATATCTGAATACTGACGCATGTCTTATCCTTTATATCTGATGGTCTGGGTATATCTAAAGTAGAAAATTGTAGCAAAGGTATAAGTATTTATTTTCAGATGTATACACTGGTTCCATTTGGTGAAAGAGTGTATACATGCTAGTTTGACACAACCAAGTAGCGTTTACATTATGAGATTTGATATTTAAGGTTGATGTTGGTTCTAGTGGTTGTTGCAAAGTTCTAGGTTCTGCTTTATGTTCTGGAGACTTCGTTTTGATGACAGGGTTTCAATGATTTAGTGTTGGGTGATTCAGAGATTGATGATGTAGATATGGTTAATGGTTGTATTATAGTGGTGATTGATTTTGTGATTTGATGTTATTGATGGATCCAGTCTAAAAATTTATGAAACGTGGTCCCTGGAAGAAAAGGGAAGGTCGTAGCCTTCTATAGGCTGGCACCTACGTACTAGTAAATATATCCGCTAGTACAAGAGCTAAGGGGTTGTAGCTCCCTTCCAGTAGAAGCTGGAGAATGAGAGAAGGTTGTATCCTTCTGCAGGTGGGTGCTTGTGTACTGGTATGAGTCTGTGCCAGTACAATATTGTAAACAGGTTTTTCTTATATTAAGGAAAACAGTAGCAGGTGGTTTTTTTCCTGCATTGCGTTTCCACCTTATATCATGGTGTTCATGTGTGTTTATTATGTGTGATGATATGTTCTGTTTTACTGCACCTGGTTACTGTTTATATGGTTAATGAAGTTCTGATGCACTGATTAAAGATCAACATATGATGAATTAACTGAATCATAAGTTTACTAGATATACGCTAGTTGCATTAAACATAGTTGTGTGTACATGCAGGTTCCCTTAACTAAAGTAGCATATATGAATCTGATTATGGAAATGGAAAATTATTGATTTGCTAATACTGATTCACTCCCCCCAGTATTATTTCCAACATGGTGTTGTTAAAGATTGAATGCCCTGATAATCTGGTTAGACTCCTTCATTTTGTTAAGTTTGTGCTTCATGTTTCCGACCATTTTTATGTACTTCCAACACTTGAGTTCCTTTAACCTTTTGGTCCATCACCTCTGGTTCGAGTCTAGCCCTTGTACAATCTTCCTCCTGTGGCCACAATTTTCCTACAAAGTCTCATGACCTTGTTTCTCAACTAGGAAACAATAAACACAATCAATTGGAAAGGGGATTGGTAAGCCTTAAATAAAACACACAAGAATATTATATAAAAAGAACGTATTACATATTATAACCTCTCAAGGCTTGTCAACTAGTTGGCCTAATTTACATTTTTTTGTCCACTTCCCCTGGTCTGATTTTACATGGATTGGCCACAACCCATGACATTTCATAGCAAGATTATAAAAATAGGAAGCAAAACCTAACAAAAGAGGAATCTTTTCCTCTACCAACTTGTGCCTTCTAGAGGCTTCTAAAATATTAAAAATTACATAAAAATAGAGAAAATTGTGTCCTCCCTCTAAGGTTTCAATGATGCACCTTCCAATGGCTTCCATGATCAAATTTAGTTTGGGGAGGGGTTCATGCCCGTGCATTAGGTCATTCTTTTATGTTTAAATTCCATTCTTCCAACCTATTTTTGTCAATTTTTATGAATGTGTGTAGTGCCATCTCTCTCTCTCTCTCTCTCTCTTCAAAGATAGCTACCTCCATTCTAGCCAATTCATATTTTACAATATTATGCTATTTTATTTATTAATATAAGTTGGCTTTTCACTATATTAATATGCTCTCTATTATATTTATATGTGTGTGTGTTTCCTTGTCTTGCATACATTTCATTTCTTTCCTTGTACAAATTGAATGAGACATCTAAGAGTAATCTACTTTTTTTGTTTTTTTGGAATGTTGGGGAAATTATATGCATAAATCATATACATTAAAAAATCAACCCGAGGGCATGTAAGCTTCAAGAAGCAAGAACAATAAAGGTAAGATTGAAGCCAATTCTTGGCTATGCTTACAACTAATGCCAATAAAATTTTTCTTAAAAAAAAAACTGTAGGAAATGAACACTAAGGAATGAATGAAAGAAGGAAAACAATTTGTTGTAAATTCCACAGAAATGTATTTTACGCTAGGCTGAGGACAAGGCTCCTCTTATAGTGTGAATCAAATTCTTTCATTGATACTATCTCCAAGTATTCTTGCAATTCCATAAAAGTTATTTCCTTGTCCAATGCCTTTCAATGAGGGGACTTCCTTTGTAGAGGATAAATGCATAAAAAAAGAAGAATACAAGAAAATTTAGATCTATAGTTGAACTAGTTAATTAAGAACAAATGAAAATATCGCAATGCATGTTAGAGAATTGTGATTTCCCCTAGCTTGATGTTTTTGTATAATTTTCACATATGTGTGTTTCATTTTTAAATGTTTAAGTCTGAAAGACATTCGAAGAATTTAATTATCATTAATTTGTTAGTTATAATGGATGATTATAAATATGGAGCTATGATGTTTTGTTTTTATAAATAAATAAATATGGAAATTTCATTTTTTTAGTACATGTGGATAAAAGATATGGTGATGCAAAATTATTGGTGAAATTTAATTACCCATCAATAAGTCCTAGGCATATAATCTCGATGATTAGATTTATTATTAAATTATGGAATTAGCCAATTAATTGTTTCCCTAAAAGATAGGAGGTTGTCTTTAGGAGTGGGAAAAAAGATATCATTAATGATCTAGGAACTACCTGCCATATGTTGGTGAGGTGGAGGTAATTACTCACCACCAAAGCAATGGTAGATGTGTAATTCATAAAAATCCTTGTGTCTGCCTATTTTTATCTCATTCCTGAGAAAAAGAGGAGAGACAAAAGAGAAGAAAAATTGAAGAGGACAAAAAGGAATCATAGACCTATTATGCTTGGGGGGATATTGGTTGAATGTAGTATCAAGGTTGGGAGGAGCCAAGTACTTACCTATTAATTTTCCATACTATTAGTTTGGAGTTGATATTCTTACCTACAATGTTTTTTTTTTGAAAAGAAAAGAGCTATATATGTTTTCAATTGTAGAAATACAATAGAAGAATAATAGTATTATTTGTGGTTTCATTTATAGAGCCTAAATGGTGGAAAAGAAAGAGAATAACTATGTTTCTTTTATTGACACACCCGTGTAGAGTGTTACAAAAGAATGAATAATCAAATATTATGCTGGATAGAGCAACACATTTTTTATATATATATAAGACTAGCCACTGGTCATGTTTAGAGAAGTTCTTTTTATAAAGAGTAGATTATATGTTTGTTTATATATATATGTAATTAAATCGGCATGTATGTATATAAGAACTATATAACAGTAACTTATATAAGAACTATATAATAATAACTTAAATTGTATATATAATATTTATTGTGCGAAGAAGAGTGAAAGAAGGGGTATTATTAGATTTCCATAGTGAATAATGACAAGTATTGTTTCTAAGCTTAATTAAAAATAATAACATGGAAATAGGAAAGTAATCACATCTTAATTTATATAATTTATTGACTAAGGTTAAAATAGAATAAAGAACTAGACTTCCAGAAAATATAAAGAAAATACAGAGAATTTTAACTTTCGTGTAAACAATGCTCCATAAACATACGTAAATTAAGCCATAGTTAGAACCGTAAATATTTAGACATGGTGTAAAATATGACAGAATAGTACAAATAATATCCTAAGAATAATCACTGACCACATCTAACAACTCTTGCTACTTCACATGACAATCATGCAAAAACACCTTTCGTTGAGCCACTTGGATAGACATGTGGCCTTGTACAACATCATGTGTAAGTGGTTGAATTATAACGAGAAATGAACTATCTCATCCTCTTTGGTTACATATTCCACTTTGCAAATCATTATGGCCAACAATTATACCCTCGCATTCCCCCATCGTCACACGCGTAATCTGATTATTAACCAACACTATAACTTGACTATCACCATGCCTAGTCACTTTTCCACCTTTGGTTCATATATATCTATGACTCATGTCATTATTCTTTTCACATTCATGCACTCCATGGATGGCCCCACAATGGGAATCTGTTGGCTCTTGAGGCTTTGGTGGACAATTTTTTCCCTTCATTTGATGCAAAGCTCCCTAATTCCAGTGGAATTCTCATAGTTCTGACATATGCAATACTTTGGTTCCATGTAACCTTTAGATTCTTGTGCCTGATTATAATACATAGGCTCTCCTGAAAGCCCACGTATCCCTGACACCCTATCATGTCCTCTTGGTTTCCAATGCCTTGCATTGTAGCCTTTACAAACTTTATACTTTACAGAAGCACTTAGGAAATTCAAAGGAATACTATGGTGGCTCAAATTCCTTGTACTCACTCACTCAATTCCCTTCAATTCATGGATTCAAAGAAATTATGGTCAACAAGGGTGATATTCCAGTCCTTGAACCTCCTTATCAATGCACTAATGGCTTCATCACTCATTAAGGCTCAAGGCGGCAAAAACAATTGGCCTCTTGGAAGAATCAATGAGCCACAACTCACCTCAATTGGCCTCACTTCCACTCGTGATTGCACCAGGGAATGAAAAACATCATGGAAAGTTTGTAGTTGGAGTGAAGCATCTCATGGGGCACTTAATAAAATGGGTTCTCTTCTTGATCCAAAAACAATAGAATTGACTATTTGCTTAATTTATTCAAATATTAACTAAGGCTGCTTTTTAAGTGAATTAATAAAGAAAATGGATTTTTATGTGCCTTAAACTTAAAAAATTCAAATATGAAATCAACCATGAACAACAAAAATAAGAAGAAAACTAACAAATTTGATTATGGAGTTCATCCTTCCTAGACTACATCTCCAGGTCCGCTTCTAATGGGCGTCCGATGTATTGAAAATTATCATAAAGTATCTTTACATGAAAATTATCCATTCTGGAATCTGCGCACAGGCGTCAATGGATACTGTCAGCTGAAAGGTCTCGACCCCATCTTTCCAACGCAACATTCAGATTACAAAAGGGCCCAATATTGGCCTCGATATGCCTCAAAAGTTATTTATAGGCACTGTCAAAACAATAACATTAGTTCCACTTTACATCTCCCATGCCCAAGGTGCATTCGTAAAGATTTTTAGATAACCACACAGGAGGTCCTGGGGTCAAACCCACGAGCCACCTCGGATTTGTTTGCAACAACATGTATTTACATATTATATTACTGTTGATATTAATATACCCATGCCACCTTTAACTTATGGTTATAACAATACTCTAACGGTGACATATAAATCTCCCTGTGGTGATACATCGTAACATATATCATTGGAGTTTGGTTAATTTATATGGTTATAACATAAAGCTTCCTGTGCTATAATTGCAGGTGTACCTAAATTGTTTGGTAACTGCGCTAAACAAACCTTGGGTTTGGCGCACCTGCTAGATATGGCGAGCTCTGCCAAACCTTTTCCACCATATTCATTCAACGAAACTTTAAATATAGTCTCTGCCAGTTTAGATATAACAACAAACCTATGGCCTACCAGTTAAGGTTTTGGGCCGACAGCCGGGAGTTCACGGGTTAGACCCACGATTATGCCGCTTGGTAGTTGGAACCATGGGTGCACCACCTACTGCGATGTGCCCTGCACTAATGTTGCCACTTGTCCTTCTCTGACACTGCCACTTGTCTTGTTCTGATGCTACCGCTTGTCCTTCTCTGGTGCTGCCACTTGTCGTGCTCTGGTGCTTCCACGTGGCCATTGCATAACCACATACTTTTCTTCCACATTAGCATCTGTGGGTCCCACATTACTGTGCAGTCTTTTTGCTTGTTTCCACAAAATGTTAGAACACTTTAACTTCCTCATACATGAGCCATTTTGAAAACTGAACATACCACCAAAATCAATGTGATGAGCTCTTTAACTTGGTGCTGGTTTCACGATCATCTGAGACTATTAAATTTTGAGCATTTTGAGGATCCTCCTGGATCATTCCTCTCCACTGGAAGCTTTTGGACCACCAAAAGATTAGTTTTAAGCAGATATGAAGTGAGGGTACAATTCCCTCACCCTTCCGACCTACATCCACCTTTCTTTACTTGGAATGATTCCTTTCAGTCCCACTCGAAGATACTCTACAGCTCCTCGCCGGGAAGTGCAAACCTTGCTATCAAGGATGGTATTTTCCTATAACTCAGTCATACATTCAGGTGAAAAATCACCTATTGTTAGAATTTGAGAATTTTTCTCTTGATCCATGATCAATTGAGGTTCATACAACTTCAATTTATCAACATTTACAACTGAATATATGTGCATGGATGGAGGCAAATACAATCAAAATTCATTGCGCCCAATCTTTTCAAAAATTTTAAAAGGAACATACCTTATGGATTTCAAAATTTTACCTTCAACTTTCATCCTTTCTTTGTTGATGTATAGCCATACTTGATCACCAACATGGAAGTGATGATCCATTTGATGCTTGTCATGACGCATTTTGTACTTGGCCTGACTTTTCTCCAATTGATCCTGCATTGGTTCATGAATCTTTTGGATTCTTTGAATGAACTTGATTTATTTTTCAACATCTCCATGTCCATCCTCCTTAGATTCTTCACTAAACATAAATTACATTGGTGATTTTGGCAGGTATCCATAACATGTTTCAAAATGAGATCTAGTAGTAGAAGAGTGCAAGTCCTGGTTGTAATCATGTTGAACATAATGTAAGGATTCATCCCATAACTTAGGGTGTTTGCTACAATAAAATCTGAGAACATGTACCACTATTATGTTCACCACCTCTGTTTTCCCATCAGTTTGTGGATGAAAATATGTGCCCTTTCTCAACTTATTGTCCATGAGTTGCCACAAAGTGGACCAAAAATCCCCCAAAAAGCGAGAGCCCCAATCTAAAATTATAGAAGTAGGAAACCCAAAGTGAACCAACACATTTTGAAATAACATATCTGGAGTCTATTCAACAATAGCTTGCTTTTTACATGCAACAAGAATACACATTTTGCTAAATATATCAAACACAACATACAAATAATCATGCCCTTTTCTAGACATTGGAAGCCCTCCTACAAAACCCATAGATATACTCTCCCATGGCCGACAAGGAATTGGAATTGGAATATAAAAACCTAACTTTGTGATGTTTTGTTTTCTTTTTGAACACATGACACAACATTTGATGCATTTAGTAATTGTTTCATTCATTCGAGGCCAATAGGAAAACCTTTTTAATTGTGCCATTGTCTTACCTACACCAAAATTCCCTGAAACATGAGAATAATGTGCTTCCCTGATGACATACACTCTTTCTCCCTATGGTATGAAAAAATTTCTAAGATGGTACAATAACTTATCATGAACATGATAATTCACTTCTTCCCCCTGATAACCATGAGTTAGTGATTCATAAACATCCTTAAAATAAGTATCTTTAGCATAAGATTCTATGTAAATTTCATGTGCTAAAGAAGTATTTTTCAGAATAACTGAAGCATTCAAAGAAGGTCTTGATAACATATCAGCTACTTTATTGGTGGTACCTTTCTTATATTTGGTTATTAAATGGAATTGTTGCAAAAACCCCATCCATCTATAATTTCGAGACTATTACAACTTAGTTTGTGATTGAAGGTACTGAAGTGGTTGATGATTTGTATGAATCACTTTTTCTTTGCCCATTAAATAACGTTTCCATTTTTTTAGCACTTTCCATTAATGTGTATAATTATTTATCATAACTTGGATAGTTAGAAATTTCCTTAGAAAATATTTCCCAATGAAAACAAATAGGCTTTCTTTTTTTAATAACGTTGCACCCATTGCATTCTCATTAGCATCAATTTCTATTTCAAATGGTTGTTGAAGGTCTGGTAAAGCCAAGATTGGAGACGTAACAATTTTTTTCTTTAAAGTATCAATTTTTTTTTTTTTCCCTCCCCACTTTAAGGATACATTAGAACTTGTTAAAGCATGAAGTGGTGATGCAATAAAAGAGAAATGAGAAATAGACTTCCTCCAATACTGAACTGCACCCAAGAAAATTCTAACTTCCATCACATTTTTAGGTCTTGGCCACTTAACAATTACTTCAATTTTAGCTGGATCTATTTTTAGTCAACCTCCTCCAACTATTTAACCAATATATACAAAGGAATTTTTTCCAAATTCATATTTAGAGAATTTTAGATGCAATTTCTCTTTTTGCAACACATCAAAAACATCTTGAACATGCTTTACCTATTCTTCCCACCTTGAACTAAAAATAAGGATATCATCCAGATAGACTATGACAAAATTATCAATAAAAGGACAAAAACATCATTCATCACCCTCATAAAAGTTGTTGGAGCATTCCATAACCCAAATGACATAACTAATCTTAAATGCATTTTTCCATATATCATTTTCTACAATACGAATCTAATGATAACCACTTCTTAAATCTAGTTTTGTAATGTTAACAACATTCTTTGACTGATCAATGAAACCATCAATTCTAGGAAGAGGATACCTATTCTTAATGGTGATTTTATTTAAGGCTCTAAAATCAACACACATTCTCCAAGTTCCAACTTTCTTTGGGACTAATATGATCAGTGATCCACATGGAGAAGAACTAGGTCAAATAAAGCCTTTATCAACCAATTCCTAAATTTGTTTCTTAATCTCTTCATTTTCTATGAATTACATACGGTACATGCCAATTTAAGAGAGGGAAGCATTAGATTGTAGTTGAATCTCATGTTGTATTTATTGTTTTGGAGGTAAATATTTTGTTTCTTTAAACAATTCTTTATAAGAACCTACTATGTCAACCAATTTCTCCTTTAAATCACAATCAAATCCTTGAAAATCATCATACTTATATTTAGGTTGTTCTTCAACAATCATGAGAATATAATTTTGACTTGAATTTATTAGCCTTTTCATCTGACTGACATTCATTAAATCCAAGTTTGTCTTAATTTTGTTTGCCCGGATAATGTATTCAATTCCATCTTTAGAGAGATGATACTTATTCTCCTTTCTATGAAATATCGCATCTCTATCATAAAGATATGGAATACCCATCACGACTCCACATATATCCAAAGGAATCGCATCTAATTCAATTTCATCAATAAAATTAGTTGTAATTGCAAACCTTAATCGACATTGTTTTGTGACTTGCATGTGAGTATTTTCTTTCAAGCATCCTAAAGAGCAAGGTTTTGGATGATTTTTAGTTTCCGATCCCAATTTTCTTACTAGTTCCTCAGACATTAATTTCACTTGTGATCCACTATCGAATAATGTGGCTATCTTAGTGTGCTTGAATATTATCCTTATGTGAAACAATTCAACTCTCTTCTTTTCTTCAGTCATATTATTAGCTTTTGAAGAAGACAACAAGTAGAACTATAGCTAGTTTGAGAAGGAATACCTGTTAGACCCATAGCAGTAATCTTATTTTCATCACCGGAGTCAGATCCCAATTCTTGTTGGACTGCAACATTAGCTTTCATTTCACACTTCTTCTTAAGGAACTTCTTTGGTTTAAGTTCAAGATTAAGCTTCCACCATTTGGATTCTTCATGTCTAACCCTTCAATTTATTCTTTCCCTTGCCTTCTTTGGAATATTTGTTCTTTGAATGCTTGAATGGTTTCTTTGAAATTTTTGACTGAAAAGGCTTTCGTCCTGATTCAATATGAATTGCTTGTACACACACTTCATCAAAGTCAGTTGGATTAAACATAAGAAATGTATGTTGCAAATAGGAATGAAAAATTCCAATATACTTTAACAAATTTTCCCGTGTGTTTAATGGAACATTAAGTGCTAATTCCTTTTTCCTTTTCCCTGTGTAAACTCTTGCACACTCTATCCTTTACCTTGCCTTAAATGCTACCAATTCATTACAACCTGTTGCATATATCATAAAGGATAAAAATGCTTTCTAAGAGCTTTAACAAACTTATACCATAGAGAGATAATCTTACCTTTTTGTTTCAAATCTGATTGAGTTTTACTTTCCCATGAAATCAAAGTTGTTCCCCCCATTCTAAGTGTAGCTAACTGGATTTTTGTAGAATCATCAACAACATTTTGAATTCTACAATACGCCTCAAGTTTCTTTATCCAGTTATCTATGTTTTGAGGATTCATTTCACCATCATATATTGGCAACTCAAACTTAATATCAAACTTCAAAAAATGAGATTTATTTGGTTTCTTTTATGAGTTTGAATCTGAACTTGAATGATAAGAGAATAAAGAAGAATAATACGAATATGGAGGAGAAGGAGGTTCATTATCATTAAAATTTTCCTTGGCCTTTTTATCTTCATGCCTTTAGAAGATGAAGTTGCATCTCTCTTCTTCTTATCTTCATAAATCTTTGCAATCATCCTTTGGATACTAAGGAACATTTGCTAAAATTGCTCCTGGCCCTTTGTTTCAAGAGCTTCTCCTTCATTTTCATCGCTCATCTTCAATTTTTGAGAGACTTTCCTCTTTCCAATCTCTAGATTTATCTTCTCAAGTTTCCCTTCTCCACGTCGCAACCTGGATCTAGTCAACATTCATATTGGCAAATATCCTGCTTATACATGATCAACCTTGATCTGATACCAAAATATGATCCAAAAAAAACAGAATTGACTATTTGCTCAATTTCTTCAAATATTAACTAAGGTTTCTTTTTAAGTGAATTAATAAGGAAAATGGATTTTGATGTGCCATAAAATTAAAAACATGAAATCTGAAATCAACCATGAACAACAGAAATAAGAAGCAAACAAAACAAATTTGATGACAGAGTTCATCCCTCTTGGACTACATCTCGTTGTTCGCTTCCAATGGGTGTCTGATGTATTTAAAATGCTCATAAAGTCTCTTTACATCAAAATTCTCCATTCTCGAATCTAGTCATAGGCTTCAATGGCTATTATTAGTTGAAAGGTCTCAAGCTCAACTTCCAATGAAAATTTTAGATTACAAAAAGGCCCAATATTGGCCTAGATATGCCTCAAAAGGCATTTACAGGAACTATCAAAATAATAGCATAAACTCCACTTTACATCTCCCATGCCCAAGGCAAATTGGTAAATCTTTTTATATAACCACATGGGAGGTATCTAGGTGAAACCCGCGGTCCTCATGGGATTTGTTTGCAACAACATGTATTTACATGGTATATGATTGTTGATATTAATATACCCACGCCAAATTTAACTTATGGTTATAAAAATAGTCTAATGGTGACATATAAATCTCCCCGTGGCGATACATCGTAACATATATCATTGGAGTTTGGTTAATGTATATGGTTATAACATAAAGTTTTCCTCGATATGATTGGAGGCATATCTAACTTGTTTGGTAATGACGATAAACAAACCGAGGATTTGGCAGGCCTATCGGATATGGCGAGCTCCGCCAACCCTTTTCCACCATATTCATTCAATGAAACATTAAATATAGTCTCTTCCAATTGAGATATGATGACAACCCTGTGGCCTACAAATTAAGATTTTCGGCTAACAGCCTGGAGGTCGCGAGCTCGACCTGCGATTATGCCACTTGGTAGTGGGAACCATGGGTGCACCACCTGTTGCCACGTGCCTTGCTCTGATGCTGTGAGTTGTCCTTCTTTGATGCTGACACTTGTCTTGTGCTGACGCTGCCACTTGTCCTGCTCTAGCACTGCAATGCCATGTTAGCATATGTGGTGCCCACACTACTGACTGTGTAGTATTTTTCCATGTTTCCATAAAACTTGATAACGCATTAACTTCCTCATACAGAGGCCATTGTGAAAACAAAAAATACTACCGGAATCAACATGACGATCTCTTCAACTTGGCGCTGGTTTCATGATAATCTTACATTGTTAAATTTTGAGCATTTTGAGGATCCTCCTAGAGCACTTCTCACATGGTTTTATGTCACCCAAGTGATTTTGAAGTCACTATATGTTTAAAATTCACATCGAGAAGCGTCAACAAGGGATGTTGGGTTTGTTTTCGAGCAGTTTCCATGCTACTCGTCAGGAAAAGTTCATGACTGGGCTCCATGTGATTGGCACCAAGCACTATGTTCCTCTAGTCTCTTCAAAATGTGTCCATTATCAATCAACCTGAGTCAAATTCCCTTTATAATTCTAGTTTTGAATGACATTGTCATATGATTTTTGTAATACCAACCCTTCTAATTTTTGGTCAAGGCTAAGCATGTATGCCCACTGGAACATTTAGTTTTATACTAATATTTTTGTAAGTCTACCACTTAGATGAGAATCAAACATTGTAATATCAAGGTTTTATGTTTGTGTTATTGATCTGGAATTCCCCCAGGAAAACCACTAACACTATGTCAATGCTCATGTAATATTTTTCTGAAGTAACAGAAAATGGACCTTTACAAAAAAAAAATCATGAGAATAATACAAGTATAAGGTTATTAGTAAATACAATTATCAAATTAAAAAAAAGGACCAAATAACCGATAGTCACTATAGATCACTTTTTAGAATGTTATTTGGAAATAATTCTCTGTGTGATGTATATGTATTCTCAAAGAATCATTACCGAAAAATAAAATATACAAAGTTTTGAGCAATTCTGTATATAAGAGAATAAACTGGAGAATGTAATTACAAGAGGCTTGTAGCCTTGGATGAAAACTCTCCCATTCAGGAAGGAACATAGACATTACTAAGAGTAAAATAAAAATTGATTCACAAGCATATTATAATTTAGAAAATTCTAGAAACTTCTCTTCGAACATTACAATCACATCCAGGCAGAACGAAGGCCAAGGGTTAGAAGGTCAGACCTGGGAAATTCTATTCATATGTTTAGCAAGTTGTAGAAGTAACTCAAGCTTGAAAAAATTGAAGGAAAGAAGCATCCTATTGGGTTATGTAAAGGGTTACCTATATAAATAAGAAATTTGGATTAACAAATAATGTATATGATTTGATTAAAAGAAAAATAAAACAAAAAGGAAAGGATAGAAAATTAATTCTTATAATTACCTTTAAGGAACTCAAGCTTCATGGAATCCTCAGGAAACCTACATTACTAACAAGACAATCATTTTAATATAGACATAAGTAAATTCGACGAAATATAATTCAACCTAAGGTTAAACATATGCATATATAAATATACATATTTTCAATGTATCCTATATGTATTTACAATGTAATTTAAAAACATATTTGATTATAGAAAAGAACTAGAAGGATATTTGACCTCAGCTATGGTAAATAAAAAGAACAGAGCTAGGGAATAACCAACCCATTTCTTTTGTAAATGAGTAAGCCAAAAGGTCAATATAAGACAAAGGTAAATATTAGTTACTTCAATCATAAAAATTACATTGAATTGTATATTCACGTATTTAAGTAACAACATATTCTTAAAATATAACTGATGGATGAAAAAATAATATTCTATATGGTTTAATTAGTAGATACAAACCCAATATAAATAAATAAATAAATACACACACACATGCACACACACATAGACAAAAATATATTTCTATTATGTACATTCTATAGAGTCATAAAATCGTATTTGACCACAAGGACAAATTGTAGCAATTAATATTCAAATGATACATATATTTTTTAACCAAATCTCTCATATCTACCCACTCTCACAATCCTTTTGGGTTAAAAATGAGATGCAGGCTACTATGACATGAACCAATCTCCTAATTACAATTAAGGAAGTGGAATCGACAACCTAAAACTTTACTGACCTTCCACACAAGTTACAACAACCCAAGGAGCCAAACAACCATCCATGTGCCATAACCCTGAGGTAACCTGTTTCCTTAGTGATATAGACTCGCAATTGTTTGCATAGAAATGCAATCTAGTGATTGTAACCCTCCATTCGCATGGATAACCCTGCTTCTCAACGACTACAGTCTAGATTTCCTAGTTATGAGCATGCGACCCCATAATCTGAGCCACTTTTTCTTATCTAGTTTCCAGACGTCTGCCCACAAATCAATAGAAATTTCCAAAATGGTGAATTACACCATTACAAATCCATTAATGCAAAACCTAGTCAATAAATTGATCCAACCAGGCCAAACCATGATACACATTTCTTCAAACACACGACGAACATGAAATCTACAAGTCATAAATGCATATTTGAACATAGGGGTCTCATACTTATCTGAAAATCATCAAGAAGTTCTAATTCCATCATGAAATAATTGCAATAACATTTTTTAGCTCATCCATTCATTAACCATTCATTATCTGATCAAGACATGTCAAGAGCCATAACAAGAATCTGTTATGAAACCGTGCTTATAACCAACATATAACTTGAATAATAACCATGATAGAACAACCATCAAAGCCACATAGTGACAAGTACATTTACTCATAAAATCTAAGAGGAAAAGGGCTCTTATTAACATATGAAACAACCAACCAAGTAAGGGACTTCCACGTACACCCCGACCATAGATTGCGTTGAACCAAAAATTTATTTCAGCCAATCACCCTCATATTATATTCTAAGCATAAATGTGGGACTAAAAACAAAAAATATATGGCTTCCTTAGGCTTTATCAGAATCCTGCCAAAACTGGTCAAGGGATTCCTAGGCTTGAAACAAGAACCTACGCAACCATGCTTTACCGCAATCTTGTCATTATCTATCAAGGGATTCCTAGGCACAAACATAAACATACACTACTAAGAATTATCACAATCCCCCCAAAATCGGTCAAAAGATCACTAGGCCCTAAATAAGCTTGGATGCCTTTAGATTCGTTCACTAATGCCTTGAGGAATTTTCCCATTTCCACCCTCAGGGTTTACCACAATTTTTCCAAAACCGGTTAAGGGATTCCTAAGCCCCTGGGAATTTTCCTTAGACCACCTCACCTGGTTCCAAGACCATTCGACAACCCAAAGCTCAACCAAATGAAATAATCCCATCACACCATGGGTTTCCAGAAATGGAAAGGAGAAGCTAAAATCATTGTCACGCTTGGGAAAACCCTTGCAATGACATCAAGTGAACCAAATACACACATGCATGTACCATACATGCCAAAAATACCAAGGAAATCATACATGAAACTCGATACCTACAAGAAATCCCGATGTAGCTACTTGATCCAATATTTCCTTGCTTGATTCTTGCTTTCCTTTGCATTATTTTCCTTCGTTTTCCATCCTTTCTCCAATTTTAGAGTGCTCCAAGATTTCTCTAAGTGTGCAAGAGTATGAGAGAATAGAGAGAGCTCCAATCTAAAACTAACAAAATCATAAACTGAAAAAATCCATAAACTGATCCCCATAAGCCTTTTTATGATAGAGGCATCTATTTTATTCAATTTCCTCCTCACATGAAACCTATGACCTTTATCTTTCCCTTTCTCCTATTTTACTTTATTTCCTAAATAAAATACCAATTAATTACTCTTTTCCTTTTCAAAATATTTTCCATTCTCTTTGCCAATTTCCTTAGCCATAATAAACCAAACGAACACCCATTAGGATGTTTTTCCCTACTTTCAGCTTGGAATACATGTCCCATGAAATTGAAATTATATTTTCCTTTATTAAATTTATTAATTGAAATTTTTACCCAGGGTTGTTATAGATCCCTCCGCCTTATAGGAACCCCATCCTCGATGTTCTATGATACCTATGACCAACAAAACCATTGAAACCCAAAACATAATACCCATGGAGCTTTATAACTCAGTTTGTTACATTATTTATAATAACATCCTTATAAAAACATGATAGTCATACCATTTATTGGAGTGTTATAACACAACTCATTATTGTATTTACAATAACATACATACATACATGCATATGTACATATACCAAAACTCCTTTTCCTCAACTGAAAAATAACGAAGTATACATATCTCGCATAAGCAACAAGGAAATCAAGAGGATCACACCTCCACCCTCAAAGTAATACTAGGATTCAACTTCTTTCCAGGGAACCCAGAATCAACTGCCAAAGTCAAAGTAGGCATCCAATGTCCAATGCTACAATCCTTCCACTAGTTGTTCCCTTAGTGAAATTTTATCGGCTTATTGTTTTAGGGCACACTCCCAATGTGCAATTGATTCCATTTAGAAATGATAATGACCAAAATAAATCCATCCCCTATCCGCCTGACAATCCCTCGGGAAACTCAATAACCCCCTTTCATGCAATCACTCACCTTGCAAGTTCCCTGGCATCCCCTTTTCTGGGAGATCCATTTGTTGGCATGGTTTCCTCGCATCGGAAGGTCCAGAGACCGAGGCATATCCATGCCTCAAAAATGTCATACGGGTCATAGCATGCTCATGGAAATCAATGGACACTATTGGGTACTAGTGTCCCACAATAGCCCTGCTCATGAATTCTTTACCAACACACTATTTCCTATTCCAATTCCTTTTGTTGTTGCTGTTAATTCTCTAGTATTCAATCCATCTACCCAAACTGAGACATTCCTACTTTCATTTATGAAGCACATACTTTTCCTTAGGATAAAAAGGAATTTGAAATAAATTCAAATCATACCTCATTGGTAGCTCATCATTAGGGTACACCTACAATCTTGTTTACTTCCTATCACAATAAGAAAAAGTAGCTTTTAGATCAAATCATCATGTATAAGCATATTGCATCCAGTTAGATCAAAACACAACCATCATGAATCAAAATCATAGATCACATGCATAGTGAAGACTAAAATCAAATAATTTTACTTATCCTTCAATTGGTTTTTTGCTTTTTCCGTTGTTCTTTCTGTACACACACTAGATCAGTTTCCACACCGAGAAAGCACCCAGTCCCTTTGCCTCTCTTTAATCACATACACATACAAATAGTGTACACCACACACATACAACCACACACAAGATACAACACCACAAAATACATGCACTTATACCCAGCATACAACACATTCACCTACACCTAGTGTACAAAACAACACATACAACTACACCCATGTTGTGGTGAAATCACAACACCTCCATTTTTAATTTATTATTTCATAATCATAATGGGGACCCTTTTCGTAAATTTTAGCTAAATCACTCTTTAATATTTTCTTTTTGTTATGTGTCTAACAATTTCATAATATTTTCATTTTCTTCGGGTTTCTGTTTCGATTTCTTCATTGCATTCGATTTTTTGCTAGCTTTGCATCAGTTCTCATTTGGATTCATGATTTGAAAATGGTGCTTATCTGAAGTTCAATGATTTTTACCATGTCGGCTAAAAGGTACAAAATATATATTATTTTATATTTTAAAATTAATTTTAAATTTCAATTTTGTATTCATTTTAATTAATTTTTAATAATTCATTCATTTTTTTACTAATGGTCCAACAAATTTACCGCAACCGAAATTGTAGAACAATTAACATTATGTGCTTTCAGATCTCAAAAGTCTGATTAGGGGAATTTTGAGGTCTAAAATGGGCCTCCTAAGGAAAATGTATAAACAAAATAAAATTTATAAGAACCAATATGATTCAAGGTGATGATGTCAACCATGGGTGATGATTCACCATTTTTGGAGTAAAAAATTAAAGAGATTAAAAAATAATAAAATTATACAACTATTTTTTCAACTCGTATTTTCACCTTATTTCCCTAAGGTTTTACTCAAATTTGGAGTGGGAGTACTCATTGGATGAAATATTTAACTCCTCATCCAAGGAGTACCCATGTTGCATACTTTCGATTGACATTGTTATATGAAAAATAGAAACACGTCAAAAAACGTGATTCCAATCACATTTTTCATGTATTTTTCATTTTTCATGTAGCAGGGTCCAACGAAAATATGAAACATGGGTACTCCTTGGATGAGGAATTAAAGTTTTCACCCAACGAGTATGCCCGCTCGAAATTTGAGTAAAACCTTAAGGAGATAAGTTGAAAATACGAGTTGAAAAAATAGTTATTTTCTTTTTTCCTTCAAAAATTTAATAATGTAATGTAATCTTATCTTATTATTTCCACTATTATTTTATAATTTTCTTAGGAGGTCCATTTTAGACCTCAAAATTCCCCTAATGATTTCAAAAATAAAAAAGATCTAAAAACCCAAAACTCATTAACTAAAGTGGTTGTAGTCTTTATTCAGAGGGAAGGACCCACTCCATGTCGCCCACCTCTCCTCCTCCCACATCATCATATCTCACCTCCCAACTCATTCTGGGACATCAAAACTTTAATATTTCGTAACACTTATTTTTAAGAACCTCTGAAATTTCCTGTCTTTTGAAATCCTCTTACCTCACCTCTCCTCCCACCTCACCAACCTTCTCCCCACCTCATTTCGGGACCTCATTTCCTCATAACCCAATTTCAAAACATCTCTGAAATTCCTCTCCTTCTAAAATCTTGAATCCTCCTTATCTCTCCTCCCTCTTCCTGTATCACACCTCACCACCTCATCGAGATCTTGACACTTATTTTTTTTAAGTTTCTATTTTTGAAACCCTTCGGAACATCCTATTTCAGAACTCATCTATTTCGTAACATTAATTTCAATGGTCCCTCGAAATTCTTTTCCCTGAAATCCATTACACAATCCCTTATGTTTCCCATTATGATTCACCAAGACCCATTTAAATGGACCCAACAACCACTTAATCATTGGTACACTATACCATGTTTTTAATATTCAAATATTAGATTAATTTATTTTGATTTGAATTGATTTACATTTTTAATTATTTTGCTTAATCTTATTTTTATAATTTGTAATTAGAACATAATTATAATTAGTTAATTTATAATTTCAATTAAATTGTATATATTTAATTAATATAATAATTTTAATTAATTAATTACAATTATTTAGTTAATTAATAATTATTAACAATACAGTTAGTTAAGATTAGAATTTTTAATTTAAAATGCTTAATTTTGCCAAGGCATGCATTTTTTCTAGAATTTTGGTAATTTTGACACTTCATATTTGGAGAGTCATATCTCAAAATTTACTTGGCCAAATGAAGCTCACAATAGCTCGTTGGAAATCTAAGACCCAAGATAATAATTTGGGAATAATAAGTTTAGCATATTAAATAAATTTAATGACACAAACAAGCAACAGAGAAGAGTGACAAATTTGCAACAACAATTAGTTTTTGAAAATTGATTTGGGTAAATTTCATTGGCTTGGGAAAATTTTTGTCACTAATCCATTCTCCAATATTGACTCAACAACTAATAAGATCCATTTGAAGCAATCATAGCATGAAATTTCTGTAGATTTTATTTATTTTAATTTAGCAATTTCATGAGAGATTAATTTTCTGATTTCTAATTTCTAATTTGCAATTTAATTTATTTTTATTTTGGTTTTGATTGGTTTGTAGTAGGAGATCAGTTGGAGAATTTCATATCTGAGATACTTTGGAGAAATGGAAAGATATCATCAAAGAGAAAAATGGGGAATTTTCATCTCTAATTGAAGGTTTGGAAACTATTCTCAACAATTCTTTTATTTTTTTGGGATTTCTTGTAAATTGTTAAATATCATATTATAAAATCAATAATGGGATCCTCTTCTCCACAACTAGAGGCTATAAAGGAATTATTGCATTAGGAGATAATAGTTATAGGTGATGGGGAAAATTCATATATAAGGTGTTAGTGGAAAATTCTATGATTTTTCTTGTTGTGTATTTGCACTTTTGTAGTGTATTGTGAGTTGAATTATGGAGAGATAAAGAATTTTGAGTTCTCAAAGAGAGGATTGTGTTACGCTATTGTAAACAATTTTTTCAAGGAGTTGAAGCTACTCAAGGACTACAAAATTTGTAGTGAGGTTTTGGTATGAGTATAATAAATTTTCATTCCAATGCAATATTGTTTGGATTGTAAGTTAATCTGCTATTGCCATAATTTCTCTATTTGATTTTAATTATTTTTCTAAATAGTGTATTGCATTCTTTATATTGAGAACTATTATCGTATCAAATGTTTTTTTCTATTGAAGTTCTGTAATAGCTATCTCCAAGGAGAAGAAAAAAATTAGAATTATTACGAATTCATTGAAATAGGAATGTACTAAGCATTAACTATTTATTTTTTAAATACATTCTCATTTTGTTTTCCCTTTCATTAATTGAATGAACTACTTGTTTAATTAATGAAAATTATATAATGGGTTCAGTCATATAAACATTCCTTTCTCCCTAGTTAGTAAGTTTATCTTGTCCCCAATTGAGAGAAGGCTATCCTTTCTCAATTTGAGATAGGATTAGTTTTGCTTGCATATTAGAATAGATCACCATTTAGATTTAATTTTTTATTTATATAAGTCCCGTTAAATAGGGGCAGACCTTAGCTGTGGCTTGGCTGAGTTGTAGAGTCATATTAAGGATCACTTTCCTATAGGAGCTCCGGAATATGGTAGATCTATTTTCTCTCTTTCTATTGGTATATATTAGATATAATATCAGCCAAAATGGAGAGAGAGGGTAACTAGACCCAATTGAACTAGTTGGAACCACTACACCAAATAGATAAGAGCTTAGTTGGGGCTCTGAACAGGCAGTCTCCCTTACATTTTTCTAAGGTCATTTTTGACCATCAATAACCTGGTGTACAACACAATACATATATGTACACATAGTACAACATAATGAATGCACATTGCATGATACCACGACTACAAAATGCACATACATAATACCACATGTACACAACATAGCATGTACGACATTCACATAATACAACATGTACATCGTACCACGTGTACAAAGAACCATCTTCACAATGTGTACACAATACCACATATACATCGCACCACCTACACAATGTGTACATAGCACGACCTACACAACATGTACACAACATCACATATATATGACAACACTTCATAACATGTACACAACACCAACTACACATCATGTACACAACATAAAATGTAGAACATGTACACAACACCACAGGCACACAACACCAGTTGTACAACATGTACATAGCACCACATGTACACATAACCACTTGTACAACATGCACACAAAACCATATATAACCAACACCGTATGTACAACGTGTACACCACACCTCATATACAAAATGATGCATATATAACATGTACATAGAACAATCTGTACAGAGCGTCGCATAAACAACATGTACACAACACCTTCTGTACACAACACCACATATAAAACATGTATGTAACACCCTCGATACATAGAACCGCATATACAACATACACCCCATACCATATGTATGCAACACCACAGGTACAACATGTACAACATATACACAACCATAGTACTGCTCAACTAGAAACCACATTGACTCTACCAAGAAACCTTGCTTCTATTGTCTTCCCACTGTCCATGCTTGTCCCAACACGCTGCACATCACACTCCTTTCATTCCACTAATGTATCCCTCAACATTACCTATCCATAATGTAAACATAGGCATAGTATAAGCACATTATATCTACTCATATCCACATGATACTGACCTCAAAGATTTTTCAAGGCTACTCTTCCCACTCAATTCCTCATAAGAGCAAGAACCTCTTCATTCCCTTCACCTTCCTAAGCAACCATACCTCCACAAGGATGATCCTTGGCAACCTTGTCAGACAAAAATATACATACATATGTATATACATTAAACATTCACATTAAAAAATCGTTATCCCTAACGACCCTAAACAACATACAAACATACATACATACACACACACACACAAATATATATATATATATATATATATATATATATATATAAAAACTAACATAAAAAATTCATGATCCTTGACGTCTATGTCAAATAATGGCATACATACATATATATACATGTAGTCATCAACATAATCATGATCACAACATAATTACTAGATATCATAAGGTCTAGGTTAAGAGAACTCCCTTTATCCATGCACAACATGCACAACATTGAGAAAAATAGTTCCCAACTTATCCAAGGCATTTGTTACCTTCACTAGTAGAAAATGATGAAATTAGTGACTATGTGACTAAAATGTTAGTCACTGCAACTTTTCCAAGTGAAATACTACCAGAAATAAGAAACCTTAAGGGACCCAACTAAAAATGTCCAACATAAACAACTAATTTAGTCCCAGATTAAAATATACAACTAGATAATACATAATACGACTAAAAATGACTAACGCGAATGACTAATTTAGTCTAGGAACATAAACACAACTACCTAACAAGTACTACAATAATACAAATTGGTCATTTATGTTAGTCATTTTAATTGTTCCACTTCAACAATCTAAACTTATAAGTGACAGTGGATTCAAAGGTTGTTATAGATTCGCTAAAAGGTTATACTTCCTTATACACTTCTTTATTGGATCATTAGATGATTAGAGTTATGGAGCTGATTAGAATATTCAGGGTTATATCATTTGATCATATTCACAGGGAATTAAATTCGAAGAATTTGTCAAGTGTGGATGCACATGACATCCTTGTGAACCATCAACTTTAACAATGACATCACACTTCTACACATTGCTTAGAAACACTGATTGACGAATACAACAACACCAACATCCAACAAAAACCCATGTAATCAGGATGAAACACTAATAAACACATGTGGAATCCTCAATCCTTAGTTCTAAATATTAAGAAACCAATGCAAATAATCAAATCAACTAAACAAAATTTGATGTGGTAATATGAATGAAAAGGGAAATAAATTAGAAAATAATAAAATCCAACTTCACTTTTACCCTCACACTTAGCAATAAGCATTAAAACTATTCCAAAGGATTTATAATATTATAATACTAATGAGTAGAAGCAAAGTTGAACCATACAAATAATAATAATTATAAAAACAAAACAAAATTCATCTAATTCTAAACCACAATGGTGATGATTGCAACATCAACCACAAAACGTCACAAAATAAGCAAGATCCATCGACTTATAGATTGCAATACGGAGCCTTGCAACATCATCTCACCAATGCATAACATCCATAAAGTTCTGATTTGTAGGGAGTAGAAGTTGAGTATTTTGCGCCAATATAATTAAATTCAAATCACATTTCAATAAAATCAAAATTTTCCATTCCATTTTCTTTTTATGATTAATCATTCTAAAGGATGACTTTGAAGCTCCTATATGCTCCCCCCGCCTCAATTTTTGAATAACAATGCTAGTAATTGACCCTTTGGATCTGCTTACAATGAAATCAAATGTCAATTGGATATCATCAACATATCATATTTGATCCTCGAACCGTGGGGTTTCCAATCTGTTGTGGCAGCTGCAACATCTTGCAAAATTTTGGCTTGCATCCAAATTTCAGAGCCTTCCTTGGTTTGTACCTTTGATGGTTGCAAACACTCGGGCTTATCCCATGAGATATTGTCGGGTCTTCACTCCCTTTTTGGTTGATCGACCACTAGTCATCTTTTGGCATGTTGATCTCTATGTCTTGCTTGCGAGTTTGTTTTGGGATTCTAGAAGGTTTTCTTTGTGTGTATGAGTTGTTTTCACTCTTTCCACATCGATCACACTCGCACACAAAATTGTAAGAATTGTTGTGCAAGTGTTGTCACAGCCATTCAAAGACATATCTCAATTGTCGTACTTGTCGTTCTTAACCTTTGAGTCAATCTGACTGAGCACATGTTTCTCATGTTGGTTTGAGGTCTCTTGTTGTCTATTCACGCTAAGTGTGTGATCACATTGTCATGTATGCGTAAGTATACTTGACCTTGCTTCAACTAGACCCCAGTCTCAATGACCTTGCACTGCTGCCAAAAATAGCGTAGAGCTTGAGGTTGTTGTCTAGGTAGCCTACACTACAGAATTCCAGAAATGAGCTAGTTGACTGCCTCCCATAACTACATAGAAGTTGTCCTAGAACCTGATCCATTCTGCACTTCCCGCAAGATCTCCCATCAAGACTCCTACTGGTCAACCAGGAAAAATGACTTGAGTTGTGACCTAGGGCTGTACATATCTACGAAATTGCACAGAACTTGTCCAACCTAACTACCTTTCACTTCTTATAGAAACTACATAAACATGTGTGATATGCCTCTGCTGCCTCTCACTGCACTGTACCAGGAAATTGCGCAAACCTTTCAAGCAGGCTTCCCCGTTGGCATGCTCTGCAATCAACCTAGAAATTGCGTAGAGCTTTCTATCACCTGCCCTTTTTGCCTGCTCTGCAATCAACCTAGAAATTACGTAGAGTTGTCTATCACCTACCCTTCTTCCCCACTCTGCAATCAGCCCAGAAACTACGTAGAGTTGTCTGTCACCTTCCCTTCCTTGTCACTCTCTAATCAACCCAGAAATTGCACAGAACTATCAGGCAAGCTTCCCTACTGACATGATCTGCTTTCACATAGAAAACTATGGAGATATGGTTGTCACCTTCCCTTCTGTCATGCTCTCCAATCAGCCAAAAATTTTACAGTTGTGTCTGGGCTCGGAATGTCTCCCACAATTACACAATTTTGACTAGCAGCTCCTGCAGCCCAATCCTATCGTCCTCTGGAAAAATGCATAGATTTTTTCTGCTAGTGCCTCTTTCTGCCCGCACTGTCTTCCCCAGAGAAACTCAACAGGTCCCAGCTGAATGACCTTCCGAGTGTTCCCCTTGAAAATTTTGCAGATTGGCCCAGCAGTTCTGTGAAACCTCGCCTCGGATTCCTCCCAGAAACTATGCAATTCTGCCTCGTAACTAGATTTTTCCTCACAATTGTCACTGTTGTCCTGGATTTCACAAATCTGCCTCCCAGTGACATTTTCACAGTTTTTCCTGAGAGTACTCAGGAGCCTCGTATCTCGGCATGTGATGTGCTCTACACATTTTTAGTGCCTTGTCCATCTCCCGGTCACCTCCACCGAAACAAAAAGAAATGCATCATGTTGGACTAAGAGATTTTTGGATTTGATGTTGTATCATCATGAGCGATTGAAGAAATAGGTACATTGATGAAACATGTGTTGTGGGGAAAAATGCCTATGCAGGACGATCCTATCCACCTAAGGTGTGACAATGCCTTAGCAACAAACAGAGACAACTATTCTGGTTTCTTCCTTTATGAAATGGGAAAGAAGAGAGATCAATGGACTTACCGGTGTCTTCCGTTTGTCCCTCGATCTAGATCCTCTTCCCCTTCGGGTGTTCACAGCTACTTGCCTCCTCGCTCGTCCAAGAGAACAGCTACTTGATTCCTGCGAGATCACAAGAGAACAACTACTTGCGACAAGAGAACAGCTACTTGAGACAAGAGAAGAACACAACACAAAGGCAGATATTCATATTCATAAAAGATTCAGGATTAGAAATAAATCAAATACACTAATGCAATCATACATCAAAGATACATCAGTATATAGGAGAAAACCAAGATAGCTTTATTCATAAATAACAAGATTTAGGAAGAGATACAACCCAGAGGGCTCCAATCCAGCATCTCCTTCCCAGCAAAATGGAATTCCTATCTTCACCTCCCTTCAAAGCATTAAGCACCCAATGATTCCAGTCTCAAACCAACAGCAATTCTTTGCAATAACAAAATTCCAGCCTCTAGATCTCATGGAGGAGAGATCTATATATAGTTATTTTGGAGAGAGGATGAGTCAGCTTGAGATCTGACTAGTGTCCTCTCCCTCTATCAGTTCTTGAGTCCACTTGGAGGTTCTTGCTTCCACTTGGAGATTTGGAACCTCTTACTCATCACCAGTCAAATTCCCTGAGGCAAGTGTCATTTTGGAAGCTTCCTGGGCATTGACACCTTGAGGAATGAGCCTGCCACTTGTCCAAACTCGCTCAGCGCAGGTAGCCTTTGTTGGAGTTGACATTCAACGCAGGTAGACAGTGGAGCAGTTGACATTCAGCGCAGATGCTCAGTGGAGCAGTTGACATGATCCTGAATTGACTTGTTTTTGAGCTGTTTCAGGTGGAGAACTTCTGTGAATTGCTGTGGTTAGTTAGCCTTGTTCCTCTAGGGGTAGGAACAACATGTTTAGGGACTTTGGATCCCTTAGATTATGGACATTTCATGCTCAATGCTGTAAGGCACAAAAATGTCTATAACAGTTGCCCCCTAAAGTATGAGGCCATTTATCGGGTGAAATGCTTTATCCAGGAGGGTCCGAAGTTCATCCATTTGCTGGGAGGAGACCTGTAATAAGATACAATACAATACATTATGATTCATACTGCTTTCATGATCTGGCTGAGGCGGGCATTCCCATGCTCAGCTTTATAAATTCATTTTTGTACATAGCACAGACAATCGTCTGATGGTAGACTGATAATTTTGGTGAAATTATCATCCTTTGAGTAGGATGATCATCTGCTGCAATGATGTACATGTCAAATGTCTTTATTTTTCCTGAATATATATCGCAGCCCAGATGGATGAAACTAGATCCGGGGTCTTCAAACTCGTTCGATCTTCACTCTAAGTACAAGTCGATCCATGTGAGAATTGCGCTGAAGTCGAACATGGAAAGACATCGCTTGATTACCGGTCAATGATGTAAACCGTTAACAAGCGCGAGAGGAATCACCGATAATGATAATGACCCTCAAGGTACTGCAGTACAATTCACGTGGTGTGAATACAGGACTTGGCGTCGAACACCACGCAAAATCTTCTGGTCGAAGGTCATTGATGTATACCTGTCGCCGGAAGTGAGAAACTTGCCATTGAGGCATGCAAGCTTCAAAGTACTGAAGGGGTTGTTCCTAGATCAACTTCTTGGATAATGAGCTGATGTCGACAAGAAGTGATCCGTCAAAGGAGGGCCTTAATGAATCCCACATCAATGACACGGAACGGAGCTAATGATTTTAATGGAGGTGAAAACGATCTGTGACATATGATTCAGGGTGGCGGTCATGAATGGATGAAGGATAATGTATGGCAGTGGATGGGACCCGGTTGACACTTTCTGAACGACTTCCCTTGAACATGTGGCGACACTGATGCGATGGATCGGTAGCATTACCCAAATTATGGATGGTATGGCGAGACCATGGTGATGTGACCGGTGAATGAAACAACCCAACCCGATTGTGGTACGGAGGAAAAGTGTCATGTTCAAGAGCGACTTGCTACCATCAAAGTTTTCTTTAGTTTTCTCCCAATTTTTCCCCAGTCATTGCTAACCAGTACCTCTTTATTTTTGTCAAGCTTGAGGAGGATAACATATGCTTGTTCTATAACCTGCCCTTCGGGCAAGCCCATCGCTATGTTTTAACGAGCCTAGCGATAGTGAAACTCGTTCTCGTCTAAAGACAAGTTTGTCGCTATTTAGTGGTTTAACGAGTCTAACGACAAAGACAACTCGGTTCCTTTTCATTTTTAGAGAGTCTGAAAAGGTACATAAAGTTAACTCCAAAATTCCTTTTTCGTCATCTAATCCCTTAAGTCTGAAAAAGTATAAAACAATACAGAAGGGATGAGTTTTCGATAGTTTTAACGAGCCGAACAAAACAAGCGCTCGATCTTTTTGTGCAATAATCCTTTAGGTCCAAAAAGATTAAAATCTAGAGGAGGGATAGCACTTCCGGTCGTTTTAACGAGCTGGAAGGCCAAAACTCGGCAATCTTTTCATATTTTACGAGTCAGTTGAAAAGAGCTTAAAGAAGACTCATCTTTTGAGGAACGAGTGATGAACAGGGTTAGCAGCTGATTCCAGGTACAGGTTGGAATTTTCCAATCACGGCAGTGTCACAAGGATGGCTAGGTGAAATCACTCTTCGCAGCTGTTCCTCAAAATGGGTAAACAATCATATGGAGGTGAACGATCGGCCAAATGAAAAGTGGAGGTGACGGTGCAAACACGACCAAGGCTTTTATGGCAGATAAGGTTACATACACAATGGTTATTTACCGGGATGGGTTCATTTTTTAAAGAGCTTGAATGCGCCAAAACACTGCTCAAACTTATGTTTATTTTTTAACGAGCATGAACTATGTGCTAAAACTGCTCGGATCTTGCGTTTATTTTTTAACGAGCATGAACTTTATGCTAAAACTGCTCGTTTATACCAGTCATATGATAAGAGTGTCTCATTGGAGATGCTATTTTTTATGGAGCTTCATCTCACGTAAGCTTTGCCCCGGATCCTTTCGTTATGCAAGTTCGGAAATGACTAATCCTACGAGTTTAAAGGGTTAGACCTACAGGTTTAAAGGGAGGACCTAAAAATTTAAAAAATAAATAGCCACCCCTTGCTTGCATTCCAAAAGGTTTGCATGCCCCCAGGCATAAAACAGAGTTTCAAGGTTACCTCTACTTCTTTTCCGTCAAAACATTTGTTTTAACGAGAGAGGCTTACCTCTTTCAGGTTACCCAAAGATTGTCTCGTTAGTAGTTTAAACAAAACACTTCCTCGGCAATATCTACCGAAATAGACAAAGGTGAGTGAAAAATAGTTTATTTCACTCACATAACTTTGACAAAAGAATCTTATTCCAGAACAACCCTCTTCCTAGACGGACGGGGTACGGACTAGTCATATTCTCCCGCGGAAACCTACCCTATACCCAAAGTTCTCTGCCGAAGCAGACCAGGACGCATGCCCCCTGGGTTCCAGTCATATCCTCCTGGATTACTCGCGCTCATCAGGAGGACAGACCGTGGGTTGAGACACTTCTTGCGTGAATGGACCATTTAGGGATGGTATATGACTACTTGCGATGCGTGATCTGGGGAATGAAAGTTGGTCCACGAGCTTGACCATTCTTCCTTCATGCGGAAAACACATTACTCTAAAGAGTGATGAGACGATGGCTCCCATGCAATATATGTAGTCTCGTCCAAGGAGTAGGTTATAATCCAAGGGTCCTTGAACGACCATCACGTTCATTTGAACGGTCTTCCCTTTCAATGTTATGGGCACATTGGGGAGGATCCCTAAAGGGCGACTGGTTCCCTTATCAAAGCCTGATAGATTTCTCATTTCAGGCAAAAGCGCAGGCGAACCAAGCGCTCTCCAAGAAATAGAGGAAAGGATACTCACAGATGCCCCTTCATCAATAACTGTACCAGCCATTACCATTCTGTATATTTGGACGATAATTCTGAATGGTATGCTAGCTGGCAAGCGGGGTCTGCCTAGTTGGTTCCAGTCAAAGGACACAACTAGGTTGCTTGGTGGTGGGACCGAGTAGACGGCCGGATATCGCTCTGATGAACTTCCTTCCTGCGATAAAGGAATGGTGGCATTGCCCCCTTGATCATCAGAGTTAGTGCTGATGAAGAGAATTTGGACGGTGTCGTCTTTATTCTCCTCTGTGATGATGTCATTCGAAGATAGAGCCTCTGAAGGCAAAACCGGCTCAAATGCCGTTTCAACCTTTAGACTTTCGTCAGGTATGGATTCAGACGGTTCATCTTCAATGACAGGTGCTTCGGCTGACCACCTGGGCGGGTCAACCGGGTTCTCAACTAGCGAGGGACTTGGCAAGAGTTTTTGATATCCAGGAGGAAGATGCGCTCGTAAAATCGGGCGATCTTCCAGAACTCTTTTTGCCTCGTCTAAGAAGGGACAACGGTGGATGGCGTGATCGCCTTCACACAGTCTGCAGGGAAATTTAGCTTTCCCACTCTGTCCTGGGGCTTCACTCCCACTAGTTGACGGTGAGCAGTCGACATGGTTATCAGAGGTCGATGCTACCGAATTGTGCAAACGGGGGGACCAGTCTCTTAGTATCCGAGGGATACAGGGACAATCTCGGTGGAAGTGGTCTCCCTTGCATATGACGCATGGCGATTTAGGCCTTACGAGTGTTGTGTGTGGATTCTTGTCAGACGACACTTGTTTGCCCCCAGACGCCTTTGGCTCCTTCTTCTTCTTCTCTTTCTTCTTCTTCTCCTTCTTCTCCTTAGGAACTCGGTTTTTTGATTTACCGGTTCCGTCAAGCGAAGAGGAAGGAGGAGAGGAAGATGAAGTTGAAGGCTGGTGGGTAACTCTTGTCTGGTCTAACTGTTGACTCGACTGTTCAGGAATTGTGGTATTCTGAATGACATTGGTTGAAAAGAGCCAGACTGGTAGGCCAATTGTCAATCCTGGAAGCGACAATGTGGCCATGTGGGGCGCACCAACATCTCCCCAAGAGGAGAAGGGACTAGGATTTCCACCAAGGGGAATTCCTTGGTTGGTGTGCTCCATCTTTTCAACCTAAAGATCAACGCGGGAATAATGGGTGATTGTTCCGTTTAAAATAAATTGTTAACGACGCTTTAGACACAACTTGCTTTTTCACTTTTAAAGAGTCGAGAAAAAGCTAAAGATGACTCTAGTCTCCTTCGATGTTTTAATGAGCCCGAAGTGACAAATGATCGGATGGACTTTTTCTGTTATAGAGTCTGAAAAAGGCCAAAAGAAACTACTCTGGAGTTCTAGGCAGAGGGTGTGCCAAACCTTTCGCAAAACCGCAGAATACTTTTTAGGGTACGGGCGGTCGATCTTCGTGAATGCTGTGTTCACTGCATTGCGATCAGTAGGGCGGCCGACACGGCTTCCTAAGGATAAAGGATATATGCCTATAGGGGTCTCCCAATATATACGCGACGGTACGTGGGAGCACAATCCATACTAGCGCTATCGTCCCTCAGGAGGAATCACCCACCTTCCACGAGATCGACAGTCACTAGGCTTAACGACGCCGGAACACGTCTCTAGCCTAGACCTCTATGGTCATTCAGTTTATTTTAAGTTGATCTTTTTAGAAGTTTGCCTTTCAAGGTTCACCATGAGATGTATGATACAAATTCCTAAATGCAGTCTAAAGATGATAAGCAAGCTTTATTATCTTTTCAACTTTGAAAATCCTAGCTACTAAGGGAAAAGAAAGACACCATCTTTTCTCAAAGAGCAATCAGCACACTCTAATGCACTCTTCCTAAATCAAGCATGCAAACTTATCAAAATGCAAATGCACAATGCAGGTGTTTGTTTTCCGCTTTCTTAGTATTGATGCCTACAAAGAAAGCTTTTTGTACAACTTTGAATTTGCTTTTAAATGACAGATACAAACAAGTTTACTTTTTCGAAATCAACAAGGGTAGAAGAGATTACAATCACTTTGCAACTTTCGAAATGAATACTTGTTTCGACACTTAAAAGAGACAAACTCAAACCAATAAGCAAAAGCAAATGTATAATCAACTGTAAACAGCCAATGAACTCTCTCCTAAGATCACAGTCAATCATATCTGAATCAAGGGCTACAGGATGATTATTTCACTCATGCAAAGGAAAAATGTAAATGACGTAAAAACACATAAAAACACTCACAGTATTTTGTACAAAAGGAGGCGAAATCTAAGAAAAGAAAAGGAGTTATCAGACTGGTACCTATGCTGGTTAAAGGCTACAAAAAACAGAGATCAAAACAGGGCAACAGACAGTAGAGAACCCCAGCTGCACAAGGCTAAACTGGTTCAGCGCAAGTCCAACACTGCGGGTTTGACATTCAACGCAGGTAGCGTTCACGGGACCTGCATTGAAATGCAGACTGCCTTCACAACAGTTGCGCTGAAGGAGAAATTCTCGTTTCCCCTGGGTTCTGGGTCACAAAACGCTCAAAAATCAACTGTTTCAGGCCAAATCAGAAACACAAGCAAGGTATAATCAGAGGGATGCTTTGAGAGGGTACTAAGATCTATCACAAAGGATCATCAAGTCATTTGTGAGTCCATTGTTCAGATCATAGACAAAATCCAGTGAAGGATCAAGGCAGCAACTGTCTACTTTGCAGAAGCAGTTCGATTGTTGCCGCTGAGTCTATGAAGCAAACAATGATGTAAACACAAATAAAATGACTAAAACAAATCTTCCCCAGCGGAGTCGCCAATTTGTTGTGGGGAAAAATGCCTATGCATGACGATCCTATCCACCTAAGGTGTGACAGTGCCTTAGCAACAAACAGAGACAACTATTCTGGTTTCTTCCTTTATGAAATGGGAAAGAAGAGAGATCAATGGACTTACCGGTGTCTTCCGTTTGTCCCTCGATCTAGATCCTCTTCTCCTTCGGGTGTTCACAGCTACTTGCCTCCTCGCTCGTCCAAGAGAACAACTACTTGATTCCTGCGAGATCACAAGAGAACAGCTACTTGCGACAAGAGAACATCTACTTGAGACAAGAGAAGAACACAACACAAAGGCAGATATTCATATTCATAAAAGATTCAGGATCAGAAATAAATCAAATACACTAATGCAATCATACATCAAAGATACATCAGTATATAGGAGAAAACCAAGATAGCTTTATTGATAAATAACAAGATTTAGGAAGAGATACAACCCAGAGGGCTCCAATCCAGCATCTCCTTCCCAGCAAAATGGAATTCCTATCTTCACCTCCCTTCAAAGCATTAAGCACCCAATGATTCCAGTCTCAAACCAACAACAATTCTTTGCAATAACAAAATTCCAGCCTCTAGATCTCATGGAGGAGAGATCTATATATAGTTATTTTGGAGAGAGGATGAGTCAGCTTGAGATCTGACTAGTGTCCTCTCCCTCTATCAGTTCTTGAGTCCACTTGGAGGTTCTTGCTTCCACTTGGAGATTTGGAACCTCTTACTCATCACCAGTCGAATTCCTTGAGGCAAGTGTCATTTTGGAAGCTTCTTGGGCATTGACACCTTGAGGAATGAGCCTGCCACTTGTACAAACTCGCTCAGCGCAGGTAGCCTTTGTTGGAGTTGACATTCAACGCAGGTAGACAATGGAGCAATTGACATTCAGCGCAGATGCTCAGTGGAGCAGTTGACATGATCCTGAATTGACTTGTTTTTGAGCTGTTTCAGGTGGAGAACTTCTGTGAATTGTTGTGGTTAGTTAGCCTTGTTCCTCTAGGGGTAGGAACAACATGTTTAGGGACTTTGGATCCCTTAGATTATGGACATTTCATGCTCAATGATGTAAGGCACAAAAATGTCTATAACAACATGGGACAATGAAGAACAGGATGGAGAAGAGGCACATGTTAGAAGACTTGATCGCAACTGAACGAACGCACAAAGCACATCGAGCAAGCGAGTGAAAGGGATATATTCACACAGACCATCAAGAAAAGACCAAGACCATTGAAGACCCCATACACTTTTCCATTTGGAGGTGAAGACATGTTACACCGAGAGCATACCATCGCTCAACAGCACAACAACTCGACATGGACACCACAATTAGCTATTACATGTCAGCAATGTCATGTTGAGTTGTCTCATGCATTGTCTTGGCCACGTCACTACTATGGGCCATAGTTGTTGTAATCAATGTAATATAAATTGGAAGTCCAAGAGGCCCACATATGAGGATGAAGGATCATGTAAAGTCAAAAAGTCATAGGAAGTCAGACAGTCATGAGGGAAGTCGAAGGGTCACAAGGGTCAATTATCCCCCCTTGGCTATATATAACCCCTCATTGTATTACCAAAGGAAATTTCACCTTGGACCCTCCCACCTAACCTTGAGAGTCTGTAGTCTGTTCTTTGAGGATAGAGGAGTGGATCCAATGTCCCACTATTAGGGCTAGTGTTGTATAGCGTATAAAAGTGCGTTAGAACCTTTTCTTAATAGAAGCATGTCTCATGCCATCATGTTTTCACGCATGTTTTATATCTTTCTATAAGACTACTCTTTAAACATTTATAATGCATTTTTTCTTAATGTATACTAAAATATTTGAACTACTTCAGTTATTTTAGTACTTATATTGTTGAAGATGTGTTGTATTTTTTATCACTTCTATTCCGTCTGTGTGGACTACTCTGCTGGACATTAGGAAAACCATCTCTGTGTTGTCTTTATTTTAACAACTACTGCCCCCATGTGGACTACCTCGTTGGACAATGCACGTCTTTTCCCTTGAACTTTGGTTTTCAGGACTACTGCATCTGTTGTGGACTATTTCGCTAGATGCTGGACATACCCTTGTTGTTGTTCACATGTTTTTCTTCCTCAGTTGGGACTATTCCATCTCATCAAGAGGCTCAATTTACTTCCCCCTTTTGATAGTAAGAGAACCCGGACACATAGTTACATTAAGCACTCACTAGGCACACTCACCTTGCTTTCTTGAAGTTACAAGCATAACAGTCTAATGTGATGAACAACAAGAGCTAAGGAAAATCTATAAGATAATGAAAACTAGGCCATCATACCGGATGGGAATCATACACTAAATAGTGCAGGTTCTAGTTGGGACTTCATATCGGGGATATCCCTTTTGTTGGAAGATTGAGCACCATAAAACAAATGGCGCTAAAAGGATGACCAGATGACAAGTTGATCCCGTTGCATCTGGTTTGAATCTCTTATCTAAAATGGATCATACACCAATCGTGCTCCTACGGTGTTTCTCCAATTTTCCCCTAGATCAAATTTCACTCCCCGATGAACTTCTCATTCACTTGTCCCAACTAAATTTTGATGGTGAGGATGGAACATCCATATCCAAGCACATTTATGATTTTCTTTAATTTTTCCAACCTTATGAAATCGATAATGAAGAGTATTCTTGTGTGCTTTTCTTCCTCACCCTTGAAGGTCATGCTACTTCCGTCCATTCCCTTCTTCCTTTCATCAAGGAGCTTCATCAAGCCTTTTGTAAGCATAACTACCGATATGTTTGTGGAAGACTCAACCTATTAAGAATGTAGCTTAACGAATCAATTGAGAAATTCTCTAATTGATTTCTTCACCTTTGTTATGAAATTCCAGAAGAAGATTTGAATTGGATTTCTTGAAACAAGAGTTCGAGTGCTTGGTTCATGTCTCATCATACGGTGAACCTGAACCTCCTGATTTGTTTGCTTCCCAAAATCTTGTGAATCATGGGGCACCTCAGATTGTAGAGGAGGAGCCCAACACCTTGTTTGTTCCTTTTCCTCCTCCTTTTCGATCTTGATGTGGGTGCCCACTTGCATTGATTGCATAACTGAGGAATCTGCACAGCATGTCCCCAAACCATCTTCTCATCTATCTCTATCTTCCATGGAGGATGTTCCAGAATGAATCAGAGAGCCTATAGCCAAGACTCACTCCTCCATTTTGTAGGAGGACATCACCATTCACAACTCAAGTCTCGAAGCTAATCTCCCTCTCTGCCATCCTCCATCATTCACAAGCCATGACTCCTTGTACCATGACTCACTTGATCAATCTGTTTCACCAGCCAGCATGCACATTCTCCTAATTCCCAAGATGCTGGCTTTAATCAAGCGCAAGGTAGTCACATTACATCGATAGAGGAGAAAAAAGGTGAAGAGACTCTCAATTCCCCCTCTCTGATTCAAAATTTTCCACATCAAAACAATGGGCTTCCATTCTCTAACAATTCTCAATCTTCTAATCTTGGTGAAACATCTTGTATAATTATTTATTTTTGTCAACCACCAGTCTTGGGTAGTCATCACTCCCATGCTTCCATATGTCGTAACGAATGCCCAAGCAAATAATGTGATATTTCGTTTTATCATGAATACTCCAATTGAGATCTAGAATTTCCTCTGGTTAAAGAAGACGTTCATATCGAAACTTCGTCTTCACCTCACTCGCCCATGTCTCCTACCATTCACAGTGCACCCACATGCCTCAGAGATACTGCATGTTATCTTACTTCTTCAGTCGATGATTTATCTCCTCAATTGACGTTAGGCAATGAGGTTGTCCATGATGAGGTTGAAAACAATTTAATCCCAAAGCATACTTCCCATTCCCCATCATCTCTTCTCTTGCATGAAGACAACTCTTCAAGTCAGTTTGCTAAAGCTGAAAAATCTAGTGCAACCTGTGATAGAGATGGTTGCCACTCTGAGAGAAATTCTGAAATTAGCAACAACAACCACCCTCAAGCCATGCATGATTTGGCTCAAACTTCAAAATATGATTCTGCAATTCTGGAAAGTTTCAGGATGTGCCAGGGAGTCAAAGCACTTCAACATCTGTTGATGGTTATCTTAGGACCTCACAACTTTGGTAAGTCTCCAGAACCCAATGAGATGTGGTTTCTCATGCACAATCCGTCCATCTGCATGGTTTCAATCAATGTGAATTCATGTGTAAAAAATGTTTGGTATTCTAGATGTGATCTCTCAAATTTTCAAATTTTCACTTATGGATGAATTCACAAATCTATCACAATGCATACGTCTTCATGCACATATTTTGCATCAAGCTCAGGGTGGGAATGTTCGTCCCTCATGAAATCATGGAATTATGAATATGATAATCTCAAGTACTGTCTTTTCCTGCGATCATACTTATCGGATTTTCCATCTCTCAGTCTCCTTGCTAACCTTGTACTTCAAATCTAATTGCTCATCACACCAAAAATCCCCCTGTGTGATGATGAGCGCACAAGCTATCATGTGAATCCATTTCCTTTCATTTCACCACGCCCCAACTGGTTCCACACATTCACAATGCTAACATCCCTTTTACATTCCTGCGATGACGATGATTCTTGTGCAATTTTTCACCAGTTCTAGGGGGGTGGTCAGTCATGTCTAGCTCGCAGCGAACTTGGTTCCATTGGTTAGAGCGTTCACAAGATTGTTCATATGAATTTGTATTTTTTCATTTCAAATTGGGAATCTGATATTTGAACAAACTCATCTGATCATTTCCCCATCTCAAGTGACTGTCATGCAGCTTATCATTTTCCCAACAGTACATTCAATGATAGTTACTTCATTCTCCCCGATATTCACTATTTAGCATCTTTCTCCTCAGATTTCTATCAAGTGGGTGAGGCACTTCAGCCTGCGCTGATGGTTATGGTAGGTCCTAACTATCTTGGAATGACTAATGAGAATGATCAGAATTATTTTTTTGTACAAGATTCCCAACGTGATCCCATCTCTCCAATCAGAAAACCTTATTTTCACAGCTCAGGAGACCTTCCAAGCAACCATTATGAATTTCAGGATTCAATTGCTCAATGGCTGGAACAATCTTAATTGAAGAGTCATGTTGTAGGCAAACAAGCTTCAATCCTTCCTCATGATTGCTAAGAAGCTCATTGCAGATGAAAACACAATCACAACAGGCTTTCGAGGTTTGTTGAATAATAGTATCCATTGAAAGGTAAGCATCTGTATTGGGTGGTCGTGACACTTTTTTTTGCCCACAATTAAGACCTTTTTTTTCGTCTACAAGGTTTTCATGATTTGTATTTTCTGTTGCTCACCATTTCTTATCTATTTTAATTGCTTGTATCTTTGTGGTTGTACATTAGGAATTACCACGGTGGCTTCACTGGTAATTTCATGTCATGTAATTTCTTTCCTTGCACTCGTCTTGCACTCATAGCGCATCAATTTTTTCTTATTTCCATTATGTTTGCTTCAATCATTTTTCTTTCTTGTCTTCTGGTTTTGTTTATTTGTTTTATTTTTAGCTTTCATGTTGATTTTTCCTTTTGATTTCATCACGCGCATAAGTGTTGTCCTATACTATGTTCTAGCTTTTGAAAAAGTATGTGGCTAAAGTTAGAGAGTCTTGTGACACTGTAGCACTTGGATAGTCCTGTGTCCATCTTCTTTGTGCTTGGTTGTAATTTTTGGCCGAAGAAGCCTAGACAGAAAATATGATCCATCTGTAAGGGAAGTTCTAGTCAAACCATGAACTTGTGTCCAAACTGGGAAACCCCATGCCTATACGTAGTCTTCTACTCTATGTTTTCAAGCTTATCCAACTAGTAGAAATAAAGAAGGGGAAAAATCTAAACGAGAAAACCTAAATAAGAGGTCATACATGCTTTTATGAAGGAACAACCCCTTCCCCTCTTAGTAAGTTGGGATACCTCTTCCACCCAAAAATAAATAAGTGCCAATGCACAATCCTCTTTCAATATATATATATATATATATATATATATATATATATATCTATATATATCTCTCTCTCTCTCTCTCTATATATATATATATATATATATATATATATATAGATACAAAGGTGAAAGAAGAGAAAGGCTTCCTACGCAGAGAGTTGAAGCAAGGAACTCCACAGGGGTACTGTCCAGGCTCACTAGTAGTTGAGCAATGTTTGTGTTCCTGTGTGGCTCTACTGGGGTACTATCGAGGCATGCTGGAAGAGGAGAAACACAAGAGATGAAAACTTTACTCTACAAATCTTAAGCTCGCGAACCAAACTACCCTTCTCGATTTTGAAATGGTGTGAGCTAGCTGAAAATTTTGTTGTGTTTGATTGAGTTGGTATAATGTGAACCATGTATGTCCATAGGGTAAGTGGGGAAGACAAAGTAACTTTCCCAACGAATCAATACTTCCTGAAGGGCCAAGGCCCTATGTTGCAAATGGAATGAAATAGAGAATCTGGTATTCAACCAATGTGTCGCCAAGTGTTGTAACAGCGGCAACACCCTCCAAAATTTGGCATGCATCCAACTTTCAGAGCCTTCCTTTGTTTTTCCCCTTGATGGTCACAAACATTTGGGCTCATCCCAAGAGCTCTTGTCAAGCCTTCACACCCGTTTTTCTTGATCGAACACTAGTCGTCTTTTAGCATGTTGATCACTTTGTCTTGTTTGTGAGTTTGTTTTGACATTCTCAAAGGTTTTTGTTTGTTTGTATGAGTATTTTTCACTCTATCAACATCGGTCATACTCACACACAAAGTTGTAGGCACTATCGTGCAAGTGTCATCATGGTGATTCGAAGACATATCTCAATTGTCGCACTTTTTTCTCTTAACCTTTCAGTCAGTCTCACTGAACACATGTTTTTCTTGTTGATGTGAGGTGTCTTGTCATCAAGTCATGCTAAATGTGTGATCACATTATCATGTATACATAAGTACACTTTCTTTCACACTTAGTAATTTTCCTGAAAATATGTTGATCGGACAACCCTCCTTTAACCAGAACCTAATATTATTGACCTTGCACTAGTACCTAGAACTACACAGAGCTTGCGACTGTCCTTTGGGAAACTTTCAATTCCAAAAATGATCCAACTGACTGCCAACTAGAAATGCACATAAGTTGTCCCAAAACTCAATCCAGTCTGTGCTTCCTAAAAGATCTCCCATCAAGCCTCCCACTGGTTAACTAGGAAAATGAATTGAGCTTTGATCGAGGGCTCTACTAATCTCCAAAATTGCACGGAACTTGTCTACCATGACTTCCTTTCATTTCCTGCAAAAACTGCATAGACATGTGGGATAAGCCTCTAGTACTTGCCACTCCACTCTCTCGGGAAATTGTGTAGACCTATCAGGCAGGCTTTCCGGCTTATCTGCCCTACAATTAGCCTAGAAATTGCATAGAGCTGTCTGTCACCTGCCCTTTTGCCCTGCTTTGAAATGAGCCCATAAATTGCATAGAGTTGTCTGTCTCTTGTTGTTCTTACCCACTTGGCAATCAACCTAGAAGCTACGCAGAGTTTTCTGTCACTTGCCCTTCCTCCCCACTCTCCAATCATCCTAGAGAGTGTACATAACTATCGGGTAGGCTTCCTTACTAACATGCTCTACTCTCACTTAGAAAACTACATAGATCTGGTTGTCACCTATCCTTCTATCTCGCTCTACAATCAACCCAGAAATTGCAGAATTGTGTCGAGGCCTGGACTATCTCCCAGGATTGTGAAATTTTGACCAGCAGCTCCTATAGCCCGATCTTGTCCTCATTAAAAAAACTGCATAGATTTTTCTGCCAGTTTCACCTGCTGCATGCATTATCTTCCCTGGAGAAACTGCATAGATCCCAACTAGATGACCTGCCTAGTGTTCCCCTTGAAAATTGCGTAGATTGGCCCAGTAGTTCCTCGACACCCCGCCTGGCTTTCCTCCCAGAAATTGTGTAACTATGCCTCATAGTTGGATTTTGCCCCACAGCTGTCACTGTTATCCCAAATTGCACAAGTATGCCTCCTAGTGACATCTGCATAGTTTTTCTCGACAGTGCTCTGGAGGCTTGCCTCACGGCCTATTTTCTGCTCTACATAGTTTCAGTGCCTTGTCCCTCTCCCGGTCACCTACGTCGAAACAAAAAGTAATGCATTGTGTTAGACTAGGATATTTTTGGATTTGATGTCGTCTTTTCAAGAGTGATTGCAGGAACAGGTACGTCGATGAAACATGGCACGATTATGAACAAGATGGAGAAGAGGAGCATGCTAGAATAATTTCTTAGAGTTGACCAAACGCATGAAGGACATTGATGGAGGGAGAGAAAGGGATACATTCACATGAACCATCAAGAAAATACCAAGGCCATTCAAGACCCCACACAATTTTCCATGCAGAGGTGAAGACATGTTACACTGAGAACATACCATCACTCAGCAGCATAACAGCTCGACAGGGACACCAGAGTCACCCAGTACATGTTAGTAGTGTCATGTTGACTGTGTCATGAGTTGTGTGGCCACATCATTACTATGGGCCATACTTGTTGAAATCAATGTAATGTAAAGTGGAAGTCCAAGATACCCACATATGAAGATGAAGAGTCATGTAAAGTAAAATATTCATAGGAATTCAGAAATTCATGAGGCAAGTCGAAGAGTCACAAGGATTGGTTATCCCCCCTTGGCTATATATACCCCCTCATTGTATGAGCAAAGGACTTTTCAACTTGGCTCCTCCCACACATAGCCTTGAGAATCTGTAGTTTGTTCTTTGAGGAGTGAGGAGTGGCTCCAATCTCCCACTACTATGGCTAGTGATGTATGCTCTCCAAATGTAGTAATGGACTAGATAAATCTTGTTTGTCAATATTGTTATACTTTAGCATTGCATCTCTTATAGATTGACTGAAAAAAGCTATAGGCTATTTAGTTTTTTGGTTGTTTTTCTGCATTTGAACAACAACCAAAGTGTGCTCGCAAGAAAATGGAAATATGATGAAATATTGAGTATAATCAAGGCTGATCAAAGTGGGAGCACAAGAAAATGAAAATTTAACTGCATTTAATGACTTCTTTTCTTCTTCTGACCATCGTACCTCGCTGTCCTTCTTCATCATATTAGTCGTCTCTCTCAAGCATTCAACAAGGTTGGGGATGAATCTCCTCAAAAAGTTGATTTTTCCATTAAAAGATTGAATCTCTCTTTTGTTTCTTGGGAAATCTAACTGTTAGATTGCTTCAACTCTTGCGGGATCAATGTGAATACCGTCTTTTGAAATAATGTTCCCAAGCAGTTTGCCCTCCTCCATGTAAAATAAACTCTTCTAGGGATTCAACGAAATGTCGTACTTCCTGCACCTTTGAAAAAAATCCTTAGATGATGCAAATGGTCTTCATTAGATTTGGAAAAAATTGTAAGGTCATCGAAGTAAATAACCATAAATACATATTTTTCTTTGGCAAAATAAATATCCATTGCTCGCTGAAATGTAGCCCCTGCATTCTTCAACCCAAATGGCATCTTAGCATATATAAAAGTACCCCACGGTGTCATAAATGATGTTTTCAATTCATCATATTCATGCACCAAAATTTGTTAGTATCTAGAGTATCCATCAAGAAGTGACATCCTTGAAGCCCCATCTACCCTCTACAAAATATGGTGCATCTTCAAAAGAGGGTAATTGTCCTTCAAGGACACTTTTTTCAAATTCCTGAAATCAATACAAAGATGAATCTCCCCCATCTTCTTCCTTATCGGTACAAGGTTTGACATCTATTCATAAAAACGAATAGGAACTATGATACCAGATTTGTAAAGTCTACTTACCTCTTTCTCAATGGATGGCAGCAATTTGGGATTAATTCTCCTCAACTTATGGTGAAATGGATTTTGAACAAGCTTGAATGGTATAGTATGTTGGATGACGTTCATGTCATACACCTTTAGATATGAATAGTCCCAGGAAAATACATAAGAAATTTATGCCATTAAAGTAGTGTATTTACCTTTTATCTCAGGGGATATAGACTTCAAAAACTTGACCATTTTTGGCTTGTTAGCTATGCCAATGTTTATATCTTCGACACCTTTTTCTATGGGGACCATTTTTGGATTTTTGGCGACATCATCGTGATCAAATAACCCTTCAAAAAGCATGAGAACTCGTGGAATGCTATTATCTTTAAACTGCAACACTTTAACCTTGATAGCCTCAATTTCCTGATCATTCTCATCATACACATCATCAATATGTGAATGCAAGAATTCATCCTCCATTTGCAAAAAAATGTTAATTTTATTATCATCCTAAAACACCTGCCAATATCTTAGATTGTCAAGGATAGGTGGATGATGCTTGACATGAATTGAAAACTTCTTACTAGAGTGGATGGGGATCTTAAACATGATTGTTGCAGTGGAAATGGAATCAGCCATAGAATTCTAACTTCTAGGAATCAAAGGAAAAGTATATTCTCAAAAAGTTTTGAGAATATATATATATATATATATATATTTTTCTAGTTAAGACTAACCTAAGTACCCACGGGGGATTTGAACCAGTGACCTATCGCAAGGAGTGCCTTAACAGCGCACCCATTCACCGTCAATCCAAAGCCCCGTGGGCAAAAGTTTTGAGAATATTAAGGACACTATTTCGATAAGATTGCATCCTTGGATGCTTAGCCTGGTACTCCCCTTTTACCTACTTAATAACCAACTCAGAGTCGCCATAAACTAAAATCTTCTTTGCTCCCATCTTTTTGAGAATTTTAAGGTTGACAACCGATGCTTTGTACTTTGCCTTATTATTTGAGAATGATAAGAGGTCAACTTATATGAGCTTAATCTTACATTGCGAGGGACTTTACCTAATTGATGCAAGCGACAATGAATCCACATGCCAATCCCATCTCCTTCCTTTCCTAATGCTCCATCAAACCGAAGGGTCCAAAGACCATCTTCTTTATCAGAAAATTGAAATTTAGAGGGCTGATTTATTTTAATTGTTGAAGGATGACTTGCGGCCTCAACAATTTCTGCTTCTTGCATTGATTCAACAATATTTTCAGGTGAACTTCCTGGCTGCAAATAGTCTACACCATGTTTCTCTTTTTCTAGAATTAAATATTTATGTACACTACTTATAACTTCTGAAACTTTTTAAATTTCTACAATCTGACTGTCATCATCTATTGGTCTCATATCACTATAAAAAAGAAAAGACTCTAAGTCAGTATATACATCATGGATTGGGTGACTATTATGTCTCTCTTTACTACTAATCATAAACTTTATAATTTTCTCTTGGTACATTTTTCTAAGTTGCCCAAACACCAGTATAATAGCATAAGAGAAATCAAGTTGTAGGGTGCCTTTTAACTTTTTCTCCCCAAGATAGAGAGAGTAGCATGCCAAACCATGGAGGAATATCAGCAACAACCACATCCATCAACATATTCTTGGCTGGAATTTGGTCCAGAGACACTACCAAGTCTTTGATAAGACCGAGACACTTCACTCTTCCTGAATCAAAAGAATAGAGGTCATGGTATGGTCAGGTGATATATAATTCCAGTTTGTCCATAATGGCATTAGGCAAAAGGTTGGGTGAGGCCCTAGAATTTAACATGGTGTTATGAAGGATAAAATCATGGAGTTTTAGAATAAGGTAGAATGGTGGGACTTCACTAACTTCTGGACTTCCTTCTACGGCTGGACCAAACAGAATTGAAGGCTCATCATCCACAACATTAACCATATCTGACATCTAATCTACCTTTAACATCTTGGCAATATAAGACTTATACTTATCATTCTTGACTAGTTCAGTTAGAGGGATATAAACTTTCAACTTAGAAATTTAATTATCTAAACTAAACAAGTTAGATTGCTTCTCTACCTATTTTGAAGTGGTATCCTTCTTTTTGTTTTGTCCTTTGGTATAAGACTCATTTCTATGATCTTCACTTTGAGTCTCCTTATGCTTCCTTGCATTGTTGGTACATGCTTCATTGGTCTTGTCCCAACTTAGAATAACAATTTCCTTTTCTTTGTTTTGATAAGTAGGGGTTGTTTTTTTGTCTTACACATCTATTTATAAGACTACTCTTTAAATGGTTGTAATGCATGCTTTCTTAACCTATACTAAGATAGTTGAACTACTTCGGTTATTTTAGTACTCATATTGTTGAAGATGTGTTTTATTGTTTATAACTATTGTCATGTCCGTGTGGACTACTCCGCTGGACATTAGACATACCATATTTGTGTTTTCTTGATTTTAACGATTGTCACCCCCTATATGGACTACTCCATTGGATGGTGTATGTTTTTTCCCTCGAACTTTGGTTTTCACGACTGCTGCATCCACTGTGGACTATTCTGTTGGATGCTGGATAGGCCTTGGTTGTTCTTCACGTGTGTTTCTTCCTAGGTTGGGACTATTCCCTCTCATCAATAGGCTCACCTTACTTCCCCATTTTGACAGTAAGATAACCCGGAAAAAGAGTTACATTAAGAACTCACCTGGCACACTCACCTCACTTTCTTGAAGCTACAAGCATAACACTCTCACATGTTGAACAAAAAGAGCTAAGGAAAATCTCTAAGATAACGGAAACCGGGCCATCATACAGGATGGAACTCCTACACCAAAAAGTGTGAGGTCTAGTTGGGACTTCATATGAGGGAGATCCCATTTGTTGGTAGGTTCAGCACCATCAACACAATGGTAGAGATCGATCCCAGGAACTCGAGTTTTCTAGAATCAAGACGATGAAGATCCACAATGCTGCAATGAAGATTTACTTCCAAGACTCAATATACTAAAGTGATGCCCTCCTATGAATGATAATCAGATCCCCAATTTTCATCCCACTATCAAACTAGGTCAAGGGATCGAACTCGGAAAACCCCTAATCAATTTCGATGATATTGAATATTTTCCCACCAATGACAAGTCTTTCAATGGTTAGTTGAGATTAACCCTCAAGCATGAGAAATTTTTATGTTTCAACAACTATTAACTCCTACCTTGACCTCTGGTTCTCTCACCACTACTAAATCCCATAAATGAGAATCCTAAAATCCCAATACGGATAACTGATGCAAAGAGTGTATATTTGGTAAGGATTTAACACACATTTCTTTCATAACAAGAACCTATATGGAATATTTTTCGACTTGAACATTTATGCTACTTTATTTCATTGCAGACATGTTACAACTTCAGATCTCTACTCTAGCGGAAGGAAATCCATGCCCACATTGTTCGAAATGGAATTTAGGGAAATATTAACCTCCATACCAATCTTTTCATAATTTATACTGAGTGTAGTAATCTAGAATATTCATGCCTAATTTTTGATAAAATGGTTGACCACAATTTGGTATCATAGACTGCCATGATTGCAACTTATGCAAGGTTTGGTAATTTAAATAAAGTGCTCAATATCTTTCATGAAATGCAAAGGAGTGGGGTGATGGTAGATGGTTTTGTTTATCTTAGCCTTCTCTACAACAGGGAAAGGAGGTCCATGGATTTGTGATTAGGAATGGATTTGAGTTTGAATTCTTTGTTGCGAGTGTCATTGTAGCCTTGTATACAAAATGCAATAGTATGGAGTTTGTACACTGAGCATTTGACAAAATGCCTCAAAGAACTAAGGAAACATGGGATGAAATGATTGCATGGTATGCACAAAATAATCACCATTGAGAGGAATTGAAACTATTCCACGAAATGTAGCTGGATGGCGTCTTGATTCCTTCACCTTCGAGAGTGTCCTTTCAATGTCTGCAAACTTAGCTACATTCAAGTAGGGAAGGAAATTCATGGATAAATAATTGGAACTTGATTTGATTTGAATGTTTTTATAGATAGTTCCCCTATAGATATGCATTCCCAATGTGGAAGTGTAGGGAATTTCTGTCGATTATTTAACAAAATTTCTCTACAACAAGGTTGTTACATGGAACACCATGATTGCGAGATATTTGAAATTAGGAATTGTGAATATGGAAGGGGGTTGTTGATCTCAAAATGTTCAACTGAGGAGTAGTAGATTTGGAAAATATCCCCATTGAGGATGTTTTCTAAATTGAATGTAAATGGGAAGCTTTGACATCTGATGAAGTTCAACAATAGTTGGAGCTTTTTGGACCCAACAAGGCACAAGAGAAAAAGGAAAGTAAAATATTGAAATTTTTGTTCTTCATGTGGAACCCTTTATCATGAGTGGTGGAAGCTACAACAGTGATGTCCATTTCTTTGGAAAATGGAGGAGTAAGAACTTTTTAAATAGTAGTGTCAAACTAATGCTCAATAGAGGGGAGTGTCTGTATGAATGTCAAAATCACTCTCATGGATTACTAATAACAAATCCATGCTTATATTTTCCTTTTTTATAATACACCAGGAAATGCAACTACATGACTAATGGCACATGTTGGACATGGATGTGATGAAAGATATGGGTTTTGGTGCATATAGTAATGTGATGTGCATTTCGGGAATGGATGAAATGAATTTGAATGTCCATTTTATGGATAAAACTTGTTCATCTTTTGTAGAGTTTATCATCCTTATTTTCATGTTCTTTACCTTTAGGCTATGCAATTGGCATCAACTAGGCAATGATTAGTCACTATCAAAATCTGGGGCAACCACAGACACTCAAGATTTGACTGTCGCTCAAGGAACTCCATTTTCTTCAAGGGGTGGTTCTCCATGTTCAAATGATGGTCAAGAGAAAAGTGAACTTGCATCCTATCTAGATCAAGCATGTGTTTCTTTAAGACAACAATATTTTGTCAAATATATTATGGATATTCTACAATAACTGGTGCAAATTTTCAAGAGTCCATCTTGAAATCTAGAATTTGGGCCAATAACATCTTCTGGGACAACATGTGTTGTCTTACTAACAGTGAAATGAGATTTTCTAGCTGGAAATTTTGTTCCTTACTTCTCATATTCTTATTCTAAAGCTCATCATGTTGATCTATTTTCAGATTTCCACAGGCTTCTGTTAGAAAATACATTTCGATTTTTTTAAAATATAACATGACCTATAAAATAAGATAAACCATCTAATAGAGTAGATTATGCAAACAAATTTATTGTCAATAAACATCTTAAATTGGATGGGTGTCAAGAAGAGTTATCCAAGTATATCAATAATCCCCATAAAGCATTTTTGAGAAAATATGCATGGAGGTTGTTTTTACATTGGTGTGGAAGAAAAATTCATTATTACACTGTAAGGGATACTTGGACGATAAATAGGGAAATCAAGGTATTGAAAAATCTTCTACATAAGTCTAGGGGTATCCAAAAAACATTTTGATATTTTGAAACTAGTCAATTGCTTTTCTAATATTTTTGGAGCTGTAAAACCCATGCCTCACAACTGGAAAAATTCTTGCTATTAACATATTAATGTGTTAACTTTATTGTTGAATGAGATATTTTACTTTGGTGAGGAATCTGTTCTTCAGACTTTGAAAATACTCACTCTAGCCTTTTACATAGGCAAAGGCCTTCGAAACTCTCTTCCAAAAGTAAAATCTACATATGCAATTTAAACCCCTACTAAATCAATATCTCAGTTGTATGATAACAAGAAGAAAAAAATGGGTGATGAGGGAGGTGATGCTAATGCTGATAAGTCTCTTGTCTGATAGTGTTCTCTTGATATTTGGGGTAGCTACAAGATATTTGGAAAGGCTTTGGAAAGAGTGCAGTGGGATAGCCAGGTTTGTAGACATATGTCTTTCTCCCCATGTAATTCTACTTTGGGTCTATGTTGAATGTCCAATCTAGACCTGGCTATAATAATTTCATACTTTTTGAATCCTTGTATTTTAGGTTAAAGTGCAAATAGGATCTCCCATCACTAGTTATGGCGAAGAGAGTAGGAATTACGTTGTTCACTAATGGATTTCAAATAGAGCATAGATTGATGAAGATGGAGTTCAACGTGTAGAGGTCATATATCAATATGAAAATAAGGTGAAATGAATGACTTAGGAAAATAGTATGGTGACAATTTTTCCTATTGAACCACTTTTTTGGTTGTATAATACTTCAGTAGTGTATTCATAGGCTTGATTTTTGAAATACACTTTTTAATTTTTATGATAGAGGTCATAATGCCTCTTATATATGTTGAATTTCCATGACCTTGGTTCTAGGTTATACTCTCAAAATCTCTGAAACTACCAAACCAAGAATCTTTACAAGAACTACTTTGCATAGAAGAAAATATAAAGAAGTAAATCACATATGCATAATTGTGCACAATTTTTGACAAATATTTTATAATAATGTACAACCCAATCTTCGTTATATTAAAGAGAATCTGAATAATAAAACATTCTATGGTATATAAGATATAATGACAATCTTCGTTGTAGATTCTATGTCATATCCTGTCCTATCGGTCCTTCACTTCTATACTTCTCTCTAGTTGTCACTTACTCCTTCAAAGAATAACACATTGAGAATCGAGGAGGGTTTCCACCTAACACTGCTACAAGTCACTTTTGCTACATGTACACTAGATCATCAATCTATTCTCTAGGTTGGACAATTCGTAAGCTCCAATGTGCCATGCTAGCAGTCATTCTAGTCGATCAAATTGATGCACTTTAGCACCAGTCTTCACCCAACCTTTAGCTCCTATTCGATCAAATATAGCTTGTCTAGGGCTACTTTGGGTAGCCAACACACTTCCCTACACTAGGTGAGTGGCACCCAATACTAGACTACAAGATATACACCAATGAAGGCCTATGATCACTCAATCAAGCCTCCAAATTTCCTACCATGAGCTGCCCAACAACTGCTCCAAATTCGGTCACAAACTATAACCCAACACACATCGCTAATGCTGGTCCAAATCTATTTGTAATTTTTTTCCCTTGACTGTTCTGGTTAGGGCACCTTGGCACACTTCAACAACCATCAAAAACTGTGACACAACTTCATGAGACAACTCCCATAGCGCGTTATTGTTCTGGGCACATTTGAGATCTCAATTCACCCTATGCAAGCCCTAACTGTGGTGTTATTTCCTATGGCCTAACACACAATACTATTGTAGCTTATGCCCAACACCATACAATTATCTTACCCACAAAACTGTACCCAAAAACATTGGTAATAGAGTTCTCCAACTTGACCTACCCAACAAGTAACCTCGACCTCCTTCCAGCAGATTGCTGCCTTGTTTGAGCCCTTAAAACAGTCTTGAACTCCTCACTTCCCTAGCCTCTTATTGCTGCAACTACCACATAATATTATCCTCCTTCAACAACATCTCCTCCTTATGTGTGATGTACAAATGGATGAGTAAACAGCCTCCACTCCACCTGTATATATACACATAAAGAGGGCTCCATGAATTTGATGAAGACTCATCTCTATTGGATGAATTCATCAAGCCTACATGATTGTGTTGTCCAAATATTAATGGAAACTTAAAAAATTGATAACTTAATTTCTAAAGCTTTGATTTGAGTGATTTTTGGAGCATTGGAATCAACACACCAAGCTTTATCGCCTCAAATTTTCTCATGCTCAACTTCATCATGGTTTTTACCCAAATCCTGATGGGTGCAAAGCACCATCCTTGGGTTCCAATCCCAAAAGTGACTCTTGTGGAAATTTGTCCTACAAACCCTAAACCTTAGGGCTTGAAGTACCTCCCAAGATACTCAAAAATCAACCCTCCCTCTTAGCGAGGGAGGTACTTCCAAGACTAGGAAGTAACTCATCATCGTAATCACTACGCCCAAAACTAGCCCAACTCTTAGCTCTCATAATCGCAACAATCCCTCTTCTATGGACTATGCCTCTCTTGAAAGTGTCATTGTCACTGTTGGGAGAACCTTGAATCTTCTTGTTTTCTTATAATGTCTTCAAATCTCTCCATGATTCCTTCTTGGAATTTATAGGAGAAACCTTGCTCCGCACTAACCACGCACTCTTCTTGGGGTGTAGAATCTCCCTCTGAACCTGCAAGCTCCTTTTCGAACTTGACTCCCTCTGAGTCTCTAGAACCTAGACCTTATTCTCGTGAACCTGTACCTGCTCCTCTGAAGTCTCCCCCTACACTTGCTTCTTTGGAACCTACACTTGCTCAACCTGCTTCTCATAATCCATAGGCTTTCCCATCAGTCTATATAGACCATGCTATGTATCTCCAAGCATGATATGCTGGGTCCCTATAATACTAGTAATTACCCCATTACTATTGTAGTTGCATCCCTTATTAATATTTTTGTGTCCCTATTATCCCCATATTGTTATTACTGTGCCCCATAGAATCCCTCTGTTGTTATTTTTGTGGCTTTATATTATTATTCAGGTCGGCTGGGTTATATTGTGACTCCTTAGACTCCTATATATAGAAAGGAGGTTTTGTCATTTGTAAAATCGAAGAATTTTCATTTATGTAATGTAAAGGAGGTTTCCCCCTCAAGGAGGCTGAATTCTAAGGCATTGATCTATCTTTTCTTGAGTTGGTTTCATAACATTTGGTATCAGAGCTTTGGATTCTAGGGTTTCGCTACTCCAACAGATCATCATGGAATTTTCGCTATAACTTTTTTTTTGCGATGTTTCAGAAGTTGAAAAAAAAACCCATTTGAGAAGAAATCACGTTGAAGCTCGGGTCCGAATTTGAGAGATTTTCGTGCTATATTTGCGGAGATATGATCTGCAGAAGTTGGTCTTTTTGCAGACTCCTGAATTACATTCCAAACAGGTGACCTAGGGAAAATAGTCATAAATTTCTCTCTGGGGATCGGATTGAAATTTCATAAGAAGGTATACAAAGAAGACAGACTTTAGTTTCTTTTATTCATTTTTTAGATCCAAAGGGCGAAACAGTGGCTCGTGGCACGTCGTACAAGTTCGCTCTACTGAACTAGTCTATAATCAAGTCACTGTGGGAGATTTTGCATAACGATTCCTTGGAGAATCCAAATTGGGTTAGACTTGTGGCATTGGAAAGAGGACACAGAGGGCTACTACAGATCACAAATTCAGAACTAGATGATTGGAAAGTACAGAGATACATCAGAGGCAATATCGAGCTCCTACAAAGTGAAAAAAGGTGTGTAGATTTTCTTAAATTTTTGCTTAAGCTTGGTTTGAAAATTTATTTTGAAGGAATTCAAAGGGCATAGTAGAGCATTATTATCGGTAACTGATGCCCTGAGGAAAGAAAATGCAAACACCTAGTAAGGAACCTAAAAGCTCTAGCATGACTCATGAAGAAGAGGAAGAAATGCTACATGATATATCAAAATTACAAGAACAAGTGCAACAAATGTCACTGTCACAAAAGCTAACAAAAGCTAAGATAAATGGCGTGGAAGCCAAGATGAATGGCGTGGAAGCTAAAATTAATGGCATGGAAGCTAATATGGACAACTTGAAGATAAATTTGAACACAAATTTGAAGACAGACATGGCAGATTTGAAGACAGATTTGACAAAGTTTCTACAAGAAATACTTACCAATGGTGAAAAGGTAGTAAAGGAAAGTCATGATGCGAAAAAAAAAAATGTTAATCATGATTTATTAGACTCTAATGTGGGATCGAAAACCAACCATATTTCAAAAATCAATATGAGGAAGTTTGATGGCAAGGATCTCGCAACATGGATATTACAAATGGAGCAATTTTTTGATCTCAATAATGTGCAAAACACACAAAAGGTACGTATGGCAACTTTATATTTGGAACCAAATCAGTTTGTATGGTATCGATGGATTTGCTCTCGTAAACAATTTATCACTTGGGCAATTTTTACAGAAGAATTGATAGCACATTAGGAGGATACAAAAAGCAACACTTTTTTTAGCCAATTGATAAGTCTCAAACAAAAGGGTTCAATAATGGACCACATTGAGGAGTTCCAAAAATTGAACATAAGGGTAAAAGATATTCCAGAGGAGCATAGGATTTATATGTTCATATGGTCTTTAAAGGATAATATCGAACATGATGTTCGCCTTTGAGAACCTGATTCATTAGAGAAGGCATTCAGGTTAGCAAGAAAAATGGAAAGCAAAATTATGGCAACCAAGAAACATACCACTCTCAACTATAAAGATGGAAGTATGGTTGCTCCTAGTCTTCCACAACCTATAAGGTTGACACCACAACAATTGGAAGAAAAAAGAGCAAAAGGGCTTTGTTACAGTTGTGATAGCAAATACACTAAAGGTCATAAGTGTGCTGAGAAGAAATTATTCTACATAGATTGTGAAGAGGAAGAAGAAAAGGAGCAAGAAAGGTCAAAAGAAGAGGATATACTCCAGGAACAAAGCCTAGATAAAGAAGAAATGAATCTGACCATATCCTGTAATGCATTGGTGGGAATTACCACTCCTCAAACCATCAAGATAGAAGGGCAAATCAAGAAGAAAATGGTACTAGTGTTGATTGATTCAGGAAGTACCCACAATTTTATTCATTGTAAGGTAGCAAAAGAATTGAATTGCTTCTTATACCCAACACCAGAGTGTCAAGTGATGGTTGCAAATGGAGGAAGAATAAATTGCTCTGGAAAGTGCCATAATATCAAGCTATCGATGGGAGAATATGTACTAACTAGCCTAATGCTTTCCATTCCAATGGGAGGTGCTGATGTTGTACTAGGAGTACAATGGCTACAATCCTTGGGTACAATAGCTTTCAATTTTCAAGAACTTTTCATGAAATTTTCCGTGGAAGGATAGGAAGATGAATTAAGGGGTATTGCAGGGAAACCGAGAAAGATAATTAGCTCTAATGGTATGACAAAGCTTCTAAAAAAGGAACAAAGGGGTGTGATTGCACAATTATGTTTGCTAGATGTTTCCACATTGCAATCATCTATTTCTCCAGATCTCCAAAAAGTCTTGGAGAATCATTCCAAGGTATTTGAGACTCCCAAAGGTCTCCCACCTATTCGTGATCATGATCATGCTTTTCATTTGATTCCAGGAAGTGTTCCTCCAAACATCAGCCGTACAGATATCCCTATGCCCAAAAGAGTGAAATTGAATGTATGGTTGCAGAAATTCTAGAGGCTGGTATAATTCAACCGCGTCAAAGTTCTTTCTCTGCTCCAGTAGTATTAGTGCACAAGAAGGATGGATCATGGTGCATGTGTCCGGATTATAGGGAGCTCAACAAGCTCACTATTAAAGATAAGTTTCCCATTCCCGTAATTGATGAATTACTGGATGAATTGCATGGATCAATTTACTTCACCAAGTTGGATCTTCGTTCAGGATATCATCAAATCAGAATGAAGACTGAAGACATTCCGAAAACAACATTTAGAACTCATGAGGGTCATTATGAATTTTTGGTCATGTCTTTTGGCCTTACCAATGCACATTCAACATTTCAAGGTTTGATGAATTCCATTTTCAAACCATTCCTTAGAAAATTTGTGTTAGTATTTTTTGATGATATACTAATCTACAGCAAGTCTTGGAAGGATCATGTTGAACATGTTGACAGGGTGCTACAACTATTGGAGGAGAAACAATTATATGCAAAAAGATCCAAATGTTTCTTTGGAGTACAAGAGTGGAATATCTGGGTCATATTGTATCTCATGAAGGAGTTAAGGTAGACCCTAGCAAAATTAAAGCCATTAAGGAATGGAAAATCGCCACATCCATAAAGCATCGCCGAAGATTTCTCAGGTTGACAGGTTATTATCGCAAGTTTGTTAAGAATTATGGGAGAATAACGGCACCTCTAACAACATTATTGAAGAAAGATGCATTTTCATGGACTCCAGAAGCAACAAAGGCCTTCGAACATCTTAAAGAGGCAATGTGCCAAGCACCAGTCTTAGCTACACCGGACTTCACAAAAACCTTTATTGTGGAATGCGATGCTTTAGGAAATGGAATTGGTGCTGTTTTAATGCAAGATGAAAGACCCATTGCTTTTGAAAGTCGTCCAATCAAGGGAAAGTTTTTACACAAAGCTATTTATGAGAAGGAACTGTTGGCAATACTCCATGCACTTAAGAAATGGCGACCCTACCTAATGGGAAGACACTTCAAGGTAAAAACGGATCATGATAGCCTTAAATACCTTTTAGAACAAAGATTATCCTCTGAAGAGCAACAAAAGTGGGTCACAAAGATGTTGGGTTATGAATTTGAAATCATCTACAAAAAGGGAAGCAAAATGTGGTGGCAGATGCACTCTCAAGAAAGGATGAGGATGTGGAAGCATTGTTGTGCGCCATTTCTATTATCCAACTAGATTGGATAAACGAAGCAAGGGAGGAATGGAAGAATGACGAAGAAGTATGGGCACTTATTCGAAAGTTACAACAAGATTTCAGTACGTCTGATACATTTAGCTGGCAAAATGATTCTTTATGGTACAAAGATCGCTTATACCTTTGTAAGAATTCCCAACTAAAACAAAAGATTCTTATGGAATTGCACACTTCTCCCTTAGGAGGGCACTCAGGATTTTTAAAAACTTACCACAGGGTTAAGAAGGAATTTTTTTGGGATGGCCTTAAATCGGATATTCAAAATTTGTGGCGGAATGTTTGGTTTGCCAACAAAATAAAGTTGAAACAATTAAGACACTGGGTCTATTACAACCTTTATCCATTCCAAGCCAATGTTGGGAGGAGGTTTCAATGGATTTTATCACAGGTTTACCCAAGTCTGAGGGAAAGAGTGTCATCATGGTGGTAGTTGATAGACTTACCAAGTATGCACACTTTTGTGCATTATCACATCCATTTAAAGCCAGTACGGTTTCTACTGCATTTATGGAAACAATTCAAAAGCTACATGGAAACCCAAAGATTATTGTAAGTGACAGAGATCCCAATTTCACTGGACATTTTTGGACAGAATTATTTTCTTGTCTTGGTACTCAGTTAGCTCATAGCTCATCTTATCATCCTCAATCTGATGGGCAAACTGAGACAGTAAACAAATGTTTGGAAGGATATCTTCATTGCTTTGTATCTGATAAACAGACACAATGGGTCAAATGGTTGCCTCTGGCAGAATGGTGGTATAACACTTCCTTCCATACAACAACAAAAATGACCCCATTTATGGCACTTTATGGATATCAGCCACCATCCATCACATCATATTTAAGAAAAAATCCTAAGGTTCAAGCAGTGGAACATCACATCGAACATCAACAACAGGTCCTCCAACACTTAAAGGATAACCTCGTGTTGGCACAGAATAGAATGAAACAACGAGCAGATCAACATCGCATCAAAAGAAGTTTTGATGTAGGTGATTGGGTATTCCTGTAGTTACAACCATATAAGCAAATGTCCCTCAAGCAAGCTAAGAAGGATAATAAATTATCACCAAAGTATTATGGTCCGTACAAGGTGTTGCAAAAGATTGGTACTATGGCATACAAATTGGAGCTTCCTGCAGCTTCTCGATTGCACCTAGTTTTCCATGTTTCATGTTTAAAGAAGGTTATAGGCGAAAAGCTCCCAGTTCAAACAATAATGCCAGAACTTGACGAGGAAGGAAAAATTATATTGGAACCGGAAGAAGTCACAGAAACACTAACTTGACAGCTACGAAATCGATCAATTTCAGAGTATCTTATCAAGATTCCACATGGGAGGATGAGAATTTTATCTTATCTTATCCACTGAAGATTCCACATGGGAGGATGAGAATTTTATACAGAAGCATCCAAAACTACTCAAGTGTTGAGGACAACATTTTTTTTGAAGGAGAGGGGCATGTTGGGTCCCTATAATACTAGTAATTACCCCATTACTATTGTAGTTGCATCCCTTATTAATATTGTTGTGCCCCTATTATCCCCATATTGTTATTACTGTGCCCCATAGAATCCCTCTATTGTTATTTTTATGGCTTTATATTATTATTGTTAGGTCGGCTGGGTTATATTATGACTCCTTAGACTCCTATATATAGAAAGGAGGTTTTGGCATTTGTAAAATCGAAGAATTGTTCATTTATGTAATGTAAAGAAGGTTTCCCCCTCGAAGAGGCTGAATTCTAAGGCGTTGATCTATCTTTTCTATCTTTTCTTGAGCTGGTTTCATAACATGATACTATTGGAGTTAGAGCCTCTAGACCTGAGTCTTTCCTTCCCATCCTAGAAAAAGACCTCAAACTCGTTCTTCTCGATCATCAAGATAGAAATCAAGTTATATTTGAGTCTTGGTATGAACGATACATCCTAGACCACATTACTCGTCCTGTATCCATCATGAATGGCACAACGTCCGATCCTCAAATCTCCTTCTGACTATTGTCACCCAATGCCATGTACAAATTCAAGTCCCATTCAGCTAGAGTCTCAAAAACCTCATGTAACCCTGTCATATTTTGCGCCCCACCACTATTCATGTACCATCCATCGTCATCGATAATACCCTGCAAGAAATGCGAGATCATGGCAAAGTACTCCTCCTCCAATCTCCTATTGAGAGCATTTATCTCAGTAGAAGTGGAAACATTAGTAACCTGCTTTCCTTTCTTATTCTCGTCATCTTCCTTCTTCTTCATTAGGCATCTTGACGAAAAATGATCCATCTCACCATAGTTGAAACACTTGACCTTACCGAAGTATTTCTTTTGCTTACCCTTCATTCGTGCTGCAAGTTCCATGTCATCATTGGAAGTAATCCTCTTTGGATGAATATCCTCATCTCACAACTCTTCCTGAATGAAGTCATCCCATGGCCTATTCCATTCTAGAAACTTCTCTGTCTCAACGATTCCTTTGATGAAGGGCTTCCATTCCTCAATGAACCCTTTCAAGGCAATCAACACCATATATCCATATGAAATAGTAACACCGAAAGAAGCAAGTTCATCTTTTACCTGAGACAATCTGAGTAGATATGAAGTCACGACTTCACCCTTTATCATCTTGGTGGACTTTAACTTATCCTCCAATAAAAATACCCGGTTCTCATTCTTATTCTGGAACAAATTATGAAGAGCCATCCACATCTCATGTGCGGTGTTCTTCTTGGAGAAATGAGGTATTAGGGCATCCTTGACACCATCGAGGATGACCAATCTCACCCTCGTATCAAAATTCTCATACACTTACAACTCCTTCTTGTCAGTTGGCTTCTTGATGGCTTTCTTGGCAAACTCCGAGATCTTGTTGACCTGCAAGACCAACTTGATCCTTTCCTTCGGTGGACTATAGTCGGGCAACCCCTCCAACCTGTCCTCATATCGGATACCATCCTGCAACTTTGACATTGTCACCTATAATATGACCAACTCCCTCTTAAGTTGTACTTCGTTGTGTATAACTCTGATTCATTGACTTCCAAAGTAGCTCTGATTCCATATTGAATTTCCAGGACCTTGGGTCTAGGTTATAATCTTAAAAACTTTGATGCTACCAAACAAAGAATCTGAACAAGAACTATTTTCCACAATGGAAAATATAAAGCGGTAAATCACATATGCACAAGTATACACATTTTTAACAAATATTGTACAATAGTGTACAACCCAATTTTCATTATATTAAACTAAAATTGAATAATACAATAGTCTATGGTATAAAATATATAATGACAATCTTCTCTACAACTTCTATGTCATATCTTGTCTTGTCGTTCCTTAGCTTTTGTACTGCTCTCTAACTGCCCCTTATTCCTTCAAAGGAAAACACATCGAGACTCTAGGAAGGTTGCCACCTAGTACTACTACAAGTCACTTGTGCTGCATGTACGCGGGCTCATTAATGTGCTATATATGTTGGCCAATTCTGGAGCTCCAATCTACCAAGCTAATAGTCACTTTAGTCCATCAAAGTGTTGCACTTCGACACCTATCTTCACCCAACCTTAAACCCCTCTTCATCACTTCAATATAACTTGTCTAGGACTACTTTGGGTAGCCAACACACTACCCTCCACCAGGCAAATTGCACCCAATACTACACTACAATATATGCACCAATGAAGGCTTACGATCACCCAATCAAGCCTCCCAATTGCTCCCACAAGCTACCCACCAAATGATCCAAATCCGGTGACAAACTATGGCCCAGCACACATCACTAATTCTACTTCAAATATGTTTGTAATTTGTTTGCCTTGACTGTTCTGGTTAGGGAACCTTGGCACACTACAACAACCCCAAAATATCCAATTAACAACCCTTAAATAATGTGGCACACCTTCATGAGACACCTCCCCTATAACGCTATTGTTCGGGACATATTTGAGCCCTCAATTCACCCTATGCAAGCCCTAAGTGTGGTGATATGGCCTATGGCCTACAACATAGTACTCCTATAGCTTACAACTAGCACCATACAAGAAATTAACCTTGGCCTCCTTCCGGTAGCTCGGTGCCTTGTTTTAGCCCTTAGAATAGTCCTGAACTCCTCAATACCCTAGCCTCTTCTTGCTAAGGCTACCACAGAATATTATCCTCCTTCAATGAGCTCTCCTCCTTGTGTGTGATTCAAAAATGGATGAGGAAATGTTCTCCACTCCACCTCTATATATAAACATAAAGAGGCATCCATGAATTTGATGAAGAGTTATGTCTATTGGATGAATTCCTCAAGCCTACATGACTTGTCTTCCCCAAATATTTATGACAACTTAAAAATTTCATAAATTAATTTCTAGAGATCTAATTTGAGCGATCTTTGGAGTGTTAGAATTGACATGAAAAAATATATCACCTTAAATTTTATCATGCTCAACTTCATCATAGTTTTGGCCCAAATCCCTATGGGTGCAAAACCTCAACCTTGGGTTCCAAGCCCACAAGTGACTCTTGTGGCGCTTTATCCTCCAAAACCTGAAACCTAGGGATTGGAGTACCTCCCAAGTTACTAAAAAATCAACAATATATAATTATATAGGATGTGTGTTGGCTTGATTGGGCCTGACCCATGTTCAACGTTAATTATCCAAACAAATCCCTACACTACTGGCCATTTTGTCATCAACCTGTGGAACACGGACTGAAGTCTGACCCAAAGTAGTATTGGGGGATGCTGCAACCACGTTTCCACACCCTGCGATGGTCGTGATGTCATTTGATTCCCTCTATCCCTGCCTTTGTGAAAGTTTCTTTGCTCTAGGGCTTTCAAGACAAACCCTTTATTTCGTCCTTCAATACCTTCATGAAGGGATACGAATGTCCTTTGCGTAGCCTAAGCTTGTTGCTCAGATACTTTCACGCTGCTATGGCAGCGTACCATACAAATTCCCCAATTAATCTAAGTTCCTTACTTATCTCATCAAACAATTATAGTTATCCCTGCTTAAACAAATATTCGTAAATGCATTCAGTTATTCATTGTAATTGCATTCATTCACAGACCATATAAACATAATAAAGAAAATTCATACATAACATATCAAGATGCATAAAAGACACAGAAATTGCAGAATATCTCTCTTTATTAATATCTTCCAAGTGGTTACAACCTTTGTTCGCCCTGCGCACACAACTACAGGGGTCCGCGCACTCAGCTATGGACTTCTACCCTAGGCCTCTATGCACTCAGCTGGAGAGCCTCTACCTACGCTACAACCCAAGACTTAGACTTCTTTCTCTAAAGCTATTATTCTATTACATCATTCATCATTGTCCCTCCTCCTCAAACTACTTAGATCTTAACTATTTTTATACAATCCCATGGTCCGCAGACCATGGGTAGTTCACTTACAGCTGACTTTACTTTTACAAAACTAAGGGTGGAGTACCCTTTATGACACATAACACCTTCACGCTCCACAAATTGTGGAATCTTTACAATAATATTAAAAAAATTGTCTTAAACATGGGCTTTTAGCCCCAAAACTTCCCTTGGGGGATCTCGCTCCCAACAAGCCCCCATCACAAACATCCTGAATCTCCCTCGAGTCACTCGATAGGTGTGAAGATCTTTGCACAAAGCTCGTCCAGCTTGACCCTGATGACCACAACTTCAGTCGTGCATTGAGTTGCTGCCTACTTCTCATCTTCAATCTTTTTCTCGGTCGCTGCCCCTACGCTATCAGCCTGAACTTGTTATTCCGTCACTTGCAGAGTTGAAAGCTTGCCTTCAATGTTTCCTATGACTGCATAAGCTTCCTCCAGCCAGGGCTTGAGTCACGCCTTCAACACTACTTCCTTGTGCAGCATTGCGTCCACATGTTCCTTTAGTTGCTTGGCTTCCTGCAGCTTGGCTAACCTTTGTGTCAGCACGATTGTTCATGCTATGCACTTAACTTCATTATAACACTGTTAGAGTTCACACGCTTCCATTTCTAGCCTCAGGATGTTTGGGTCCTTCTGCAAGCTGGCCAGGACCTCAAATGATTGTTTGAACAACTATGTGCAGTCTGCTACTGCACTCTCCACCGCCACAACTTCTCCGGTGACAGTGGCCGCCCACTGTTCCTTTACCTATGGTGGTGTTGAAGGTTGGGCCCTTAACTGGTGCTTTGTAATTAGCAGGTGCAGCTCCAACTGAACCCACGCCATCTTTGTCCAAGCGTCGTGCATCCCTATGGCCAATTTGTAGATGCGGATCTCAACTGGCTCCTCCTCCAGGATGGCCAACTCTGGGACCATTTTTCATGCCTCCTCCATTACCTGTATGATCCTCTTGCTCTGGCTGGTCGCCTTGGCCTCAAAAGTGATGGAAACATTACTCTGCAGGGCCATCTATTAATTGTTTATCTTCTGTTCACTAATCACCTCGAGGGCGGGATGCTCACGGGCCCTCAACTCTACAATTACTCCATCCTACAAGAGGTGGAGTGCTTCGTGCAGAAGCACTATCAGGTTTAGCCTAACTCCCTTCAAAGCATTGACAGTGGGCCAGTCAGCCTCATTTCCCATGGTCATTGCTCCATCTGGCAGCACTATCGCACTAGAAGCCTTCATTTGTAGCATATCAGTAGCCTCTGACATGCCGATAGCCAAGTTGGCAGACAACAAACCAGATTACGTCGCGTGGGTTTGCACCTCCTGTAGCCCAGTCTGGATGGCCCATAGGATGATCTGTTGCTGCTTCTGTAACTGCTGCAGGGCCTCTGCAATGACATCTCTGACGGTGTCACTGATGTCCTATAAGTCACCCTCTGTTAGTGTGATAGTATCTAGCGAGGTCTTGGTTTCCCTGGATTTTTTGCTGGACCCTCCCTTTTCCAGCTCTCTCAGGTGTTTAATGTGGGCATACGTCTCTTGAGGGTCCGCGTCATGCTGCTCTATGTCCTCTTCTTTGGGCTTAGGTGAAGGCGACTACATACCTTTGTTAGAGCCCTACTCTGCGCCACCTATATGTTTTCCTGCCTCCTTTCTTGCCTATTCTGCCTGGGTCTTCTCAGCGGCCTCCTTTCACCTTTTTCCGACCAGTTGCGCCATCTTCAGCTTGGCCTCTTCCTTCTTCTTTTGTATGGTGGACTTGCTTCCACCCACCACCAAGTCCGTGGTGGTGCACCACTCCACCGGAAATTTATCCAACATCGCATCGATGGCATCATCTGTGGCTAGGTATGGAAAATCGTACCACTTTTGCGTAGGGTCCTTCCGTGCCTTGATTGATATCTGATGGAAACGAACTTTAAATTCAATATAGTTCTAATATACCGTGGGTGAAAATCGTGGCTTGCGATTGATGTCCATCATGATATTCATTTCCGTCAAGATCTAGAAGATCTTTTTGTCCTGAACGCACTTCGCTTCCTTGGTCACCCACAACGAAGGGTACTTCGTTGCTTCAAGAAGGTCTAGTGCAACTGAGGGGAATTGGATTTCTTCTAGTAGCTCCCATGCTATGAGTACGACCGATAGCAAGAGCCACACGTAGTGGAAGGTCTTACTATGCTCTTGCGCTTCGCAGTAGTTCACCAGAAACTCTCTGCGAATATAGTCTGATCAGTTAAACTGGACTCCTTCTGCGCACTGTTGTGCGAGCACGACAACAGGCGCCGACACCTCATCGGCATGACACTTCCACATCACCTTCCCTGCAAGGATCTACATTTCCACCTTCATAGCAGGGTCATAGATGCTGGAGATATTGTACCCGTGCGACTTCTTTACTAATTTGAACTTCTCTTTCATGGACTCTATCAGTGGCTGCTCGCCACCCTTGCCGCCAAATATCATAGCTAGATTTTTTCCTGTATATGGTAGATGCGTTATGCGGTGAATCAACATATCATTGATGGGTATCGGCTCCTCCAGCCACAAACACCCATCATGCACTAAGCACTGGAGCTGCTTGATGACCAAATTTGTCACCGGGGTGTGGTTATAGTGTGCACCCAGAGCAGGTTCAGCAATCCTGCATTTTCTTTGAGCCACCTCCGTGGCTCGAGTACAATCATCCTCATATTTGTGTCTATGATGTGACACATCAGCTGTTCGGTCACTAGGTGTGGAAACTTCTCATGGTCTGCCAAGTCCCAGTCTTTGAGCTTCAATATGGGCACCCGTGCCAAACATGGACTGTCAAAAGCGATTTCATTTGGTAGCATAGGGGTTTGTAGGCAAATATTACTTTCATCAATGTCCTTTGGGACCTTTGACTTAGGTTTGCGTGGAGGGACATACTCTGACAATTGTGTAATAGGGTGCACACCCTGGGCTTCAACCTCCTCTATTTCCACTCCCACATCCTCGTCGTCCATGGGTATGTCTTCGATATCCTCCTCCTCTGCTTCTATATTTATAACCTGGCCTTTCTACTAGGAAGTGGGGTTTGGTGGGTTTCATCTCAGCGATGTGCGCACTAGTATGGCTGGCTTCTTGCCCTTCTTGTCTTTCATAGTCTCCTCATTTGGGGTTAGCTTCGGCCTTGGTGTTCTCGGGGATTTAGGGAACTCCGCTAGTACTTCGGCCACTTCCGGGGTAGATACTTTGACCCCCATATCAATCTCCTACACATTCTCCTCAGCAGCCACTCCTTCAGTGTCCTTGGCTCCTGCGTGGGTCGACATGATGCTATTCACTAGTGCTTGTGTCTCCTTTGAGAATTGCTGAAACGCCAGACTTACTACTAGATCTTGAAAGAATTCACAGTTCATGAGCACCTTAGAGCGCAATAACTCAATTCTCAAAATGTCAAGTGTTTTTTGCTGGACAACCACTTGTAATTTATAGGGAATTTTGAATTCAAATCCAACCATTCCCCCCAAAATCGGTTCATTAATGCCGGATTGGCCACATATTTTTGAGGATCTAAGCCATAAATTTCGTCTTAAATGCCGGTTGACCACTCCATTTGGCCTCACTTCTATCATGTTTTCATGAACAATGACTTTAACAGTCAATTTCCAGCTAACCTGTGCAATTTTTCCTTGGGTAGCATAGCTCCCTCAACGCTGCCGTGGACCCAGTGACATGTCCTTGCTTTGCGCCATCGTCTAATCCCATAGATCCCCAACCCGGGCATTATAGTTTATAGTCCCGTGCCTCCTTTCAGCTGCCTCGAGCGCTAATACTGTGCTTCTTTCTTTTAGTCACATGGCTAGACTACTGGTGTATGGCTTCAAGCGACTAGCATTCACCTTTCTTGGGAAGGGTTCTCCATTTAATTTGACCAACTGTACCACTCCTCGATTGATAATATCCTTAATAACATAAGGCCCTAACCACTGCATTCGAAATTTCCCTATAAATTTATCAAAATTACTATCGTATAGCAAAACCAGGTCATTTACCTTAAATGTTCACAGCTTGATGTGTTGATCACGTCATGCCTTTTCGCACTTTTTTTGTACGTGCTGGTGAAATTCAACCAAAAATCTTTCTTCTTGGAGCTCATCCAACTGCGCGAGCCTCTCCTCCAGGGCTCCGCGATCCGTCATACTTGTGAGCATTGTTATGCGCAGACTAGGTACAATGTATTTCATAGGCATTACCGCTTCCACACCATAGACAAGCCTAAAAGGTGTTTGTCTAGTTAGCTTCTTGTATGTCGTTCGATAAGCCCATAGTACTACAAGTATGCGTAGGTTCTAATCACTTCGCTAAGAATTCAAAACCTTGGTCGGTGCGTTTTCGAGCACTTTTTTGAACACCTCTACTTTTTCGTTAGCCTGTGGGTGCTAAGGTGTGCTCTTCTGGTGATATACCTGAAATTCCTCCATCAGTGCACTGATCGTCTCATTCAGGAAGTGTGTACCGCAATCACTAATCAAGATATTCTGACATCCAAATCACGTTAGTACATGCTTAAATAGGAACTTTGTGGTAGTCACACCTATGCAATCCTTCATCAGCTGCGCTTCTGCCCAACAAGTCAAATACTCCGTCATAGTGATAATGTATCTTGCTCCTATCTTTCCTTGTGGCTGAATAGGTCCTACAAAATCGATCGCCCACTTTTTGAAGGGTTGCAACGTCATTTGTGGATTCAAAGGAATTCCATCCCTCCACGATGGCTTGCCCATTCTTTGACATACGTCACACACCTTGCAATATGCTTTAGAATCCTGATGAAGGGTTGGCCACCACAACCCTACGTGTAGAATCACCTGCAGTTTCTCTCCTTGCATAATGTCCTCCCGCGGTGCCACCATGAGCGTATGCGAGGATGCAGATTCTTTCGAACTCAGGTACATACCATCGCAATATCTCAACAGTACCTATTTTTTACAGATGCCCAACAATGACAAAGAAATCTGCCGCGTGCACCACTAATAAGTTCTTTTGCTGGAAAGTGTATCCTTCTGGAGCAGTTCCTGTTGTTAGGAAATGTATTATATCCTCAAAATGACCATCCGTACTGTGTGCTGTAAATAGTTGCATGTTAGGAAATCCTTCTTCCAAGTTAGTGGGTTCCTCCTCTGTTTTAGTGCGTGACAGATGGTCTGGTCCCGAGTTCAAGCATCCAGGTGTCACAACCACTTTAATATCATACTCTTGGAATAATAAGAGCCATCTGTAGATTCTCCCCCCCAACATAGGCTTATTGACCAGATACTTTAGCGTGGAGTGATCTGTATACATCTTAAAATGGCCTCCCAGCAAGTGCCTATACTTCTAGAGTGTATACACCATACCTAGCCCTTCGCGGTCAGTGGTGGAATAATTCTTCTCCACTTTGGATAATCTTCGACTTGTGAATGCAATATGATGGTCTACGCCTTCTCTGCCAGCCTATGTTAGTACTTTTCCTAGCGCTATACAGGACATGTCGACATGCACATGAAACTATTTCTTCCAGTTTGGGCAGACTAAAATCGACACAGTTACCATCCTTTCTTTCAATATATCCAAGCTCTTCTTGTAGTCATCATTGCAACAGAAGGTGACATTCTTCTTTAGTAGTTTCTCCATAGGTGCAGTGATTTGGGCATAGCCTTTGATAAACTTTTTGTAGTATCACTTATGTCCTAGGGTAGCGCACAACTACTTCACACTTCTTGGTGCTTCCAAGTTTAGTATCACCATGATATTCATAGGGTATACCATCAGCCCCTGTCTACAAATGACACGCCCCAACAAGTTCCCAAAAGGAACACAAAACAAACACTTCTTAAGATTGAGCACGATCTGGTATCTTCGACAGTTATCCAACATCAAGCACAATCTTGCTACATGGCGCTTAACCAGTCCAAATACAGTTCAATCATCAAAATATATCTCCATGAACTTATGAATAAATTCCTCGAATGTCGCAACAACTATGCGCGAGAAGATTGCAGGCGCATTCTTCAATCCAAACGACATTACGGTGTACTAAAAACAACCCCGCTCAGTTGCGAAGGTCGTCTTTCTTTTATCCTCCGATGCAATTTTGATTTGGTGGTACCCAGAGAACCCATCAGTGAAGGAATATGCTTCGTGGCCACCTACATTGTCCAACACTTCATCTCTGAATGGAGTCAGGAAATGATCATGGACACAAGAATCATTCAATTTTTTGAGATCCACGCATATCCTTATCTCATTCTTCTGCTTCTTCTCTTGCACCACTATTGGGCTTACCCAATCAGATTCTTTCATCGGCTCAATGATGCCTGCCGCGAGCATCTTGTCTAGCTCTAAGTGGACCTTCTCCTTATATTTCGGATTGAGACGGTAAGGCCTTTGCTTAACTGGCTTCGCATTGGGCTTTAACGTGATCTTCATCATTCCTTTTAGATCCGTAAACTTGGTAGGGAATAAGTCCTAGTATTCATAAAGAAATTCAACAACCTTATCCATCGTCGCATCATCCTAGTAGTCTCCAATCTTTGTGAATTTGGGTTCTACCTCCGTACCAATGTTTACTTGCTTCGTTTTCAGCGGTGCATTTATATCAGATTCTCAATCTGTGGCCCTTGAACCTCCCGGTGACCTTCTGTTTCTGGAATTTTAATCCTCCGCAGATCCTCATCCTCTTCTTCAGTAGTTACATTATAGCATTCTAGCGTGCGGCTCAGCTAAGTAGCCCATTCAGACTGAGCCAGGTCTAAAGGATCCTGTGGTATCCTAAAGATAGCTACTTTCACCTCTTGTAGCGCTTCATCAATACTGTCAAACTCATCCTAAAAACTAAAGGTCATCATGAATCCTTCGCATAGGATATCCCATTCGCACATCCCATGGCAGAGCTCTTTTTCTATATACCAATTCATTGGGATAACATCCAAGGTATGACAGAACAGGTGCACCCACTTTAGTTGGGGCTTTTCTCCATAAGCCAGTGTCCATTTGGCTAAATGTGCACGCAGATCATTCTTCCCATCATACTTGTTTGTCATTTGTAGCTTAGGCTTCCCAAATCGTGTTCTCGTCATCCTCCTGTTAGAGTCAATCTGGTCAGCCCTCCGCTAGAGATCAAAGCTCTTTGGGCATCTCAAATTTAGGTGTCCCGCTCCATCCACTCAGTTGCATTTCTCTAGGAACATGTCATGATCTGACGAAGAAAGTCATGCTACTCATTTTCCCTCATGTCTGGCCCCTGCTGTTTCAGGTCTTGATCCACAATCACTGAAATTCATGATAGCCAAGGTCTGGTCATATTACAGGTCAAAGTCCTTTTTATTGCTGGGTCTAGGAAATCATCAATGTGGTTTTTGAAAAAACATCTCCATAACAAAGTCATGTAGGCCAGAGGGAGATCTTATACAGCTATGGTTCAAGAAAGCATCATCATCACCTAAAGAGACATCGACTCTTCTTCAAAACTCTGTTTTGAAGAAAAGTCAAACAAGGTCAAGTATGAAATTTTTTTCCAAAAAATCGATAGTTGACATTTTCAGATGCAGTCGTGGATTTCAAAGCCAGAGGCCCAGTCACACTGTCCCCACAAAGAAATGCCGAAAATTTTATCATGAGAGTCAAAATTTCAAAGAAAAAGGAAAAAAGCAGAGTGTTTTAAAGTCAATGAAAAGTGCAAAACTCAAACATTAGAAAGTGGGTCTTCAAAGAGGAAAAAATTAAACCCAACTCTCACAAAGCCTATATATGCTTGTTTTTGCCCAAAACAAAAACCATTTGTGCTTTGGCAAGCTTGGAGAGAAATTAGAAAGGTGAGAGAGCAAATTCATGAGGGTTTGAGTGAAGGAGAGCCGGTTACCACAGGGCGCGGCGCACACACCAGGGAGCGCGGCGCACACAGAAGGCGCGACGCATTGGCAGCCATCCCGCAGTGCAAAATCCACAAGGGCGCGACGCACTCAGGGCACGCGGCGCACTGGGCTTGGCGCGCGACGCACATAGCCAGGGGCATAAAAACAGTGCCAAACCGTTTCAAATCTTTGTGAAAGCTATCAAATCACGAGATTTTCAGAGCATTCATCAGTGTCACTGGATTCAAAGGGCAACATTAAACTCAGGGTATAAGCAGCAGTGTTGGCATCAGAAAATTCATCAGATTATGAGGGGGATATGCACAGTGACACATCTTCAGGAGAGAGGGCCCATAGGAGACATCACCGAAGTGGCAGACATCTTAGAGACGAGCCCAACACCCTCACAGAGCTACAGGCATGCCCACTTGCCATGTCTTGTTTCCAGCACTTGGCATGTTATGAATTTTTCCAAAGAGTGGCAAATGTTAGAGTACATCATGAGTTGGCCTGCCTTTTTGCACTTCATCTATAGGGAGGCCAATCTGTACTGGCTGGGGTCATTTTCACCTTGACACCGGAGGCTATATCAGTGGCAACAGGGATACCTAACATTGGAGAGCAGTGGCATAAGAAGAAGAAAGTGGAGAGGCATCACTATGAGCCTTATATCAAGAACAGCTGCTTGAGCCAGCCCACTAGAGTTTTTCCATTCAGATTTTTGAGGGAAGCGTATGCCCCACTCATGAGATTGATCATGAAGTATTTCAGTTGCGAGGGGAGGTTTTCTCGCCTTTATGCCTAACACATCCGCTTGCTCATGCACTTCACCAGGGTAAAGATGATGAGCCTCCCATTTTTCATCTGCAACAACATTGAGAAGATGAAAAAATTCATGCAGCGCAAGACCCCACGATAGTAGCTAAACAGTGTCTATCATTTTGCTCTCATTCGGATTTTGGTGGACCATCAGTTGGGATTACAGGGTATAGCTTGGGAGGACTTCATTTCCCGTGATTTCTTCAGCGTGCCACCGGTGATATCAGAGGCAGAACATGAGGTGGGAGGTCCTTCACATCAGGCTGAGCATGAGCTGGGAGGTCCTTCATATCAGTTTGAGCCTGAGATGGGAAGTCCTTCACATCAGTTTGAGAGTCATGAGACTGCCACCATGCCAGTTTTCATCACATATCATAGAGGCTATTCGAAAGGCACCAGACCGTTGTTTGCAGCAGCAAAGCGAGTGTTATCTCCACCTGGGGTGGAAGGGGCCTCGCTTCCGCCATCAGCATCACAGGAGCAGGGTAAGGGAAAGGAGCCAGTGCAAGAGGAAGGGCCATCAGGTGAGCAAGAGACTGAGTTTGTTCTCCTCCAGGATGATGAGCCAGATGCAGAACCCACCAATGAGGAGCTTATAGAGATCATCAAGGAGCAGCAATCAGAGATTGAAGACTTGACCATTGATCTAGAAAGGGCCAAGTGGAACATGAACTACCTGGAGTGGAGAAACAAATAGCTTGAAGACCAACAGACGATCATGGAGCTGCAGAACATCCGTGAGCAGTGCCAAGTTGCTCAAAGAAGAAGGGTTCCGCTCACCTTTTTAGAGTAAGAAATCAATGAAGACTGGGAGTCCAACCTTGAGAGAGCCAACATGCATTTGGAGAGGCTTTTGGACAAAGAAAATAGGGAGAAAGACATGCTGAGGTTCTTGACTCATCACTACCAGGCCCACAACATGAGTTCCAAAGCAAGAATCAGGAGCCTTAAGGCAAAATTGAGCAAAGCGAGAAAAGAGGCAAAAGAGGCAAAGGAGGCAAAGGAGCAAGATTGGCTTCAAATCTTGGCTGAGGCTTCCTTGGCACAACAAAGCAGTTCATAGGGAACCTCCAACCCAAATTTCAAAAAATTTGGGCAAATTTTGGTCACAGGCAGATTTTTTGGGCACAAAACAGGAAATTCCTCCCGGTGCGCCGCGCCACTAGCGCGACGCTAAAATTATAGCACTCCAATCGAGGAATGACTTGCATATTTGGATTCAGCATCGAAAAATACGTCTACTGGTGTCCAAGCAAGAAATTTTGACAAGTTTTGGGTCTCCTAAAGGTCAAAAAACACCCAAAAATGGCCTCTCTGCCACTTTTTTGACACACAGAAAGCAGTCTTGGGAGAATGAAGTTTTGGAGGGGCAAATGAGCTTCAAATTCAGAAATTTCAGTTGGGTTGGAAATTCGACAGGACGGGATTTCCAAAAAGCCCACTTGGGCACATTTTGGACACCTGCAAGTGCCCCAAAATAGGCTCCAAAGTGGCACGACGCACAGGGGAAAAAATTGCCAAATTGCTCTCGTTTCACGAAATTTCTTGTCGCCACTTCTCCAAGTGGGCCCGGTCATTTACTCTTTGGTTTTTTGGCACTGAGGGCACATTTTAAAGAATTCTCTCTCCAAGTGGGCATCTATCCAAGTGGCAAAAGAATACAAAGGGTCACCCCAGCCAAATGGCATGCTTGAGAGCGCTGCACCTGTAGATGATGGTTGGCTCTCCATCTCCTTTTCGAAATGATTTGAGTAACTTACCAACCCTTGGGCATTCCATCTCTTCTCTACACTTTCTATATATTGTAAGCAAGTTATTTGCAAAGGGTTGGCTGGCTTGTAACTTCTAGGAGACTGTGGGAAAGAAACTCTGTTTCTGCATTGTGTATTTTTGACAGAGAGTTTAATGAAAGGAAGCGGCTCTGTTTCATGAGATTCTTGTGGTTGTGAGTGTAGCAAATGTGTTCTCATGTTCCATATGTATCTTGTTATGTTTCATAATTCATTTCATGTGTCATTTCAGTGAAATTTTCTAAGTGAGATTAGGTAGAATTCAATTTATATTGCTCTTCCTGTGGGAAAATTTTATGTGTAGTGTTATTCTTCTGTTGAAAAGGATTCATGCGACCATGCCCTTTTCACTATCTTCAGCAATATTTCCATTCCGCGTCACCTTAAGTTGAAATTGTTGCGCTTCCTGCCTACTTTGCGTCATGGAATAATCTGTGCCTTCATTGTCAATTCTCTGTTCTTTGCTAAGCGCCAGTCCCATATACATCCCAGAAGCTCAGCCACTTTCAAAAAATCTTTTCCAAAATCCTCTTTCACTTACTAGCCTAAGATAAGCATCGCATTGTAAGTCATCTCAGACCATTTTTCCTATCCATTCGCTGAGTGTGACTCGGAGAGAGCCCTCTCCTGCTCTGGTAGGGCTAAGACCAAACTGAGCGTGGTTTGTGGTTACCCTAATTTTTGCCTTCTTTCAGCCTGAGGCAGATTTAGGCGATAACATAGTGACGACTCCACTGGGGACATAAGTTGAAAATCAAATCCCCTTGTTTCATAAGAATTCTAGGCTCCCGGATGATGAGCTTAGGATTGGAAAGGCTGAGTAAGTTGGTTGTGTCCCGTAATTCCTCTCAATAGCACGCTGGCTTCAAGACGATACACCAGAGCGAATCTGGACCCAGACCCTCCTCACATTTACGAAAATCCAAATTTGATCCCAAGACTCCTTCGTCAAGAAAGCACCATAACCCCCGTGTTCAAATCCCCTTCATGTCCCGATATTTTTGAGTATCTTGAAGAGCTTGAGTTTGACGAACGATTTGAGATATCACTGTTTGAATCTAAATCTGAAAAGGCTGTTGATTACACCGTCCCCAATCCGCAATTTCTTGTAGACCTTGAGACGGAAAGAGCTAATATATTAATCGATAACTACATTGCCACATAGCCCCTTTATGCCTATCACATCCGCTTGCTCATGCACTTCACCAGGGTAAAGATGATGAGCCTCCCATTTTTCATCTGCAACAACATTGAGAAGATGAAAAACTTCATGCAGCGCAAGACCCCACGACAGCAGCTAAACAATGTCTATCATTTTGCTCTCATTCGGATTTTGGTGGACCATCAGTTGGGATTACAGGGTATAGCTTGGGAGGACTTCATTTCCTATGATTTCTTCAGCGCGCCACCGGTGATATCAGAGGCAAAACGTGAGGTGGGAGGTACTTCACATCAGGCTGAGCATGAGCTGGGAGGTCCTTCATATCAGTTTGAGCCTGAGATGGGAAGTCCTTCACATCATTTTGAGAGTCATGAGACTGCCACCATGCCAGTTTTCATTACATATTAGAGAGGCTATCCGAAAGGCACCAGACCTTGTTTGTAGCAGCAAAGCGAGTGTTATCTCCACCTGGGGTGGAAGGGGCCTCGCTTCCGCCATCAGCATCAAAGGAGCAGGGTAAGGGAAAGGAGCCAGTGCAGGAGGAAGGGCCATCAGGTGAGCAAGAGACTGAGTTTGTTCTCCTCCAGGATGATGAGCCAGATGCAGAACCCACCAATGAGGAGCTTCTAGAGATCATCAAGGAGCAGTAATCAGAGATTGAAGACTTGACCATTGATCTAGAAAGGGCCAAGTGGAACATGAACTACCTGGAGCGGAGAAACAAATATCTTGAAGACCAACAGATGATCATGGAGCTGCAGAACATCCGTGAGCAGCGCCAAGTTGCTCAAAGAAGAAGGGTTCTGCTCACCCTTTTAGAGCAAGAAATCAATGAAGACCGGGAGTCCAACCTTGAGAGAGCCAACATGCATTTGGAGAGGCTATTGGACAAAGAAAATAGGGAGAAAGACATGCTGAGGTGCTTGAATCATCACTACCAGGCCGCAACGTGAGTTCCAAAGCAAGAATCAGGAGCCTTAAGGCAAAATTGAGCAAAGCGAGAAAAGAGGCAAAACAGGCAAAGGAGGAAAAGGAGCAAGATCTGATTCGAATCTTGGCTGAGGCTTCCTTGGCACAGTAGAGCACTTCATAGGGAACCTCTAGCCCAAATTTGAAAAAATTTGGTCAAATTTTGGTCACAGGCAAATTTTTTGGGCACAAAATAGGAAATTCCTCCCTATGCGTCGCGCCACTGGCACGACGCTAAAATTCTAGCACTCCAATCGAGGAATGACTTGCATATTCAGATTCAGCATCGAAAAATACGTCTACGGGTGTCTGGGCAAGAAATTTTGACAAGTTTTGGGTCTCCTAAAGGTCAAAAAACACCCAAAAATGGCCTCTCTGCCACTTTTTTGACACACAGAAAGTAGTCTTGGGAGAATGAAGTTTTGGAGGGGACAATGAGCTTCAAATTCAGAAATTTCAGTTGGGTTGGAAAGTAGACAGGACAGGCTTTCCAACAAGCCCACTTGGGAACATTTTGGACACCTGAAAGTGCCCCAAAATAGGCTCCAAAGTGGCATGATGCATAGGGAATTTGGCGCGGTGCACAGGGGAAAAAATTGCCAAATTGCTCTCGTTTCGCGAAATTTTGGGTCACGACTTCTCCAAGTGGGCCCGGTCATTTACTCTTTGGTTTTTTGGAACCAAGGGTGCCTTTTAAATAATTTTCTCTCCAAGTGGGAAAAGAATACAAAGGGTCACCCCAGCCAAATGGCATGCTTGAGAGCGCTGCACCTGTAGATGATGGTTGGCTCTCCATCTCCTTTTCGAAATGATTTGAGTAACTTACAAACCCCTGGGCATTCCATCTCTTCTCTACACTTTCTATATATTTTAAGCAAGTTATTTGCAAAGGGTTGGTTGGCTTGTAACTTCTGGGAGACTATGGGAAAGAAACTCTATTTCTGCACTGTGTATTTTTGACAGAGAGTTTAATGAAAGGTAGCGGCTCTATTTCATGAGATTCTTGTGGTTGTGAGTGTAGCAAATGTGTCCTTATGTTCCATATGTATCTTGTTATGTTTCATAATTCATTTCATGTTTCATTTCAATGAAATTTTCTAAGTGAGATTAGGTAGAATTCAATTTATATTGCTCTGCCTGTGGGAAAATTTCATGTGCAGTGTTATTCTTATGTTGAAAAGTATTCATGCGACCGTGCACTTTTTACTATCTTCGGCAATCTTTCCATTCCTCGTCACCTTAAGTTGAAATTGCTGCACTTCCCGCCTACCTTGCCTCACGGAATAATCTGTGCCTTCATTCTCAATTCTCTGTTCTTTACTAAGCGCTAGTCCCATATACATCCCAGAAGCTCAGCCACTTTCAAAAAATCTTTTCCAAAATCCTCTTTCACTTACTAGCCTAAGATAAACATCACATTGTAAGTCATCTCAGACCATTTTGCCTATCCATTTGTTGAGTGTGACTCAGAGAGAGCCCTCTCCTGCTCTGGTAGGGCTAGCTACTAGACTGAGCGTGGTTTGTGGTTACCCTAATTTTTGCCTTCTTTCAGCCTGAGGCAGATTTTGGCGGTAACACCTCCTACATTCGTGTCAATCGTCAAAGCTTCCCTTGTGCATACCCCACCATCTTGTGGGTGCAGCGCATAGTGCCCAGTCCAGGGCCTGGAATTACTACTTTTCTGGTACCTCCCTTTCAAATGCATCCAAAAAGATGTCTACCTCTTTCAAACTATCACAAGTACATAGATTTCTTATCTCTGATGACACAAAGCGTAGCGACCGGGTCATCATGTTGCAATTTAGCATAGTTACTTCATGTAACCGATGCCAGCGTTCTGTTTCTTCGTTGGAGTCAAACGTGTAGGAACTCTCACGATCCCATGTAATCCATCCATCAATAGTGGGATTCACCCAATCTTGGCCTCGGACTATTATCTTATAGATACACTCCAAGTCGTCATGACTCTCATAATCGTGGATAGGTTCACTGTAGCGCGATCCTCTAGTAGTTTCGAGGGGTACTATTAGGCACAATGATTTCTTATCAAAGATCATCTTTCTCTTCTTCAGATTGATTACCCTGTTCAAATCAGTAGCCCGGTCAATTCCCAAGAGCGCGGGATAGGGATTGTTGTCATTCATTATCTCTATTACTTCAAAAATAGCCAGTTCTCTCGCTCCCTCAATATCCACGGTCACCTCTTGTAGTCGCCCCATGGGGATAATATTTTGTTGAGTCACCATACTTAGTTGAATCAGAGACCATTGTAGCGAAAGTCACCGAATCTGTTCCCAAGTCTGTTTTGGTAGGACATTCACATCTGACCTGTTAGTGCTCAAATCTGCCTCAGGCTGAGGAAGGCAAAACTCAAGGCCACATCAAACCAAGCTCAGCCTCCTAGCTAGCCCTACGAGGACAGGAGAGGGCTCTCTCCGGGTCTATCTCGGCAAAAGGTCTTCAAAGGGGCTGAGATGACTCAAAATTAATACTGATTTTAGGCTAGTAAAGAGATAGGAAAGTTTGTTTTAGATTTTTGAGTTTTTTGTTGGAGAAATGGGAAAACCAATTTTGGGTGCGGGGATTGAGGTCAGATATTTGCAGAAATCGAGTTGGGGCGAGGTAGGCAATAGTCTTGATGCCTTTGATTAGGTGTATGGATGGATCAGAATGACAAAGAGCTGAAGAGGGCAAAGGAGAAAATGGATCCTCTCCAAACTAACGAAAATATATAAAACTAAACAAATTTTAAAGGAAGAGCACTGTGGACAATGAATTCAACCTCATTTACTCATTCATTTAGTTTCAGAAGCATAAGAAGGAATGACATACATCTAAACATGAATAAACTTACAATAACTGAGAAAAAACACCATCAAGAGCTGAAAGCCACAAGAATCCCAACAGGTGCTGCAAAATCTCTGATCTTTCCTTAGCCAAAATATGAAAAATATGTACAATAGTGTCCAAAATCTTCCCAAGAGTCCAACCTGTGCTACTGAATGAAAATTTACATATATAGATCAAGCTAACCTCATTCCCTAACCTCTAGGGGTCGAGCTCCTCCTTCTAAGAGCAGTTTCAACAAATTCTAAACATGGAGCAGGAATCTAGGTGACCAAAACAACCTGCTTCTAAAAAGAAGGAAACTGATTCATTACATTAATTGTTTGCTAATTTGTGAATGAATCATCTAGAAGAAGGTAGATAGGTGCCATGTTACCTTACATACATCAAATTACATCATGTTGGGTCAAAAATCACATCAAGGAGTGAAACTGGTGAAAACTGGCCGAATTCCTGAGCTGGAGGATGAAAACTGGACCAAAAACCCCAATGCGTAGCACCCTGATCCCAATGCGTAGCACACCTTTCAGCCTACTTTTGGGGCACTTCCTGACATCCAAATTGAGCTCATGATAGCTCATTGGAAAGCCCTAGATGTCTACTTTCCAACCCAAGTGTAATTTTCCAATTTGGAGCTCATTTTCCCCTCCAAACCTGCATTCTCCTAGAAGTACTTGCTGCTGTTGCAAAAGGTGGCAGCAAGGTGGTTTTCATGGCGTTTTTAGGCCTTTTGATCATCCAGAATTTGATGAAATGCCTTGGAAATAACTGAGCATGTATATTTCACCATGAAAAACCCAAAAATATAAGGTTTTTCTCCAGCAAGTGCCTCAATCAAAAGCGAGCGTGCGGGCGCGCTACCCATTGAGCGGAAAAAACTATTTTTTGAGACCAAAATTTCAAAATGACAAAATTTTCTCCGAATTTGCTCAAATTCGGAGTGAAGACCCTCCATCATGTGTTATGCTCAGCCAGAGAAGCCTCGCCCAAAACTCAAGGCGGATCTAGCCTCTTTCGCTGTTTTAGTGCTTTGCTCAACCTCCTTTGCAAAATCTTCATTTTTGCTTTGCCAACATGCATGCGATCCCAATAATGATTCTTCATATGACGAAGCAAGTCTTTGTCTCTATTGGCCTTCGCTAACAACTCCTCCAAATGTCGATTGACTTTCTCAAGCAAAAATTGCCGTGCAACAGGTGTCAAATCACCAGGTCTTTTACGGGCCAACCTTCGGTCTTCACGGATTCATTGCAGCTCTATAAGTGTGTGCTCATCCTCTAACTATTTATTGCGCTGCTCCAAGTATTTGATTAGACATTCCACCTTTAGCAACTTCTCATTCAAGCTATCAATCTCAGTCTTTTGCTCTTGGATGATCTCTTTCAGCTTCGAGCTAGGAGAGCTCCTATCCACATTACCCAATGCATCATCAACATCATGACCACCTGAATGGCCCTCCTCATAAATTGGCCCCTTGCCTTTGTCCTAAACCTGTACCTATACTGAAGAAGAAGGCGAGACCCCTTCCACACCATGTGGAGATAATACTCACCGTGTAGCTGCAAATAAGGCCCTGTGGCCTCGCTGATATGTCACACATGCTGGAGCGCTGACATGCTTGGTCTCAGGAATGTCAAACTGATGTGAAGGCCCTCCCTAATCATGAACTATCTCAGGAGGTGGCTGTGGCACTGTGAAAAAATCACGAGAAATGAAATCCTCCCAAGTAATGCCTTGCTTTGCCAACTAATGAACCACTATGATCTTGATCAACGCATAATGATAAATACTCCTGTGCTGCTGTGTTGGGGTCTTCCTTTGTACTAATACAACCATCCTCTCTATGTTGCGAAACATGAAGTATGGAATGTTCATCAGACATACCCTTGTAAAATGCATTAACAAACGGACATGGTACACATAAAGACGGGAGAATCTGCCCTCACAACTGAAATATCGAATGATGAGCTTCATCAAGGGTGCAAACTGATCATTCAGGTACTGGAAAGGAAAAACTCTGCTCAAGTGCCTCATATACCCAGGTTTGATGTATGGCTCATAATAGGATTTCTCTAGCTACTGACGCTTATTCCATTGCTCTCCAATATTTGGTATCCCAGTGGCCTCTGCAATAGTTTCTGGTGACAAAATGAAATTAACTCCGGCAAGGTTTACATGGCCATCATGTAAATGTAGAACAAACAAGCGAGCTAATTCACGATGATGTTGGATTTGTGAAATTAGCTCACAATAGTGATAGCAGGATTGGTGGCGAAAACAATCCATTGCAAGCGGGCAAGCCTGCAATTGAGCCAAAGAAGTGGGCTCTTCTCTGAGATGCTTTCCACCTTTACCACCTCTGTGAGACCTCCGAGGCACATTACCCTCTGTTGTGGAATCATTGTCATTCTCGTGCTCATAAACTGAATCTGTGTCTGACATGGATTTGAAAACACAATGACTGCAATATATAGGAGGTCTGCAATATGTAGGATGTATGTTGTAGCTGTGGTGAAATCACAATTTCAATACATGCTCAAAAGCCAACCGAAACATCATAAGACTTATGCCATAATGGACATTCTGTTTTAGTGTATTGGGCATAAAACAGTCATAAGGACAGTTTGACAAATGGACCAAAATATGAAGTGTTGTTGGCTCAAAGCTTACAAATGGGTATGAGGCTATGTTTCGCCAAGGGAGAGCAGAAAAATCTTCACCAATCATCCATAAACACCCTTAAGGAAGATTTTGGTGAGGCCTAGGGTTTCATTTGTTTTTTACACTCAACACATCACACCTCTCTTCAAACACACTATAAACAATATCAAATTGATTGAATCGGTCATAGAACACCTACTTGCAGATTTGGAGGCAATTAGACACGATCTGGGCGCATGAATATAAACAAATTTTGTGCTGGACTGAGTGCGTAGCGCACTATCCTAGTGCGTAGCGCATAGCCTGATGCGTAGCGCTCATGTATTTTTACACTGGCCGCGCTAACCCAATGCGTAGCGCACTACCCGGTGCGTAGCGCACACCTCCAATGCGTAGCGCACCCTCCAACACTGTCCACAGGTATGCAACTCGTGGTTTTGGCCTTCAAACGCTTAGACACAATGTTGCTTTGGGAATTTGTGTGCAAATGGACTTGTTTTCCCTTTTTATAAGTAAACAAAATATCTCATTTGATTTAAATTGATTTCAAAAACCCACTTTGTAAGGTTTGGCACTTTTCACTTTTGGTCTTTAAATACAACACTGCTTTTTGATTTTCTCATGCTTTTCTGAGGTTTGGATCGATCATTTTTGTTGATTTTTGCAGGGATCTGGCATTTGGCTTTGGAGAAGATCAGAGACTTGCTCTGAAACCTTTGAATTGACATAAATACAGTTATTTACAATAACAATTTTTAGTTCCAAAACAGAGTTTTGGACTAAAAATGTTTTAAAATGCTTTATGAAAAAATTATTAAATAAGAGTCTTTTGAAATCAACCTCATGGCCTGCAGGCTTGTTTTATGTATATGCAAGGGACTGACAACCCTAGACTCTAGGACACTTTTATGAAAATGAATGCATGATTATGGATTTCAGTGATTTTTGAGAAAATTTGGTTTTTCACTAACCCTGCAGGGACAAACATGAGGAAACACAAGACAACCAGACCCCCTCGTCAGTCAATGGCATGCCCCTAGCGGAATGCAATGAAGTGGAACAAGCGAGACACCTAAAATTGATATGCAAAAGCGAAAAGATCTCTGGCAGAGGGCTGTAAGGACCAACTCTAACATATCCCATATTAAGCAACTTTTCTTAGCATATTTTCACAGTGCCAACTCTAACACAAAGACTTGTAATTGAAGTAACTCTCTTGGACGTGTTACTTGGAAATCTGAAATTTTTTTTTGTCTCTTGTGCTAGAGAAGATGGTCGGTTGCTGGTAATGTATTGTCTTTTTATTTCATGTTATTTTCATTTGCTCCATAGTTTAGGGCAACTTTCTAATTCCATGTTGATGATATACCCTCGTGCATAAAATTTTTGAGAACAATACATTGTTTCCATTTTAAAATTTAATCATGTAGGAGTTATGTGATGTTTGAGAACATGGGATGTAATTTTAATTTAAATACGAGGGTTTGATCTTTTAAATTCTTAAAATTTTCATTTGAAAGAGTTAAGATCAAATTTTAAAATTTCAAACACTAAGCCAAGGACAACAATTCATAATATCAGGCCACAACAACATGTTGCTTCTAGTTGTATATGTTATTACTATTGCACAATTTCTCTACATACCTTTGTTGTTCCCTTGGCACTATGTTATATGATCAACATAGATCCATCTTAACTCCAATGCTTTTGTTTGACGTTGTTGCTTTATATGTTTAAAAAAATGAATAATTTTAATTTAGCCAATGCATTATTGAAGAGAGTATTTACCACAGAAAGAAACCACAAATCCAAAACAAAGCGAAGTGATTATATTTTTAAGCCTATATAGTAGTACCTCACTCTATTTTACTTGTTGCATATTGCTTTATTTAATATTTGTCTTTTGCAATCTTCTATGTATCGACATTTACATACTCACCGATACCATTGAGTTGTTATTGCAGCCATTTATTATACATTAATAAAATGATCTTATCTACTAGTTTGTCACATTACCTTAAATCCTAGGTTGTCAACTTTATGTCAAGAATAAATCTTAACTGCATACATCATAAATCCTTTATAAAATATCTACACTAATGCATTCAAACCTCAAAGAACCTTAGTAAGAACTTTGTAAGACATAATAAGTAAAGTACCCACTACCATCAACTAATGGTATCCAAGTGGTACTTTGGGGATAGGTTTCATAAAACCTTGACTTTGGCATGAAGAACTTGTCGAGCCTTACAAACATATCATGCCTAGGTACCTTCCACTTCTTGAAGAATTCAGAAGGAAAACCATCCATTCTAAGAGATTTATCATTTTTCATCTTATTTAGTCTTTCAACGATATAATATTCAGTAATTTCTAGTGTCCACGACTACCCTATCTCATTTAGAACTCAACCACTTTTTCATGGCCTTTTTTGGCCGCCTTAGCTGATTATGATAGATGGTATTTTCCAAAGTCATTTTGGAAGTTGTAAACCAAATATCCAGGGAATCTCTGCAGGGTGAGTTTGCATGAATTGTGGTTAAGGGATTTGTTACCACTTTGAGTTCAACAATGACATCATATCAGAGAACCTATTCACAAAAAACAAAAGTAAAGGAGATACCCACGCTTTGATGGTTTCCCGTTTATCTCAGATATTTCAAAATGGAAGAATTTTATCTATAATACTATGGGGTTGGAGCAACCAATAATTCTTCAAATTATTGGATGGTTTGTGATGATCTAGAATTGATGTTGCATGGACCAAATGATTATGGCATGAATAATTCACCTTTTTAGGTATGATTGTGTTTATTTAGCTATTCATTTGGTGACCACAATCAATAATAGTTAAAACCTTTCACCTGTAGATTCTTTGTTATGAAACTAGCTCAAGAAAAGATAGAAAAGATAGATCAACGCCTTAGAATTCAGCCTCTTCGATGGGGCAACCTCCCTTACATTACATAAATGAACAATTCTTGGATGATTCAAATGAAAAAACCTCCTTTCTATATATAGGAGTCTAAGGAGTCACAATATAATCCATCCGACCTAACAATAATAATATAAAGCCACAAAAATAACAATAGAGGGATTCTATGGGGCACAGTAATAACAATATGGGGGCAATAGGGGCACAACAATATTAATAAGGGGTATAACTACAATAGTAATGGGGTAATCACTAGTATTATAGGGACCCAACATGCCCCTCTCCTTCAAAAAAGTGTTGTCCTCAACGCTTGAGTAGTTCTGGATACTTCTGCATAAAATTCTCATCCTCCCATGTGGAATCTTCAGCGGATAAGTTCTTCCACTTGATAAGATACTCTGAAATTGATCGATTTCGTAGCTGTCGAGTTCTTGTTTCTGTGACTGCTTCCGGTTCCAATATAATTTTTCCTTCCTCGTCAAGTTCTGGCAATATTTTTTGAACTGGGAGCTTGTCCCCTATAACCTTCTTTAAACATGAAACATGGAAAACTGGGTGCAATCGAGAAGCTGCAGGAAGCTCCAATTTGTATGCCATAGTACCAATCTTTTGCAACACCTTGTATGGACCATAATACTTTGGTGATAATTTATTATCCTTCTTAGCTTGCTTGAGGGACATTTGCTTATATGGTTGTAGCCGTAGGAATACCCAATCACCTACATCAAAACTTCTTTCACTGCGATGTTGATCTGCCTGTTGTTTCATTCTATTCTGTGCCAACACGAGGTTATCCTTTAAGAGTTGGAGGACTTGTTGTTGATGTTCGATGTGATGTTCCACTGCCTGAACCTTAGAATTTTCTCTTAAATATGATGTGATGGATGGTGGTTGATACCCATAAAGTGCCATAAATGGGGTCATTTTTGTTGCTGTATGGAAGGAAGTGTTATACCACCATTCAGCCAGAGGCAACCATTTGACCCATTGTGTCTGTTTATCAGATACAAAGCAACGAAGATATCCTTCCAAACATTTTTTTACTATCTCAGTTTGCCCATCAGATTGAGGATGATAAGATGAGCTATGAGCTAACTGAGTACCAAGACAAGAAAATAATTATGTCCAAAAATTTCCAGTGAAAATGGGATCTCTGTCACTTACAATAATCTTTGGGTTTCCATGTAGCTTTTGAATTGTTTCCATAAATGCAGTAGAAACTGTACTGGCTTTAAATGGATGTGATAATGCACAAAAGTGTGCATACTTGGTAAGTCTGTCAACTACCACCATGATGACACTCTTTCCCTCAGACTTGGGTAAACCTGTGATAAAATCCATTGAAACCTCCTCCCAACGTTGGCTTGGAATGGATAAAGGTTGTAATAGACCCGGTGTCTTAATTGTTTCAACTTTATTTTGTTGGCAAACCAAACATTCCGCCACAAAATTTTGAATATCTGATTTAAGGCCATCCCAAAAAAATTCCTTCTTAACCCTGTGGTAAGTTTTTAAAAATCCTGAGTGCCCTCCTAAGGGAGAAGTGTGCAATTCCATAAGAATCTTTTGTTTTAGCTGGGAATTCTTACAGAGGTATAAGCGATCTTTGTACCATAACGAATCATTTTGCCAGCTAAATGTATCAGAGGTACTGGAATCTTGTTGTAACTTTTGAATAAGTGCCCACACTTCTTCGTCATTCTTCCATTCCTCCCTTGCTTCGTTTATCCAATCTGGTTGGATAATAGAAATGGCGCACAACAATGCTTCCACATCCTCATCCTTTCTTGAGAGTGCATCTGCCACCACATTTTGCTTCCCTTTTTTGTAGATGATTTCAAAGTCATAACCCAACATCTTTGTGACCCACTTTTGTTGCTCTTCAGAGGATAATCTTTGTTCTAAAAAGTATTTAAGGCTATCATGATCCGTTTTTACCTTGAAGTGTCTTCCCATTAGGTAGGGTCGCCATTTCTTAAGTGCATGGAGTATTGCCAACATTTCCTTCTCATAAATAGCTTTGCTTAAAAACTTTCCCTTGATTGGACGACTTTCAAAAGCAATGGGTCTTTCATCTTGCATTAGAACAACACCAATTCCATTTCCTGAAGCATCACATTCCACAATAAAGGTTTTTGTGAAGTCCGGTGTAGCTAAGACCGGTGCTTGGCACATTGCCTCTTTAAGATGTTCAAAGGCCTTTGTTGCTTCCGGAGTCCATGAAAATGCATCTTTCTTCAATAATGTTGTTAGAGGTGCTGCTATTCTCCCATAATTCTTAACAAACTTGCGATAATACCCTGTCAACCCGAGAAATCCTCGCAGATGCTTTATGGATGTGGGGATTTTCCATTCCTTAATGGCTTTAATTTTGCTAGGGTCTACCTTAACTCCTTCATGAGATACAATATGACCCAGATATTCCACCTCCTGGACTCCAAAGAAACATTTGGATCTTTTTGCATATAATTGTTTCTCCTCCAATAGTTGTAGCACCCTGTCAACATGTTCAACATGATCCTTCCAAGACTTGTTGTAGATTAGTATATCATCAAAAAATACTAACACAAATTTTCTAAGGAATGGTTTGAAAATTGAATTCATCAAACCTTGAAATGTTGAAGGTGCATTGGTAAGGCCAAAAGGCATGACCAAAAATTCATAATGACCCTCATGAGTTCTAAATGTTGTTTTTGGAATGTCTTCAGTCTTCATTCTGATTTGATGATATCCTGAACGAAGATCCAACTTGGTGAAGTAAATTGATCCATGCAATTCATCCAGTAATTCATCAATGACAGGAATGGGGAACTTATCTTTAATAGTGAGCTTGTTGAGCTCCCTATAATCTGGACACATGCGCCATGATCCATCCTTCTTGTGCACCAATACTACTGGAGCAGAGAAAGAACTTTGACTCGGTTGAATTATACCAGCCTCTAGCATTTCTGCAACCATACGTTCAATTTCACTCTTTTGGACATAGGGATATCTGTACGGCCTGATGTTTGGAGGAACACTTCCTGGAATCAGATGAATAGCATGATCATGATCACGCATAGGTGGGAGACCTTTGGGAGTCTCAAATACCTTGGAATGATTGTCCAGGACTTTTTGGAGATCTGGAGAAATAGATGATTCCAATGTGGAAACATCTAGCGAACATAATTGTGCAATTACACCTCTTTGCTCCTTTTTTAGAAGCTTTGTCATACCATTAGAGCTGATTATCTTTCCTGGTTTCCCTGCAATACCCCTTAATTCAACTTCCTTTCCTTCCGTAGAAAATTTGATGAAAAGTTCTTGAAAATTAAAAGCTATTGTACCCAAGGATTGTAGCCATTGGACTCCTAGTACAACATCAGCACCTCCCATTGGAATGGAAAGCATTGGGCTAGTCAATACATATTCTCCCATGGATAGCTTGATATTATGGCACTTTCCAGAGCAATTTATTGTTCCTCCATTTGCAATCATCACTTGACACTCTGGTGCTGGATATAGGAAGCAATTCAATTCTTTTGCTACCTTACAATGAATAAAATTGTGGGTGCTTCCTGAATCAATCAACACTATTACCTTTTTCTTCTTGATTTGTCCTTCTATCTTGATGGTTTGAGGAGTGGTAATTCCCGCCAATGCATTACAAGATATGGTCGGATTTATTTGTTCTTCATCTAGGCTTTGTTCCTGGAGTATATCCTCTTCTTTTGACCTTTCTTGCTCCTTTTCTTCTTCCTCTTCACAATCTATGTAGAATAATTTCTTCTCAGCACACTTATGACCTTTAGTGTATTTGCTATCACAACTGTAACAAAGCCCTTTTGCTCTTTTTTCTTCCAATTGTTGTGGTGTCAACCTTATAGGTTGTGGAAGACTAGGGGCAACAACACTTCCGTCTTTATAGTTGTGAGTGGTATGCTTCCTGGTTGCCATAATTTTGCTTTCCATTTTTCTTGCTAACCTGAATGCCTTCTCTAATGAATCAGGTTCCCAAAGGCGAACATCATGTTGGATATTATCCTTTAAAGACCCTATGAACACATCAATCCTATGCTCCTCTGGAATATCTTTTACCCTTATGTTCAATTTTTGGAACTCCTCAATGTGCTCCATTATTGAACCCTTTTGTTTGAGACTTATCAATTGGCTAAAAAAAGTGTTGCTTTTTGTATCCTCATAATGTGCTATCAATTCTTCCGTAAAATTGCCCAAGTGATAAATTGTTTACGAGAGAAAAGCCATTGATACCATACAAACTGATTTGGTTCCAAATATAAAGTTTCCATACGTACCTTTTGTGTGTTTTGCACATTATTGAGATCGAAGAATTGCTCCATCTGTAATATCCATGTGGCGGGATCCTTGCCATCAAACTTCCTCATATCGATTTTTGGAATATGGTGAGTCTTTGATCCAACATTAGAGTCTATGGAATCATGATTAACATTTCTTTTGTTCTCATCATGAGTTTCCTTTAGTACCCTTTCACCCTTAGTGACCATTTCTTGTAGCAACTTATTCATATTTATCTTCAATTCTTCCATCTTATCATCCATGCCATCAATTTTAGCTTCTACGCCTTTATTTAAACAATACATCTTAGCTTCTACACCTTTCTTTAAACCATACATCTTAGCTTCTACATCTTTCCTTAAACCATCCATCTTAGATTCTGTTGCTTTTTGTGGAAGTGACACTTGTTGCACTTGTTCTTGTAATTTTGATATATCATATAACATTTCTTCTTCTTCTTCATGAGTCATGCTAGAGCTTTCAGGTTCCTTACTAGGTGTTTGCATTTTCTTTCCTCGGGGCATCAGTTACCGATAATAATTCTCTATTATGCCCTTTGAATTCCTTCAAAATAAATTTTCAAACCAAGCTTAAGCAAAAATTTAAGAAAATCTACACACCTTTTTTCACTTTGTAGGAGCTCGATATTGCCTCTGATGTATCTCTGTACTTTCCGATCATCTACTTCTAAATTAGTGACCTGTAGTAGCCCTTTGTGTCCTCTTTCCAATGCCACAAGTCTGACCCAAATTGGATTCTCCAAGAAAGAGTTATGCGAAATCTCCCACAGTGACTTGATTATAGACTAGTTCAGTAGAGCGAACTTGTACGATATGCCACGAGTCATTGTTTTGACCTTTGGATCTAAAAAATGCATACAAGAAACTAAAGTTCATCCTCTTTCTGTACTTTCTTACGAAATTTCAATCCAATCCATAGGGAGAAAGTTATAATTATTTTCCCCAGGTCACTTGTTTGGAATGTAATTCAGGAGTCTGCAAAAAGACCAACTTCCTCAGATCATATCTCTGCAAATATAGCGCGAAAAGCTCTGAAATTAGGACCTGAGGTTCAGCGAGATTTCTTCTCAAATGGGTTTTTTTTTGCAACTTTTGAAACATCGCAGAAAAAATGTTATAGCGAAAATGCCACGATGACCTGTTTGGAGCAGCGAAACCCTAGAATCCAAAGCTCTGATACCAAATGTTATGAAACCAACTCAAAAAAAGATAGAAAAGATAGATCAACGCCTTAGAATTCAGCCTCTTCGAGGGGGAAACCTCCTTTACATTACATAAATGAACAATTCTTGGATGATTCAAATGACAAAACCTCCTTTCTATATATAGGAGTCTAAGGAGTCACAATATAATCTAGCCGACCTAACAATAATAATATAAAGCCACAAAAATAACAATAGAGGGATTCTATGGGGCACATTAATAACAATATGGGGGCAATAGGGGCACAACAATATTAATAAGGGGTATAACTACAATAGTAATGGGGTAATCACTAGTATTATAGGGACCCAACATTCTTATATTAGCTTTGGCAAAATTCTACATCTTTCAAATTCAGCACTGTGTTTTTTTTCTCTCTGAAACTGCATTATATTTTACTTTGATGCACAAAAACAGAGTACATCTATTGTCATTTCAACAAGTTTGACTATGATTATACAGAACACCCTCCCTACATAGTCAATGAATGCTAGCATATCCGTGTTAACCCGAAACTGTAGAGAGTTAACTCCCCCTATTATCAGTGTTGCATTTTTTATGGAGGGGATCTATTCTCTAAATTTTATTTGTTTATTGTTGCCTATAGATATATGTGTATGATATTTTATTTAAATAAACATTATCATTGATTATGATATGACCAATTTTACATTCTAACCCGTTACCACTATATACGTATTGGAATCCCTTTTTCTACATATGTTCTAGCCCATGTGTATACACCTTTGTTGAAAACAACTATATATTCTACAATGTATACTGATTTCTGATAATATCCTTTTCTTTGAAGAATATTCAATGTGTAGCCTATATATAATATTTCTGTAGCAATAAAAGTTTGGTAACAAGCTATTAAGATTTTATTCTTCCCCGACTCTTTCATCCTATACATATTTTCTTTAGTATTTTATGTTTACATTCTATGCTTGTTGCCCTAAGAATTTAAGTGTGATGTTGTTAAATATTCTTATTCGAGTAATTTTCCTTGGTATGCACTTGCTTTTGACAATGTTTTGGTGGTTGGAATTGGCAATTCTTCTTATTACACAGCCAACCATAGGACAATTCTAGCCACTTAAGATTCCAACTCCCTTGAAGAAATGATTGTTAGAAGCAGATATTGTCTGATTTTTTATTTCTTCTGACATTTCCAATTTGGAGATATTGTTGCAAATATATCAGATTTCTCGTACCATTTTAGACTTTTTTATTTTTTATTTATTTATTTTATTTATGTTTGTATTATTATTATTATTTATTTATTTTTCTTCTGAGTTTTGCAATTTGTTGATGGTTTTGAGTCTTTATATTCGAAGCTTATGTTTATCGTTATTTTCGAATATTTTCAGTGTTCCATAGGGATGTCTCCCCCAAGGTGTGGAGAATGCTCCCGCATTTCACATGCTCCAGGATGGGAGGACGCCGAATGTAATCCTGGAGGGACGCCCAATGTAAGTATGCATGTACAAATCCTTCCCTGTCAATAGACATAGATAATTGAAAAAAGGGAAAAGAGTATGCCTATGATAGCTTCTTGTAAACGAAAATTATAGTGTGAGGGGCACGATTTTGTTTGCATACAGGTAATAGGAAGAGCCTCACCTACAAACAAACTTCACTTGGTGCAAGCACTAAACAATAAGGGTCATGTTATGGTGGTCACTACAGATGGAATGAATGATGCTTTTGCACTTAAAGAAGCAGGTTTTCTTGTTGCATATTGCTCCGAATTCTGTTTATGTAAGCCATTCTTTCCATTACAACAATATTTTGAGTTCTATATAGTATAAAATTATATTCATGGAACTTATGGTATATATTATCTCGTATCTAGGTTGAGATAGGTCTCTCCATGGGTATCCATGGAGCAAAAATTGCCAAGGAAAGCTTAAATATCATTATTCTAGATGATATATTCGCATTTGTTGTGAAGGTTTGTTACAGATATGGATATTTTTTTATCATTGAAAGGTACGTGGTTTTTTTCAAAGTTACATATTCCTTACATTTGTTTTCACATGGTTTTCAGGTAGTTCGGTGGGGTCATTCAGTTTATGAAAACATTCATAGATTCATTTAGTTTCAACTCACTGTAAATGCCACAGCACTTGCAATTAGTTTTCTTTCTGTTGTTTCATCTGGAGTTGTTCCTCTAACTCTTGTTCATGTTAGTGTCAAATTGATAAAACTGTGGGTCATCTCTTAGCTATATTTTTCATTTTATTCTCATGTCTTTGGCCCACTTTACATTTCCACAGCTTCTCTGGGTCAGCCATATCATGGATACTCTTGGAGCTCTTGCATTGGCAACTGAACCCCCAACTGATCACTTAATGAAGCAACCTGTAGTAAGGTGCAAGTAGGAAATTATTGTCAAGTGAAATTCCTTTGGTTATAGGATTGCATTGATAGAGTACGTAAAGTGATGAAGGATAGGGAGGTAAAAAAGGATGTCGGGATGCAGTTGGATTGAGGTCAATAAAGAGGTGCATGATTATTGGTGACACCAAGTGAAAAAAATGAAAGTCGAAAGCATGTATGATCTAGGGGAAAAGGCAGGGGATTCAATATAGTTTTTAATTACCATTGTCTTGTGCTTAGATCTAGATCAGTGGAATATATTTGACATCTCTTCTACTATATGCGGATTAAAGTTGATTACTTACATGGGTTTTGAAGGCCAAATTGGTCTTATTTTGTATCAATTATGGATTGTTTGAAATGACTTCAAATTTCATAGCTTTTTGATTTATATATTTTTGCATTGTAAATTTGATGCTAAAGAAACACCTTTCAAGCTTGAAAATAAGGTAATAATATGTTTGAATGATTTCTAGTAAATAATTCATAATTATAATGATGCTATCTAGCTGTTTTAAATTTTGTTTAATTTCTAGATATTTAGAAAAATATTGGTGGACAATGGGAGTTTAATGTTAGATAAAAAGAAATTTGTTGTGTTATTAAAATTATTTTCCAAAAACAAGCCCTTTGAAATATTAAGACATGTAACAAAATTTCATAGCACTCATTGGTACATGTGAAGTTCCTAGAGTTATCACGGAGCAATTAGGTCAGGGAGAGAGCAGTAGATAAGCGCTTAGACAGATTCCTTAGAAAAGAGTTGGGTTCTTAATGGATTCTAGAAGATTAAGTTCTTGGGTGGGATCAGGGAGGAGATATGATCTCCTTCCAATTTTTTCTAAGTGGGCATTTGGGACTTCAAACCCTCACACCACCCTTTAATTTTACTTCTTGAGTTAAGTATGTTCATGGTGATGGAGAATGTACCATGCAAGTCATTCCATAAATATTCATCAAAATTAAAAGTATCACTAAATCTTGGGTAAAGAAGAGTTTTCACATTTTTTGTGCTACTCTTCTTTGCAAAAAAAATAGAATTGATAAATTATATATGGGATTTTCAAATTTTGGGTTTTAGGAAGACATCAAGGTAACTTTAGCTACATTGGAGAAAGAGAGAGGGCACTTTTTGGCATGGAAAGAAGCTAAATGGAGAATAAATAGTAGAGCCACTTGGCTCAAGGATGAAGATGAGAGTACAAAATTATTTTAGAGTCATGCCATATGAAAGAAGGTGCAAAATACTATTTGGAAGATCACTAATGTGCTAAGACTAGAATGTACTATATTTGATGATATCTAGAGCAACAAAACCATGATCAAGAGGAACATGTTCACCCACAATATTATGGTCAACAAGTTGAAAATGTTCAACAACAAGAATCGGGGTTGACACTACAACAATATTTTAGTTCTCCTTAAGCCATTAAGGTATGTATACATGTTTGGATATTTTTTTTATTTGAAAAAGTGGATGTAGAAGGGCCACCTTTGTCACCTCCAGTGAATTGGAATCTTTACTACTGTCACTCAGGATCTATTGAGCAATGAAGCAAGGGTTCACCAGCATTTAGAACAACACCCAAAATTTATGCAAATTCTCTGGGTATCTTTTAAAACTTCAACAATTTTTTGATAGCGACCTTGAATGTTGGAGTAAGGTTAGTTATACTTTGTTGAACAGTTTGTGCTATTTGACTTATCCTCACTATGCCATTTTGTTGTAGCATATGAATTTGATTTCTTCAATTAGTATATTCACATTCCTTTGTTAATAGTATATTTATTTCATAGGTGCATATATAGAAATACATATTTGTCATCTATCACAATTTTCACATTGATATTTCTATCACGTGCTTTATGTTGCATCTCCTTGTTGTATGTGATATTAGATTACATCACGTGTTTGCCATTACATAAAAAAGACCAAATAGACAATTAATATTGTTAGTATGTTCTATGTGCAATGTGATCTCTTACAGAGGTAAACCAACATCTTTCCATAAATATATCTCTAAATCTCCACCTTTATGTCCAATTTTTCTAGCTTTAGTTTCAGTAAAAGCATTATCTAATGTCTTAGATTTCAGGCTGCATCTCTCTCCAAGAACATCAGCAAATGAATGAACACTATCATCAACAATATCTTCACTAAGAACTTAAGCTTCATCTATGTTCTTATCTTCTCTAGGAGTCAAGGTAGTAACATATCTAAGTTCAATTTACTAGTTGACGTCTCTGTATCCACTCCTTTAATGTTTGCTTTGCTTAAAAACTAGCTTCTAAATTGGAAGAGTTTGCATTATTAGTCACTGAACTTGGAGTATTTTCATCATGTCTTATATCATTCTTCAAACCATTCCAAGATCCTTCAAGACAACAACCATTACTAGGTAAATAATTGGATTTGAAAGCCTCTGTCTGCAAGTCTTTCCAATTATCATTTAATTTTCTACTAGAGAACTTGAATGAATCAAGGGACATGGAAGACAATTTAGCGTTACAATCGGGAAAAATGTTTCTTGAGATATTACCTACATTAGTAGTGCCCATAGTATGAGAGGACATAGCCTCTTCATCACCAATAGTATGGCTAACTTGAGAGTCATTCTTGAATTCCAATATACCTTAATTTTTGTGAAGATCTCCATACATAACTCTCTTTTCAAAGGTGTCACTAGCTGAAGTGTGATCACAGTTAGTCGAGGCCATTTGTTGTCTTTAAGGATCCAAAAAAGTAATCATGCCTTCAAAGGCGTCATATACCTGGTAACCATGCTCAAGATTCCTAATGTGACCATGTTGAAAATTGTCAGACTCACTGCTGCTTATATTACTATGCAAACTTTCTTCATTTCTATCCATTGACAGCTTAACATTTGTCCAGTCATTTGCATCTTTCATATTGTTTTCACTAAGAAATTTGTTATAATTATACCAATTAGCAAGTTGTTATAATTATCATACTAGTTTCACTCTCATTTAGATTGCCATAACCGGTTGCAAATTGAATAGGAAAATGTTATCTGCAACTAGGATAACGGCAAACAAAAGAACATTTATTTTTCACTCTAGTCTAGGTTTTTTACATGACTCTTATATTCTGAATTTTTTATTTATTTAACATTTCCTCTTTATGGTAGTTGCATTTGGAATGTTCACTGATAAGACAACAATTATGTCACTAGATGTATTGATGGCTTATAGACACAAGGGATTCCAAAGGTGATATGAATTACTCTAGAAAGAAATCAGACTCTACATAGTGTGAAAATAGTCTATGTGGTTCTTGAAGCTCAATACTAGGCTTTTGTAAGTGCAACAGTCCAAAATCTTAACCTGAAAAGAAAAAATGTATTTGAGATAGTTGGGTGCATTCTAGAGGAGATAAGGGACCAAAATACCTACAACATGTTCTACAAATATCTGTTTGATTCCAATATATTCATCAGATTTCTGATATTTTTCGAGGAACTTGCTCGAAAGGTAAACGTTGTAGTGGACACCGAAAGAGAAAGACTGGATGAAGTATTGGTTTTCCCTTCAATGTTAGAGGTAATGAGACTAAATAAATTTGGTTATTTGTGTATGTCTAAGTTGGGCCAATCCAAAAGTCCTTTCTTTCAAATATTTAAAAGAAACAATAAGTCATCACACATTGAGTAAAGCATGCTTAATCTTGTTAGCACCCTACCCAAAGTAAAGTATTTTCCAAGGAACAAGGATCAGGATGCTAGAGCCTATATCATGAGTTTCTAGTTTTGGTTAGGTGGATCCCTAGAGAATATTGAAAAATTCTTTAAGATGATTGTTGGGTTGTATGTTCCTGCTCTCAATAAAACGCAATTGGAGTTTCAGATCTATTCCTCTATTTGGACACAAGAATATGGCGCCCTCTAGATCCTTACATGTATGATGATGTTAAAGAGCGTTTGAATTGGTATGAAACTAGAAAGGATGTAAATGAGAAACTAAAAAACCTAAATGCACCAATCATTAGTATCACCTTGCAATAAAGCCACATTATTATTGGTGACGATATTCATTATGTGGCTGTTGTGATGGAATTGGAAGTTAGAGGTGCAAAGGTTGTGCCAATATTTTTAGGTGGATTAGATTTTTCCACCCCTACTGAGTGTTTCTTGTGTGATCCAATAACAAAGAAATATATTTTAGATGTTTTGGTTTCCTTGACTGCGTTTACACTTGTGGGTGGACCTACTAGACATGATCATCCTTGTGCTATACAAGCTTTGTCCAAGCTTGATGTTTCCTACATTGTAGCCTTGACACTAGTGTTCCATACTACAGAGGAATAGCTTATCCGCACTAAATTTGGATTGCATACAATTCATGTTGGATGCCAAGTTTCTCTTCCTAAGCTTGATGGTGGTTTCAAGCCGATTGTTTTCTCAGGCTATGATGAAAGAATGGGTAGGTTTCGTTGTTTTTATGAACATTGTTTCAACAAGTTCATCAATTAGATAATTTGTTAACAATATAATATATTTAGAATTGTTAACCTTGTTGTGAAACTCAAACTCTGATTACATTGATGTTAGAATACCAAAATAGGGGTCATGGTACCATACACACACGTAGGATCAAAGTTTCTCTTAATCCATTGTAGGTCTCTTTTGAAGTGGCCATAAAAAATTATTTCTAACTTATTTATATTGATGTGTAGGCAAGTCCCATGCACTTCATAAGTGTTTTGAAAAAATTTCTATAGGGGATATAAAGTGGGCATAGCTAAAGAAAATAAAAAAGGTGATCATGTCAAAATGTCATTTCAATTTGTTTTTCATGTTACAACCTAATTGAGATAATTGAAGTTAGGTATAACAACAGTTTTCACTGATGCAATATATTATTACTTGCATGTTTGCAAGAGGACAATAAAATAATTGTATATGTATTTAGCTTCCTACCTAATAAATCCAATGTTGGCACTACAAACTACCTCAATGTATTCTCTTCAATTTTCAGTGTATTACAAGAACTAAAGTGAGATGGATATACTGTAGAAGGTTTTCTAGATACTTTTGAAGCACGAATTGAAGTCACAATTCATGGAAAAGAATTTAAGTTCAACAACCCAAATCTTAATATTGCTTACAAAATGAATGTGAGAGAGTACCAACATCTAACACCTTATGCTAAGGATTTGGAAGAAAATTGGGGAAAACCTCCAAGGAACCTTAATTATGATGGGGGGACTCTGCTTGTCTATATAAAATAAATTGGAAATGTTTTCATTGGAGTGAAACCAACTTTCAGATATGAAGGCAATCCAATGAGGTTTATTTTCGCAAAATCAGCAAGTCCACACAATAGATATGCTTCTTATTACTCATTTTTGGATAAAATATTTAAGGTTGATGACGTCTTGCATTTTGAAACTCATGGATCGATGGAATTTATGTCTAGCAAGCAAGTGGGTATGAGTGATGTCTGTTACCTAGAAAATTTTGTTATGTATATGGATTTGAAGAGAGTTCTTTGTCATTTTTCTTGTGCACTATATTCAGAAGATCAAAGGACTTTGGTGGTGGGGTCTTTTCACTTGCGGCTATTGTAATGATTGATCTTATTTACAAAGATCAAACTTGATATTTTGTTCTAGATGGTTCTTGTTTTCCTAATGATTTTTTGGATCCCATCATTGTAGGTGTCCTACCTTCTGTAGATGTAGTATATTGTATACCATAATTCCCAGATTCTTTGTGCCTTAATAAACTTGGTCTTCAAGATATTAATTATATTGGTTCTCTAAGATGTTTTGTGATATTTTTTACATCAAAAATAGACTTACTAGCTTTGGTAGGTGACACTCCTCGGTCCTTATAATTTTCCTTGGATGAGCTTATCATTTAATATTGATTCAAATATTAAATAATATTGCAAAACTTGGATCTGGTGATGAAGTGTCTTCCCTGCTGCAAGAATTTTCCAGCTCTTCTGTGCCTATTCCCATGGAAACTGATTTAGAACAAAAAATAGTTAGTTCAGTGGATGGAGATGAATCATCGAGGGAAACATCTGAGCTTGGGGGTTGATACTTCTGCTGAAAATTTGCCTTCAAACATATAATCCTTTTTCTAGATTGTATAAGAAATGCTACACATCTCTTAGAGAATAATGTACATAACACAGATACATATGGGGTTTTTTGCTAAGAAAAATGGTGTAGAGGTCGTGTTGAAACTGTTTGGTTTATCCCTCTTACCATTATCATTTGTAAGTGGCCAACTTATTATTGTTGCATTTAAGAATTTTTCACCATAGCACTCATCTCCTCTCACAAGGGTTGTTTGTACTACTTTGAGAGAACACATGAAACCTGGAATTGAATTCATGGATTTTTTGGTTGGAACAAAACTGCCAGATAATGAGGTAGCACAACACATGATAATTTTGAGATGCCTTTCAAGTCTAGATGATGTTTATCCTTTTAAACACATCTACTAAAAAGGCTAACTTGTTTATCATATTTAATGGGATATTCGTATATTTATCACAAATTGGTGATAAACATGATAATATGATAAATTAGTGATAAAAGTACATGGAAGAGTAATTTATGAGGTGTGAAATTTTATTAGAGGCACTGTTTGTTGGTTTATTTTGGTTAGAAAATGGTTTTCTCTTAGTTTTATGTGACTTTGAATTTATCATATGTAACATGTTGTGAAATGGGAAAGAATAATGTGTGACATTTATCTTGCAGAAATTGATGCTAGATGAGAGTATATAGAGTTTAACCAAGCTATAGTATGATTTGGTAAAGACAAAGGAACATCTTAAAAAGCTGCCTAAGAATACACCATATACAAAGTTTCAACATAAGTAATATATGGATTTTTCTTTTGCAGATATGTTCTTTTTTCTACCCAAGATATCATAAAAAGAAAAATATTGATATTGTAGAAATTGTTTGAGGACCTCATTGAGGTTGATTTTTCTAATGTACTACACGATTGATATGTTATCATAAAATGGAGGCTTTAAATATGAATTAATATGTACTTGAAATAGATCAAATTCAAACTTTATAGATATAAAAGATAAAAACAAAGAACAATGTGAATAATAGAAGACTCCAACACGATTAGAACAAAGAGAGGCTACAAGGAGAGGAGCGATGGCTAGGGTTTATGAAACTACCCTCTGTAGTGCTGACGCACACCAAACCAGAGGTAGGGGGAGCAAAGGGGTAACTGGGAAGGGTGTTCGAGGTCCCCACAGATCAGTAGCTGTCAGGTTCCTCCAAAAACTGGAATGTGATTCCCCTGCGACAGATCGACCACTATACAAGTCATGGCTAAATGCGCCCCTCCTGATCTGTTGTGATTCATCTAGAGCAGGGCAAGGGATCATAGGAATGGGCAACAGGTACCTGTTCTGGTCAGATCAAACAGTCGACAAAGATTTAAAGGATGCAATTTGGAAGGTTTGGGTAGCATAGGACGGGTGCTAGGTTATCAGCCCGAGAAAAGTTAACACAAATCTGCCCCTGATAGATCTCGAGGTGAGCCCAACTGTATTCGTCAAGACCAAACACTGCATGCATTTTTTCTGTAGGGAAGGACAAAGGCACTAGAGCTGAGGGCAGATGTATCAGGACATCAGAACCGAAGTGGTGAAAACAAAATCCAAACACTGGCATCAGGGACTAAGTATGGAGGCAATCGTCTGAGGAACTGGATCTATGATGATGAGAAGACCATCAAGGAGAGATCTGATTCATTATCCTCCACCTCAACCCTGATTCGAACCTGGGTAAAATTGACGCACTAGACAAGGGATGGACACTCCAAAAGAAGCAGTGGCCATAATGTGGGGAACGCAGAGCATACTCTACGGCGAAGAGAAGTTGCAGATCCATGGAGAAACTATCCTCAGTTGGCAACAAAATATGGATCTCCGGTAAGTACCCTTAGTTTCCAAGTTTTAGTCAAAACCCCTGCCGGAAAAACACATTTACTTTGGGTAAATGGGACTGACTCAGTGAAGCATCTGAGGAATCTTATCCTGCAACAAGTGGGATACCCCACCAGCTCACAAAATCTGCTACATGAGGGCAGAGCATTACAGGACACCAAGTACCTCAGGGATTACAAAATCACATCTTTGTCAACAATTATTCTCAATCTGAGAATAAGAGGGGGTGTGGTAGACAACAGCAGAAATCCCTATAGGGGTGAGGGAAGTGGGTTTGGTACAACAAAAAATGCAGGAATACATCAGGGGAAAAAAACAGGGAACATATCCTTCAAAAACATTCTTCAGGGGAAAAATACAGCCGAAACAACACCAAAACAAACAGGTATGGAAGCAAGGCCATACATTGTGGAACAACTGAATCATACCCCAGAATTAAGCATAGATATATCAGAAACAGATGAGCACTGCACTATATATGAAAGACAAGCAATAATATGTAGATTCAACTATTTTTGGCCCAAACCTGTTGATCTATTTCACTGGATTTTCACAAATTGGACTACACATTGTGAAATACATCTATGTTCCAAGGGGTTTTTCATAGTGAACTTTCCTACAACAGAGGCTAGAGACTTGGTAATACAGGAAGGACCTTGGTTTTGGGGGTCCACAGGACTCTTCATCACACCATGGTTCCCAGATTTTGATGCAAATACAATGGTTGTCTCTAAGATGCCAGTTTGGGTTCGCCTTCACAATCTCCCAATACACTTCTGGAGTCAACAAGTACTTGCAGGAATTGGTAATACAATTGGGCATTACATCAAAATGGACACCCAAAGACTGGAGGAAAGAATCTACACTTTTGCACGAATATGTGTGGAAGTAGACCTTAGCAAAGGCTTGCCAGATCAAATTCAACTGAAGCATAGACAGAGGTGTTGGATACAGGTTTTAGATTATGAAAATATAGCATTCAGATGCAGAACTTGCCGACAAACAGGACACCTACAAAGCACGTGTCCAACAATGAAAAAAGACACTCATAGGAAGAAGAAAATAGGGAAACAGGCCAAGGGATGGAAATTTCCTCCACCTCTTTTGGAGGATGAGGAGGAAGAAGAGGTGGAACGTGCCACTCCCAACGAGACCAATCAGATGAACAAAGAACCAGAAGTAGAAGACATAAATCCACAAGAACCCATAGACTTACAGTCAGCAAGGATACCAGAAACAATGGATACTAGCAAATCCAAGCGACAACATATATCAGACACATCAAATTCTGATAAAGACAACCCCCAACCTGTGGCTGATTCAATGCTAACACTTATATCTTTAACAGATACACAGGGGGGTGGAGAAAGGTTGAGAAGAAAAAAGGGTGAAAAGCTTGACTTTTCCCCATCTATACTCTTTCCACTTGTTTCTTTTCATTTTTTATTTTTTTTGGTTTCTGTGAAAACCGGATCAGCATCTCAGCATATGCTTTTTAGCATCTACAAAATGTAATTTTGTCTTATGAATAAAATTACGACTTTTTCCACGGAATTAAAAAAAAGAAGATAAAAACAAATGTAAATGCATTTGTTTGATTGTTAATTGATACTAGTGTGGGCAGGTTACGAGAAATGTGATTGCAAAAAGGATGGGGAGATAATGCAGAGTATGTCTTGGATATGATTCTTTCACCTCATGGTTATTTTGAGAAGGAAAACGCTTTAGGAATGCTAGAAAAGAAGTCGATGGACAAGCAAACAATTTTTTTATAATTGCAATGTCCATTCCATGATATCCTCTCTTTATTGTTTTTTGTATTTTGAATATTCTTTTTTATTTTGTTTTGTCTTTTAACTAGGAATTTGAAAATACTTAGTGTCATGTCCATTTAAATAAAAAACAAATCTTGAAGATGAAAGCAGTATTATAGGATATTGATTGAAATCCTTTTAACAATTTTGTGTTAAAAGGATTTCATGACTATTATAAAAGTTTACTTTCATGTTTTTATTTCATCAAATGTTTTTTATATACTTGATCAATTTCATGCATTATAGAATTAAATTTTGTTATGAATAAAAAGACAAGGATTAGACATCACACCTAATATTATTTGTTTTCACAAGTTATGTACAGCTTCAGCTTTTTAGCATGTAACACAGTTGGCATGATTGTGCCTAAAATTTCCTCGAAGGTTTTATACTAAGTTAATAAGGTGTTATTTTATATGGTGATGTTTTTTTTTTAATATACAGGTCATCTAGCCACGTAGTGGCCAATATTGCCAAACTAAAGAAAACTTGTTCGAGTTTCTTACTTTTATGAGGGAAAATGGCTTTGACATTACTGATTTTGAGGTATATGTCGTATGCATCCTTTATAGTCTACTTTAGTTTATATTATAGTACTCATCATCTTTCATGTCTTACACTCTTCATTGAATCTTTTGTTGTTTTTCAGAAAAGGAATTCAATATTGAATGTAAGAAGACAGAATTGAAGAAATAGGAGAACAATAACATTGGAGCGACAAATGGAAAACGAGAGAGATAAGAGAACTTTTCTAGTGATAACCTTAGAGACAATATCCCACATAAGACACACATATAGATATTGATGGTCAAGTCTTCAGTGTTGGTGAATTCACCTGCAGTGCCTTGGCATAATGTTTTGAAGTGATGAAACAATATTTCATGTGTAAATTGTAGTTCAACTAATATTAAGTTGGAAACTCATATTGTAATACTTGGCATTTCATATAATATACTTTATGTGGTTGAAATTATTTATAGTTGCACTTGATATTTTTTAGTATTGTAATTAACATATGTAACTTTGTGATTTCATATTAGATGAGCATGCACATTGTATGATATTCTTTTAATTTAATCGCAAAATCATACTAATTAATTTATATTGATTAATAATGAACAAAAAATAAATCTAAAACTACTAAATTAGTCATTTATAATGATTATTAATGAAAGTAAATGAAATGAATATAAACTACTAAATTAGTTGTTTATGTAATGAATATGAGACTGCAAAATAAAGATAAATGACTACTACAAATGATAAATTTGTGATTACAAATGAAAACTAAATTTCTCATATATACGATTATTAGTAGCTAATTTATAGTATCTTATAACATGAACATAATTTAGTCATATTTCTTTGGTTCTTAATTGGTTTCAAAAGATGACTAAAATTTTCATATATATGACTATTAGTGGCTAATTTACAGTGTCTTATAACACGACCAACATTTTAGTCATATTTCTTTGGTCATTAATTCATTTTCTTGGGTGATCATATAGTAATATATTTTGCTGTATATTTGGTCATTAATTGTGGGAATTAATGACTAAATTAATGACCAAATTTGTGACTAAACATACTACTAGATGATAAAATTTAGACAACCAATTAATGACTAAGCTAAAAACGAGTAAAAGTTGGTCATGTTATAAACTAATGTAAATTAGATACTACTGGTCACCGATTGAAAAATGGTCATTTATATGCAAATTTTCATCATTTGTTTAGTAACTAATTATCCATTTTGTACTAGTGCTTAAGCCCATTTACTTTACCTTTGATGTTACATTTTTCATGATTGTCTTGCCACTATCCAATCATCCCCATGGACCAAAATAATCCAACTGCCTGTCATATTATTACCTCTAGTTTCCCTTTACTCATGCACCAAGCTTCATTTGGGTCTTACATCACCTCTTGGGTTCCAGAAATCTCTCCTCAAGCTCCATTAACTTTCCTCCTACCCAAACCAATTCCCGAGACCCTCAAAACATAAAGGACAAGAACAAGAAGGACAACAAGAAAAAAACCATGAAAACCAATGACAATAGAATACCATAAATAAAGTGGCATGGACATGCACCAGACATAAAAAAGAACTACAAATCAAATGCAAACAAATCACAAGGCACCGAAAACAAAAAACTAGCAAAAAATAACATGACTAAACCCCTTGGATTCTCAATTATTTGAAGGGAAATATAAACCCAGGCCTTCTTCAAATTCTATGGTGGTCTCTTTGCCATGTAATTCCCTTCATCATACTTCCATAAACACATAACTATTAGTGTATAAATAAATATGATAGTATACCAATTATCTCACCTTGTTGTGCTAAGAACATTGCCTTGTAACTGAACACATCCACACCATCTCTTAAGGGACTCATTCCCTTGACCAATCTAGATATAAATAGAAACCAATTGTTATACCTGTCAAATACACATTCATGAATCTAGAACATATCCACATAATTTCACACAAAATCAAGGTTAAGAATACCTTCTGTATTCATGCAAAGAACTCATTCTTCCGAAGTTGTGTTTTCTAAACATAGCTAAAGGAATACTCACCCAATTATTTTGTTTTAATTTTTACCTTGCTCCAATTGAGTCTTACTATGTACTGTCACATCACCCAACTATTAGTTATATAAACAATTCAATTGTTATCTTGTCATGTTAATACCAAGCATGTTGCCTTGCAACTTGTGCACACATGTCTGTCACATGTTACAAATATCAAGAAATCATGTCTATTAATTTCAAATTAGACATTACCAAGACTAACAACCATGTCATAATCAACAATAAACTCATAGTGGTCATTAATACTACAACAAATAGCACCCACTTACACTCAAGTGCATATGAGTTATCTCAACACATAATTTGTTAGTACAACCATCTTAGAAAAAGATAATTTCTCCATGCAATCTTATAGACACATACTCATATAACTAAATTAATCAAACATTGAAACAATCTGTAAACATACCATATTAGAAAAAAAAAATAGATGGCATAATCACACTCACACCTCAATGCATCTCAGGGGAGGTTATCACATCCGTAAAAGTTAGTCTAGATTAGTACAATACAATATCACAAGTATATCAACTCATACCTAAAAATTAGAACCTCAATTGGTTGCACAAACCAATCCAACGTAGCACAATACATAATATAATCAGAATCTTAACTACAATGACCATACTCATCATGTGTATGACCGAAATACATATAACAACAAATTAAGTACCATGCATGACTATCTGACACATGTGCATATGGCTGGATTGATCAACTAGCATCTATCATGCATGTAACCACAACAACAATAGAATGACAATCATGTATATAACCATAATGAATATAACAACTATTAACCATCATACCTGGATGCCCAACATACAAACCTATATGACGGTTTGCTCTTATCCCGAGTTCTAGTGCTGAAACATAACTCTAATGATCTACATCTTCTGCTCTATCTCAAGCAACACATCAACATCATAACATACCAAAAACATCATGATAAAACAAACTAAAACAATGACTATCACAATGAATGCATAAAAATCACATGGAAAATTCACATGCGTGCATGATAAACACATTCCACCCATCTAGTCCAAGTGTTGAACAATGCTCTGATACCAACATGTGGTATCAAATATCACCCAAAGGGAATGGAAACTTGTTTTAATACCAATCTGTAACTGCTCCTCCCACATTTACCCACTTTCACTAGCTTGTCAGGGTAAACATGAGTTAAGGGTTACTATGACATGACTCAACCTCCTAAGTATAGTTAAGGAAGTGGACTTTACAACCTAAAACTTTAGTGACGTTCTGCAGGAGCTACAGGACCCCCAAGAGCCAACGAACCACTCCAGGTGTAATAACTGTGAGTTGACTTGCCTTTTGAGTGATATATACTCTCATTCACTTGAATAACAAGGAAAGCCAATGATTGTAAGCCTGTAGTCACATGGATAAACTTTCCTCCCAACAACTATAGTCTATATTTCGCAGTTCTGAGCATATGACCCTCAATTCTAAGCCACTTTTTCAGGGCTAGTATCCAAACCTCTGCCCATAACTTGATAGAATTTTCCATAATGATGAATGGCACCAGGAAAAAGCCATTAACATGAAACTTAGTCAATAAATTGACCTAACCAAGCCTAACCACAGCATACATTTCTTCAAACACATGGCGAAGATGAAATCTGTAGGTCATGAATGTGTATCTGAACATAGAGGTCTCATACTTATATGAAAATAATCAAGAAGGTCTAATTCCCTCTCAATATAGTTGCAATAATATTTGTTAGCTCATGCATTCATTAACCAATCATCATCTAATCAAAACATGTAAAGAGCCATAGCTAGAACTGATTATGAAACCATGCTTGTAACCAACCTATAACCAAAATAAGAACCATGATAGAAAAACCATCAAAGCCACATAATAACAAGTACATTTACTCATAAAATACAATAAGAAAAGAGCTCTTATTAACATATGAAAAATCCAACCAAGCTAGGGACTTCCACGTACCACCTGACCATACATTGGGCTGAACCAAATCTTTTTTCTGCCAATCACCCCCATGCCATATTCCAAGCATGAATGTTGGACTAAAAAAAAAAAAACTTGGGATTCCTCAAGATTTATTGCAATCATTCCAAAACTAATCAAGGGATTCCTAGGCTTGAAACAAGCACCTACACAACCAGGCTTTACCACAATCCCACAATTACCGGTCAAGGGATTCTTGGCCCCAGATAGAAACATACACTACTAGGATTTACCACAATAACACCAAAACTAGTAAATGGATCACTAGGCCCTAAAAAATCTTGGATGGCTCTCGATTTATTCACCAATACCTTGAGGAATTTTTTTGTCTCCACCGTCGGGCTTTACTGCAATCCCGCCAAAATCGGTCAAGGGATTCCTAGGCCCTTGGGAATTTTACTAAGACCAGCTATTAACGATGTTGGACTTGAAAACATTCGAGGGGTGTCCCCTAAATGAAATCCCAATTAGTCCTCACACCATTTGGAATAGGAACCCCATCTTAGAATATAGCCCAATTGCCAAAATAGTGGGTTTTAGCGTTATGCCTTGGCACAGATAATGCATAGAATGATGTATTCGTGACCTTGGTGAAATAAATATATAGCTTTGTGAAGGGTCAAGTGCAATGTGTGAAAGGTTCTAACACAACAAAGGGAAATTGAGTGAGCCCCTTAGAATCTTGTAATAATATGCAGATTGAAAGGGACAAATGAGAATAAAAGGCATCACAAATTAGCCTACAAAATAGCTCACAAGTTAACCATGATGGAAATATACAACAACACGTATTCAATAGGATTCATACTAATGCAAACTAAATAGTTCATAAGCGTTAGCATAAATGAAATAACATATCTTGCAAACATAACAAGAATAGTCCTACTATATTCACAACGTATCCATGAAACTGTGTTGGCTCTGGGATTTTATTAAAGTGAAAGTCCCAAGAATACATATACAATTGATGAACCACTAGTCTGAATAGTGGAACATGAAGCTAACACCTTCTCCTCCAAGTAAAGATACTCCCTCTATGTTACAGAGAAGCCAGGGCTCTCAACAAAATTGCCAAGCTTATGCTCCTAAGCCAAAATCCCAAACAAAAGCCCTTTAAATAACTAATGAGGGTATATTTATAACAAAAGGGGTGACTATTTGTCTCCCTTCATGACCTTTTAACTTCTCTCATGAATTTTTGACTTCCCTCAACCATGACCTTTGGACTTCGTTACAAATGATTCTTCACATTCCACAATTGACACTTGGATTCTCACTTACAAGTAATTACAAAAAATTTTACAATATTTATCATACCCATGTAAGACAAAATAGGGTAGAGTCAACTAGACAACCTAATAAGGAAACAAACTTAAGCTTTTTTTTGGAGAAACTCAAGCTAAACCACTTCATCTTATACTTGCTTAGTCACATAGTGGTTCCAATCCCTATATTGTTTGATGACTTCCTTAAACTATGTGATGGGATTGGGATGGAAGAAAAATCTAATCTCCATTACATCTAGGTAAACTGATTTGGAAACTATTTGAATTTCCTTGTTTAGCAGGGGCAACATGGCTTTGATCTTGGTAGGGCCACCAATGTACTTCTATATATTGTTCCTGTTCACCTCCATGTCTTCCTTGGTGTTGATCTAACTGAGCTAGTCCAAGTATTCTTCAACGTCTCACTTGATTCACGTGCTTGTCTTTGATGAGTGAGACAACGGAGGGACCTTATGTGATTTCACCATGAAATCCACACTATTGTATAATCATGCATATGAGCCCTAAATGTTGGCAATTAATCAGGCTAGTTGTTTCTTAGTCTGGATGATCATCTGAACTTGTGCCTTCTCCACTCTGTTTGTTCCCTTGTTATTTTTTCCAATGCAGACGTTGCCCCTTCATGTTGCATTCACCACTCATGCATAGTAGAAATGTTTGTATTGATAACCTTGAAGACTTTTTCATTATGCTTGCACTTCTGGTGCATGTTGTGCAAGCATATAAATTTTTTACTCATGGTGACAAGCTCCTCATAAATCCTTTCCATGGTTTCTCCCAATGTCGATACCTCACCAAGTATAGCTGCTTGAAGTTCTTCCGGATATACCTATGCGGGAGCTTCTTTCTAAACCTCTGCGTAGAGCTGTTGAATTTGTTTCCTTGAAACTTGCAATTTATTTGTCATTTTCCTATTCTCGCCATGATATACTCCATATTTTACCTGGTAGCACCTTCAAAGGCCAATTTGGTTGCAACAATGGCCTTTGGATTTCTCCTGGTATCCGCTGCAATCACCCCTTTATCTAGTGAATGCATGAGATGTAAGATAGTATAGAAAACGTTTCTTTCTCACTTGTACAATCTTCTTTTGAATCTCATCATAAGTTAAATTGTACATATTCATGACCAGATGATCATCAAGAGGAACAATTTTCTCTTCTTCACTTGGAGCTTTCTCTGCTATCGGGAGGGGAATACTGATTGGTGACCTGTTGAGTATTTGGCATAATATCAACATATTGGTTTAGCGGCTCCGGTTGCACCTCCATGTATTGAATAAACATTATCTCTTTAATTTCTAGTAGTTGGTTCCGCTCTTATTCTTTGGCTTGTTTTCATGTTGCTTCTTCTTCTTCTATTCTCTGCCTTTCTTCTTCTTCTTTTTTAAGCCTTTCTTCTTCCAATATTTTCTTCTCCTATTCTTCCCTCTTTCATATCTTCTTCTTGCTTCTTCTATTTCCTCGTCTTTTCTACTACTGTGGAATCTTTCAGGATGATTGTATCTACATTCATCTTGTATCTATTGTCTTCCACTAGACTATGTGAAACTTTCCTCTTTCCCTTTCACGCACCGGGTTGCGCCTTTCTACTGTTTTTTCCTCTGGAGTGACTTATTTCTAAAGAGTAACCTATGATGTTGCTGCAAAGCTGACTTGTTCATGAGACATGGAGGAATTGTAACAATTCTTCATCTCTTCCTCCTCGAGCATGTAAAATGTCCCGCTTCAACACTGGAAATGAATCCTCACACAGTGTTCTTTGTAAAAATTCCTAGGTTCATATGAATTGAATTCTAAAAGACTGAATGTGAATTTTCGTATCTCCTTTGCTTCAGTGTCAACAACCTTCAAATTCTTGATCTCATACAATCCAATTTGTAAAGGAAGAATGGGTCAAGGTGCCCTCTTCTTCTTGTGAAAAACTCTTGATAACCTTATAGGATGATGATAAACAACTTCTTGCATAACCAACTTGTCAGTGGAATACCTTGGAAAAATATCTGGAGACTTTTGATCACCAACCACTCTGAGGAAAGTGCCATTTAGTGAGGCAAACCAATCTGCTAATTCTAACACTGCTTCCATTAACCCACGGGGCATGTAAGGTGTCTCTTCCTCAAGTATTAACCTGTACAATGGAATAAGGATGTGCTCAATCAACATTTCAATTACTCCATTGTAACGACACTCTAAAAGCATCTTGCAGTAAATGTACATGACATGTTCTCTTGGTGACCAGGTCCAACTCATGATAGGAAAAGAGTTTTGAGAACAGATTGCATCCAGTAAGTAAGAAGGCATGTCGAACCTAGATTGCATACCTTTGGGAGGTTTTTTAGCATTATTTACGTGGGTCCTCAATTTTTAAGCCAACACATTTGACTAGATAAATGTTTTTCCTTCATTCACAACCTCTTTAAGAAAGAATTCGCAGCCTTCTAGAAAGGTCTCAATACTGATTTTGCCATAGATCCGAAAACATGATACTAAGAGGTACTGACAATCCTTCTTGAGATAGTTGGTCTTGTAAGTGTTGTTGGGTGTTTGGCATAATTTGGAAGGCTCTTTCACCCAACTTTTGGTGATATCCTTTGTGCTAAGGTAGTTGGTGGTTTCATAGAAGTGGGAATCCATGTAATATTTTGGCAATAGAAAATGATACATACTCTGAAAATAATGTGCCGTAAAAGATGCAAGCCTTCATCCTCTTGCACTGATGAGAGTCATGGTCTTGTTATATGTATGGGATAGTCTCCAACTAACAATGTTTGCACATGGAAGAATCAGGTACCTACATGCAATCTTGTGTAGTCCTAACCTTTGGACATTGATGTAAACTTGCCAATCTTCAATATCTCATTTGAAAATTATTGTTGAGAATACCTCATTTACCTTCTACCATGTAATGTTTGAGTGTATGAGAAAATCGGAAAATTCACTAGAGCACCCTCAATGACCTCTCTGGTATTTCTATCTATAGTGTCCTTTAAGAAATATCTCTTGGGAGCCATAGCGACAGTAACTAACCATTAGAAGTGCTAAAAAACGGTAGTACCTGTAGGAAAAAAATGCACTCATGGAAAACATAAACTAGCTCAAGCAAAATAAATCACAAAGAAATATCAAGGCACCAACCACAAGACTGAGAAGGAAAATTGTGCAATTCCTAGATTGGGCGAAGAGACTGGCCTCATGAACTATGCATTGTGCAGTCTCAATAGTCAAGGGAGAGGGTTGAGGCTTGAGGCAGCACAATGCGTAGTCTCAACCTAGGTGAACTATGGGAGAGATTGCACATTTCATAGTCTTTGTGGCCAAGGATGAGGCTTGAGGCATGGAACTCCACAATGCATAGTTTGGCAACCCATATATTATGCATTGTGTAGCCTTGGAGGCCAAGCACAAGGTTGCACAGTTCATTATGGCAATTGCTGACCATGTAAAGCGAGGATCTGCCTGGGAAGGGGATGGGGAAGTGGAAGATATAAGTTATGGTGCAAGTAACAATGTAGATCCAACTAAGGGAAAGATAGATCAATGAAAATTAACTGCAGAAGATCAGGATGCAAAAGGAAAAGCAATATGCATAAGGAATTACTAAAACAATGACCACTAATGGGTAAAAACAACAAGTTGATGTGACACTTGTAAAAAGTGAACGAAGGACCAAACAAACACTTATACATGATAATATAAGATAAAACACTAGCAACTATGAACAAAAACAAGTAAAATAACACTCACAAAAGTGAAACAAAAAAAAGCGACAGAAAAAGTGACAAAAAGATATACATGCAAAACTTACCCAAAAATGCAACATAAACTGAACTGAAAGTTGCTTGATCTTCTTGGGAAAGTGAGATCTACAAGGTTGATTGTGAAAATGAGATCTATGGGAATCTATTATATAAATCTAGGCAAGTTAGGAATTTTGACACACATGCGTAAAATTAAGGGAAAAGTGGCACTTGTGTAAATGTCATTATTAGCAGCTTAGTAGACTGAACCAAACATCAATTGGGAAAATCCTATTTTTTAGGGATTCCCACTCTATTTCTTCGAGAAACTAATTTTTTGCACTTGAAAAGGATACTACACAATTCCCATTCTCAAGGGCTTGGGAAATTCCTTGTCTCATTGAATTGCATAGTTTTTGAGGGGAATGATAGCTTTGTGCAATTTTTGAACTCAAAATTGTCTTGCCTCTCAGGATTGTGCAATTTCTGAGCTCAAGGTTGGCTTGCCTCTCAGGATTGTACAATTTCTGAGCTCAAGGTTGGCCTGCCTCCCTGTATTGTGCAATTCACGTCCTCAAGACTGGCCTGCCTTCAATGGTTGCACAATTTCTGAAGGGAACACTGACAAAGATGTAAATTCAAGGCAAGAGATAGCTTGTGTTTGAAAATGTTCTGGTTGGGTTCAAAATAAGACATCACAAGCATTGCATGAAAGATAAGTGTTTAATATAGCATGAATAATTTATGACAATGGATGATAATCTCTTGTGGACTAAAGGGAGGCCTCAAAATCTAAGCATTGAGAAAAATTTTGGAGGGTGGTTGTAACATCTACAACACCACCTCACATGGTTCCAAAACCATGTGGCAATCTAAACCTCAACCAAATGAGATAACCCCATCACACTATGGCTATCCACAAATGGAAATGAGAATAGAGAGAGCTCCAAGCTAAAACTGACAAAAACCTAAACTGGAAAAAGCCATGAAGTGATCCTCAGAAGCCCCTTTATCATTGAGGCCTCTTTTTTTTTTTTCAATTTCCTCTAATTTTCCTTCAATTCCATCATCACATGCAATCTATGACCTTTCACCTTCATTTTCTCCTATTTTCCTTTATTTCATAAATACCAATTAATGCCTCTTTTCCTTTTCAAATTCTTTGCCAATGTCTTTACCAATTTCCTTAGCCATATTAAACCAAATGAAGAGCCACTCGGATGGTTTTCTCAACATTCAGCTTAGAATACGTGACGCATGACCTTCATCTTATTTTTTCCTTTATTAATTTTTTTACATGAAATTTTAATCCAAGACTGTTATATAATCCAAAATAAAACCTTCATAATATTTCATTCTCATTTCCCAAAAGCTAGAGTTTCTACCATTTAAAGAAACTAAATGAAAGTATATTTAAAACTGATCAAAGAATTTAGAAATAAAATATTCGTAATCAATTATACTTCTACAGACAAAATTCAAATTGAACTGAATAAAAGAGAACGAATAAACCATATTAAAAATGTTTGTAACTTATCTAACTGTAATGAGGAGATTAACGTATAGAGGATATTTTTAATAGATTACTAGTCTTTCGATGAATTAGCTTGTCAAACTATATTCTCCTTCCATTATGCAACCATTGTCCAGCATTAGAAGGAACCAAAAAAGGTTTCCTCTCAATGATGATACATCGTAGAATTCCTCTGTAAAAACAAAAAAACAGTTAACAAATAAATGTTCCAATTAAAGTATCAAGAACAATGACTAAACTACTAAGTATTCCAGGTTTTGAAGAGAAATTTATAGACCTATTATGCTTAAGGGGATACTGGTTGAATGCAGACAATGCCTATGTTTTCTTTTATCGAAAATATGTGTAGAGTGTTACAAAAGAATTAAGAATAAAATATTATGTTAAACAAAGCAACACGTTATCTATATATATATACACATAAGACCATGCATTGGTAATGTTCAGAGAAGTTCTTTGTATGAACAGTAGATTATGTCTTAGCATATATATGATTATGTTTAATTACATTGAAATTTATATATATAACAACTATATAGCCGTAATTTAAATGGTATATATAGTATTTTTTGTACAAAGAAGAGTGAAAGGAGTATTATTAGATAAAGAATTTTAACTTTAAAGTAAACGAAGTTTTAGAAACATTCTTAAATTAAACGATAATTAGACTAAAATAAAAATAGAAGTAAACGTTTAACCATACTGTAAAATATGAGAAACAAAAAGTACAAATATGATCCTGAGAATAATACAAATATAACGTTCATTACTAAACACGATTATCAAATTACAAACATGGACCAGAAGATTGATATTCACTATCATTCATTTATAGATTCATTTTTATAAATTAATTTGGAAATAATTCTGTGAGTCAGGTATATGTATCCTTGAAGAGTCTATACAGACTTAATAAAATATACAGAATTTTGAGTGATTCCATGCAGAAGAGAATAAAATAGCAAACACAATTACAAGAGGCTTGTACCCTTGGATGAAAATTCTCCCATTCAGAAAGGAACATACACATTACTAAGAGTAAAATAAAAATTTATTCATAAGCATATAATAAGTTAGAAAATTCTATAAACTTCTCTCCGAACATTGCATTCACCCCAGGTAGCAAAGGGTTGGAATGCCTGACCTGCAAAAGTGTAGTTGTATGTTTAGCAAGTGGTAAAAGTAACTCAAGTTTGGAAGCATCAAAGGAAAGAAGAAGCCTGTTGTGATATGTAAAGGGTTACCTATAGAAACAAGAAATGTCGATTAATAAGTAATGTACATGATTTGTTAAAAAAAAAACAAAAAGGAAAGGATAGAAAAGAGATGTTTATAATTACTATTAAGGAACTTGGACTTCTTCTTGGAGTCCTTAGGAAACCTACAATATTAAAAACATACCAATGTTAATATAGATATAAGTAAATTTAATGAAATATCATTCAAACTAAGGTTAAACTTGTTGGAAATTTCTGGTAATTTCAAACAATCACTGAACAGAGAATGATGCTTTGTTTCTCAGGATCTTTAACACAAGGAAGCATAAAAAAAAAAATTGAGCGGGTTTTCCACATACAAATAAAACTTGTATTCATTAATAAAATGCGTGATACAAACTTCTTCCTCACACACAGAGGGATTACACTAGCTCAAAAAAAATTACTCTGTTTCTTCTTGCACAAAATTACACTGCTGCGTGTGTAAAATTTTACATTTAGTGATGTGTAAAATTTCTTACATTCACTGTTGGAATAAAAAAATTCCTTACATTTGCTGCGGCAAGTTTCTCCCTTTACATTTCATATGAAACATCCAAAAATTATTACAGTTGCGCTGCTGCGCATTCCCTTACAATGCTGGTTCAACCAACGAACACCAGAACATCTTTACGCTGCTGCGTCCCACACATTTCTCTTAATGAACTATGAGCATTCCATATACTATGAACAAAAACTAAACATAACAATACGTTGACCTATACCATATTCCCGTGCATAAAAAAAACATTAAAATTAAATGGTTTTTACCAACGTTTACTTGTGCCCATACCTTTCTTTTAATCGTGCCATACTCCCGTACAAAATGAACTAAAATCTTTACCTATAATTCTACCAACCACGGTAAATTCATTAAATTACTTCTACGGAGAAACTGGCGGTCAACCAAAAATTTACTTCACGCAAGTTCAAATGATGCAGGTCCGTTGATTTAATCGGACGGATATCGCTTGCCCAAACTAAACGAACATTACGCCCCGATGAAAAGTGGTTTTTGGAAAAGTACTGTGGACATGCGTTGGAAGGTGTACAGTATCGGGGGCGTTTGAGAGAATACCACTTGCTCATGAAAAGCGGTGCGATAAGCCTGGCGGTTTTCCTGAAATGGTTTTACGGTCGCCGTTTAATGGAGCTGCAGTTGAAATTATATTTCAACACTCCCCTTTAATTTCAACTGCTGGGTTATCAGTCATACCCAAACATTTCCTCAAAAATTCAAAACTTTTCTGGTCCAATGGCTTGGTCAGAATGTCTGCAACCTGCTCTTGAGTCCTGCAATGTTTTAAAACAATTTCTCCATTGCTTACCAATTCTCTGATATAATGAAGATTTGTGTCAATGTGTTTCGTTCTCTTATGAAACACGGAATTCTTGGATAATGCAATAGATGAGCTATTTTCACAAAAAATCACCGTTCCTTTTGCCTTCTCTTGGCCTAAGCTCTTTAACATTCTTCTCATCCAAACTGTTTGACATGCTGCTGCTGTAGCTACCACATATTCTGCCTCTGCTGTAGACAATGCTACAATAGGCTGTTTCTTATAAGCCCATGAAATGGCTCCTAAACCCATGTGAAAAACATAACCGGATGTGCTTTTCCAATCATCTACACTTCCAGCCCAATCACTATCAGTATATCCAATTAAATCTGAACATTCTGAAGTAGTATATAAAATGCCAAACTTTTTAGTACCTTTGACATACCTCAAAATTCTTTTTGTTGCCTGCGAATGTGTTTCTTTTGGCCTCTTCATGAATCTGGAAATTAAACTAACTGCAAACATTATATCTGGCCTAGTTGCAGTCAAATACATGAGGCTGCCAATTATGCTCTTGTACAAACTAGGATCAAAATCCTTGTTGCTGTCCTCTTTGCTGAGTTTTAATCCCATCACTGTGGGAGTGATTGCTGCTTTGCTGTCCTGCATATTAAATTTTTCCAATGCTTCATTAACATATTTTGCTTGTGAAATAAAAATTTCATTTTCATTTTGATCTACTTCTATTCCTAAGAAGTATCTCAGCAAACCCATGTCAATCATTTCAAATTCTTCTTTCATAGCTGTTTTGAAGTTTTCAATAAGGTAGTCATCATTACCTGTGAAAATAACATCATCAACATATAACACAACAATTAGTATTTTACCATCATTTTCTTTGATGTAGAGGGTGGGTTCTCCCTCACATATTTCAAATCCATTTTCCAGTAGATAGGAATCTATCCTACTGTACCATGCTCTTGGCGTCTGCTTCAGCCCATAAAGAGCTTTCTTCAATCTGCACACTTTGTTCTCTTGGCCTTTCTTTGTGCTCAATGTAAACCTCTTCCTTTAACACTCAGTTTAGGAATGTTGACTTCACGTCCATTTGGTAAACTTTCCACTTGTTTTGTGCTGCTATGGACAACACTGCTCTCACTGTTTCCATTCTAACAACCGGTGCAAAAGTTTCCTCATAGTCTCTCCCATACCGCTGCTTATATCCTTTGACAACCAGCCTTGCCTTGTGTCTTTCTATTTTGCCTTCAGCATTACTTTTGGTCTTGTAGACCCATTTGACTCCAATGACTTCTTTTCCTTTTGGTATTTCAACCAAATCCCATGTCTTGTTTCTTTCTATGGCATTGATCTCCTCACCCATAACTTCTATCCATTTCTTATCCTTAATTGCATCTTCGAAATGAATAGGGTCATCAACGTGACAATATAAAGCAAACAAAGAATTCATACCTTCATCATAAATGTCACTTAAATTTTTGAACTTCTTACCTCTTTCATTTGGTGTACAAGTGCTTGAAGAAGCACTTGAATTTCCTCCTTGTGGTGTGCTTGGAGAAGCACTTTCATTTCTCCTCAAGGGTGTCCCTTGCTGTCCTTGTGTTGGTGTTGCTGACATTCTCAATATATGTTATATGTATTTAAACACTAATTTAGAAACATAATGAATTATAGAAAAGATCTGGAAGGATATTTCCCATCGGCTACTGTAAATAAAAATAGCAGAGCTAAGTAATAACTAACCCTTTTTTTTTTTTTTATAAATGAGTAAGCTAAGGGTCAATATAACACAGGTAAATATTGGTCATGACAACCATACAGATTACATTCAACCATATATTAAGTATCTAAATAATAAAATGTTTTCTAAATATAATTGTAAGGTCAAACCAATAATATCCAGTAGGATTTAATTGGTAGATACAAACCTAGTATATATAAATATATATATAGACATATATATATATATGTATTTTGTACATTGTACAGAGCCGGAATTGGTATCTCACCGCAAGGGAAAATTACAATAATTAATAGTCAAACAATACATAAATTCCAAAAGAAAACACTGAGAATATTTCATTAACATTTCTTAAATGGTAGGGTTTCTACTATTTGAACAAATTACCAGAAGAAAGTATATTTGAAATTGAGAAAAATAATTTTGAAACGAAAGATTGATGATCAATTATACTTTACAAATAAACCACAAATCAAATGGGGTAAAAGAGAACCCACAAACTATACTAAAAATGTTCACAACATATCTAGCTGTAATTAGGAGTGAAGGCACAAAGGAGTCTTTTAATAAATTACTAGTCTTTAGATGACTTAACTCGTCAAACTATATTCTCTCGCTAGCGTGTAGCCATTTGCTAGTATTATAAGCAACCAAAACAAGTTTCCCCTCAACAATGATACATCGTAGAAGGCCTCCCGTTAACAAACTATTCCACAGGACAATAAATAAAATGTTCCAATTAAAGTATCAAGAACAATGACTAAACTACTAAGTATTCCAGACTATGAAAATTGTAACAAGAAACACTAGTTAATAGTGCTATAAATCCTACATGACTGTAGGAACTACCCCATCCAACAAAGAACCAAGGGTATGATAACACTGGAAGATAATAAATTAACGACATTTCTTGTTCTATATTAAGTATAAAAAATAAATAAAAAAACCTTGAAACGAAAATATGTTACAAAGATACATAGTTATAGAACCCTCATGATGACCGAATGAAGAGAATAAACAAGAAGCATAACAGACTAAAGGAATAATAATCATTGCAAAAATCCTAATAGATTATGAATTGTTACATATATGATCTAATCCCTACCCTTGGCACTAGGTTTTACCCTCATCGCCATTTCCCATGTTAGTGCAACACGTGGATTAAGGAAGTAAGGCCAAGTTTAGGAAACTTCTCGAAGGGTTATCAAAATATTTGTAACGCATTTGAGGTTGAAATCCATAGTGAAAAACTTGATATAGTTCAATACTTAGCACAAACGAACAAAAATACTAGTATAATAAAAATATATGCATCGATATATGGTTTAACTACCCAGGTTCATATATATGGAACATATTCAAAGGTACAATATTTGTTTGATTGTATGACTATGTAATAGATGTTTTGGTAGGGAGTAGTGTGTTGAGAAATATAGTGCATCATATTTATCTTACATCTTGACATTTACTTGTGAATATTTATATATTTATTAATTCGTTACTTGATTATATTTTTTTTCATCACGATAAATTCCAAACCATAAAAATTAGAAGGAACAAATGATGTGGGAACTTAGCAAGGGAAAAACCCCTAGGTAGGGGAAAACCTAGTCAAGAACTCTTCCTTCAGTGGATTAAAATAAAAGTGAGACAACCAAGGCCACTGACACAGACTTTCACCCCTCCACCCATCAAGCTAACCAAATACAAATTGCACATGCAGTTCAATAATTGTTTTTGCAACAATTCATTTCTACAATTGAGTCACAATCCTTGAATAACTTTGACCTATAATAGACCTTCATCCATGTAATGATAACCCTCAATAGTAGCTTTGACCTTAAATGATGACCTTTGACCTACAATGGTAAACTATTCTCTTCATACTTCTTCTTTTTCAGAGCACCGAGACTATTATCCTCCAAATGAGTCGAGTTTACTAGGGTATATATAGTTGTTTGTGCATATAAATTGAGCCAACATGAATGCTTGATATGCTGACTTCTAGAGGATGAAAATGGATCCAATTTTGAGGCCGACTTGGGTTGTTGATGGATGGAGGGTTCAACATGACTAATATAAATGACCCTAAGAAGGGTTTACATAATAAATTCGACTCAAAAAATCCTAGAGCACTCAATTGGTGCATTGACCTATTGAACATTGACCCAAGCATGAAACCCATGCCTTGATAAGTCAAAGTTTTAATAATAAAATTTTATTTTGACAAATATATAACATCGTGACTCAAGTAAAATTATAAAGACTGCCACTAGGTACATTCTTCAACACTCCCTCTTAACTAGGGGGGTATTCATAATTACATATGAAGCTACATGGAATATCTCAAAATGAAATGAAATATGAAGAGTTCAAACACACTCATTGTTATCGACTAGATATTGACCAAGTTAATCTATCAGGGTGGAACTAATATGGACTCAAGCTTTCAACCACTCTAGGTACCATCGGGCTTACCTCCTAACCATCAGACATTGATCTAGGTGTGTATCCATGGTCAGAGCTCCATGACCAATTCCACCCTCTCTCTTTGGTATCTAAACATCAACACATAGGCGGACTAGATGTCCTCCCAAGCATCTTGCCATAAGATGCTTCAACTCTCCTTTAAAACTAAACTAGATATATCCATTTGTTGAAGCATGCTTTGAAAGTGTTCAATATTCTAATGGAGAGATTTTATGTACAAACACAACCCTAATCAGTAATAAACTTTCAAATATATATGTACAACTAAACACAAACCTATCGGGTCCTCTCTCAATTAGATTCTTCTTATATCATCATCAAATTATTAAATCTACAACTTGTTGGAAGCTTTCTTCTTCTTTCATCGTTTCAACAACACCAAATACATCTTCATATTTCCTCAAGTATTTTATTTACAACTTCATGAACATTTATCAATAGTTCTTTTTCTTACTTCAAATTATTCATTTTCATAATATGCACCCCATATACCTTTTCTTCTTTCTAGGCTCCGTCTCAACTTAGGGAGATCAACCACTTCCTTCTTACAATATTTCAAGCGTTTATTTATTTCTCATACTGTCAAGGTAATATTGACCATCATCACTCTTATATCTTCCTTCATCACGCTAATTAGTATCACTATGTTTAATTATGAACATCCTCAACATCTTGAAGATCATGTACCTACAAAACTTCAATAGTAGGAACAACTAGGTATAGGTATATCAAATCATCAGGTCAACTATATCATGTCATCATAATGAAAGTATCAAGTTCCTCAATCTAGTTACAGTGATAATTAGCAGGAGACTCATCCTTTTTTACATTCTAGACTTCAACTTCTTTCTAGGGTTTTGTCATAAACCCTATACTTAATTTCCGAAACATAATTCCTTAGATATCAGCAAGTCAATCAAATAATAATTCAATCACAGTCTTATGCATCTACGACTTTCATATTATTATCATAATGATAAACGCTACTAGAATTTATTGCAATCCCTAGACTTTCATCATAATAACAATTTCTACTAGGATCTTTTTACAATACTCTAGTTCAATAGTACTAGCATACGCATATCTAGGGTTTCATCATCATATGCTAGAGAATCATATTATATTTACATAGGTAAACCCTATATACAATTAAAAATGCATCAAAGTGAGATATACAATATTTTTTATCAAGTTAAGGTTTCAATTATATAGAAGAACACATACCTAGGGTTTCATTCCTAGGTCCTTGTTAATATAGGGTTTCACTCATAAACCCTAAGTTAACAAACCACAAAAATATAGGATTTTGACTCATTAGCAACAAAACTTAACTTAAAAGCAGGTCTGATGGGGCCAGCCCACGTTGTCCCACTGTCAATGCGTTGATGATGTTATGTACCAGCAATGAATAAAATAATAAAAGAGTTTTTGGATATATGTGTTGGTTTATTTGTAATCTGTGTTGTATTGATTAGGGTTACGGTGATTGTACCCTGATTGCTTTCCCGTTGAACACCTGTCCCTCCTCGGGATTCTACGAACCTGCCTTGGTTTGGGGTTTTTACTGCTTCGCGCTTATTTGGTTCTCGTTGTTTCTCCCGGTCATTTTCTCTGCGAGCTCTACATCTTCTGTGGTTTTTGTTGTAGTTTTCTGAGGCTTGTCTACCCGGTTTGCTAGTTATGTGCTCCTGGGTGCCTTCTCGGCCTGGATTTCTTCTGTTCTTCTGACGATTTATTAAGAGTCTGGTAAGTTTTGCATAACTCTATTCTTCGGCTTGCATGTTGGCTGTTACTGTGAATTGGGGTTTTACTTTAATGGGTTCCTGCCTCTATGCGTTGCTATCTGTGTCTCGTGAGTGGTTACAGTTGCTCTGCTTCAGTGAGCCTCCGCCTGCATGTGTCGTTGTCTGTGTCTTATGATGGTTTAAGTTATGTGATAGCTGTGTAATCCTTGGTGGTATTTCTTTCAGTATTGGTTCAATTTCTCCATAGACTTCGGCAGTCCCATAGCGGCGTTCTCCGTTGGGTTCTCTGCCAACTTGTCTGGTAAGTCTCTGTTCTATACCGGATATTTGCAATCCTCTTTTACCTATATCTAATGTCTCGGCTCCTTCGTGAGCAGGAGGGTCACTTTGTGGTAGAATTGTGGCTATGGTCTGCCAGACAGGTACTTTGACATTGTAGTTCGTTTCTTGTTCTTTTCCGTTCCTGTTCGCTTTGTTGGTATAGTTACTTGAAACCTAACCACTCTTGGTCGCTCTCTTGCAGGTGAAACCATTCGAGGGTTTCGGTGTTTGAGCTCTCAGCTATTCGGGCAAACACGGGTAGCTTCTCTGTTCGTCTGGTAGCTTGCTTGTATGGGTGTTTCAATTTTATTGGGCTGAACTTTCTTTGCTGGCCTTAGGCTGCTCTCTGTCTGTACTTAACTCTCTGGTCGTTGGGCACGACGTTGGCTATGATTTTGGGTCCTACGGGAATTGGCTTCTGTTTGCTTTTAGTGTTGATTACCCACGACTGTGAACTGAGTTCAGTCTTCTACTTTGGACAGTATGTAAATGTATGATGAATTTGGGCGACTGTATTATTGTAACCACATGAATTTAATAATGGAATAGATTGGTCTTGCGTTTGTAATTTCACATACCTGTTACGAGGTCTTTTAATTATCTGGTTATATTGATTCGTGCTGTTACTTGTCGTCCAACTGGTCTATCTTCTTCTCCTGGTCCAGAACCTGTAGCAGTACATCGACAGTATTCATATAATAAAGTATTAACAAAAGTTACACAACCATTGAGGACGTTGTAGGATTGTGTGTGCACAGAATAATTATATTACTCTCTCTGTTTCTTTTCATACACAGTCGAACCCTGTAATGGGCCTGTTTCCCTCCTTTAGTAGCACTGTTTTCAAACGTTTTTGTAACTATTGTTGGTTTGTTTTGTTGGTTACATCAGTTGTTTCTTATGTGGAACTTTTTCATAGTTGGCTAGCACACTTTCTTTTCATGCTTTTACAACAGTAATGTAACTGTCTGGAAACAACGACTCTAACTAATTACTACTGCTCCTAATTAAAAGTCATTACATTATTCTTAGGCAACTTTAATTAAAAAAAAAAGTAAAATAAAATAAAGACAGATATACTATCCATCCAGCGAACTGTGTTCTCCGTCCTCTTCAGAAACCATGTCAACTTTGCTTCTGTCTTGCCCTGTCAGCCAGATGCTCCTGCATCAGGCTCCTGGGGTAAAAGAAAATCATGGCTCCGTTCCATGAGTTCCTCCACCGAATAGCCAGCCTTCTGTATCTGCGCCGCGTCGAGCCACGAGCTGTCCTCCATTGGACGGTCTCTCCACTTGACGAGATATCGTAGATATTCTTTCCTACGTGTCTTCTTGGCTACCTGTGTACTGAGGATCCCTTCAATCTCATGGGACTGAGCCGAAGGCAAATGCTTCTTCCAAGAACTGTCTCCAATTTGGGTGTCCCGTTCTGGCCGTACCACACTGTCATCCTCTGCTTGGGCATTATATGGGAACAGATCCGCCACATTGAAAATAGGTGATATGCCTATATCAGGTGGCAGCTGAATCTCGTAAGCGTTGGCTGAAAATTTACGTAAGATCTTGCATGGACCAATTTTCTTATATTTTAGTTTATTATACGTGCCCTTAGGAAACCGTTCCTTGCGCAGGTGCGCGAGAACCTCATCTCCAACATTAAATTGCACTTCTCTTCGCTTTGAATCTGCTTGTTGCTTATACTTCTGTACGCTGTCCTGCAATCTTAATTTGACCCTTTCATGAAGTTCGCTCATTGCTTCGGCAAAGTCTTCCCCATCCGCGCTTCTCCATTCCAACTTTCCCAAATCTCGCAGTTCATGTATTCCTCGAGGATGCATGCTGTACAAAATCTGGAATGGGCTGTGTCTGGTGCTACGATTGGGCAAATCGTTATAAGCGAATTTTGCCTGAGTGAGAGATCGATCCCATAACCGTGAATTTTCTCCAGTTAGACTCCGTAATAAATTTCCCAAGCTCCTGTTCACCACCTCCGTTTGTCCATCAGTCTGCGGATGATACGAAGAGCTGAAATTCATTTGCGTGCCCAACTTTTTCTAGAGGGTGCGCCAAAAGTGTCCTGTGAATTTTACATCCCTGTCTGAAATGATAAATCTGGGTAGGCCATGTAGTCTAACAACCTCCGTGAAAAACAGGTGAGCCACGTACATGGAATCAATAGTTTTCCGGCAAGGAATAAAATGAGCCATTTTCAAAAATCTATCTACCACCACCATGACTGAATCATATCCCCACTGCATTCTAGGTTGTCCTAAGGCAAAGTCAATGCTGACTGAGTCCCATGGCCTACTTGGAATAGGTAGTGGTGTGTAAAGTCCAGTATTCTGACTGTGTCCTTTCGCCAGTTGGCAGACTTTACACCTGTTAACATATCTTTGTACATCCCTGCTCATTTTGGGCCAATAATAAAAATGTCCGAGTTCCTCCAAAGTTTTGTTGATGCCAAAATGTCCCGCTACTCCACCACTATGCTTCTCCCGTACAATATTTTCCCTCATCGAACAGTCCGGGATACATAACTGCCCACCTCTGAACAATAATCCTTCCTGCAAATTATAGTCTAACCATGTGCTTGCATTCCTCAACACGGGATTTTGGCAGGCTTCAAAAGCTTCTTTGAAATCTGTGTCGGTTTGGTACAAATCCTTCAGATGTTCGAATCCCATCACCTGTATGCTACTTTCCTGTAAGAGAAAAGCTCTTCTGCTCAAGGCATCTGCCACTTTATTGGCTTGCCCACTTATGTGTTTTAACACGAAAGTGAAACTCTACAAGTATTCTACCCAGTTGGCGTGCTTATGGTTTAACTTGTGTTGCTGCACTACATATTGTAATGCCGAATTATCAGAAAATAATACGAACTCATTGCCCAGCAGGTAGTGCCTCCAATGTTTTAAAGCTTGGACCACGGCATAAAATTCCTTGTCATACGAGGAGTATTTCTGCCGACTCTCATTTAATTTTTCACTAAAGAATGCCACTGGTCTGTCTTCCTGACTGAGCACAGTGGCAATAGCTGTTCCACTTGCGTCACACCGAACCTAAAAGAGTTTATTAAAATCGGGTAGCCTCAAGATTGGCCTCTCCGTAATCTTCCGCTTCAAGAGCTGAAAACTGTCTTCTGCAGCTCTTGTCCAACAAAAAGGCTGACTGGCCTTTTTGATGGTCTCTAGCATTAGCGCGCAGATTTCACTGAAATTCCTAATAAATTTCCGATAAAAACTTTCCAGTCCGTGAAAGCTACGTACCTCAAATAAGCTCTTCGGTGACGGCCAATTTATGATTGCTGCAATCTTTTCTGGGTCCATTTTCAATTCATTTTCTGCAACTACAAACCCCAGATAGACCAGCTCCTTCTGTAGGAAAGTGCATTTCTTTAAGTTTATCAGCAGTTTGTTCTGTTGTAACTTCTCTAACACCCTTCAAACATGTTGAAGATGTTCTCCTTTCGTTCTGCTGAAAATGAAGATATCATTAAGGTAAACTATCACAAACTTGCCAATAAATTCCTTTAACATCTCATTCATCAATCTCATAAAAGTATTAGGAGCGTTGTTTAATCCAAATGGCATGTCCAGCCATTCGTACAACCCTTCATTGGTCTTGAAAGCTGTCTTCCACTCATCTCCTTCTCTAATCCTGATCTGATGATAACCACTCTTCAGATCAATCTTCGTGAAATAAGTTGCCCCGCTAAGACAATCCATCATGTCATCCATTCTGGGTAAGGGAAATCTATATTGAATAGTGATTTTATTAATAGCTCGCGAATCTGTACACATTCACCATTCTCGACCCTTCTTAGGTGCGAGTACTGTTGGTACCGCATAAGGGCTCAAAATTTCTCTAATCAGTCCCTTATCCAACAACTCCTGTACTTGTTTATGAATCTCTTCATTGTCTTTCGGACTCATTCTATACACTGCCTTGTTCGGTAAGCTTGCTCCAGGTATAAAATCGATATGATGGCTGATGCTCCTCTTGGGAGGCAATTTATCTGGTAGATCATCAACTACAATGTCTTTAAATTCTTTCAACAGCTCCTGAATCTCTGCAGGCAATTCCGACTTTTTTGTGTTTAGCAACATCGTTTTTGTCCTCCTTACAATCGCATAATTGACCTCATTTTCCTCAATCTGCTTCACAAACTATTTTCCTCCTATTAACAATGCTTTTGTTCCACTTGGTTCTGCTGCATCCTCCTCTTTGATGGGTACAAGCGTATGTTTGATCCCATCTTTCACAAATTTATAACAATTCGTCTTCCCATTGTGCATCACCTTCCGATCATACTACCATGGTCTTCCTAGCAGTATATCGCATATGTCCATTGGCATAATATCACAGACCATCGTGTCTTGGTATTTGCCAATGTGAAATTCAACCTCGCACTGTTCATCAACTAATAGTTGGTGGCCTTTCTGTAGCCATGACACCTTGTAAGGTGTGGGATGTTTAAGCTGTTTCAATACCAGCTTTTCCACCATTTCAGTGGCAACTAACTTTTCTGCACTTTCGCTGTCTATGATCAATTTACAGCACTTTCCATGTGATTTGAAAACTGTCCGAAACAACGCTTTTCGCTGGGTCTGTTCAGCAATCTCCTTGGCTGGCTTCAACAATACTTTGTTCAAAACTAAAGCCTCTCTTGTTTCTGCCACGTTTTCTATCTCCTGGGGCTGTGCTTCAGCTTCCTTAGGCTGCGCAACAAATGCTCCCCTCTGGCCAGCGTGTTCAGCATCCGGGCATTCGAAGGATCTGTGCCCCCACTTATGGCACCTTTAGCACTGGACATTAGTCCCCCTTCCGCGACCATTTCCTCTTCCCCGCTCATATGGCCGACCTCCTCTGGTGTTATCTCCCTTCTCTGCTGTCCCTGAAGCTCTAGAACTGCTGCCTTCTTTGCTGTTAGTGGCAGTTCTCCCTCTGCCGTAGGACTGCCCTCGTCCTCTGCCATTTCCTCGCCCTCTCCTGTTATTCTGTTTCCTGTTAATTTTCTCTTCAATCTTTACAGCACTCTGAAAGGCCTCTTCTATATTTCGTGGAGAGAGAATACTGATCTCGTCTAGTATTTCCAATCTCAAGCCATTCACATACCTCGCTGTTTTTTCTGGAGTATCATCCATATAACCAGCATGTAAATTTACACGATAAAACTCCTTTGTGTACTCCTTTACATTCATACCTTTCTGCCTTAAATTCTGCACTCGTCGATAAAGTTCAACCTGGTAGTCTTTAGGCAAAAATCTACCCTTTAGTTTTTCCACCATCCTTGGCCACTTTCTTATAGGTAACTTGTTCATTCGTCTCCTGTCCGCTTGGACACTATCCCACCATAAGGCGGCGTGTCCTTTTAACTTAGTCGCAGCAAATCTAACTCTTTTGTCCTCATTGATCTCTTCATTTTCAAAATACTTATCTAACTCACTTACCCAATCCAGCAAAACATTTGCGGACAGAATGCCATCATAGTTAGGGATCTCAGGTTTGGGTTTGCTGCTAGCTAACAATACCGATCTCAATAGTCTTAACTCCGGGGATTCTTCCTCTGACCCGTCTGTAGCAGTTGCTGCCTCTTCTTCACTATCATCCCCAAGTTCCGGGTCTCTTCGCCTACCTGCCTCTACTGCTTCCAAGCGAGCAGTAAGGATTCTCAACTGTTCTCTCAAGCCCTCGTCTGCTACTCTGCGTGCACCTCTTCCACGTCCTCGTCTTTGTACTTCCATCTTCCTCTGTTTCCTTAAAATTCTGCTCTGATACCACTTGATGGGGCCAGCCCACGTGGTCCCGCCGTCAATGCGCTGATGATGTTATGTACCAGCAATGAATATAATAATAAAAGAGTTTTCGGATATATGTGTTGGTTGATTTGTAATCTGTGCTGTATTGATTAGGGTTACGGTGATTGTACCCTGATTGCTTGCCCGTTGAACACCTGTCCCTCCTCGGGATTCTACGAACCCGCCTTGGTTTGGGGTTTTTACTCCTTCGCGCTCATTTGGTTCTCGTTGTTTCTCCCGGTCATTTGCTCTGCGAGCTCTGCAGCTTCTGTGGTTTTTGTTGTAGTTTTCTGAGGCTTGTCTGCCTGGTTTGCTGGTTATGTGCTCCTGGTTGCCTTCTCGGCCTCGGTCGTTTAGGTCTCGGCCTGGAATGCTTCTGTTCTTCCGGCGATTTATTAAGACTCTGGTAAGTTTTGCATAACTCTATTCTTCGGCTTGCATGTTGGCTGTTACTGTGAATTGGGGTTTTACTTTAATGGGTTCCCGCCTCTGTGCATTGTTGTCTGTGTCTCGTGAGCGGTTACAGTTGCTCTGCTTCAGTGAGCCTCCGCCTCCATGCATCGCTGTCTGTGTCTTATGAGGGTTTAAGTTATGTGATAGCTGTGTAATTCTTGGTGGTATTTCTTTCAGTATTGGTTCAGCTTCTCCACAGACTTCGGCAGTCCGGTAGCGGCGTTCTCCATTGGGTTCTCTGCCAACTCATCCGGTAAGTCTCTGTTCTATGCCGGATATTTGCAATCCTCTTTTACCTGTATCTGATGTCTCGGCTCCTTCGTGAGCAGGAGGGTCACTTCGTGGTAGAATTGTGGCTATGGTCCGCCGGACAGGTACTGTGACATTGTGGTTCGTTTCTCATTCTTTTCCGTTCCTTTTCGCTTTGTTGGTATTGTTACTTGGAACCTAACCACTCTTGGTCGCTCTCTTGCAGGTGAAACCGTTCGAGGGTTTCGGTGTTTGAGCTCTCAGCTATTCGGGCAAACACGGGTGGTTTCTATGTTCGTCTGGTAGCTTGCTTGTATGGGTGTTTCGATTTTGTTGGGCTGAACTTTCTTTGCTGGCCTTAGGCTACTCTTTGTCTGTACTTAACTCTCTGGTTGTTGGGCATGACATTGGCTATGATTTTGGGTCCTACGGGAATTGGCTTCTGTTTGCTTTTAGTGTTGATTACCCATGACTATGAACTGAGTTCAGTCTTCTACTTTGGATAGTATGTAAATGAATGATGAATTTGGGCGACTATATTATTGTAACCACATGAATTTAATAATGGAATAGATTGGTCTTGCGTTTGTAATTTCACATACCTATTACGACCTCTTTTAATTATCTGGTTATATTGATTCGTGCTGTTACTTATCGTCCAACTGGTCTATCTTCTTCTCCTGGTCCAAAACCTGTAGCAGTACATCGACAATATTCATATAATAAAGTATTAACAAAAGTTACACAACCATTGAGGACGCTGTAGGATTGTGTGTGCACAAAATAATTATATTACTCCCCCTGTTTCTTTTCATACACAGTCGAACCTTGTAATGGGCCTGTTTCCCTCCTTTAGTAGCACTGTTTTCAAACGGTTTTGTAACTGTTGTTGGTTTGTTTTGTTGGTTACATCAGTTGTTTCATATGTGGAGCTTTTACATAGTTGGCTAGCACACTTTCTTTTCATGCTTTTACAACAGTAATGTAACTGTCTGGAAACAACGAATCTAACTAATTAATACTGCTCCTAATTAAAAGTCATTACATTATTCTTAGGCAACTTTAATTAAAAAACAAAGTAAATAAAATAAAGACAGATATACTATCCATCCAGCGAACTGTGTTCTCCGTCCTCTTCAGAAACCATGTCAACTTTGCTTCTGTCTTGCCCTGTCAGCCAGATGCTCCTGCATCAAGGTCTAAGATTTTTGTTTATTACTAAGATAAGGACAATAAACCCTAAAAGACTAGGATTTTGTCATTACAATACCAAATCTCTAAATATTACAAGAATATACTTTTCATCATTGGTTCTTTATTAACAACCCAAAGAGGACTAGGGTTTCAATATTATTGTCAACATATCCTAAACAAGGATAAAATTTCATTGTACAAACCCTAAGTAGACTAGGGTTTCATCGACATACCCTTAGGTTAGGGTTTTACAATGAACCCTAATATTAGGGTTGCATAAATAAAGTAGATAATATGACGAGTGTAGATTTAATCAAGAGATTAATTACCCTAGCAAAAATCCAGACGATTCGAGAAGCTATACATGAGAGATTTAGAAATATCAAGCAAATGAATTAAAAATGATCATACTTTCAGTGACGAAGAAATTTTACATACCTCTCTTCTTTTAAAAACCTTGTAGGGGTTTCTTTTATAGCTTCTTTCTACCTTTTGAATTCTAGTTGTAAGCTACTTAAAATTTATACATATAGTCCTTTCTTTCAAGGAATATTCTTGATTGAACACTAATAAAGAGATCAAAGTAGTATACTTATTTTAGTAAGAGGGACATCTTTTTGTAGAAGATAATTATTGCTTTATATATCTATAACACTTGTATGATTAGTACCATAGAAATATACATAAATATATATGAGCTAGAAATTTTCAAATGCCTAGTCATTTTTCAAAAATATTATTTCTAGGGTTTCCAATTTAACCCTACAAATTTTAGCTACTAAAATATATGGTCTCTTTAGTACATAGACATAAACAACTTACGAAAACTACAAGTTCTTGAATCAATAAATATTTTCAAAGTCCTATACCAAATTAAGAATGATTACACGTACATCAAATTATGTGTACCTTAATTCTTCAAGATACAAGATACTTGATGATTTTGTTGCAAAGTGAAGACATAAAGTTACATGACTGAAACGTAAAATACTTACTTGACGTTGATAAAATCTTCAGAGGTATTTTCATGAGCTGGTGCATTCCACTTTCATTATTGAAGACATTCTTCCATATTGGTATTCCTTGTATTGTTTAAGAGAGGTTCCATTAGTCGGTTTACTATCTCAATGGATTATGTATTTATATATACACTTACATAATTCATGTGTACAAGATTGCAATTTCCTTCATAAGTAACTTTTTTCATAACAGATTATCCAAATAGAACTTTAAAAGCTTCTAAATAACTTAGCCTATATTCATTACTTTGCTGGCTTCGAGCACTACTTTTAGTTACCCTCAAGTATGCACAAACTTCTGTAATTTTTTAAACCTTGAAGTGACATAGTGTTTAGAATTTAACGGTGATTTCAGATCATAATATCTATGCCTAGGACTACACTGTTTATTTCAAGGGACTTGACCTTCAATGGGAAATCAATCTAGTATTTCAGCCCTCTAAAATAGAGTTGTTATATTCATGAAATATATCTGTCCTCTTTAATTCAGGTATGTAGCCTAGTCACTGAAATTAGGGCTTAGCAATGTGCTCATAATTTGTTCTACTTTCCTTTAGGAGCTCGACAACTTTTCTTCCTTGTGTTAAGTTTCTTTTGACCTTATAATTTCCCTCATACTGATGTCCTTAGCTCTGATACCATGTTGAGAAATCTAGGGCATGATATTTCTCTTAGATATTGAGATTTAATTTTGAATATTTATGTACTTATTAGTTCTTCTTTTACTTATTTATATTCTTATTTCATCAAGATAAATGCCAAACCATAACAATCACAAGGAACATAGGATGTATGCACTCAGTGAGGAAAAAACACCTAGGTAGGGAAAACCCCAATCAAGAACTCTTCCTTTAGTGGATTCAAATCAAACTCAGACAACCAAGACCTTTGAAACCAAATTTTACCCCTCCATCCATCACGCTAACCAAATATAAATTCCTCCTGCAATTCAATCTTTGTTCTGAAACAATTTCCTTTCTATAATAGAGTCACGGTCCTTGAATAAGTTCAACTGATAATATACCTTCGGTCATGCAATTATAACCCTCAACAGTAGCTTCGACCTTCAATGATGACCTTTCGACCTGCAGTGGTAAACTTTTCTCTTTGCACTTCCTCTTCAGATCACTGAGCCTATTATCATCCAAATGAGTCAATTTTACTAGGGTATATATAGTTGTTTCTGCATACAACATGGGCCTACATGAATTGGTTATAGTAGGACTTGTAGAGGATGAAATAGATCCAATTTTGAGGTCGACTTGAGTTGTTGATGGATGGAGGTTTGAACATGATGGAGAAAAATGATCCATAGAAGGGTTTACAAAATAAATTTGACTCAAAAAGTACTAAACCACTCAATTTGTTCTTTGACCTATTGAACATTAACCCAAGCATGAAACCCATGCTTTAATAAGCCAATTTATTTATTAATAAAAATTTCTTTTGACAAATATATTACATCATGACTCAAGTAAAATTATGAAGTTTGACACTAGTTACATTCTTCAACATAGTGACGTTGATTTTTAGTTAATTGTATATGTGTAGAAAATGGGGGGGTCTCAACAAATATTTTAAATATTGAAAGGGTTTAGCCAAAGGTATGATGGGCATACATTTCTAAACTTTTAATTAGAAGATTCTAAAGAAGAAATTATGGAATTTGGATTGAGTAGATTTAAGGGTAGTTGTACAAATAGGATAGGATGACAATTGTATGTTGAATATGTATATATATATATATATATATATATATATATATATATATATATATATATATATATATATATATATATATATAGATATATATATAGATATATAGGGAGATAAGTTTGAAAACAAGAACAAGAGTTTTGTAAGGTGGAATAAGTCAGGTTAATACAATATTAAATATATGAAGAGCAAAATTCTCTTTAAATTGATAAAGACGATTGTTACAATAGGAAGAATGTGTGTGTGTGTGTGTGTATATATATATATATAGATAGATAGATAGATAGATAGTATCCTAGAGGAACCCAACAATGCGCCTGACATGTAAGTACTAGTAAACCTATAAGAGTCTATGACCTGTCCTCCTCTCTATAAATCGGGTCACAACTCGGGGGATTATAACCATGGATATCTCATTTTTTTAGGATTTCACATTACTTCAATCACCAATTCAACTACCCCATGGGACTATATATTTATATATTTATATAAAATTTAATTTTTTTGTGTTTAAGGTACATCACAAGTGGTATCAAAGTTATAGGTTGTAGCATCGGTCCTTCTATGGGTCTTGAACAGATATATTTATTCTTTTGTATATTGTGATCAGATAATCAAAGAACTGTTAAAATGTTTGAAGTACGGCGAAATAATTCGATGGGAATAATTCCATAGGATCACCTTGAGGCGGTCAAGTACCTAACATTGAATTAACAATCATGGTTGGAGGAACTAGTAATGCTGAAAATAAAAAATCCAAGTTATTGCAAGTAGTGTGTAGCTAGAACGAAGACTTAGATGACATAAAAGAAAATCGAGAAAGGTTGTCCAAAAACTAAAGAAGAATAGGAGGAGATTAATGGTTATCTGTTGAGGAAATTAGAAAATGACAGAGTTAATAAGAAAACAATGAAATATGATAAAAAGAGAGCTAGGAGTGAGACAACAGACATAACGTATTCCAGAAAATTATAGAGGAAGTGAGTCTCATGAGTTTGATAAGGAAGAAGAACAAAAGTTTGAGAATCATATTTCCACATCTAGGAAGAAAATGACTACATCTTAGCTAGAAGGAGAGTTTAAAAGGATTATACCTCCATATTTTGATGGTGAATCCAAAGGATTAGAAGCATGGCTTCCCAACATGTATAAATATTTTGAGGTGTACCATTACCCACGTAATTTGAAATAAATACTGGAAACTTACCAGTTGACTAGTAAGGCAGCCTTATGATGGGAGGAGAACAATGTTCTTAAAAGAATCAGAAGAAAGAATATGGCTTGGAAACTATTTAGGAAATAATTTAAAAAGAAATGTGTAACTGAAAGGTATTTTGATGAAAAATCTAGAGAGTTTCATGGATCAAGATTAGGACAGTCTACCATGAATGCGCTTTTTAATAAATTAATGAATTTACTAAGATATGTACCTTATCTGAAGGAAGGAATTAATAAAATAAAAATATTTGTTAGTTTTTTACCTTTCTCATATAGAGAAATAATTGAGTTCGATAATGCAAAAACCATGGATGAAACTATAGGAAAGGGGAAACTGTGTTTTGCTAAAAATCGGAAGCAAGGTGACAACTTAAAAGGGTGAATGACCAAAAATAACTAGAATTTTAGCACTAAGAAAAAGGGGTTCAAGAAAAAAATTTCTTGAAATATTTCCAAAAGTAACCAAGGAGGAAATTATAGTAGAAGTGTGAACCAACAGAGGAATCTTGGATAGAAAAATGTATAAGGAGATGGAGCAACGAATAAAAACTTCTGAGAAGAATTGATGCCACCAATTAAATGGTTAGGGTGTTGTGGAAATCACTTGTGGAGAGACTATACACAAAATCAAACAAACAAAAGGGTTTGGTGAATAATATGCAAGAAGCTTCAATAGTTAATGACATTTCCTACAATTTTCTTAGAATTAGTGCAACATTGGACAGAGGAAAGGAAGACCACTAGTCTATAATGGTGGAAGTCCAAGGTAAAATTTGTGAACAAAATATTTTATTATTAATAGACCCTATATCTACCTTAAGTTACATTTTCCTTTCTTAAATTGAAAAGTGTGAAGTTATGAAGCAAAAACAAAGAAAACTTTGGTTAGCACAACTAGCCACAAGAATAAAAACCAAAGTAATTGAAATCAACAAAGAAATTGTATTGAATATGAATGGAATGAACACTCAACTCAGTCTAAATGTTTTACTTTTGGGGTAATTAGATATGTTGATTGGAATAAATTGGTTAGAATGTCATAAAATAATTCTAAATTTCTTAGAGAAATACTTCACCTATGTTAATGATGATGGAGAGAATTGCATAATTAAAGTGGTTCCAAGGGCTATTTTAGTGAGGCATATTTTTGCCTTACAACTGATGAAATTTTCTCATAAAGGCTATCAAATGTTTATTTTTTGGGTCAAGGATTTAGTTGAAAATCAACAAAAACCATCTCTAGAATACTACCCTGTGTTATAGTAATACAAATATTTCTTTCCTAAGGAGATACTAGGATTTCCTCCAAGGAGAGATGTAGATTTTACTATTGATCTTATTCCTAGAGTTGCTCTAGTGTTGAAAGCTCCATATAGGATGATTATCCCAAAGTTAATTGAACTACAAATTCAATTGCAAGAGTTATTGGATAAAAAGTACATAAGGCCTAGTGTGTCTCCTTGGGGTGCACTATTTTTATTTGTTAAAATAAAAGAAGGGAAAATGAGGCTTTGTATTGACTATAGGCAACTAAACAAAATGAACATTGAAAATAAATATCATTTACCTTGAATTGATGATTACACTTCCAAGTTCAAGGAGCATCAATATTTTAAAAAATTGATCTGAGGTCGGGATATATCAAATACGAATTAATGATGAATATATACATAAGACAACCTTCAGAACAATGTATGGACACTATTAATTCGTAGTGTTGCTATTTGAACTAACTAAAGCTCCAACAATTTTCATGTGCTTGATGAATAGTTTTTGAAGTCCTTTTCTTGAAAAACTATCATAATAGCTATAGATGACATTGTGTTTTATGCTAAGAGTAAGGAAGAACATGATCAACATGTGCAAATTGTTATTTAAATGCTTAGAGAAGATGAGCTATATGCTAATTTTAGCAAGTGCTCATTCTATCAAGAATGGATTTAGTATTTTGGGCATGTAGTGTCTAAAGAAGGGATTATTGTGGATCCAAAAAAGATTAAAGATATTATTTAGTGGTTAGTGCCTAAAGATGTAGCAGATGTTAGGTCATTTATTGGGATTATAGGTTATTACAAAATATTTATAAAAAGATTTTATAAATTGGCCTATCCTATAATTTCTTTGAAAAATAAGGGGATAAAATTTGAATGGAGTCAAAAGTGTTAGGATAGTTTTGAGAAGCTAAAGTAGTTATTAACCACTGCTCCCATCTTAAAACTAGCTAGCCCTAATAAAAAATTTGTTGTATTCAGAAATGCTTACAAGGAATGATTGGGAGGTATTTTAATGCAAGAGGGATATTTAATGAATCATGCGTTTAGAAATCTAAATGACAACGAAAATAATTATGCTATGCATGATTTAGAATTGGAAACTATAATAAATGCCTCAAAAATGTGGAGACATTCCCTGATTGGGGGAAAATTTCAATTAAGAACATATAATGTTAACGTTAAATATATTTTTGACTATCCAAACCTAAATGCTAGGAAAGGTATATGGTTAGAATTTCTTGATGAGTATGATTTTGAATTGTACATATTAAAGGCGAAGAGAATAAGATTGTTGAAGCATTGAGCAGAAAACTACATTAAATATGCACACCTTCAACAACAAATTGGGATACAAATTTGATTAAAAAGATTAAAACAACATCATTTTATCAAGAATACTTTCATATCAAAAATAATTTGCATAAACTTTAATAATTAAGTGAAGATAAAACTAAATTTTGAGTAAGTAACACATATTTGTTACTATTTAAAGGAAAAATTTACTTGACTAATGAACCAGATTTAAAAATATTTATGTTAGATGAGTTAGATAAGAAACTAATAACTAGAAATCTTGGGTAAAAAAGGATAATAACTATACTAATGAAGGATTATTATTGGCCTAATATGGAATCTAACACAAATAAATATGTGTCTAGATGTTTAGAATCAGAACAAGTGAATGCTTGCCTTCAACATCTAGTAGGGTTGTTGCAACTTTTTCTAATTCTAGAGTGGAAACGAGAAACCATATTCGTGGATTTTGTTATTGGTCTTCCATGCCATGAATAACATGCTTTAATAATGAAATAATAATAATAATATAATTTTTTTTCTTCTTTTTAATTTTACATGAAATACATATTGATAAAAGTACAAAGATAATTATGAAGACCAAACCTAGTTACATTTTTCAACACTCCCTCTTAACTAGGAATGTATTTATAATTATAGAATAGGATACACGGATACTCTCAAATTGAAATATTCTCATAAGAAGAGTTTAGATTAATAAGCATCATCAATCATCATCATCATAACCAATATTGTCAAATGTAAAACAACAAGGTCTTCAGTGAAAATCTCTAGATTTCCACTAGATTAGAACACAACGCTGGGACACATACATTTGGACACCACCACTGCTTCTCAAGGCACATGCCCCATTTGGATGTTCACCAAGCATGTCCTTACAAAACTCTTCTAGTCTTGGATATCTCCTCCCATCCTCAAAGGATATCGGTCCTCGGGACTAGTATTATATTGCATTCTCAATCCTTAAAGAGTGTCATTCCTCAGGATTACTCTTCTCTTGGATTCCCAATCCTAAAGCAGTATCGGTCTCGATTCTTATCCAATCCTCCATTCACCCTACAAGTTCCTTCACTAGAATTACGTTCTACTCTAGTGCATGATACATGGATAATATGGTGTCCATCATCACTCCATCTCAACCAAGATGGAAATCCTTACTCCCTCCCAATCAGGAAGACACAATAAAGGTACTCATCAAAGCATGAACTACATGTTCTTCAATGGAGATTTGTTGTATCTTCTTGGATCCTATCTCTATCACATCATAACAAACCTAAACCTTCCTAGATATTTGTCATTATTTACATAGTTCTAACATGTCATCAAGTAGTTCATCAAACATCTTATGGAGCCAAACCTTTACAAGTCTTTAGATAGTCTTTCTTCATGACAGGGTTTTCCCTTCATCCTTTTTCAAAAAATTATATCATATTCAACTAGTCATCACTAGAATCTCTGTCAGTGATAGTACCTTTCAAACCAAACAATGTAGAGTCAAACATAGATCCTTCCATCCATCTGAGAAAAGTCAACTTCTTTTGGATCAATATATAACTCATCATAACATAAAGTGATCAAAAAGCTATCTCATGACTTCTTGTATCAATTCGTTTCACTTTCGACCATTATTATGTACACAATTATGCTATATATTTTATCTGCAGTCATGCCAAATTCCACACAGCATGATTTCATTCCTCATTATTAGAATTTCCAAACCAAGTAATATTATTTCAAGGATGAGGGATTCACTAGGGGATTAATACCATACCACATGGGTTCATATTGAGGGATATATATTGAGGGAAAAATGACATAATATATTGGGGGATATATAAGGGGTAAAGGGTTTATATATTGGTAGGTATAAAAAATGGAGCTCAAATTTAATGAAAAAATATAAATGGGTATAAAAAATGTTAATGAAAAAATGGATACCTACAATATCTAGCGAAAGTAGTGGTTTTCAAATTGGCAAGGTGTATCGAGTTCGTATTTGTAGGGGGTTACATAATATGATGTTTAAAGATATTTTCCATTATGTTGTCAAATTAAGGGTATTGTTTAATATTCCATAAATGCACATGATTTGTCAAATGTTCATTGAGTGAAGCCTCCACTATTTGAAGTTATAAGATTCATTAAGTCACTTTCTGCTTCTAGCTCCATCTGAAGTCGACGTTATTTCCTTTCTTACATTTTTCAAGAGACCTTATTGAATGTTGGTCAATATTAACATCTATCCATCTGTTATTATTCTATTTATAAAACGACCATATGAGAGAGACTTGTATTTCCTATTTAACCAAGACATATCATTATTTATTCTTCCAAGTACATTTCTACATCCCACTAATACTCTCTGCATATATGAGTGCTTTTATATATCCAATTACCATACTTATTCCTTTAATACTATCATTAACTTCTTTTGAATGAACTACTACTTTAAACTTCTTTGTAGATGATGTCCATCAGGTTTCTTCCTTATGATGAGAAATTATTATTTTATGTCTTCATGTTGCTATTAGACTATGTCCATATCTTTATACTTCTGGACTACTTTAATGTTGCTTTCATTTTCTTCTAGTGGAATATACTTTTCCATGCTACTATGATTCTTTCATGCATGTAGAAGCTTGTATAATGTTGCATAAAGTCCATGATCCTGCTAATGGTTCCACTTCTATAGTAGATCCTTATAGTCCTTTTTATGCCAAATCCTTCTATTCTTGTTTGATAAATCAATAGATGACTACTTCAATCCTTTTGTGATAAGATGCAACTGACCAAGTAGAATTTTGATTCTTCCAATGCTATATGTTTCTTTCCATGATGCCATAATTTGCAAATTCCATGAATCTTCGACAAATGTAACTGAAATTGTTACTTTAACTACCACTTTGTGATAAAAAATAAAACAAATCACTTGTAAACTTGGCAATAGTAGAATCCTTCAATAATAGAGGCCTTTATGATCTTTCATATTTTGTTTCTTTTCTCGTTCTTCTTCTTATGCAATTTTAGCTCCACGCCTTTCTTTCCTCTTCATGTTCTTCTTATTCCTAGGATCCTTGGTATAATTTATTTTATAGTTTCCATATTCATTGCAACCAAAGCATTGTAATTTGGACATGTATTGGTATCCATGTGGTTGATGGTTGTTATTGTTGTTGTTGTATTTTCAATGAGGTTCAAATATTCCAAACTTCTTCTTTGAATTAGCAACAAAAACTTGATACGGTTCATTGTTGGGTTCACCGTCATCCTTGGCTTTGCTTCTTGCTTCTTCTAGAAGCCATTGACCATGTAGTTCTTCTAATGTATGAGTTTCTTTCCTTGCATATATTCTACTTACAAAACTATTCCAATATGAAGGTAACGTAATTAGTACTGCACTTATTAACATTGAAACGAATATTACTTATCCAAGCCCTTGAAGTTGATCCTTTAAATTTCATACTTCCATGAGGTATGAGGCTATATCTTCTCCATTTGATAACCATTTTTTGTAAAGTTGATTCCTTAAAGATATTTTCTGACCTATAGTATTTAAAAAGTATAATTCTATCAATTTCTCATAGACTTCTTTTGACGTGCCAAAATATGCAACAAAGGAGGTAAGATGACTTTTGATAGACTCAATGAGAATTATTTGAGCCCTAACTTCTCCTTTATTGTAATTGAAAATTTTTTGAGTCTTTTCCTTTTCTGGTTTTGAAACTTTTCCTAGAACGTGATCCATGACTTCATTTTCTATGACAATCAAATCAATTCCCTTCTTTCAAGCTTTGAATTTTGATAACCCATCAAGTTTTTTTCGTTCCTTACAAAAATATGCCATATTATTTAAAGGTTGAGACATGAAGTATAGTAAAGTACTTACTTGTCAAAGAGGTGGAGTCCTCGAATGATGATGCCTCCAAGAGATTTTGATGTTTACAAGAGTCTTCCAAGGTGTCCTTAAATGGTGGCTATAATAAAGATGTATACTAGGATGGCTAGTACAAAAGTATATTTTAAGCTTCTATAATGACTCCTTTAGTGATGAGTGGAAAAGAGCCTTTAATGATAAACAGAGAGACAAAAAGATAGTTGCTATAGTAGTCTTCCTCAAGAGTGAATGATGGCCTTTGAGTCTTCTTCCTTATTCCCTTAGCGTGATTGCTGGAAATGATGTCCTTCAAAGTAGCTGATAATGGTTGTAGAGATAACATTAAATGAGCTAATAAGAGTGATCCTCAAGATGGATTATCCTTACCTTAGCTCTAAAACCATGGTGAGAAACCAATAGGCTAGCAAATTCTGTTGATTTCTCTTACTTGATAATTGCTTGTGAATATATGTTGGCTTCTTATTTCATTAATTATTTTCTTTTCATCAAAAATTTACCAAAACATGAAACATGAATATCACAGAAAGACAATGAACCCAAGGATGTAGGCTCCAACGTAGTAAAAGAACCCACAAGCGAAAACCCAATCAACTTCTCTTCTTATAGAATTAGATCAAAGTGAGATATCCAAGACCCAAATACGAAGACCAAAACCTCCCACAATGGCTAAGTTATCCCTTCTTCTATCCTTCCTCAATAAAGTCAAATCCAACAAAGTCAAGGTTGGTCAATGCCTTCCAAAACTGGTCAAACTCTTTATTTTCGGCATGGGCAGCAAATCTGAAATTTTCAAACCTACAACAATTCTAAAATATCACATGTGTGAAGGATCTAGGGTAGAAATCATGGATTTTTTTCTTATTTGATGTTCACTCTCTCTCCATTGACTTTTTCTCTTCTTCCTTAGACTTTCACTCTTCTTCTTGCTTGTCAAGGCACATAAATCAAAGTTGTGTGTTGTTGCTACAATGAGGTCAAACTATACTCTGTATATACACTTCCAAGAGGTTGAATTTTTCCCTTGTAGGGCTGACTTTTCCAGGTAGAGCCAAATTTGTCTTGTGGGGTGAAAAAATCACTATTTTGACTCAAATAAAATTATTTTTCCTCTTCCTTACAAAAGTCCAAATAGAACTTGACTAAAGTACAATAGATTGACTCATGAAAATTTTTCTTTTGACTCAATAAAACATATAGGCATGAAGAACATGCTTGAATAATGAAATAATAATAATAATTTAAATTTATTTTTCTTCTTTTCTCTTTTACCTGAAATCCATATTGATACAAGTACAAAGACAATTATGTAGACCGAACTTGGTTACATTTTTCAACACTATTAGCTAGAATGATCTGGTGAATAGGGTCCTCATTGGGCCTGATATGTTAAAAGAAATGGAGCAGGAAATGGAAACTATTAGAAGGAATTTAAATGTGGCACAAGATAGACATAATAGCTATGTAAATGAACATAGAACACATAAAGAGTTCAAAGTTGTGCAACATGTATACTTGTGAGTTAGGCCCAAGAAAATATACATGAAAATTGGGTCATCATAGTAACTTTCTCATTCTACCTTTAGTATGGGGTATGTTACGGATTTGTATTAGAGAAGAGGTTAAACATTGGAAATTTTGAGATCAAATGAGGGCATAAGGTAGTGTGGTAAATGTTAGCACCTGATTGTTGTGTGGGTTGATTTGATTGGTGTGTTTTTATTATGATATATTCATATAGCATAGTAATAATGATTTGATATACTTCTATTGATATTGACCTACTAACTTGAAGTGTATTGTTTCAACAAGCCTTATACCAATAGAATCTCAATAAAAATCCAGGGTCATGATTTCGTTACAATTTTTTTTTAATCTGACAATTACATGTCTATGACAACACATAAAAAGCCACTAAGACCTAAAGAAACGAGGACATCCCCAGGTTAAAATTTCATGTAATAAATGTTAAGAATGACAAAAGGATTAAGACCAATGTCATGGGACACATATTCCAAGCTTAATTTTGAGGAGAAAATCCTAGAGGGTGTCACTTTAGTTTATTATGTCTTAGGAAATTGGAAAGGAGGAATTAAATGGCATTTATTTATGAAAATAAAGTAAAATAGAAGAAAAGGGATATGAAAGGTCGCATGTTTTCATGAGAGGTAAATTGAAGGAAAAATAGAGGAAAAAGAATAAAATAGAGGCCTCAATAATAAAAAAGCTTATGACGATCAGTTCACGACTTTTGTCAGTTTAGTTTTGGAGCTCTCTCTCTATTCATTCATACTCTTCCACAAACAAATCATTATTGGAGCACTTTAGCATTGGAGAAAGGAAAAACAAGGAAGGTGTTGATGGTGGTAGACCCGCAAAAATTCTAGGGGATCTCCCCTGTAAGAAGTCCCAACTAGACCTCGGACTGTTTGGAGTATGAGTCCTGACAGTGGGTGGTAATGTAGTGCTTTGACCACGGTAGTGCGTAGAGGTAACTAAAATGACTTTGTTGGAAGCAAGTGTGTGACCTTGTAGCGATTCAAGAGAGATGCATGGGGGTTCTAACACACAAAGAGGAAGTGTGTCCCTTAGATGCCTGTAATAGTACACAGCCAGAAAGGAACACACGAGAGGAATGACATCACAAGTTGTACGAGGAATAATCCACAGACCGAAGTGTCAGGTTAATCCAACAAAAAATAGCCCTCAACGGGATTCATATAATTTCATACAAAATATTTCATAATAAAATGTGTAAGTTAAACAACATACATTTCTTAAGTAACTAGAATAGTCAAACTACAATAACAACATATGCATGAAAATGTGCTAGCTCAATTATATTTTTATTAAGTGAAAGTTCCATCCATACATACACCATTGACAGCCACTAGCCCCAATAATGTAACCTTATGGTCAACATCGCCTTCTCCTCAAAATAATTTTACTTTCTTGACACTGTGGAGAAGCTAAGGCTCATCACAATACTCCCAAACCTTCTCTAAGCCTAAGCCTAGCCAAAATCTTGGCTCCCAAAAGCCTGGTCTATGAGTTACGAGGTTCTATTTATAATAAAGAGTGCGGTGACCCTTCACATTCCCCTTTGAATCTTCAACTACTATCATGACTCTTCAACTCCTTTACAAATAACCCTTTACATTACATAGTGATTTTTCACATTCCACTAATGATACTTGGAATTTAGCTTAAAATATATTTACAGATAACATACATTTTCCACATATACCCATGTTGGACAAAATAGGATTGAGTCATCCCAACAAGAAAAACACTATGAGTTAGAAGCATGAGGAAATACCAACTTGGCAGCATCCTCTTGATGTTTTTTCATCACGAACTGATACCAATCTTGGTATTGTGTTATGGTGTCTCCGTATTGTTTGATGATGTATTTTTGGAAACAGACTCTTGCCTCCATGACTTTTGGGTATATGGTCCTGGATCCTTTGTCCAGCTCATCTTGAAGCATGTGCGTCATTTTCCTAAGTGTGGTTGGACCACCAATGTACTTCTGCATGTTTTATCTTCTTAACTACAAGTCACTGTTGGGACAGGGTCCCCTGGGGTTAAATTTTGTAATAGTTTTATTAATATTGTAAAGTCTCGACATTTTGAGGAGTGGAGCGTGCAGGTCGATAAGAGTCAAAGGGGTTTTAGGAAGGTCAAATCACCTTAGTTTGTTATGCATTAAGTTTTTTTTTGACCTGCCCATGGTTCGTGGACCATGGTATTCTAATGAAATATCATATAAAAACGAGTCATAGAAGAGCCATAAGGAGATAGTGAAGAGCATATATAGGCAAGTTTTGGGTCTGTATTGTCTATTATGTACTTGGGCGAAGGGGAAGACTTCTACAACTGTGTGTGCAAAGACCTTAGTAAGTCCGTAGTTGAGTGTGAAGGCACCTGCCGCTATTTGTTCAGGGTTGGAAGAGTCTGTAATTGAAGATCTAAGCATAATAAAGGTTGTTTTGAAGAGTTATTTGCATATCTATGTACTATTACATATCTATGAATTTACTGTATTCTTTATGTGTCTTCTGAAATTTATCATGAAAAGTACTTAATACATTTGCAAAAGGAGTATATCTATTTATTTTCATAATGTTATGAATGTTTAGTGCAATTAGCGAAGGGGTTGAATCTGTTAGCTACTAGTTACTGTAATTTCTGGGTTTTAAGGGTTAGGGTTCGTGAAGGTCAGATAAAGCCCTAATTTTAATAGAAACACATCACATAGTCCTTTGGATGCAAAAACCTCATTCTGGAATCCCTCAATACTTCTTTGGGTGACACTATATCCTGGGCTACATGGGTTGTTTCCGAAAGGGCTAGTAGTGTAGGGTTTTGTTGGTTAGCGTAGCTAACTCTGAACCTGGGTCCAAGCCTCCTCAAGCTAAAAAATGGTTCCATTGTCGGGATCGGGATCGACTAGAGGAATGTGTCATGTGGCATAAGTGGATATCAACTAAGAAGGAGATTGAAAAGAGGATATATAAGAAGTTGCACGAGTTTTCATCTCAAGAAAATAGGAATCCACCTGTGTTAAAAGAAGAATGGTTGAACAGATAATTGTATAAAGAGGAATGTGAAATTTTCTTCTGTTCTTTTCCATGCGAATTATATGAATGGTTGGCTAAATTGGAAGATGGTTAAGGTACTTGGAAGTTGGATAACCCTATTGTGTGGACTTGAGAGTTAGTAAGGAACTTAGAAGGTTTAGAAAACAATATCACAAGGGTTTTCAATTATTGGATCAATAGTATCTTGGGTGGATTCATCGCTAAGTTTGCGATTGATATGTATTTCAGTTATAGTGAAGCTGAACGTCATTCTTCAAAGCACCAAGCGGTAAGTATCTGAGTACCTGAAAACTTGGATTAAAATGCTATTGTGTGAGAAAGGGGTTATGCCATTAAATTGATGTTTAGATGACACTTTATGGGAGCTATGCGAAGTGGGAAACCATTCAAAAGAGATCTAGATTTAGTTGTTGCGTACAGTCCTTTGTTGGGAGCATCTAACAATGACAAAGAAAGTAGTAGTCTCAAGATGCCTCAAGGTGCGTCACAAGTGATAAATTAGGCTATTGCAAGAATACCACATCCATCCACTCCACCTCTGCCATCACCTCCATCTCCACCTCCACATCCACTTTTAGTATGGAAAATGTTATGCAGATGCCTATGTTTAAGGTTTTGGGGATAGAAGATCCTGAACAATTCTAGTTGGAACAGATGTTATGTGGAAGTCACAGCAAATAATGAATGATGATTAGAAGAAAGTGCAACTGGTCACAACACTACAAGATAGGGCACTGAGCTGGTATATTAAGTATAGTATGACTCACTCAGCTAGGACATTGAAAGAAAGATCCACTGAATAAATGAATTTAAGAAGCCTATGTCGAAAGGCCAACCTGTAATGGAGGTCAAAGAAATCAAGTAGAGGGTAAATGAATCTCCATGGGCTTTTGATCAAAGGTTAAAATGTTTTATAGAATAGGCTAATATATAGATCTTGGATGAGAAACATAAGTATTAGTATACTGCCTCACTGTTACCTCACTTAATATTTCCATTGTCATAAAAGAAGCTTGGAACATAGGTGGAAGTATTGGAGATTTCTACGAAGTTGGAGGCTTCGACTTTTCAGGATATGAATCTAGGAATGTAGTAGATTGAGTCATATATCTCTAACCTACATATGGAGTTGCAGAGTCTTAAAAAGGGGAAAGAAGTCGAAAGTGAGACCTGCACGAAAGTATGGTTCTTAAAGTGGAAAGGCCATGGTCATTACAAGGATCATTGCCCGCTGTATCAAAATTATATAATTGGAGGAGGTCCTATCCCCCTAAAGACAAAAAATACCGTAGGATCGAGTACGGGTGTGGTACCATGGTGTGATATCTTCCAGATCACAATAAAGCATACGAAAGACAATTTCCACTTGTTACAAGAGTTTGTACAGACCCACTACAAATTATTCTGCATTTGTTGTAAGTTTGTAGGACATGATGAGCACAACTGCTGAAGCTATGAGTTAGTGATGGATAGAAATGCGACCTATAGAGTACAAGATGAGACAAATCCTCAGCAGGATTAAGGTACACCTGCAAGGCATGGAGGGTTCCAAGAACAAGGAAGAGCATGAGGGGGAGGAGTTGGAAGAGGTCGTGGACAGATCATTTGTTACAATTGTGGGGAACCAGGCCACTTTGCACAAGATTTTCAGAACCTGACACACCCCTCTTGTCAATATTGTCGACAATTTGATAATTTTATAGAATATTGTCACGTGCTTATTGCGAAAATGCAAGAGAAGAAGAACTAGCACCCTACCCATAACATCCGGATGATGGGATCAGAACCGTGGGTAGATGGGTCGAATGTTAATATCATTACATGAAGCAATATAGCTATTGGGTAGGATAAAGGAAAACAACCAAAAGAGAATATATGGGTGTGTAAGGCTACTAACAAGGATGCTGGATTTGATCTACATAATGCAAAAGAAACTTTTATGGAGGTAACAAAGAGATTTATGGATTCAGGCACTTCCACATCAAAGGCTCAGGGTGCACGAATGGAGAAGCCTAAAGAAGTCATTGTTGCGTAGGAAACAAATCCTTCATTGTTAAAATCTTTCTTACATACCTACATTAAGTTCTTAAGTGACCACAAAACAGTAGAGGGACTGCAAGAATTAATAGAAAACTATGTTGGTAAGGGTAAGCCACTCCCTAAATAATGCACAATGCACAAAGTGGACAAGGGTAAGAAAAGGACTATTCGAGAGATGAGATTAACTACACAGATTGGAGAATTAAAAATGAACCAGGTGATCCTAGATTTGGGATTCGATGCCAATGTTTTTCCTAAAAAAACCTCGGAAATAATGGGAAAGCCAGCACTACAATGATCCCCAATTTAGCTGCGAATGGCGAACCAGTAGAAGATTATTCTGATAGGGTGCTTACATGGAGTAACAATAGATATTGAAGGAGTGCATTCCATGACTGATATTGAAGTAATAGAAATAGTGGATAACATTAATCCCTACCTCGCGCTCCTTAGAATTGATTGGGCATTTGATATGAATGTGGTCATCAACCTAAAGAAGCGCAACATGACATTTGAGATGAAGCAATTGAGAGTTATTGTTCCATTGGATCCAGCTGAGGGTGCATGGTATACCGAACCAGTCTGAGGTTACTATGAGAAGGATGACATTGAACATATCTATAAGCTTACTGTGTGATATTAGGACTAGATCAATCCTACGGTGGATGGGCAAATAACTTGGGAAAAGGAAAACTCATGCAACTTAGATTCAGATGAGTAGCTTGAGCACTGGAATAATAGATTGCATGAAGTGTCAACGATGTGATGCAACATGCTTACTAAGTCATTCTGGTGTATATATAGTGAGGTACAAAATTTACTATATTATGGTGGCTTAGATAATGTAAATTTATTTCTGGATAAATTTAAAAGGGATGTATTAGAGGAGCATCGGTTCCAGGATTTAGACATCCCGTTGAGAGCTACGCCTGCCAGATGGTGTGATACACATAAGAATAGCTTTGCAGACTAAAAGGAATATCGTCGGATAATGAAGCTACGATTCAAATATTCCAATACCCGCATCACTAAAAAGTATAGATGGAAGGATGATCTACGAGAGCATCTAGCTCATTAGACAAAATCATGGGGAGAAGAAGAACAACTTGAATTGATCCAAGATCTTTTTTGCTTATAAATGCATCAAAATTACATATAATAGAGAACTTAAGAACCATGGAACATAAGCATATAAAATGAATATAAAAGAGACATAATTGCGCATGAAATCAAGACACAGAGAATTGATTAAGGAGTTCATCCAATTTGGACTACATCTATGGGCCCTGCTCAATAGCGAGGAGGCCTTCATTCATTAAATGAAATGAAAACAGAGAAGTATAAGAAGATTTTACATAACACCCTTATACCTCCAATTCGGAAGATAGATGACAAATCGAGAGCCCAGCTCTATGAACAGACAACCCCACTGACTTCCTAGCAAAAATCGTGCAGAATCTCCTATCGAAATGCCCTATTCTGATAAAAGGGCTTTCTGCACCTTCTCGCAACCTTCTGATTTTTGAGGTAAAGTTCTGGCCACCTGACAGGAGAAGGTGTTGCTGCTCCACTCTATAAATCTACGTTTGTCTCTTCTTCTCTCTACTGCTCTCCCTCTCGCTGTGTGGATAGACAATTTATATTCTGGTGGGTAGATTCCTTCATAAACCAGGAAGTTTCAACAAATGACAAGTTTAGCAGGCGAGTTTGTTTCAAACAGAGATTCTCGGATCTGGAATAACAACCTGTTAAACATGGAAAAACCTCCATCAACAACAGTTCACAGATCATTTCAAATTAACCTCAAACTGGCGGATGAATCGATGCATACTCCTGAACCTGGCAGATAACATAGAAAATTGGCACTTTAAATTGGTGGACGGACCTGAATCCTTGGCAATAATTGTTCTGTGATAAAGGCAGACCCGACAGGCTATCAATTGCAACACATAAATCTATCGGATCTGATAGAATATCACAAATTGCAATCATTCGTAGTAGAGGTGATTCTCCATAGTGGGTTGATTTTTTATATGTGATGTGCACACTGGTGGACCCAATGGGTTTTACAAACCACACCCTATATTGTATTTCATCCGAGAGTATCAGTGAATCGCAATCTGCGGAACCAGAGGGTGGTACTGTTATCTAGATGTTGTGTTGTGAAATATACGATGTGCGATATTGCAATCAAAACCTGACTCTACCAAGGCCGATTCCTTAACTGCTTCCCTTTGTAATGTGCAATGTGCGATATCACAATCGCAACCTGAATCTGTCATGGTCGATTCCTTAACCGCTTCCTTTGTGATGTGTGATGTGTGATATCGCAATCGCAACTCGGTGACTATTAGGGCCAATTCTTTAGCCTCAAACTTCTGACTTCTTTGGTCAGCGAACTATAGGGCCAGTGGAAGCCTTCCACTTCACACATCCTCATTCATTGAAGAGTCTACCACATCATTTTTTGCTGCCACCTGTCCAAGTCAAACTTGAACTTTGACTTGCTCTAACTTCTTCATATGAGCTTGGATTTGAGTGTCATTCACATCATTGGAATCATGATGACGAGCACTTCAATCTAATGCTAATTTTATCGAGATTCTGCCACTTTTCATTTTGAGCCTTTTTACCATGCTGCTGGTACTTTTTGGAGATCCACCTGGATCAATCCTCCTAGGCCATTCCTTCTGGATCCTCCTGGGTCAACCCTCTTGGATCCTCCTGGATCAATTCTCTTAGATCCTCTAGGATCAATCCTCATGGGTCCTCCTGGATCAATCCTCTTAGATCCTCCTGGATCAATCCTCCCCACTAAGAGAAGATTTTGGTCCTCCAAAAGCATCAAATAAATAGCAACTTCTATGTACCTTGTCTGCACCATAAGTGCCCTAACAGGTCATCCTTCCTTCTTCTTCACCTTTGTCCTTCAGAGCCATAAGAGATGACTGGCACATGCATCCCTTACAAACCTATAGTACAATATCTTGCAAATTACATTTTTCGCTATATGACCAAAATGAAGCCAAGCATCCCATACTTTCCATGAGTTTATAACACATACTTTGTGGTTAAGTTTACATAAAAATGGAAACAATACTCAAGCTATCAATACAAGGCCAAACATCATTGTTTCTTCAACAAGTGATGGAAAACACATCATCACTGCAACACATGATTTACAAAAACAAGGCCAAGCATGATTGTTGCTTCAACAAGGGATGGAAACACATCATCACTTTCACAGTTTAAAATGCAACACAAAATATGACCCAACATCATTGTTACTGCAACAAATGATGTAAAACACATCATCACTTTTATAGTTTAAAATGCAACACATGATTTGAAAAAATAAGGCCATGACATTCTACCTCACCTAGAAGAACCATCTCTCACTTATCAAAGTGATTGGGTTGTCTCCTTGTGGCCCATTCACTGGTTGAACAATTCTTTCACCTAGTTCATGCACGTATTTTTTGTCCTTATGACTTTTCTTTGGATGGAGCCTCCAACACGTGGCTCTTTTATGACCACCTCTTTCGCAATGACTACAATAAGCCTTCTTCCTCCAGATCTTCTTTACATTCTTCCTTTCCTGCTTTTGAGAGGATATTTCACGCCTCATCATTTTTCATGCTGCTATTCTTCTCTAAAACTCAACAAACACATGGTTATGCAATCCAAAACAATTGCAAGTTTTTATATGCCATGATTTTTGCTCATTATTAACAAAACGGTTGTAATCAAGTGAACATTATAATATTGAAACTTGTTATACCTTTCCTGTTGGTATCTGTTATGATCATGGAAACGAGAGCTTGCCTTAGCTCTTTATTTGTAATCCATACTGCCATAGGTTGATGGTGGTGTGCTCCCATCATCCTCTTTCGTCGAAACTTTCAACAATGTTGTGGAAGCTTATGACGTCTTTGAGCACTATTGTTTAGTACACCCCAACCTTGTGAATCGAGGTACTTTCTCAACCTCCAGTGGTTGAGTTATGCCTTAGATATTACCACCGAGTCCTTCTTCCTTGTACCTCATCTCGGTAAGGAGTATCATGATTGTCCCTGTAATATCTATCTCCACATTTCCAACAGAAATTATACTATGTGAATATGAAATCGAAGAGAAATCAACATCTTTTACCTCCACTATGAATTTGGAAAGAACTCATGAGTGGTTCTCATCATCTGTCATTGGTGGTTCACTGGTTGCTTTGTTGCATTCCCCAACCTCCTTCCTAACATACCCAAGTCATGTATGTCGGGGTAATTCCTCTACTTGGATGGGGTTTATGATGCCCTGGCCAGTAATACTAAATCCCTTCCCCTGATACCCCATTCTCTTTAATATTTTGGACCCAATTCCTATAGTATGGTTTCTAAGAATGGTGAAATCATCATCGAGAACAATACATGGAGTCGAAGATTTTTTTTTACCTCATGATGGTCACGCTACAATTTTTCCAAGGCCTCGTCCTTAGCTTGTAGTTGGCATAGAGACCTCTATTTATCCTCTTTCTCTTCTTGTAGAAGCCTCCTTAATTCAACAAGCTCTGCTTGAAGAATCTTGTCATTGTGCTTCAACTCTTCCATGGCCTCATCTGTGGCTTTCAACTAAATTTGCAATCGCTGCTTCTCCTCTTTCTCTTCTCACATTAGCCTTCTTAATTCAATGTTCTCTTCTTGAAGTCTCTAGTTAACATCCTCATTCAAGGAGTTCAATGAATAAGATGCATAAGCTCCAAAAGATGTGGATGACACATCGGTCTCTGATCTCTCTATCTCCTCATATTTTCTCTTCTCATACGTGCCATATATGATGTCCACCATTTCAGACATTTGCAGGAAGGTCTAGAGTGTTTATTTATCATTCTCCATGGTTGTAGACTCAGTCGTTCATGCTCGCAACTCTTAACAACAACAAGACCACTTCACTTCCCAACAAGCTTCATGTTGGGATGGGGTCCCTTGGGCCAATTTTTGGGCAAAAGCCCAAGTTTTAGTGCAAAAATCCCAAGTTTTATGTAAAGAAATGTAAAGTCTTTGCAAATTAGGGGCGCGGAGCGCATAGATAATTAAAGATTCATAGATGGTTTTACCCTTATTTATGCAAGTTGAGTTGGCTTTTTGAGGATCTAGCCATGGTCCACAGACCATGGGATTGTATAAATAAGTGTGTCTTAGGATGTCTAAGAGAGGGTAATGAATTTTTTCTATGGGAGAAGTCTAGAGGGTTAGTAAAGAAGAGTAGGAAGAAAGGCTCTACATCTTTGTGCATAGAGGCCTACAACAGAGTCCATAGCTGAGTGCGTGGACCCTTGTAGCTAAGTGTGCAGAGAAGTCTTGAGTCTGTAAGTAGAATTGAATATTAGTAAAGAGGATTATTGCAGAAATTCATGTGTTTCATCTATCTTATTCCGTTATGTATGAATGTGCTTTATGTTGTGAGAAACAGTGAGTTTATGAAATAATGTTGTATTTATGTGTGACTTTACATAATCTATTTTGTTATATGAAAGCAATTAATGTTAACTACTTACACAAAGATTATATTATTGTATGTTGAAGTTATCAAACACTTAAGATGATCTGAGTAATTACTAGGTTAAGAGTAATCTTTGATGTGCGTAAGTGGATGATTAGCCTGTTCAGGGTCCATAAAAGACAGTTGTAGACCTTGGTGGAGGCCCAGAAGCTGATTAAAGGGAGTTATATCGATAAGCCATAAAGGCTTATCGATCTGCACAAAGGCAGATTTAGGGAAGAAAATTATATTACACTGATCTTTGTGTGTGGAAACTTAGTTGTGGCATCCCCCCATACTGCTTCGAGTGAGACTGCATTCCATGGTGCATGGATTAATGCCGAAAGGGATAGCAGTGTAGGGATTTGTTTAGCACAAATAACTCTGAACCTAGGTCGGGACCCACTAAGCCAACAAATGGTTCTGTTGACAGGATTGAGATTTGCATAAAGAGATGTGTGATGTCGCATCACTGGAATCCGACAAAGAAAGAAATTGAAAAGTGGTTTCATAGAAAGATCCACAAATTCGTGGCACAAGAAAGCATAAATATGCGCTTGACAAAAGAACAGTGGTTGGATAGACACCTATACACATAAATACACAAGATTTTCTTCTCCACCTTCCTGATCAAACTGTATGAGTGGATTGCTAAATTGGTAGACGACCAAGGGAGGTGGAGGCTTGACGTTCTAATACTGTGGACCCCAAAGCTAGTGCGGAGGTTGGAAGCTTTTGAAGATAAGATCACATGCGTTGTTACCATTGGCTCGATAGAGTCATAGGAGGATTTGTGACAGAATTCACGGTCAATACCTCAGTCAGCTACAACGAAGTAGAGCGACACTTCTTTAGGGGACTGAGAGGTAAATATTTGAGATCTTTGAATACTTGGATTAAAATCCTCTTGTGTGAAAAGTGGGTTATGCCACTTCCTTGATGTTTGGATCTATGCGAAGTGGATGAATCTTTATAAATCAGGAAAGAGCAGGTCCTGAATATAGCCCATTAATAGAACCTCCTTCGAGCGGCAACTACGGAGTGGTCCAGGCCTCACCGGGAAGCATTGTACAATTGATAAGAAAGGGTTTTCCACGAATACCTCATCGACCCACACTACCTCCACCTTCACCTCCACATCATACACCTTCACCCACACCTCCACCACCTCCACCACTATTCATAATGTCGAATACGATGAAGTTTCCTGTTTTCAAGGGCTTGGGAAATGAGGACCTGGACCGGTTTTGGTTCGTTGCGAATGCTGTGTTGACAACATACAATATTACAGATGATCATATGAAGAAAGTGTAGTTGGTTACTTTTCTACAATATTACGTGTTGACATGGTCCATTAAGTATTGCACTGATAATCCGTTGGCATCATTAGCGGACACTCAGACTATCTTGAACAAGGAGTTCAGAAGGCCTAAGTTTGAAACATAATCAGTAGTGGGGTTCAAGGAAATCACGATGAGGATCAGTGAAACACCCTGGGAGCTGGATGAGAGACTTAAGTGTAGAATTCGTGAAGCCAATATGAATGTCACAGATAGTAAGCACCACGATTGGTTTATAGTCGCACTCCTGCCTCAGTTAAGGATTGCTTTGTCACAACAGAAGATAGGAACTTAGGTCGAATCGTTGGAGATCGCAATGAGATTACATGAGACACCTATCTAGGACGCGATGTTGGGAGTTCAACAAATTTATGCAGAGTTACAGAACCCATTCTTGGAGTTTCAGGGCTCGGAAAAGGAGAAAGCGGCTCGGCCAGAGGTACGTAAAGTTTGGTGCTTGAAGTGTAAAAGCCAGGGGCATGATAAGGATCATTGCTTTGTTTTCAAAAATTATATGTTAAGAGGACAGCCAATGCCCCTAAGGCAGGAAGCTCAAGTAGGACCAAGTATAGGGCCCACTCTGTGGTGTGGTATCTATCATGTAGTAGGAAAACATGTAATAGACAATTGCCACTTTCTACAAAAATTTATGCAGACACCGCAACAATTATTCTGCAATTTGTTTAAATTGATAGGCCACGGTGAGCGTAATTACTGTAGCTATGAACTAATGATGGATAGAACGGCCATGTATCGAATACAAATATAAACTCGGCTTTCAGATCAAGGCATTGGGGGAGCGCGCGGAGGATATCAGGGCCACGGACGAGGCCAAGGAGAACGATGACCTAGTAGAGTTCGGGAACAAGTTATTTTTGATAATTGTGGAGTGTTAGGACATTACGCATGGGAGTGTATGAGCTAGACACACCCATCATGCTGATATTGTACTCAATTTGACCACACAATAGAAGAATTCCCTATACTGATAGCTAAGATATAGGAAAAGAAGGCGCAACCTCAACAGCCTACCCAGAATTTACAGATGATGAGGGCCAAGCCTCGCGAAGGGGATCCCAATGTGAATATTGTGCTGATGACTGGTGATCATTAAGGAAAGCAACTTGAAGAAAGTGAGTGGGTTTGCAAGGCTCTAGAAAAGGAGGTTGGATTTCATCTGGAGTGCGTGAAGGAAACATTCATGGAAGCGAAGAAGAGCTTCACTGAGGCCTCTACCTTGGGAAGTCAAGATAGCTTATATGAAGAATTTGACCCCTCTATGCTTACCACCTTTTTGGAGAATTATATGAAGTTGTTGTGTGATAGAAAGGTTGTGAAAGGGTTACATAAACTGATAAACAAGTGTGCTGGTAAAGAAACTTCCCCTGAAGGGCACTGCGGAGTCAGAAAGATAGGAAAACACAAGATGAGAACATGGCATGAGATGAGGCTCACCGCACAAATAGGAGAGTATGAAATGGATGAGGTTATTCTGGATCTGGGGTTGGATGCAAATGTTTTACCTAAACATAAGTGGGAAAGAATGGGGAGACCTGCATTGTAGTGGTCCCTGATTCAGCTAAGGATGGAAAATCAATAGAAGATTATCCCTATGGGGCAATTGCGTGGGGTAACTGTAGATATAGAAGGTGCAAGCATGTTGGCCGATTTTGAAGTGATAGAGATTGTTGATGACAACAATCCATACCCCGTGCTCCTGGGAATTGATTGGGCTATTGGACCCTGCAGAAGGACCACGCTACACTGAACTAGTCTGCGATTATGAGGAAAGCGATGATGATTTGGACCAGATCTATAAAATAACAACGTGAGACCAAGATTGGGTCAATCTGACAGCTGATGAATGCATTGCATGGGATCATGAAAGTTCCTATACATCAGATTCAGATGAGGAATTGGAACACTAGAAGAACAGGTTGCACGAAGTATCTACGTTGTGCTATAATATGATGACTAAATCACTGCGCTGTGTATCATCTGAGGTTAGAACATTTCCTTATTATGATCGTCTAACTGATGTAGATAAATTTTTAGATGCATTGAAAGGGAAGTACCAGAGAAGCATCACTTTCAAGCCTTGGATTTGGCGCTACGCCTGCACGGTTGTGGGGTGTGCATAAGGACATTTTTGATGAATGGCACTAGTATAGAAGAATGATGAGATTGCGATTTGGTCACCTTAAATTTCAGCTAACTAAGAAGTATGATGGGAGGAATGATCCATGCGATCATTTAGCAAAATGGACTAATATCTATGGAACGGAGCTGCAGCTAGAGTGGGTGCATATTTTAAGTTACACTTTGAACATGATTGCTATGAATTAGTACTTGGAAACAGAGCTCCACCACGCACCATGGAGTGGGATATTTTAAGAGAGGGATTTTTTATGATATTCAGCTTTTAGGACGCATTCGAATGCATTGATGAGGCACTGTAGGAGGTTCTGGCAGCAATCTTCAGAATACAGTAGGATCCTTTAGAATTGATTCAACCAGATTGGAGCACCCAGTTGCGCCAAGTGCTCAAGTTTTATAATGTTACTGCCGAAGAAGAAGAAGAGGATCCAAGGAACATTAACATCCCAAAGGCAGAATACCACCGCAAAGTTGAAGGACCGCAGATAGAGAATCCAGATATCACCGCGCCATTAAAAACTAGGCAAGTAAACATTGGCATAGAAGCGGAGTCGAAGTTTGAAAAGATTTAGGACTACTGGGATGATGCCATAGTAGATAATATTTCTGAGTTGCTCTGTGAATATCAAGATTTGTTTCCTACCAAATTTTCAGACTTGAAGGGTATCATAGGAGACCTCGACATAGTGAAGATTATCTTGAAGCCGGACGTGAAGCCCATTAAGAAGAGACCATATCGCCTTAATCCGAAGTATAAAGAAAAGGTCCACTTGGAGTTAGATAAGATGTTTGAGGCAGGCATTTTTGGACCAGTGGAGGAGTCTGATTGGGTGAGCCCAATGGTAGTCCAAGAGAAGAAGTAGAAGGGAGAGATACGAATTTGCGTAGTTCTTAGGAAGCTCAAAGATGCTTTCATTCACAATCCTTTCCCGACAGTATTTACTGATGAAGTACTATATAATGTTGGAGGGCAGGAGGCCTACTCATTCATTGATGGCTTCTCTAGATACCATTATATTAAGATTGCACTAGACGACAGTAGCAAGATGACCTTCACGACAGAGTGGGGATGTTTCCATTATACAGTGATGCCATTTGGGCTGAATAATGTGCCGACGATATTCTCGCGCATAGTCATCGTGGCATTCAAAGAGTTCATTCACAAATTTTTGGAGGTATATTTCGATGACTGAACAATGTTTGGGCTGGTAAAGCACCATGTAGCTAGTTTGTGCTTGATGTTGGATACATGTCGAAGGTACCAGATCATGCTAAATGTGAAGAAATGATTTTCTTGTGTCCCTTTCGAAATCTTGTTTGGTCATGTGGTGTGCAAGCAATGATTAATGGTGGACCCTGCTAAGATCGCGGTCATAGTTAATTTGGAGGTGTCAAGAAGTGTCAAACAACTACGTGCAATGCTGGGCCATACTGGATACTATTGGAAATTCATTAAGAGTTATGACCAGATTACCGTGACTATGGAAAACCTGCTAAAAAGGGATGCTACGTTTTGTTGGGATGAAGAATGTCAATGGAGCCTGGATGTATTGAAGGACAAAATGGTCACCGTGTCGATCCTAGTCTTCCCATATTCGAAGAAGGAATCTCATGTGCATGTGGATGCTTCATGTATTGCACTAGGAGTAGTTCTGACATAGGTCGGTGAGGGGGAGATGGACCACCCGATAGAGTTTGCAAGTAGGAAGCTGTCAAAAGTGGAAAATAACTATTTGACGACAGAGCGCGAAGGGTTGGCTAAAGTGTACGCGCTCTAGAAATTCAGACATTACCTGCTAAGTGGACATTTCAATATGTAGACAGACCATTCTGCATTAAAGTATGTAATAAACAAGCCTGTGTTCGGGGGGAAATATGAAGATGGTTGATGTTGTTTCGAGAATATGATTTTGAGGTGATTCTGAAGCTAGGAAGATTGAACGCAGGACTAGACCATCTGTTGCGCATTGAAACATGGGAGGAGCCTACTAATTTGGAGGAAGGGTTGCCTGACACACAACTCTTTGTAGTGTTCACTACAGATAATCACATTGCCAATATTATCCACTATCTCACTATGGGGCCGACTCCAGAAGGATACACTAGTCAGCAAAAGAAAGAATTGGTGGTGCGTGTGGCAGAAATTTTAGTTATTGCAGGGCATTTGTGCAAGATTAGATCGGATGAGATACTTCAACGCTATGTGACTGACTTTGAATACAACAGTATCCTCATTGAAGCTCATGGAGGAGCTGCAGGTGGGCATTATGTAGGAAAAGCAATAGCGCATAAGATTTTACATGCTGGGTTGTGGTGGCTGACGCTGTATAAGGATTCTAAAGCATATTGTAGAGCATGTGACGCATGTCAGAGAATGGGTAGGCCATCGAGGGGGGATGAGTTGGCTCTGAATCCACAAGTGTCACTACAACCATTTGAGAAATGGGCAGTTGATCTTGTAGGACTGATTCAACCTTGAAGTAAGAAGACGGGTGCATGGTATATCATCACCTCGATCGAATATTACACCAGATGGGTAGAGGCATAGCCTATGAAGGATTGTATAGGGGCAATAGTAGTGAAATTTTTATTTGAATATGTCTTGCCCAGGTTTGGTTTCTCGAAGGTATTGATGGGCGATCGCGGTATGCATTTTCTCAATGAAATGCTTAGTGGGCTAACAGAAGAGCTCCAAGTTTATCATCATAAGAGTACACCATATCATTATCAGGCCAATGGAAATGTTTAGGATTTTAATAAGATACTGGAGCATGTGCTGATGAAGGTTTGCAATGCACAACGAAATGATTGGGACATGCGTGTGCTAGTAGTGTTATGGGCATATAGGACTACTTGCAAAAATATCACAAGACAGACACCTTTTCGGTTGGTCTATGGCATGGAAGTTGTAATTCCTATGGAGTATATCATGCCTAGTCTACGCATACCAGCTTTCACAAGAATCGCTGACTGTGGAGCCTTAGAATAATGGCTCATGCAGTTAATGGAGCTCGAAGAAGACATATTTCTGGTTGGATTCCATCAGCAGGTTCAGAAGGATTGCAAAAACACTTGGCATGTTTGGCACATCAAAATGCGCACCTTCAAGGTAAACGACATTGTTTTGTTATATGACAGTAAGTTTGATAAGTTTCTAGGAAAATTTCAGATGCACTGGCAGGGACAATATTTTATCAAAGAGATTATAGATGGTGGAGCAGTTCAGCTAGCAAAGTTGAATGGAGATCCATTTTTGGGAAGGGTAAATGGAAGCTGATTAAATCCATAGACTGGGGATCCAACCCAATGAAAACATGATGCTAACACATTCTTAGCGCTCCAAGCAACTGTAAGGAGGCACGAGACTATAAACTACACTTCTCGGTTTGTAGAGCTACGTGACAGGGGGGTTGCTCAAAGAAAGATGATGTCACAGTACCAAAAGAAGCACGAAGGGAGTTGCACTATAGGGGGGAGACAATGTAGCACAACCAAAAAGTGACCGTTACAGTCATTGTTCATGATTTGATAGTGAGGAGATAGTTAAGAGGAGCAGGGGGGGGGCATTTAAAGTTGAATTTAAGAGTGAAATCCTTAGAAATCTGGAGCCAAATCAGCATTTATGGATGAATTTTGGGGGGAATGGTTGAATTTGAATTCAAATTCGCCTATAAATTACGCGTTTCCATCTAGTGGAAAACACTTTTAATCCTTAGAATTTCTATGTTGTGTTGTTTTTTGCACAGGAATCATGAGTTCCTCGAACCTTTGATCACAAACTGCCTATTCGAAAAATTGTCTGAGTTAGATCACAAACTCATTACCAACATCATGTTAGTACGAGGTCTCGCTAAAACTGCTAGCACTAGAGGAACTATCTCCTCTGAGGGAGCTGCTCTGGAGGTTGTGAGCATGGAGCCTACAGCTATTATGCCTACGGCGCTGAGGTCGCCTAGGCTGAAACCTACACTAGTAAGGGAAGTCCCCAAACCCAAGAAGTACAAATAGAAGAAGCCAATGCCGGTGCATGAGTCAATGAGGAAGCATGCAACTACCCATGCTTAGAAGAAAGAAAAACCGAGCATAAAGTATAAGGGGAAAGTGGTGGATTTGGAGGTCAAAGAGGGCACAAAGGACATAGACATCGAGGGGGTGGATCCTATGTCCAAATTGTCAGATTATATCCCTCTGCACAAAGGAAAAGTAAAAATCACCAAAGACTTAGACACAGAGAAGTTCTTGATCCACACACCCATGTTGTTAGAGAGCATTACATTTGAAGGTCTGGGATTGGCGCGAATTCAACATTTGAAGCTCGAGGACTGGTATTTGGCGGGCCACAAGAGGTTCCACCACTTGGCAACAAAGAACTACATGAAGAGGGTATTTTACAAAGAATCTCGTGTCAGCGCGTTGGAGCTTGTGGAGTGGATTCGCGGAGTGAACCAGTCAGGGTTGTTGAACCTCTTGTGGGTGCCCTACTACCTTTGCTCCACCATCAACCTGATTTTTATCAAGAATTTTCTGACCTTGGTGCATGACGCTTATTTTTGGTTTAGTGTGCAAATCACCATTACTAATATGTTGATCCATCAGATCATTTTGTTGTTGCACATAGGGTTGAATCCAGCCAAGGAGTTTGGTGGAAAGATGAGCGAGCGTGACCTCACTAAAAAGATGAAGGAGAATTTCAAACTAGTAAAGAAGTTGCATGGGTACTCGATCACCTCTATCACCAATCTCGTGGTGAAGATTTCCACACAGATCCTTGTGGGAAAAGTTATCAAAAAATTCTGCATAGACAAGGTTTCAGCTCCAATGATATCTTTGGCTGCACAATGCGTAGAGGGTGTGCAATTCAATTGGGTGGTCTACCTTTGTAGCAAGTTCCTCAAGAACTGCCAAGAGGCATAGGACAACAGTAAAACATTCCACTACACGTAGTTATTACTCTCCATAGTATTAGTAGCTTGTGATCTTCCGGAGGATAGTTAGTTTCCTCCTGTGGACAATGGATTGCTGAAGGTTTCACAATTTGCATCCCTCTGGGCGACAAAATATGTTGCATGGGTCATAGAGACCAAGGTGTTCTGGGTGATGATGGAGGTGAGCCTGCACATGGCCATCACCTAGAAGCCATAGTGTTGACCAACTATGTTTGACTAGCTCTGCGAGTATGCGAAGTTCAAAACAGATTTCCATCATGTATATATCAGGGCACGGAAGGATCTGCAATAGAACTGGTTCAACCTACTATACCTGGCCATAGATGACATTATTGAAGAAACTATCAAGTGTTGTCCAATAGATTGGAATTCTCCATCTGATCTAGTCATAGGCACTAGCAAGTCTGCAGAGAAGAAAAAAAGAAAGCACCCAAGTAGAAGGTTCAGAAGTTTGTTGAGAAGCACAGAAAAGAGGCCAAGGAGAAGGCCTGGTGATCTAGATTTATACAGGAAAGAAATAAAGTACAGAAATAACCATAAATACAGATATTCAGTGAAAAAAATAATTCATTTCATTAATGTAAAATACTGAAATATGCTTACAAACAGAAATGGAAATAAACTAGCTAGGGAAATGGTAGCTTATCTCTAAGAAGAGATGTGGTGGATACATGCTTCTGAACTATGTTACAATGAGGCTCAAAGGCCTATTTATTGTTGAGAAATAATGGAAAACCCTAAACATCCAAAACCCTAACCCTAGGAGATGAAACGCCAAACTGTGGGCCCCATTTGGGTAAATTGGTACATCAACTTCCTCGGGTCATAACTTTGGCATACGATTTCTGTTTGACGCGCACAATACCTCGTTAGAAATATCTATCTGAGGACTACCACTTTCAAGTGAGAAACAATATTGTATGGCTCATTATGCTCCCATTTTTCTCAAAAAACGTCGTTTAGGTCCCCAAAACGGCTATGGAAGTTCCGGACCTAAAAGTTTGCTAAAAATAGTAAATTGTGGTACAAATAAGGAAATTGAAAAACTAAAAGAGACATTTGTGGGGGTCCAAGTGGGATGGGTGGCTAGCCACCAACATCCACCTGGATCATTCCCCCCCCCCCCCTAGGAAGAAATGGTCCCCATTGCGTTGAGTTCCTCCATCTGCTGAACATAGTCCCTGGTGAGATTTTCTACAATCTCTAATGTGTCCAATAATGGTGGGAAGCATGGTCAAGGGTGTTCCACATTGAACACTCGGTGCAAGCGAAGGAATGGAGGAATGTTGTGCTCCAAAGCATTGTTTCCCATAGCCTTGGTAATGCTGTAAGGACCATGTCAGAGTGGTTTGAGCTTCTGATGGGCTCTTGTAAGGCATTCTTTCTACAGATGCAACCAAACTTTGTTGCCCACCTAAAACTTGCGTGGTACACCTGTGGGTGAGGAGAAGTTGTTCTTATGTTCTTTCATGACCGTATCCCTCTACTGCTGCTACTGCATGGAGGAACCCTTCGTGGGGGTCATGGATGTGGTGATGATCTTCCCCTTACTTTGGGAGTGAACCAGACAGAAAATGAATTTCCTGGTGTGGAAGATGAGCTTGCTGCATTTCTTAGCAGTGATCAAAGAGGTGGCGATAGGTGGGGCTACCTCCGGTGTCATGTATAATAAATTACCCAAAGAAATAATAATAGAATGGGGCCTTGATTCATACACAACATGTCGCCTCCATAAGTATGGTTTGCCTAATAATACATCACAAAAATCTAGAGGTGCAACATCACACAATACCTCATCTGTGAAGGGTTTGATGTTGTAGGGAAGGTGGCACTGCTGGTGAACTTGTAGGTATCATCCTTCGTGAAGCCACTCGATACTGTACGGCTGCAGGTGTGGTGTAGTCGGTAGGCCCAACCACTTCATGACCTCTACTAAAATGAGGTTCTTTTGGCTGCCACTGTCGACAATGAATTACAGTGGCGAACCCTTCACCCACATCTGTGAGTGGAAAAGATGTTCCCCCTCCTCTGGATCTTCGGGCTCATTCTTTTGGACCTTGGTGGTGGCAACAGTGGCGCTGGGCTCTGCATCAATGATTTTCTTCCCTTTGCCATTCCCCTTGTTAGTTTCTGACTCAAGGTCAGAAAATGCATCTGATTCTAAAGCCTTCAACTCTGCCACCAGTGACTGCGTGGTTTAACACTCACTTGTGTTGTGACGAGGGCTCTTATGGAACTCACACCACTTTCCTATGTCCTTCTTTGACTTCGTGGTGTTTTTCTTTTCTTGTGGCTTTGACGGGTTGCATTGGGTTGCCCCGTCTTGGATTTGTCCTTGGTTATGAGATTTGGGGAAGCCTTTCCCTTGCTTCAGATTCGCAGATCCAAAGTCTCACTTCTTCTATTTAAACTTCTGGTTGATTTTGACAATGTATTGGTGCACCGTGCTGAGCAAGGAGATGTTCAGGAACTCCGTCTCTTCCTGGACGTACCTATGTATGCAGTCGCAGTATTTGAGTATGAAATGTAGCTTACAATCCTTGATACCCAACTGTGTGTGAAGGGTATGAAAAATGTTTGTGAACTCTAGCACATCTTGGTCCCTTCCCTATCGCAGCATGGTCCACTTTATGTATTTTTTCACATAGCTTTTGACAGTGTAATACTTTTTCTTGATGGCATCCCGGAATGAATTCCAGGTGGGTGTGGCTGAAAATAGTGAGCCTGTACTTTCATCCTTCTGCTCGCAGTAGGTTTCCCACTAGTCCTTGACATGGGGGGTTGCTTTGAGAAGAGCGAAAATAATCTTTTCCCAACTGGAAAAATCATGAACAGAAAAATACCCTTCTAGCCGATTTAACCATTTATCTGTGGCATCTACATTTATCTGACCCTCAAATATGGGGATTTGAAAATTAATTTGTACCTTAAAGGGCGTGGTGTTTCTAGAGTAGCTATTGGAAGTCGATACGTCACCTCTAGGTAGTTGTTGAAGGATCTGGGCAAAGATGTCCATCATCACATTACTTTGTCGCTCAAGGACTTCTTCGAGCAAGATTTTGATAAGATCTCCTACCCCATTCATCTTTCTTTTCATCTGCCATGGGAGGCCGTCGGGATTTGCGAGGTTGGTCGTGCAAAGGTTCGACCAGTTCAAGCCCTAACTCCTTATATCCCGACCTCATTGGGGACATGCAAAGAAAAATAGAGAAAGAGCAGACAACTTTGATACCACTGATCCAGATTTATACAGGAACACAATAAAGTACAGACATAACCATAAATATAGATATGCAGTGGAAAAAATACTTCAGTTCATTAATGTAAAATACTGAAATATGCTTACAAACAGAAAAGGAAATAAACCAGCTAGGGCGATGGTAGCTTATCTCTGAGAAGAGATGTGATGGCTACATTCCTCTGAAATGTGTTACAATGAGGCTCAAAGGCCTATTTTTTGTTGAGAAACAATGGAAAACCCTAAACATCCAAAAACCTAACCCTAGGAGATGAAACGCCAAATTGTGGGCCCCATTTGGGTAAAATGGTACATCAACTTCCCGGGCTCGTAACTTTGGCATATGATCTCCATTTAATGTGCACAATACGTCGTTAGAAAGATGTATCCGAGGAATACAACTTTTGAGTGAGAAACATTCGTGTATAGCTCATGTTGCTCCTAGTTTTCCCAAAAAACTTCGTTTAGGGCCTCAAGATGGCTCTGGAAGTTCAAAACTTGAAAAATTGCTAAAAATAGTAAATTGTGCTATAAATAAGGAAACTAAAAAGCTGAAAGAGACAGTTCTGGGGGTCCATGTTGGATAGGTGGTTTGCCACCAACGTCCACCTGGAACACCCAGGTAGAAGCAGAGCACGTCGCGAAGCAGTAGGCTGAACAAGAAGAGCGTGACTCCGAGCAAAGTGATAAGTCCCTTTTGCCCCAATCAGAGGAGGAGGAGCAGTCAGAGTAGGGCGGTGGTGCTCAGGAGGAGCTGATCACTCCCTTTTAGATTAAAATCTACAACGAACAAGGAAAGGAATTGCTGTAGAAGAAATTAAAATTGACAAAGTCGTCGCTAGACCCAATCATGCCCACAGACGACGATCTCGATGAGATCAGAGATAAGGTGTGTGATACCACCATAGAACTGTTGCAGTAGTTTGAACAGAAGAAACAACAGGATGCAGATTCAGATGAGTAGAATAAAGGTAGGGATATGGTAGATCAGTGCTGCATCAATGAGTTTGGCACCAGGGACAACTCAGGCAGCAGCGATGGTTCGATCACTGGATCTCCAGGTAGTCACGTTTCCAGATGGATCCTTAAGTGCGGAGGTAGCCGATGACAAGGTCATCATAAGTTCTTTGAAGAACATTAGCCTCAACCTGGCTATGCTCCCAAATGAGTATATTCACATGCTACAAGCATGTGTGACAGCAAAGTTCAGAGCTCGAGAGTAGGGTGCACTAAGCCTCATAAGTGAATATAGAGTGAACAACAAATAGATGTTTTCTGAGAAGTCAAAGGTGTTCGAGAGAAAGGAGAAAATGTAGGTGCAGAGCACCCAGCTCGTGGCCACAGTGGAGGAAGCATACAAAACGGTGTCGGAACTGCATATCCCAGAGGAAGCACCACTGGAGGCGATAATCAGAAAGCTTGTTGCAGGTGTGGGTGATGCCAATGTAGAAGAGGCTATAGTTCAGTTCGAGATGAAAATGAAGATAATTGAATTGGAGTTGAAATCACAGCCTTTAAACCTACCATAGGTAAGGGAACAACGCGAGGCCCGTGTGAAGGATGGAGTAACGATGGTGGATGTCGCGGTGGTGGACTACACCACACTATTTGAGCAGGCTATGGAAATAGTCACAACTCTGGAGGAAGATCCCACCTTGCATGTCTTAAATACGAAATTCCACAAGCTACAACAACAATATGATGAAGTAAGGGCGACAACAAGTATTGTTTCCACAATACAACACCTTTCCAAGCTGCAGGAGGTGAAGCAGCTTCTTACACAAGTGGAAGCAACACAGAAGAAAGAGTCCATTCTTAAGGCCATATTGGGGCCTTGGTTGGATGAGGCATATGTAGTCTCCACCAATATTCAAGAAAAATTTCCAAATTTGTAGAGTACACAGCATAAAATGAAGCAGGAGAGTAGAGGATGATCCATAGAGCAGCGAGTCGAACAGATCAAGTAGGTAGCCACGCAGAGCATGGCTGAGGTAGTAGTTTCATAGGTGGAGCTGGGATATCTTCGCAGTAAGATCTCTACACCAGCTGAGTGACTCAAGGGAGAGTCACGATCCTTGTATTGGGGGCATGTTGGTATGAGCTCCCCTGGGTCAATTTTATGGCAAAAGCATAATTTTTGGGGAATAAAGCCCAAATATTATGTAAACAAATGAAAGTCTCCGTAAATTTGGTCTCGGAGCGCATAGATAATTAAAGAGTCCTAGAAGGTTTTACCCTCTTTACGTAAGTTGATTTGACTTTTTGAGGATCTACCCATTGTCCGCGAACCATGGGATTGTATAAATAGGTGTGTCTTGATGTCTAAGAGAGGGTAATGAAGTTTGTTTATTAGAGAAGTCTAGAGGGTTAGAGAAGAAGAGTAGGAAGAAAGGCTCTGCAGCGGTGTGCGTAGAGGCCTAGAGAAGAGTTCGTGGCTGAGTGCATGGACCCCTATAGCTGAGTGCTCAGGGAAGTCTTGAGTCTATAAAGAGAACTGAATATTAATAAAGAGGATTATTGCAGAAATTCATGTGTTTCATATATTTACTTATGTTATGTATCAATGTGCTTTATGCTATGATAAACAATGAGTTTATGAAATAATGTTGTAATGATGTGTGACTTTACTTGATCTATATTGTTATATGAACGTAATTATTGTTAACTGTTTACACGAAGATTATCTTGTTGTATGTTGAGGTTATCAAACACTTAAGCCTATCTCAGTAATTACTCGGTTAAGAGTAATCTTTGATGCATGTAAGTGGTCGATTAGCCTGTTCAGGGTCTGCGAAAGACAGTCGTAGACCTTCACAGAGGCCTAGAAGTTGATTAAAGGAAGTTATATTGATAATCCATAAAGGCTTATCAATCTACGTGAAGGCCAATTTATGGCATAAAATGAAATTACACTGATCTCTGGGTGTGGAAACTTGGTTCCAGCATCCTCCCATACTGCTTTGAGTGAGACTTCAGTCCACGCTACAGGGATTGATGCCGAAAGGGCCATTACTATAGGGATTTATTTCGCTCAAATAGCTCTGAACCTGGGTCAGGACCTAGTAAGCCAACACATCAACATCTGCCATGTCTCATCTTTGTGATGCATGTCCCTTGAGGCTTACGTTTGGTTAGTGTACTCATCTAGTTCACATCATCTAAGCCCTACTCTGGTACCACTTGATCCAGGATCATTTTTTCTTATAGATGCATCAGAATTACATATAAGAGAGAAATTAGAAAACATGGAACATAAGCATATCAATCAAAGATAAAAGAGACATAATCACACATGAGATCAAGAAACAGATAATTGATTACAAATTTCATCCAGTGTGGACTACTTCTCCGGGCCCTGCTATATAGTGTGGAGGCCTTGATTCATTAAATGACACAAAAAGAGAGAAGTAGAAGAAGATTTTACATAACACCCTTATACCTAAAATCTGGAAGATAAATGACAAATGGAGAGCACAACTCTAGAAACAGATAGCACCACTACCTTCCTAGAAAAAAATCATGCAGAATCGCCTATCCAAATGCCTAATTTTGATGAAAGGGCTTTCTGCACCTTCTTGGAACCTTCTGATTTCTGAGGTAAGGTTTCAGCCACTTGCTAGGAGGAGGTGCCGCTGTTTTGCTCTATAATCTACACTGCTCTCTGCTCCGCTCCCTCTCTCTCTGGAGATAGCCCAATTTATATTCTGGTGGGCATATTCCTTCATATAATGGGAAGTTTCAACAAATGGCAAGTTTAGCAGGCGGGTTTGTTTCAAACAGAGATTCTTGGATCTAGAATAACAACCTGTCAAACATGGAAAAAACTCCATCAGAAACAATTCACATACTATTTTGCATTAACCTCAAACCGATGTATGAATTGGTGCATACTCCTAAACACGGTGGATAACATAGAGAATCCATGCTTTAAACTAGCAGATAGACCTGAATCCTTAGCAATAAGTGTTCAACGATAAAGGCGGACCTGACGGGCTATCAACTACAACACATAAATCTATCGGATCTGATAGAATATCGCAAATCGCAATCAGTCGAAGTAGGGGTGATTCTCCATAACGGGTCATTGTGTGATATGTGATGTGCGAACTAGTAGACCAGACGGGTTTTAGAAACCACACCCTATATTGTATCGCATATGGGAGTATCAGTGAATCAAAATCGGTGGAACCAGAGGGTGGTACTGTTATTGGGACGCTGCGCTATGCAATTGTTGATGTTAAATATCACAATAATAACCTGACTCTATTGGGGCCGATTCCTTAACAACTTCCCTTTGCGATGTGCAATATTGCAATCACAACCTAACTCTTCTAAGACTGATTCCTTAATTGCTTCCCTTTGCAATGTGCGATGTGTGATCTGTGATATTGCAATTGCAACTCAGGGACTACTAGGGCCAATTCTTTAACTGTGGAATTTTTACTTCTACTATCAACAAACTATAGGGCCAATGGAAGTGTGCCACTTGGCACTTCCCCATTCACTAAGGACCCTACCACGTCATTTCTCCTGCCACATGTCCAAGTAAAACTTGAACTTTCACTTGCTCTAACTTCTTCATATGAACTCAGATTCGAGCATCGTTCACATCGTTGGAATCAGTATGATGATCACTTCAATATGACACTAATTTTATCGAGATTCTACCACTTTGAGTTTTGAGCCTTTTTACCATGCCACTGGTACTTTTTGGAGATCCACCTGGGTCAATCCTCTTGGATCCTCCTGGGTCAATCCTCTTGGATCCTCCTGGGTCAATCCTCTTGGATCCTCCTAGATCCTTCTGGATCCTCTTGGATCAATCCTCTTCGATCCTCCTCGTTCAATCCTCTTGGATTCTCTTGGATCATGAATGGGTATATAGATTCTGCCACACTATGGATACTATTCCGATGAAATAGTATCTAGAAACAGGGCTACGACACATAACCACAGAATGGGATGTTTTGAAGGAATATTTTCTTTTAACTTTCAGTTTCGAGGACGGATTCATATGTATTGATGAGGTGTTACATGAAATCAATGCTACAATGTTTAGAATGCCAAAAGATCCTATCACATGAGAACAACTAGACTGGAGTACACAACTGCGCCATGCTCTGGAATGCTACAATGTGACTGTAGGAATTTACAGGGTAAGTTCCTTCGATAGAACACCAAAGGAAACTACTCACAAACACATTGCATAACATTACACCAGTATTCTTGACGTGGTTAAAACCCTCAAAGAGGGAAACAATCCATGGCCTGAGCCAATGTGGCCACTTTAGGGAATTTATTAATGTAAAGGAAAGAAAATTTACACAAGCTTATCTCATGAACGGTCACCTAAAAAATGACCCTCCATGCTCTTTAAATAGAGATCATGGATGGATAAGGTGTTAAGCCATAGGTTAAGTGTCGGTAATACGGAGCAGAGAATGATCTGTCGGATCACTTCATGTCTAGAACATATCGTGATCGTCAGATTGTAAGTTACAAAAAGTACATACTAAAGAAACACACTTTACCTAACTATACACTAGACCAAGTTGTACTTAATTATTTCCTATGTGTTGGAATATCCTAACACCCCCCCTAAGAACAACATGGGATAAGATTGAAGGATGTACAAAGATGACACAATAGGAGAAGGAAGGAGGCATTATAGCCTATCCCCCCTTAGTGACAACTTCCTGAACTCGAACCATAAATCGAAGTTTAGAAAACTTTGCCTTTGTGAGAGCCTTTGTAAAGATGTCTGCAACTTGATCATCGTTTGAACAATATTGCACTTCAAGAACATGGTCATGAATGAGATTTCTGATGAAGTGCATGTGTAGTTCAATGTGTTTGTTGCGCTGATGTTGTACTGGATATTTTCATAGTTGAATGGAACTTTGATTATCACACCAAAGTGTAGTCGGATGCTGCTATTAAAAACCAAAGTCTAACAAGATCTGACAAAGCCATAAGGGTTCCTTAATATCTTCAATGGCACCACAATACTCTGCTTCTACTGAAGAAAGAGAAATGGCACTTTGTTTCTTGCAAGCCCATGTAATAGATCTAGAACCAAGAGGTAAGATATAACCCAGAGTAGACTTCCAATCATCAGGATCACCAGCCCAATCAGAATCAGTGAAACCAACCAATAGAGGAGATGCTTTTACACTGCAATGAATCCCAAATTGAACTATATCTCAAACATAATGAAGTATTCTTTTAGCTTCTTTTCAATGGAATTCATGTGGGTTTTGCATAAACCGAGCAACAAGGTCAATAACAAAGGAAAGGTCAGGATGGTTATGGGTCAAATACAAAAGTTTTCCAACAAGATGATGGTATAAGGTAGCATCTACTTCAAGGGAAGTACAAGTGACTGAAAGTTTGGCTCCAGACTTAAAGGGAGAAGGGGCTGGCTTATAGTCTTCCGTGCGAAAGTGGCATAGAAGATCACAAGCATACATGGACTGGAAAAGGAAAATACCTTCTTTGGATTACAAGACTTCAAGACCAATAAAATAATGATAGTGTCTTAAGTCTATCATTTCAAACTTATTTTTAAGGCTAGACTTCACATGGTTTATAAGGTTGGGATCACTACTAGTAAGGATAATATCATCAACATAAAGAAAAAGAATGATAATATACTTACCCACTTTTTTGGTGTAGACAGTATTGTTAGAATGACAGTTAGAAAAGAGAGTATCTAAAAGAAATCTATCCATTTTGGCATACCAAGCCTGAGGGGCTTGCTTGAGACCATAAAGGGATTTCTTAAGCCGACATACAAGGTTGGATTCTATTTTTATAAATCCAGGAGGTTGTTCCATATAGATTTCTTCATGCAAGTCCCCATGCAAGAAGGCGAATTTAACATCCATTTGATGGACTTCCCGTTTGAAAGAGGCAGTAAGTTAAAGAACAAGGCTCATAGAGTTCATTTTGGCAACAGGCGATAAGGTTTCAGTATATTTAATGCCTTCAACCTTTGAAAAACCCTTAGCAACAAAACGACCTTTATGTTTATCAAATTTTCCATCTGGTCCAAACTTGCTTCTATAAAGTCGCTTGCCAATAATAACAAGGTCCCATGTATCATTTGCCAATAATAAATGATATTCTTTATTCATAGTTGCTTCCAAATCTGGATGGCCTGAAGCTTCTGCAAAGGTGTCAGGATCATAATTCGTTGAAGCTTGAGAAAGTAAAGAGGAGGCTTTATTGAACTGAGAACGTGTATGACGTTGATCTATAGGATCACCTACAAGAGCACATGTTGCATCCTAAGTAGCACAGACCCATTTTGGAATATGAGGCGTTGAAGGAGGATCCCGAGAAGGTGGGGGAGGATTTTCATCCTGGCTATCATCATCTGACGAAGAAATATTTTCTAAGTAGAAGGGATAGAGAGAGCTGGCACATCAGTCGAACTAGGCTAATAGGTCGATATATTTTCAGAAAACTTTACATCTCTTATAATGATAAAATTTTTGGATTTAGGTGGAAGAAGTCTATATCCTTTGACACCTTCAGAATATCCAACAAAAAAACATTTTTCACTGCGAGGATCTAAGGCTTTATATTTCTCATCTTGAATATGGGCCCATGCTTCACTTCCAAAAACATGAAAGTGACTTACATCTAGTTTAATTGGGTTCCATGCTTATTTAGAGTGATATTCTTTAAAACCTTAGTTGGAGTGTGATTTACTAGGTAACTTGCATAGTTAATTGCATTTGCCAAAAAATTAAGACTAAATCCTTTAGGTTGAAGCATACAATTAGCCATTTCCTTTAAGGTGTAATTCTTCCTTTCAGCTACACCATTTTATTGTGGAGTATATGGAATAGTATGTTGCAATTGTATTCCATGCTTAGTGCAAAAGTTGATGAATTTGTTGTTAAAATATCTTTTGCCATTATAAGATCTTAGCTAAAGAATTTGATGTCTAGATTGTTTCTCAACAAAGGCCTTAAAGGCAAAGAACATGTTAAAGACTTCACTCTTAAGTTTTAAGAAGTATACCCAAGTGTGTCTAGAGAAATCATCAATGAAAGTTAAGAAATACTTGTAGCCAGAGAATGAAACAACTGGAAGTGGACCACATAAATCACTATGCACAAGCTGTAAAGGGATTGAGGTATGCCAAGATGCATGTTTTTCAAAACTATCCTAATGATGTTTTTCGAGTACACATCTGGAACAAACACCATCTCTAGAAGATACCATAGGAGGACCTGTCACCATATTTTCTTTACATAGATTTTGAAGGGAGTGATAGTTTAAGTGACCAAATCACTCATGCAAAAGTTTTTTCACTTCATCATTATGAGCAACAAATACCAAGGTAAGAGTTAATGAACCAAAGTTGTTAAACTTATACGACCTTGTAGAATCATAAGAAATTCCATTAGCTAAAATTTGTTCAGGAGCTCTTAGGTTCTTAATTACAACATCATGAGGTGAAAATTCAACAGTTTTACGTTGACCTAAAAAACTATCCTAATGATGTTTTGCGAGTACACATCCGTAACAAACACCATCTCTGGAAGATACCATAGGAAGACCTATCACCATATTTTCTTTACATAGATGTTGAAGGAAGCGATAGTTTAAGTGACCAAATCACTCATGCAAAAGTTTTCTCACTTCATCATTATGAGCAACAAATACCAAGGGAAGAGTTAATGATCCAAAGTTGTTAAACTTATACAATCTTGTAGAATCATAAGCAATTCCAGTAGCTAGAATCTATTCAGGATCTCTTAGGTCCTTAATTACAACGTCATGAGGTGAAAATTCAATGGTTTTACCTTCACCTGAATGAGTTATCTGATATAGAGATAGAGGGTTGTAGGATAAGGTAGGAACACATAATTCATCATTAAATTGACCATTGTCTAGATGAATAGTTCTAGTCCCTACAACACTAAGAGATCTATCGTCACCAACATAAATAGTTTTGGTGCTACAATCATTTAAAGAATAAAACATGGCTTTGTTTTTGGCCATGTCACAAGAAGCTCCAGAATCAAGGAGCCACTCATGAGAATGAGAAGAAGAAGATACATTTAGTGCATAACCAGACCGAGATGCTTGAAAACCACATGCGGAAAGTGTTATTCCTGAAGATGAATTTGAAGTTGAAGAGTGATCCAAATGGATGTTATGCTTCTTCATGGTTGCTTCAAAGGGTTCCATCTTCTTAAAGCATTTGGATTCTAAGTGGCCATCATGATTACAAAAGTTGCAATGTCTATCAACCTTCTTCCGTTTGTTTTTATTTGCCTTATGATTTTGTTGAATTTATTTTTCATTTTTAGACTGAAATTTTGTAGGACCCTTATTTGGTTTAGAACTTGTTGTAGTGGCTACAACAACCCTCCAAATTTTTTCCTTAGATTCTTTTTGGAGCCTCTCTACCAACCATCCTTAATAAAATGTCTTTCACTGTTAAGTACATAGGCTTCAACTAGCTTTTCAGTAGCTTTACAGCTCGTGCTTGTTAGTTTTCTTCACTCCCCTCATAGGCTTCCACTTCGGACATGGGCTAGTTATTAGCTGAGCAGCTCCCTGAGAAAATTGCGCAATCTTGGAGGGGGACTAGCCTTCCCTCCAGAAATTACACAAATCTACTGAGCAACCACTTGGGCTCAAAAATTGTGCAATGAAGTCAGTCAGTCTTCCTTCGAAAAACTGCACAATCTGGCCCAACACTGTAGCTCAGCTGAGAAATTGCGAAAATCAGTTGGGAAGACTGCTGAGCTCCAAAATTGAGCAGAGCAATGAGACATGCTTCCTTGTAAAAACTACACAATCTGGCCAACACTACAACTCATCCCAAAAACTGCGCAATTTAGGGCAGTAGTCACCTACTCCCAGAAATTGCGCAATCCCTCTAGGATAGCTAGCCCATTTCCTCTCAAAAATTGCACGAATCCCTCTCTCAATCAAGTAGGTTGTTTGATGTTCCTTCAGGTTGATCGGTTCCCTCCAGGACTGAGTAGAGCTAATTTGCATGCATGGGTTGCTCTTCCTGAGATAGCAAAAGGCAACATGCAAAACTCATCCCTAGATCTAGGGATCTATTCTTAGCAGCTGGAGGTTACATGAAAATCTCATTTCAGAAACCTCTCACCAACTGTCACTTTTTCCTAGATTTGTGGCATGCACATCATAACCTCGATCTTATCAAAATTTATGAACCGGATGTTGCAGAGGTCATTCCTCACATCGTTCTTGCAGCTCTGACATCCCACATTGCATCCAGGAGTCTTTTACAATTTTAGCTTAGCTGTTTCAGGGTAAGTCTACTTTTCATGTTTTGTGCTCTTTTTTTGTTTCTTTTTGTGTTTCACTTTGTATGAGTGCTTTCTACTTGATTTCAATGAATGCTTGTTTTCGTTTTAATGTATTTTTGCTTTTAAAAGCATCGTTTTAGTTTTCATTCACATCTCACTACTGTCGCATGCATGACATTGTTTTTGCACCAACGGTTATCGTTGCAGCGACCCTTTTCACACACATGCATGTTTTCCTATTTTTTGAATCCTGCACTTGCTAACTGCATTCATGATCATTCACTCTTGTTTACCCTTAGTATCACCATGCATTTAGACTTCTCATGTTTTCAATTGCTTGTCGCTAGGTCTGGGCGGCGTTAGCCTGGACATTGCCTTGCTCGGCAAGAATTGCCATTTCTAGAAGTGAAGGCTCTACCTTCCCTCTAGGAATTGTGCAAATCTGGCCTATCACTGACCTCTAGGCTGGCATTGCACAATTTTGGGAGGCAGTGCCTTGTTGGCCCCTGTTACACAACATTTTATCACTGTCCCTGTACTCCCTGTTCCTCAATATTGGAGGACCTCTATAGTGAACCCTACATTCTTTCCCATCATGAAGAGCCTCCCATTATGTCCCTCTTCGTGAGAAGAACATTTCCCTTTGGCATCATTTCCAAAGAATCTTCCTTTTATCATAGTTTACAAGACTGGTGCTAGTGCTCAATTCCCTCCTCATGTTGATTTGCAGAGTTTGAAACTAGGACTAGCATTGTATGGCATAAGTGAGCCCTTTATCACTCGCGTCGATACACTTCTCGCAAGTTTTTTAAATACGCAGTCAAAGCTTCTAGGTCTAGAAGCTTCATAATGGAAGTCTGGTAAATGGTTGGGCTGGATAGAGCTGAGGAATTCAATTTGGGCTCCTTTCCCCTATTAAGATTGAACAAACCAAAGAGATAATCCCTCTCCCATCATAATAGGAACCATCTCCCCTCCATGAAAGCTATATAAACTCTTCCTTTTCCAAGCTGAACTAGGATTTTTGGAGCTTGAATAACCAATAAGATATCTATAGCTTTTATCCTTCTAGTTTATGTTTGTGAAGGGAGAATAGTGTGTTTGGTTTGTTTTGGAAATAAAGGGAAGAATCCTTAAACTTCCATTGTTGGGGCTATCCATGAGATGCTAGCAGAGGTGTGGGAACCCAGATACATCAAAGGAGACCTGCAATGTCAAGGCTTTGGTTGTATCTCTTTCTGAAGTTATATCAATACAACTAATGGTTTATTTCCTACATTGAGTGTTATGTTACATTTAATGGCTTAAGACTCCTTGACTTTTTAAGTAGATTGAATGTGATTGTATGCTATCACGTTTTCTGTTGTCTCTTGTGTATTTGTTTCAGGTATCTAAAGGAAGAAACGGAAGGAAGTTGGAGTAAAGAAGCAGGATCATAATCAAGCAGATTAATGTTCTAAGAGGTAGGCCCTCTTATTCGATTCTAGTCTAAGGAAGTTTACATTAGATAATTTTTTTTTGGCTAGACCCACTCTCTCAGGCTAGAGGAATTGTCTTTGTCTGCACTGAGAATTACCTACACCAAAAATTGCCGACTCCACTGGGGAACCAATCCTCTCGTTTGATTGATTTTTCGTTTCATGGTTTGTGTGAACTTATGTTGCATCACCCTTTCCCTTTGGTTTTCTGTGCTTTACCTAGTTTACTACTTTGGTTCTGAAATTTAGAGTGATAGGTCTAGTTTTGATCTTTGAATTTTTTTATTTTTTCTTTGAAATCCTTGATCAACGTGTTTTATTTTCTGACAATCGTGTTGACCAATGCGATTTTCTCTTAAACAGTTGCGTTGTACCCTCTTGTGGCACTTGTTTTCACTTAGGCAATCACATCATTTCCTGTAGGTGAAGGTCGGGGTTTCTCTTGAACCATAACCAGCATGTCTTGTGCTCATAATTTCTACCTCTTAGCATGTTTGAAGGCATACAAACACTATCCCACCCTATAATGTGTTAAGTCTGGCCCCATGTCAATTTCTTTTTTATTTTTTCTTTGAATCCCTCGATCAACGCTCCTTTTGGCCAAACAATCGTGCCAATCAAGCCTATCAGCGCTAGTTGTAGCTTGCCTAGTCATGCCAATTGTGTCGATCAGCGCTAGTTTCAACCCAAAAAGTGTGTTGGTCTTTGATTTAAGAAAAAATCATAATTTCTCTCTTTCCAATGCCAATGTGTCTTGACCTTCAGACTCCCTTCTTCTAACCATAAGTGAATATAATGCTTTGTTTGCTGGTTTTGATTGATTGATTGGCTTGAAGTTTCATTGCTTAATTTTTTGAGTTTTTTGGATGGTTTCATTTGTTTTTTTACTCATTGTGTCAAGTTTTTGATTTGCTGCTTCATTTAATCCATCTTTTAGTCACAACATCTTCATTGCTTCATTTTCAATTGAATGAGTGAAAGAGTCTCGTTTGTTCTCTTATTCAAAGTGTCTCTTTTCTCTTTCCAAGCATAGATTACATTGTTTGGTTTGTTGATCAAAGCATTTGTGTGTTTGGTTTGTGTGATTCAGGGAAGAAGCTGCTTTTGGTTTCATTTATCATGCTTTGGATTTGATCGATTCTTGTTTTTTCGGAATTGTGAAAAATTTCATTAAACTTCTTTATGTGAAAGATTCATTTTGCATTTTATGAAAAGAACATAATTCTAGTTTACTTGAGCGAAAATATTGCATTAGTAGCATTATTGAGAAGCTAGAATTGCATCATCATAAGCATTGGAAATGAAATGAAAACTTTTTTTTTAAAGGAAGATTAGGTGCGTTTAGGACATGTATTAGTGAAATATTTCATTTTTTGATTGTAGCATTGATTGTGTGCTCTCTATCCCTCAATTAGTGTAAACTTTCATAAAATACAAAGATTTCGTTTCTCATACAGCTGCATATAGGAGTTTTTAGATGAGAGCAGTAGGGCCTTGGAATTGAAACCTAATTCAAGATAAACCATTAAAATTTATTGAATTAACCTTAGAAAGCATTGAATCTTAACACTCACATTTTGAAGGTCTAGGCTAGAGACGCGTTTTGGCATCTTTAAACCTAGCAGTTGTCGTTCGCTTTGGCACTAGACCCCACTATCATCATGTACATAAAGGGAGAACCCACTAGGTTTGCAATCCTTTATCGATTGGAAGCCGAGTCTATCTCCTTGAAAAATTTGATACACTGAACACAACATTCGGGGAGATTGCCTACTCCTACTTCTCAGTTCGCCAGGAGGTGTTCTACAGTTCATGGTTACCTGATAATCCTTTTGCCTAGATTATTCTAAGCAGTCATTTTGGTCTTTTTGACTCTTTAAATTTAAAATATCATCGAGTGATTTTCCTTTCGACCTCGTTAAATCTGAAAGCGACTAAAATCACCTTTCGTCCTTTTCTCGACTCTTAAAACATGAAAAGGAAAAGTTTTGTTTTAGTGTCTTAAAATTAACTACCCACAAAATATTCTTGGTTAAAGTTATCTTCCTTAGTGTTTCTTTAAAGATCGATTCCAATGGCAACATTCCCAGAGTCTACCAGTCAAGGATTCCCCTCAGATGGGAATCCTCGTCCTTTTCCTTATTTTGGAAATGTCGGTGCTCCTTACATGGAAATGTTGTCCCTCCCTAGGTTAACCATTGGTTTACCTATCTAGTTATTTTCGACCTCGGTGGTTCTGAGTGTCCTAACTCTTGACCAACCATCTCCTTCATTTGAACAAATCCTATTGATTGTAAGCTTGACCTCTCATCTTCTTCCCCTATTTATTCACCTTCCTCTTCTACTTTGCCTGGTGGAAGTTTGAAATCCAGTAACCAAGAGGCTAGGAAGAAGAAGAAGAAGAAGAAGTCAGATAAGTGAGAGACCAACCGTGCAGCTGTTACTCCAAATGCACCTTCCATAGGAAAACCTTCCGATCCTCCATGGAAGGTCAGATTCCCTTGCAAGATGTGTGAAGGTGACCATCTCCTTCGATATTGTCCTGGAATTCATAGATTCTTTGAGGTATGATCTCAAGACCTCAATCGACCATCCTCGTCAACCTCTAGAGATCATGTCGATCCTACACCTTCAACTAATGATAGTAAGAATAAGGGAAATATTAAACTCCCTTGTAGGTTATGTGAAGGAGAGCATCTTCCTCACCTTTGTCCTCTTATGGATTAAGCTTCCAAAGTTTTGGAAAACCTTACAACTCCTCAACCCCAATTTCCTGTTGGTTATCAAAGACTTTCTTCTGACCCTCTCCTAGTTGGTAAAGAGATTGACTTGGATTCATCTCTTGCCCATCTTTCTCTTCTTGAGCATGACTCTCATGTGTCTATTCCCAACCAACCATTGGTTGAAAAGAGTGTCGACTTGGCTCCACCTTCAGTTGTTCTCTGTACTCCTGAAGAGAGTAGTGATAATACTTCACATGTTCTTCTCATTGTAGGTTTTAACCCCATAAAGAAATTACCTGCATACAAATTCTTAAACACAGAAAATAAACAATGTGAGAGCATAACACATAAAACACATATACATACAATTTTTTCCCTGGATCCCAAAACTGGGACTACTAGCTTGATTTTTCATTATGTTCCTTTCAATGCTACAATACATATTATACATTCCTAAGCATCCAATACCATGGACTGAAAACCATCGCATCCAAAACCATGGACCGAAAACCATTGCGTCCAAAAACATGTGCGAAAATCATGCACAAAACCATAGGTGGGTCTGCCCAACCTAACATAGGGTCCAAAACCAAAAATTTTCGGGGCACTGCCCTCGACCCCATAAATTTGGGTTATGGGTACTCCTCAAACCCCCTGTGACACCCCCCCCGCTACACAATCGGCACAACAAAGGGGCGACTCCGCCGCCCCTCCAACCCCCTGGTTAACTATGTGGGCTAGCTGTGGAAAGAATATAACACAACCCAACATTCTCCCACTTCTTGTTTTCCTTCCACAGGGGGCCACAAGAGAGCTTAGTCATTTATCCAGCCCTGCAATGCCCATTGTTTCTCTACACCAAGAGAACTTCTCAGAGCTCATAGCTTTTGTCAATGCATCTGCAATATTCTTCAAAGTGTCCACCTTTACCATCAACACCATTTTGTCTTCTGTCATATCCCTCACAAAGTGATACTGAACATCAATGTGCTTTGTCTTTGAATGATATGCAGGGTTCTTTGCCAAGAAAATTTCACTTTGGTTGTCACAATTTATCCTTATAGCTCCCTGTACTAACCCCATATTTGAACACAATATCTGCAACCAAACTGCTTCCTTGCTTGCATGAGTGGCTACCATGTATTCTGCCTCTATAGTTGATAGTTCCACTACAGAATTTTTCTTACTCATTGTTACAGGGAAAAGTGTCTATATAGAACTGCTCTATCCCACTAAGGTGTGACAGCTGCCTTAGAAACAAACAGAGAAAAGCTACTTTCGTTTTTCCTTTATGATTTATAGATAGAGAGGAACGGAAAGACCAACCTATGTCTTGCGCTAATCTCCTAATTTGATTCCTCTCTTCTTTGATAGTCTTTAGCTACCTGCTCCCTTGCACGCCCAGCTTCACAAAGTACCTGTAAGATCACAGTAGCATAGCACTATACAAAGACATGGATCTATAATCATAAACAATCTAGGATCAGATGTAAATTGACCATACAAATGTAGCAAGCATCAATGACACAAGAGCATGGAGGAAAACTTTAATAGCTTTTATTGATAAACAAGAAAGAGCCAAGAGGAGTTACAACTAGTTGTTCTGACCCAGCATCAACCTCCCAGCTAAGAAGCCCCTCTTCACCTCAAACAAAGCTTAGATCACCCAACAATTTGATGTTTGTCTCAAGAAACCAACAACAATTCCTTACAATATGCAAAATTCCAGCCTCTGGATCTCTGGGATGAGGGATCCATATATAGATATCTGTAATGGAGATGAGTCATCTCATGATTTGATTAGTGTCTTCCCTCTGATAGTTCTTGCTTCCACTTGGAGATTGATGATCTCTTACTCATCCTTGGTCGAATTCAGTGAGGCAAGTGTCACAGGAGAAGATTCTGGAAGCTTCCATTGCCTCTCCACCTCGCGGAATGGCACTGCCATTTGTCATTTCTCGCCCATCGCACCCCATAGAAGGGATTTTTGAAATGCAACGCACCCACACAATATATTTAGGTGAGATGCAACACACTTGGCCAGTGGAGTAGCTGAAATGATCCTGTTTTGACCAATTCTGAGCAGTTATTCATGGAGAACTTCTGGGAGAAGTTGTAATCTGTTGACCTTGTTCCTTTAGGGGTTAGAACAACACTTTTAGGGACTTAGGAGCCCTTGATTTATGGACATTTCATGCTTGGGGTTGTAGGGCCCAAAAATGTCTATAACAGTTGCCCCCTAAAGCATGAGGTCGTTAATCTTTTGATGTCGGGTGAAATGCTTTATTATGAGGATCCGAAGTTCTTTCAAGCTGGGAGGAGACCTGTAATAAGATACAATACAAGACATTATCTTCACAATATTTTTCATGATCTAGTTGAGGCGGGCATTCCCATGCTCAGCTTTATAAATTCATTTTCATGTACATAGGACAGACAATCGTCTGAGTGTAGACTGATGATTTTGATAGAGCCATCATCCTTTTGATTGGATGATTATCTATGCGGCAATGATGTACATTTGATGTCTTTATTTCCCTGAATATATGTCGCAGCCCGGATGGATGAAACTAGATCCGGGGTCTTCAATCTCATTCCATCTTCACTCGAAGTACAAGTCGATCCATGTGAGAAATGTTTTGAAGTCGAACATGGAAAGACATCGCTTGATTACCAGCCAATGATGTAAACTGTTAACAAGCGCGAGAGGAATCACCGATAATGATAGTGACCCTCAAGGTACTGTAGTACAATTCACGTGGTGTGAATAAAGGACTTGGCGTCGAACACCACGCAAAATCTTTCGGTCGAAGGCCATTGATGTAAACCTGTCACCGAAAGTGAGAAACTTGCCATTGAGGCATGCAAGCTTCAAAGTACTGAATGGGGTGTTCCTAGATCAACTTCTTGGATAATGAGCTGATGTCGACAAGAAGCGATCCGTCACAGGAGGGCCTTAATGAATCCCACATCAATGACACGGAACGGAGCAAATGATTTTAATGGAGGTGAAAACGATCTGGTGATATAAGGTTCAGGGTGGCGGTCATGAAAGAATGGAGTATAAATGTATGGTAGTGGGTGAGACACAGGTGAATTCTCTGAATGACTTCTCTTCAACATATCGGCGACACTGATGTGATGGATCGGTAGCATTAACCCCAAATGTGGATGGTATGATGGGACCATGGTGATGTGACCAGTGAATGAAACAACCCAACCCGACTCGGACACGGAGTGGAAGTGTCATGTTCAAGAGCGACTTGCTACCAACAAAGTTTCTTCAAGTTTTCTTCCCAATTTTCCCCAGTCATTGCTGACTAGTACCTCTTTATTTTTGTCAAGCTTGAGGAGGATAACATATGCTTGTTCTATAATTTGCCCTTCGGGAAAACCCATCGCTATGTTTTAACGAGCTTAGCGATAGTGAAACTCGTTCTCGTCTATAGACAAGTTTGCCGCTCTTAAACATTTAACGAGTTTAACGATAAAGATAACTCGGTCCTTTTCAATTTTAGAGAGTCTGAAAAGGAACGTAAAGGTAACTCCAAAATTCCTTTTTCGTCATCTAATCCCTTAAGTCCGAAAAAGTATAAAACAATACAAAAGGGATGAATTTTCGATACTTTTAATGAGCCGAACAAAACAAGCGCTCGATCTTTTTGTGTAATAATCCCTTAGGTCCAAAAAGATTAAAATTTAGAGGAGGGATAGCACTTCCTGTCCCTTTAACGAGCTGGAGAGGCTGATGGCTCGGCAATCTTTTCATATTTTACGAGTCAGTTGAAAAGAGCTTAAAGGAGACTCGTCTTTTGAGGAACGAGTGATAAAATGGATAGCAACTGATTCCAGGTAAGGTTTGGAATTTTCCAATCACGGCATTGTCACAAGGATGGCTAGTGAAATCACTCTTCGCAGCTGTTCCACAAAATGGGTAAACAATCAAATGGAGGTGAATGATCATCCAATGCAAAAGTGGAGGTGACGGTGCAAACACGACCAAGGCCTTAATGGCTGAAGTACTACATTCACGATGGTTATTTACCGGTGAATAGTTCATTTTTTAATGAGCTTAAATGCAGGGGGAAACATTTGCTCATGTCTTATGTTTATTTTTTAACAAGCTTGAACTATGTGCTAAAACTGCTCGATTGAATGGTCTCTTTTTGATTTTACCATAAATAGCTTTGTTCTTTCCAAGATCGTATTGTATTTTCAAATGCTTGATCAAACTAGTCAGAAATGAGCAATATATGCTTGAAAAATGAGTTAGAACACTAATATTTTACTTTGATCTACGTAAAAAGTAATAAAAAAGTGTTTTTACCTCTCATTTTACCATTTCATTTGAACTTTGGTTTGTTGGAGCTTTGGAGGTGCTTTTCCCCCTTTGATTTTCATCAGCTGATTCTAGGAGATTCTGTGGACAATTCTCGGTGCCGTCTGGACCAGGTAGGAGCTAAACTTGAGCTCTTTCCTTTCATGTTTTCCATTTTACATTCTGAGCTTGATTTCTGGTTTTTCTGAGCCTCTGGGGTTTGAAAAACTCGTTCCGCCTTCAGCGCACCCTCTGTGTATCAAAAGGTGCGTTGGATGTTGGCCTGTCTAATGGCCATCTGACATGCAACGCACCCAGAGCACTACTGTAGGTGCGATGGGCGCAGAGAAGGAATTTCATGCACAGTTTTTGATGGAAATTTTGCTTGTTTCTTACCAAAATCAGGATCTAACTCTTCTCTTGTTTGTTTTTCAGAGATCTTTGGAGTAAGATGACCATTACATGGTGAGAACGTGAGCACGAAGAAGAGGACATGCTTGCCCTACATGATCCGGTTAGAGTAAACACACTGCGGAACTGTGGCTTGCTGAAGTTTTTTCGCATTTCTAGCATGAGACAACAGATCAACTTACTGCAGTATTTGCTCGATGCTTGGGATCCTACCAACCAGGTGTTCCAGATCAGGGGCAAATCTATCCCCTTGACTGTAGTAGACATCTATTTCTTGACTGGCTTGTCGAGGCGGGGTGCCCCCGTCTCTTTATCAGGTTCGGCCCGAGGAGGTGACTCTGTGAGAGATTATGTTCACTGGTATTGCAGAGAAGGATCTCAGCCGAGTAAAGACGGCAAGATCATCATCCGTGATGTCACTGACAGGTCCCTCAGGACTATTATGTTTACTTTTGGTAGGATGGCTGGTGGTGCGGCTCTTCATGTAGCCAACCAATCTTATATGCAGTATGCCTTGGAATGCCTCCAACCGAAGGTGTTCAACTGGTGCGATGCAGTACTTCTTGTGATGAAAGAACAGTTGACCAAGATAAAGAGCAAGAGGTTGAAGAACTTTGGGTATGGTTCTATTTTGACTGCCTTTGCCTTGGAGAAGATACCACTGATGCAGCTACAGTATATTGCACTCGATTTACCTTCACCTACTGAACCACGTATGCAGAGATGGGTTGACCATATGTCTAGGCATGTTGGTCAGCCTCAGATTTCATTTTCTGATACCTTCTTCAGGTGGTTTGATCGTCAGGAGATGGTTTATTCTGAGTATCCATATGCTGGCATGGACTTCCGGGGTGATCCAGATTTAGTACTACCGAATGGTGAACAGTGGGGCGCCATTGGTAAAATCCTTGACCATATTCCTGTTTATCCTTTTTTCATTTATAATGTCCTTATGCTCTACTCTATCAAGACTTTAATCAAACTCATGTGTTCATGCAGATATTGGTCCTGTTCGGCCAGTAGTACGCCTGAGAGTACCAGCTACCGCCCCAGCAGGAGAGGCTGTTGGAAGGGCTATCCTTCATGATATCGATGTGGCCGAGACTCTCACAGCGTTACAGGAGCAGGTTGAGGGCCTCACTCTTGGTATTCCAGATGTGAGGACTGACGAGCTGCCCTTGAGGTTGCAGCGGCATACTATTGGTGTGCCAAGACGATGGACTCGTCTCTTATGCATGATCGCACAGGCTGTGACTTGCTATCATGAGCATCATTAGACTAGGGTGCCCCCTAGCATTTTGAGTTTTTGGTCACTTGACCGATTTTATCTTGGTTACAGAACATTATGTGTAAACCATAAACAGTTATATATATTTTTGATTTTCAGAGTTTTATTTTGATTAAATTACATGATCCAAATGCAAACATTGATGGTATGCTTCTTTTTATAAATGTTGCAAATGTCTATCTAACACATAATTTGCCAATGAGTCAGTTAATGTGTTTAAGTTTCTTGAAATATGTTGATATTGAATAAAATCAAATTGTCTTTCCAAAATCTTAACCCTTAGGAACATGCGATAAATAGCTGGATTTCTGACAGAATAGATACCAGTGAGTTGTAGTATGACGAGTTGTGAGTCTAGCCTGACAATCAGTCGGCATATACCATGTGTGATGGCATCAGAGAGAAGTTCTATCAACGCGCTATATTCAGCGAACATACCCCTCTAAAACTTACTAACTCACCGCTTGGATCAAACATGGCCTAGGCCGCGGAAGATAGGTTCCGCGAACTACGACTCGCTCCGTCGGCATACCCAACACATGACTCCAATAGGTTTGACATCTACAATAAATGTAAAAAGTGGATTACTTGACCAAAATAAACACTTTAGCGAAAACAAAAACATAACAAAAGCATACAGGTTACCATTACGCATAGTAACGCTTGAGGTACAACCCGTTACGAGGTTGCGCCAGTGGAATTCCATCATAATCCATTAACTCATAGGCTCCTTTTGCTAACACTCGTTTAACAATATAGGGGCCCATCCATAAAGACTTGAATTTACCTGCTCCCAATTTATCGGATTCTTGGTCATAAAGCAAGACCAAGTCGCCTTCTGAGAAGACACGGGGTTTGACATTTTTGTCGAACTGTGCTTTGACTCGTTTCTTATGGGCTTCGTTAGCCAAAGCAGCATCACGACCAGTTTCATCCAATTGGATTAGTTCCAAGAAACGAGCTTCTTCTTCCGAAGTTCCGGGGAGGAGATCAATTGCGAGTTTGAGAGACGAGATTTCACACTGGATTGGTAAGACTGCTTCCAGGCCATATACGAGTTGGAAAGGTGTAAACCCGGATGCATTCCTCACCGATGTTCGGTAAGCCCACAAAGCTAAGTATAGGATTAGGTGCCATTTTCTTTTGTGTACTCCAATCATCCTTTGCAGCATGTGTTTCAGGACCTTGTTGATTGCTTCAACTTGCCCGTTGGCTTGTGGGTAATATGGAGTAGAGCTGTCGTGAGACAACCCTAGTTTGGCAGCTAATTCAACCATCATGTGATTGCGAAAATGTGATCCATGATCTGTGACTATAGCTTGTGGTACATCGAATCTGGTGACTACATGATTGAAAAAGAAGAGGGCAGTTGTTTCACCAGTATTATCTAATATAGGCATCGCCTCGGCCCATTTGGTAAAATAGTCAACGGCGACTATGATATACCCATGCCCCCCGGTCGAGGTGGGGTTACATGTCATGAAATCGATGCCCCATTTGGCGAATGGCCCGACAGCAACTATTGGCTGCAAAGGTGCGGGTGGTCTTCTGGTTTTGCTATCGAAAATTTGACAAGCATGGCAACTTCTGACTGCGGTTATGTAATCTTTGGACATTGTTGGCCAGAAGTATCCTGCTCGTAAGATTTTCTGCGCTGTAGCATAACCGGATTGATGCCCCCCACACGTGCCTGAATGGCAATCATTCAGGACTTTTTTGGCCTCCTCATGCATGAGGCACCTTCTCAGAACTATATCGATACCGCGATGGTAAAGTGTATCATCGACGATCATGTAGTATTTTGCTTGGTATCGAATACGTTTTTGTTTGGAGCGAGAGGTATTTGGCCTATATTTTTGGGTTTGGAGATAAATGATTATATCCCCATACCACTGATTGCTTGAAGATATCAGAAAGAAACTTTCGTCCACGATTGTTTCATCAGATGTTTCATCGTTGGACGACGATGGGAGATCGCATAATAATTCTGTGAAAACCAGAGCTTTCTTTGATTTGGATTTTACAAATTCCAGATCAAACTCTTGTAGGATTGCTATCCATTTTGAATATTTTCCCCCCAGCAACTGTCACGACAATATGTAAATCATGGGGTTGTAATCTGACATAATGGTAGTTTTTCGAAAGAGGACATAGTGTCGAAATCTCTGTATCGCTTGAACAGCTGCGAGCGCTAGCTTTTCAACATAAGAATATATGCTTTCTGTATCATTTAAGTTTTTACTTAAATAATATATAGGATGTTCGATTCCGTCGTCTTCTTGAACTAAAACCATTGGATGGTTGTATCCGCTGCAGCCAGATACAAGTTAAAATCCTTTTGATAATCAGGAGCGTACATTAATGATGCTTTCATTAGGGAATCTTTTAAAGCATCAAAGGAAGCTTGCGTAACCTGATCCCAGACAAAGGGTACTTCCTTTTTCAAAAGACTTGTATAAGCTTTATCAAGTTTGGCATAATTTGGAATGAACCTCCTTAGAAAGTTTGCTTTCCCTTGGAGTTTCTGAATCTGAAGCAAATTTGAAGGTGGAGGAAAATTTATAATTGCCTGAACCTTACATGGGTCGAGACGAATCCCGTCCTTTGAGACTACAAAGCCAAGTAAACGACCAGAACTAACACAAAATACACATTTGTGTGGATTGAGTCGTATCTTGTAGTGTCGACAACGTAGAAATATCACTCTCAAATGCTGCGGATGATCAGTCCGCTTTCACAAAGGAGCCAGAAGGTCGTCGAGGTATGGTTGAATGATGTTTTTGATGTCATGGAAGGCATAATTCATTTCCCTCTGAAACGTCGCCCCTGCGTTCTTTAAACCAAAAGGTAATTTTCGATATGCGAATGTGCCCCATGGACAAATAAATGCAGTCTTTGACTGGTCCTGTGGGCGGATATTTATTTGATTATACTCGGAGAATCCATCCATGAATGAAAAGATTTCGCATCCGGTGCATTCATCAATTATCTGGTCGATGAAGGGTGTAGGGTAGTTGTCTTTTGGACAAGCTTGATTTACATCCCTATAATCGATGCACACCCTAATTGTTCCTTGTTTTTTCATAACCAGGACAATATTCGATACCCAATCAGTTAGAGGAACCGGGTAGATGAAACCAGCATGGAGAAGTTTCTCAACTTCTGCCTTAATGGCAGTGACTTTCTTGGGGTGCACCTGCCGTAGCCGTTGTCGTACTGGTTTGACATCTGGATACATCTTAATTTCGTGTTCAACAATACTCGAGTCAATGCCTGGCATTTCACTATATGACCAAGCAAAGACATCTCTGAATTCGCGAAAAAGAGCGTCATATATTTCCAGTTCTGAAGGAGAACAACATTTTCCAACATAAATATTCTCTACAACATCTATTTTGGTCGAGATATTTGTGGCGATAGTCTCTTCAATGTTGGACAAGTTTCGCTCGGAATCCACCATGTTTACAGTATTTGATAGAAAATCAAAAACTAAAGGATGATAAAGGTCATCAGGGTTATCTTCTCCACAATCCGGAAGAAGGGAACGATGGTGGGAATCATTCCATGGTGCTCCTTCAATTACCATTGATTGAACAATTCCTTCATCGGTGTCATGCATTCGCGACCAAGGATCTAAAGGGGTACCATATTCTTTAGACCTATCTATCCAAACGCTTGATGAGCGTTGATTTGGGTTTGCCATCCAGGCTAGGAACATTGATTGCTACAATATTTCCATTGGGCTTGGGGGCAAAACCATTGCATGATCCATGTCGATATCGTTTTCTGAGATCTTTTTAGAAGATATCATATTGCAGGTTCCTACCGACGCTACTTCTGCTAGGTTGATTGGAGGTGGAAGGGCGAAAGTTCCCATTAATACAGGATCTTTTAGTAGGCCTACTCCGATATTTTGAAGCGAATGGGGGCTTCCATGGATCATAGGAATGCTTCCTGTAACTTGAGAACCATTGGGTAGGAAGTTTTGTTGATCGACGATTGTAATCCCTCCTTGAAAGGGAAATGCAATCTTCCTAAAATAGGTCGACACAACAGCAGCCATAGCATATATCCATGGTCTTCCTAGTAGGATGTTGTAATCAAGATTTCCATCGATTACTTCAACATCTATTTCTACTGTTTTCCCTCCTAGTTCAACTTTCAAGTTACTTAGAATACCATATGGGGTATATGTTCTTCCGTTGAATTCTTTTAATGTCGTTGAAGATCGCGACAAGGTCGGAGATCCTAAAGTTTTCCAGCAACTCATCGACATAATGCATGTAGATGCCCCCTCATCAATAATTGTTCGATGAACAGTTTTGTTGAGGGCTTTCACTTGAACAAGGAAAGCTAGTTGAGCTGGTAATTGTGGATCGTATCCTTTATGATCAAAGGATACAAGATTGGAATCCTTTGGTTCTATCCCACCAATGGCTAATAATAAAGCCTGCTTTTGGGATGGGCAATTTTGTAGTACTTCAAGATTCGACATAGCGGATGGCGATTGGGCCAAATCTTCCACTATATTATAATGTTGTACCGCTCTAGCGTGGGGATTAAACGTCGACTTGTGTACTACTTCCTTTGGCGGTTTTATTGTCAATTCAGGAATGATGGGTGGCACAACTTCTGTCGAAGTTGTTGTCGAACTACTAGGTTGATCTTTACCCTTGTTGTTTGACAGCTGTGGATTCCCATAATCTTTGTTCCTTGTCGATATCAAAGCATCATTTTGTTGTTTTGAAACCGACAACATTAGCACTTGAGACAGGGAAGCATTTCCACTTTCAACCATATTTTTTCCTGGATTTGGAAATGGATCAGTTAACACTACGGAGGTTTTTGAATTCTTGAAGAATTTTTTAAGCTCAGATCTGTGTGGACAATTTGCAGTCCAATGATCCTCATCGCATATAAAGCATGGATTTTTTGGTTTCCTATCTCCAGGAGGGTTTACAGAAGATTTTTCAGGTGATGATTCTTCCTGTTTCTTCTTCTTCCCTTTGCCTTTCTTCTTGCCCCCTGGTTGAATGGTTTCTTTGCCTTTATCTTTCGATACGGCATTTACTTCCGAGGCAAGAAGTTCATCTTTTGCATTTTGACCTGAAATCTTACAGGCCTTTTTGGATGTAGCCTTTGTCGATTTCGTGTCTGTTGTGCCAATCACGCCATCGCTGGCATGAGAGTCATTGTTTGATTTAGGAGGAAGGAGAACTGAGAATTCTGGTCTAGGGGCGTCAGGTATTTTGTCGTAGAGCATGCCAGACTGAGTGTAGATCAAGTCCAGATATTGCGCACGAGCGATAACTTGCTCTTCTGTTACGACTCCCCCCTTTTCCACATCTTCCGTGATGGAAGGTAGTAATGACTTGATAAACCATTCAGCTAAGCGCTGATCGGGAACATATGTTTTTACCATTCTACGACGACGTCGCCACTCATGTATATGATCAGATATGTGAGTGGCCGTCGTCTGTTTGAAGTTGGTAAGGAGTTTTGTTCCCATTTCTTACCTTATAGGTAATTGAAAATGGGTTAAAAAGGTTGTGGCTAAGGTACTGAAGTTGTCGAATGAAGCTCTAGGCAATTCGATGTACCATTTTGCCGCTGGACCAGTTAACGTCCTCTGAAAAAGGCGAAGCCTTATTGAATCATCATTTAGGGTGTTTGATGAACACCACAGATGAAAGGTCATCACATGATTCGATGGATCTTCACCCGAATTTCCATTAAATTTAGGAATATCTGATGGAAGCTTATGCGGAATCGCCGGCGACCAATGGGCGTAAGCGATTGGATCGTTTGTTAACCGATTTAATTCAGGTAACTCTAAAGTCACCACAAAGGGTAACTGCTGATTTAGGTTAGGTGAAGCATACCCAGGATAAGATGGGATTTCCTGAGCAGTTGGTCTTTTCATACCAGCATAATGCATTTGATGCTGGTAACTTTGGTAAGGTTGGTGGGCATGACCATTGTAAAATGGTTGATTTTGACCATTTTGAATATACGGCTGTCCACTATTTGCAAAGATTTGTTGCTCAGAACCTTGGTATACTTGTTGGAATTGCGGTTGTTGGTATTGTACTAGCCATGGTTGTGAAGCCATGTGCTGTTTCCCGATACTAACAGTTTGACCAAGATGAGGGGTAATTGTACCCATCTGAACCTGTGTCATTCCACCAGTCGGCGATTGTGGTTGAGTCGCAGGGTCAAGGGGCTATTGCATTACAACCTGAGAAACTTGAGGTTGGCATACAACAGGCAATGCTTGAACTTGCGACACCGTCACAATAGCTGGTATAGTCGGTATATTTGACATAGGTAAGAATTGTTGCATCGAATATACAACTCTTGGTTGTTGAGGTAGTATCTGTACCCAACCGCTTGAGGTAATTCCAGTATAACCTGAATGTTGTTGTGAACTCCCGTATGGATATCCTCCTGGAGGGGATAATGAAAGGGTATACTGCCCCCCATATGGTGGTAATCCAGAACTCAAGGGAATAGTTTGCCCTTGAGGACCGGACTGCCTAAATTGACCTCCAAATGGATCAATTTGTCAAGACTCAACATAAGAGTTTCCAGATACTATTCTGGATGAACAAACAGGAACAGACCATACTATCAAAATGGCCCTTGAGTGGGCTCCTTCTAGCGGTTAAGAGCTAGTTGGGACAGATGGTATACCCGCGAACATTGTTGGAGTGATAGCAGGGAGTTTCGCCATCGCTGTGTCAGACGACACATTCCTAGATGCTGACGGTTGTTCAGACATTTCTAGTCTATCCAAAAGATTACCTAGCAATTCTATAGGAGCTTCTGCTGGCGGTAGACTAACTTCTGATGAAGAAGGATATAGAGTGATCCTGACTCCAAATTGCGATGGAGTACTAATTGGAGGGTCTTCCACAATCTCTTCTATGGCAATCAGACTAGGTGGAAGGGGTAGACCGTCAGGTCCGTAGAAATATTCTTGTGCCGAAGAAGGTATGGAATCGGCAGCGACAGATGTTTGAAGAGTAAGACTCTCCGAACCGGTTGTAAATGGAACTGGTTCGGTAACACAAGTGCTTATCCTCAGACTAGGATCAGTACTACTATCCTTCTGTGGCTGCTAAACTTCTTCTGTAGAGGCAGGGATTCCAGAAATGTTTGGAGTAACCGGAGTCTCTGATGTTGTTGGAACACTTGTTCTAACTTTAACAGGAGATTTGGAACTGGTTAAACGAGTTCGCTTTGTCCATACTAGCTTCGATTCCGGAGACAAAGACAGTTGACTCGTAGGCCTCCACGAACGACGGGGTTTCAATTGACTTTCTTCCACGATTGCGGATTACTTGATCAACTAAAATAAAGGGGAAGTATGTTTCCGAATTAAATGAATTTTAGATGCTTTGACACAACTTGTTTTTTCAATTTTTAAGAGTCGAGAAAAAACAAAAGATGACTCTAGTCTCCTTCGATTTTTAATGAGCCTGGAGTGACAAGTGCTCAGATGGACCTTTTCTGTTAAGGAGTCTGAAAAGGAATGAAAGGGACTGCTCTAGAAATCTAGGTAGAGGGATTACCAAACCAATCGCAAAACTGCAGAATACTTTTTATGGTACGACAGTCAATCTTCCCAAATGTTGTGTTCAGTGCATTGCGATCGACAGGGCGGTAGGCACGGCTTCCTATGGATAAAGGATTAAGCCTATTGGGGTCTCCCAAAATATACTCGACGGTACGTGGGAGCACAAGTCTGTACTGGCACTTATCGTCTCAAAGTGGAGGAATCACCCAACCATCAGTGAGAACAACAGTTACCAAGCTTTACGACGCCGGAATACGTCTCTAGCCTAGACTTCTAAATGTTGTGCGTTAAGTTCCAAAGCGTTGTTAGATTCATTGAATTTATTTTAAGTTGATCTTGTTTATGAAGTTTTCCTTTCAGGTTCACCGCGAGATGTAGATGTAATTCCTAAAATGCAATCTAAGATGATAAACAAACTTTTTATCTTCTTTGTGCAATGAAAATCCTAGCTACTAAGGAAAGAAAGACAGAATCTTTTCACAAAGAGCAAAGAGCAAACTCTAAATGCACTTTCCTAAATCAATCCAATCAGACTGTCTATATGCAAATGCACATGCATGTATTTGTTTTCGACTTTCTTAGTATATGAATGCTAAAAAGAAAGTTGATGCACAAATCTGAATTTCTTTTCAAGCGACAAATATCAACCAGTTTCTTTTCGAAATAAAAAATGGAGACGATCACAACACCTTACGATTTTGAAATGAATACATGTTCTTGACACCAGAAAATTGCAAATTCAGACCAAAAACAATAGTAACAGGATAATCGACCATCAACAGCAATCAAACTCTTTCCTACGATTGAAATCGACACTTGCGACAGTTTCAAATCAAAGGACGACAATACGATTATGCTACTTTTGCAAAGGAGAACTGAAAATGACTCAACAAACACACAAAAACATTTATAGTTATTTTGGACAAAGGAGGCAGAATAACAGCAAGGAAAAGGGGTTTCAAGCAGACATATACTGATCACAGGCAGCAAAATTCAGGAATAGAACTGGAAAGAATGAATCACAGAAACCAAAACTGCACAGAGCCTAGTCTGATCAGCGCACCTGTAACACAGAGAATTTGAAATGCAGCGTAGCTTGTCCACTCGGGAAGTGCGCTGAAGTTCAGATTCTCTAAACAGTACCTGCGCTGGGCCAAAAACGAGATTCTGTTTGGGTTCCGGGTCACAATTTGCAGTTCAGTTCTTGGGTTTTGGCCGAGAAAAAAGCAATCGGTAATGCAACAATAATGGGTAGATCTAAGGAGGATCTAAGAGCTATCACAAGGGCAATCAGATAGTTTGTGAATCAGTTGTTTGAATCATAAACAGATCCAGTAGATGGATTGAAGTAGCATTTATCTACTTTGCATTTGTTATGGCAAATGCAGTTCGAATGCTACCTGTAAGTTTATGAAACAGACAACAAAGAATGATAAAAAAACAAACTAATTCATCCCCAGCGAAGTCACCATTTTGTTACAGGGAAAAGTGTCTATATAGAACTACTCTATCCCACTAAGGTGTGACAGCTGCCTTAGAAACAAACATAGAAAAGCTACTTTCATTTTTCCTTTATGAATTATAGATAGAGAGGAACAGAAAGACCAACCTCTGTCTTGCGCTAATCTCCTGATTTGATTCCTCTCTTCTTTGATAGTCTTTAGCTACCTGCTCCCTTGCATGCCCAACTTCACAAAGTACCTGTAAGATCACAGTAGCATATCACTATACAAAGACATGGATCTATAATCATAAACAATCTAGGATCAGATGTAAATTGACCATACAAATGTAGCAAGCATCAATGACACAAGAGCATGGAGGAAAACTTGAATAGCTTTTATTGATAAACAAGAAAGAGCCAAGAGGAGTTACAACCAGTTGTTCTGACCCAACATCAACCTCCCAGCTAAGAAGCCCCTCTTCACCTCAAACAAAGCTTAGATCACCCAACAATCTGATGTTTGTCTCAAGAAACAAACAACAATTCCTTACAATATGCAAAATTCCAGCCTCTGGATCTCTGGGATGAGGGATCCATATATAGATATTTGTAATGGAGATGAGTCAGCTCATGATTTGATTAGTGTCTTCCCTCTGATAGTTCTTGCTTCCACTTGGAGATTGATGATCTCTTACTCATCCTTGGTCGAATTCAGTGAGGCAAGTGTCATAGGAGAAGATTCTAGAAGCTTCCATTGCCTCTCCACCTCGCGGAATGACACTGCCATTTGTCATTTCTCGCCCATCGCACCCCGTAGAAGGGCTTTTTGAAATGCAATGCACCAACACAGTATATTTAGGTGAGATGCAACGCACTTGGCCAGTGGAGCAGCTGAAATGATCCTGTTTTGACCAATTCTGAGCAGTTTTTCATGGAGAACTTCTTGGAGAAGCTGTAATATGTTGACCTTGTTCCTTTAGGGGTTAGAACAACACTTTTAGAGACTTAGGAGCCCTTGATTTATGGACATTTCATGCTTGGGGTTGTAGGGCCCAAAAATGTCTATAACACTCATCCAACTAACTGCAGCTCCAAATAGGTTAAACACATACCCACTTGTAGATCTTCTCTGATCCAAATCTCCAGCCCAGTCTGGATCAACAAAGCCATGAATATCCAACACTCTATCCAATCCTAGTCTTCCTTGGTAGCACAAACCATAATCACTAGTGCCACGCAAATACCTAAAAACCCACTTCACTGTTATCCAGTGCTCCTTCCCTAGTTTTAACATAAACCTGCTCAATACTCCCACTGCATGTGCAATTTCTGGTCTAGTACAGACGATTGCATACATCAAGCTACTGACTGCACTTGCATATGGAACACAGGACATATCCTCTTCCTCTTCTTGTGTCTTGGGACACTATTCAGCAGATAACTTTGCACCTACAAGAATAGGAACCTTCACCGGTTTAATATCCTGCATATTAAACCTCTGCAATATTGTCTCGACGTACTTCCTCTGGTTTAACTAGAGCTTCCTGTTTGCTCGATCTCTTTTAATTTCCATGCCCAAAATACAGTTTGCAGCACCAAGATCTTTCACGTCAAATTTGGAGGAAAAATCCTGGATAATTTCTTTGTCATTTCCAATGAGCAACATATCATCCACATACAAGTCCAGATAAATAACATGGTCAACAATTAATTTAAAATACACATAGTAATCTGCTTTGCTTCTGGTGAAGCCAAGTCCCCGTATAAATGTATCAAATTTCTGGTAACACATCCTTGGTGACTGTTTTAACCCATACAAAGACTTCTTTAATTTGCATACCAGTTCTTTCTTACCCTTCACCGCAAATCTTTCAGGTTGCTTCATGTAGATCTCCTCTTCCAGATCCCCATGAAGAAATAATGTCTTCACATCCATCTGTTCTACCTCATAATCAAAATCAGCAGCAACAGATAATAGCAATCTAATAGAAGCTACCTTTGCAACAGGAGAAAAATATCACCAAAATCAATTCCTGGCACCTGGGAATAACCTTTTGCTACCAACCGAGCTTTTTATTTGTCCACCTTTCCTTCTGCATTTGTCTTCTTCTTGAACACCCATTTGCTGCCAATGGGTTTCCTTCTGGTTGGCAACTCCACTAGATCCCAAGCCTCACTTTTGTGCAAAGATGCCATTTCATCAACCATCGCCTCTTTCCAGAGTTTTCCATCCTCTGAATCTACTACTTCCTTCATAGTTCTGGGATCATCGTCAGCAATAGATAAAGCAAAATTTGAATAGAAAATAGATGGACTATACCTTTCTGGCTGCCTTCTTTCTTGAACTGTTCTTCTCAGACCCGGACCTTTTGGCTCTTCATCTTCTATTTCCTCCTCTACTGTAGAGTTAGATTCTTCCTCCTTTAGCTCAAACTCTATCTTCTCAGGTTCCTTTGGTGGACTTCATGTTTAATAGCATCTTTCACCTCTCTGAACACCACATCTCAGTTGTATGCAACCTTCCATGTAACTGGGTTCCAAAGCTTATAACCCTTTAGACCATCCTTATACCCAATAAGTGAATAGAATGATTTGTTTGTTGGCTTTGATTTATTGATTGGCTTGAAATTTCATTGCTTTATTTCTTGAGTTTTTTGGATGGTTTCATTTGTTTTTTTACTCATTGTGTCAAGTTTCTGATTTGCTGCTTCATTTAATCCATCTTTTAGTCACAACATCTTCACTGCTTCATCTTCAATTGAATGAGTGAAAGAGTCTTGTTTGTTCTCTTATTTAAAGTGTCTCTTTTCTCTTTCCGAGCATAGATTACATTGTTTGGTTCGTCGATCGAAGCATTTGTGTGTTTGGTTTGTGTGATTCAGGGAAGAAGTTGCTTTTAGTTTCATTTATCATGATTTGGATTTGATCGACGCTTGTTTTTTTCGGAATTGTGAAAAATTTCATTAAACTTCTTTATGTGAAAGATTCATTTTGCATTTTATGAAAAAAAGATAATTCTAGTTTACTTGAGAGAAAATATTGCATTAGTAGCATCATTGAGAAGCTAGAATTGCATCATCATAAGCATTCGAAATGAATTGAAACTTTTTTCTTTAAAGGAAGATTAGGTGCATTTAGGACATGTATTAGTGAAATATTTCATTCTTTGATTGTTGCATTGATTGTGTGCTCTCTATCCCTCAATTAGTGTAAAATTTCATTAAAGAGAAAGATTTTGTTTCTCATACAGCTGCATATAGGAGTTTTCAGATGAGAGCAGTAGGGCCTTGGAATTGAAACCTAATTCAAGATCAACCATTAAATTTTTTTGAATTAGCCTTAAGAAAGCATTGAATCTTAACGCTTAGATTTAAAAGGTCTAGGCTAGAGACATGTTTTGGCATCTTTAAACCTAGCAGTTGTCATTCGATTCGGCACTAGACAATGCTAGTACGGACTTGTGCTCCCGATATCATCATGTACATAAAGGGAGACCCCACTAGGTTTGAATCCTTTATCAATTGGAAGTCGAGTCTGTCTCCTTGAAAATTTGATACACCGAACACAATATTCGGGGAGATTGCCTACCCGTACTTCTCGGTTCGCCAGGAAGTGTTTTACAGTTCATGGTTACTTGATAATCGTTTTCCCTAGATTATCCTGAGTAGTCATTCTGGTCTTTTTGACTCTTTAAATTTAAAAGATCATCGAACACTTGTCCTTTCGACCTTGTTAAATCTGAAAGCGACTAGAGTCACCTTTCATCCTTTTCTCGACTCTTAAAAAATGAAAAGGAAAATTTTTGTTTTAGTGTCTTAAAATTAACTACCCACAAAATATTCCTAGTTAAAGTTATCTTCCTTAGTGTTTCTTTAAAGATTGATTCCAATGGCAACATTCCCAGAGTCTACCAATCAAGGATTCCCCTTAGATGGGAATCCTAGTCCTTTTCCTTCTTTCGGAAATGTTGGTGCTCCTTATATGGAAATGTTGTCCCTCCGTGGGTTAACCATAGGTTTACCTATCTAGTTATTTTTGACCTTGGTGGTTCCGAGTGTCCTAACTACTAACCAACCATCTCCTTCATTTGAACAACATCCTATTGATTGTAAGGTTGACCTCTCACCTTCTTCCCCTATTTATTCACCTTCCTCTTCTACTTCGCCTGGTGGAAGTTTGAAATCTAATAACCAAGAGGTTAAGAAGAAGGAGAAGAAGAAGTCAGATAAGCGAGAGGCCAACTGTGCAACTGTTACTCCAAATGCACCTTCCGTAGGAAAACCTTCCGATCCTCCACGAAAGGTTAGATTGCTTTGCAAGATGTGTGAAGGTGACCATCTCCTTCGATATTGTCCTGGCATTCCCAAATTCTTAGAGGTATGGTCTCAAGACCTCAATCGACCATCCTCGTCGACCTCTGGAGATGATGTCGATGCTACACCTTCAACTAATGATGGTAAGAATAAGGGAAATATTAAATTCCCCTGTAGGTTATGTGAAGGAGATCATCTTCTTCACCTTTGTCCTCTTATGGATAAAGCTTCCAAAGTTTTGGAAAACCTTACAACTCCTCAACCCGAATTTCCTGTTGGTTATCAGAGACATTCTTCTTACCCTCTCCTAGTTGGTAAAGAGATTGACTTGGATTCATCTCTTACCCATCTTTCTCTTCCTAAGCATGACTCTCGTGTGTCTGTTCCCAACCAACCATTGGTTGAAAAGAGTGTCGACTTGGCTCCGCCTTCCTTTGCTCTCTCTGCTCCTGAAGAGATTAGTGATCATACTTCACATGTTCTTCTCATTGTAGGTTTTAACCCTGTACAGAAATTACCTGCATACGAATTCTTAAACACAAAAAATAAACAATGCGAGAGCATAACACATAAAACACGTATACGTAGAGATTTTCCCCTGGATCCCAAAACCGGGACTACCAGCTTGATTTTTCATTATGTTCCCTTCAATGTTACAATACATATTTATACATGCCTAGGAATCCAATACCATGGACCAAAAACCATCGCGTCCAAAACCATGGACTAAAAACCATCGCGTCCAAAAGCATATTTGAAAATCATGCACAAAACCATAGGTTGGTCCACCCAACCTAACTTAGGGTCCAAAACCAAAATTTTCCGGTGCACTACCCCGGACCCCATAAGGTGGGGTTACAGGTACACCTCAAACCCCCTATGACCCCCTCTCCCCCCCCCCCGACTACACAATCGGCGCAACGAAGGGGGGCTCTGCCCCCCCTCTAACCCCCTGGTTAACTACGTGGGCTAGTCGTGGAAAGAATATAACACAACCCAACACTCATCTCCTCAGATTCTCATAATCAAAGAGTGACCCTCCCATCCCGTTTGTTCGAGGGAGTCCTTCTCCTATTCCTATAGAGAATGGGGGAAATCATATGATACCCCCACCAAGTAGGTATGTTGTTTCTTTTGATTGGAGTCAATTGACTACTTTCCGCCTTCCATCTTTTGTACCTTTCCAGATCACAGTACAAGCCTATAATATGGTAGTACATGGCAGTATATTAGATTAAGGTGCATCTATTAGCATCATGTATTCTACTACTTGGAAAGCTTTGGGTTCCCCATGGCTTGTGTCCGTTACCTAGAATCTGTTGGCTCTCAACAGAGGAACCAGTAAACCCTGAGGGATCCTTTCGAAGTTCCCTATTAGTTTGGTAGGAAAGACCATGTATATAGACATGATGGTATTCCAAGGCCCCTTAGATTTCAATTTTCTCCTTGGATGTGACTATGTTTATTTCATGGGAGTCCTTGTTTCTTCGCTTTTTCGAGTGGTTTGTTTTCCACACAAAGGGAGAATAGTGACCATTGATCAAGTGTCATTCATTGGTCACCACGTGCCTCCTATGTAACCATCGTCCCCTATTGGTCCTTGTTTTCGAGAAGTACCCTCCCTGCCATAGGTCAATTATGTGGCTACCTATTTCGTCTCCACCTCTGTTGATGATCACACAGATGGTATAGCACATTATGTACTGGGGGCATTGGAACCCGATTTGTCTTTAGTACCCGTTGACATGTATTCCTCCCAGAGTGTGGTTCTCCCATCTAGTGAGGACCTGTTCAGAGCTATGTTCTAGTAAGGTCCATGAATAGGATATGGAGCATAGTTCCTTGTCTTGTGTCAAGCTCGTTAAAAAATGAAACAAGGGGTCAGAGCATAGTTCCTTGTCTTATGTCAAGGTCATTAAAAATGAAACAAGGACCTTGGAGTAGAGTTCCTTTTCCTGTGTCAAGCTCCTTAAAAAATGAAACAAGGGGTGTGAGCATAGTTCCTTGTATTGTGTCAAGCTCGTTAAAAAATGAATGAAAGAGTTCGAGGAGAGTTTCTTCCTGTATCAACCTCATTAAGAAATGAAACATATGTCTAAGGATAGTTTTTTCCTGTATCTACCTATTTAAAAAATGAAACAGATGTTCGTGGATAGTTATTTTACTGCCTCAACCTCGTTAAAAAATGAAACAACTCCATTTTCCAAATCGAGTCTTTGATTAAGATATCGTAAAATCCCAGTCAAGTCTTTCCTGGATCTCTAAAGTGAACCTTCATTCCATCCACTTAGTTGAATGAAATGAAGCTTGGGGGGCACGTATCTCAAATTGAGTCATTATGCTAGGGGCATGCAAACTTAACTCAAGCATAGTTTGTCTTTGTTTCAAGCTTGTGTAAAAATGAAACCACACTCAAGCATAGTTTTTCATTTCAAGCTTGTGTAAACATCAAACCAAATTCAAGTAGAGTTCCTCGTGGTTCAAGGTTGTGTAAAAATGAACCCATGACCAATTTAGATCTTGTGATTGTCGTTTTTATCAGCTAATTTCTGCTAGATGAGCCTTGGTTGTTTCATTCCATCACCACCATCTATTTGGCTGATCATATGCTTTCACTTGGTTGTTTTTCCTTTCCTAAGGAACCATAACAATGAGTGGTTTTGCTATTTAGACGCTTGACCTTTCAGTGTTTTGAAAAGTCCCCCTTAATCGGAACCTTTTGCTACCCTTTATACCACTCGTTACTCTAGGACGAGTCACATTTAAGCTCTTTTCTCACTCATAAAAAATTGAAATGATTGCTAAGTATTTTTTCCCTTTTAGACTCGTTAAAGTAAATAAAAGAAGGGAGTCTACTTTAATCTCTTTTCCGTCTCTAAAAACACGAAAATATTGCTGAGATCTTGTTGTTTTGGCCTTGTAAATGGTTCTGAAATGTCCTTTACCTAGTATACATTTACCCCTTTTTTGGGTTGGGATAGACTATTTATGAAAAAGGTACTCCTTGGTTGACATGGCCAAGAGGTTCTCTTCAGTATTTTTTTCTACCTTCTTGGGCTTGAGAGACAAATTTATGAAAAGGGACCTTTTGGAGTTTTCTTTTTCATGTCCTTTTCAAACATTCTAAACATGAAAAACATACCGAGTTTTTTCCTTTGTCGTACTTGTTAAAATATTAAATGACATAGAACTTGTCATTATGACAAGACTGAGCTACTCCTTCCTAGGGCTCATAAAACTTACAAGGATGGATCCATTCAAAGGATGGACTTATATTACAAACATATGATATCCTCATCAAGCTTGTGTAAAAATACCTATGGTACTCGCCCGAAATGATGGGGGGAAAATGGGAAATTCTATCAATTGTGTCGACAGCTCACTCTTGAACATGAAACTTTTTTTTTTGTGTCAGGTTGGGATATCCTCACTTCATCATTGACTTTCCTAGGTTGGGCCGTTCATTTTTCCTTCCATTCGATCTCTACCATGTCATCATTACCTCCGATCATATGGATCCAAAAGCTTCCAAACTCCAGAAGTCGTGTCACCAATATGTTCAAGAGTTGTCCTTATCCAGTTACACTCATTCCTGGTTCTCTGTATCATCCATAATCATTACATCCCTTTGTCTCATCTCAATTATGTGGGATACATCATGGCCCTCATTTGACATGGTCACTTCCTAATGACTTAAACTCATTATCCGAGAAGTTGGTCAAGAGACTCCCTTCCAGTATGTTAGATCTTGCATGTTGTAATGGAAAGTTCTTCGCCTTGGACGACAAGTTCACATCATTAGCTTTCGATCGAGTGATTTCATGGGTGTTCGACTTTAGTTCATTTATTCACATTCTATGGATTTTGTTGTTGGTACCTTGAGAGCCATTGTCATTATTGGTGGTTTCTCTTACGCTTGTTAACGGTTCACATCATTAACTGGTAATCAAGCAACTTTGTAGCATGTTCAACTTCAACACATCTACTCAAAGGTTAGAATTCGTACTTTTATTGGGTCATGTTGGAGTGTAAGACCCTGGGCTCAAATTACAAAAGTCTAGGTTGGAAGGTGATGTGATAAGATCATGTTGATATACATGTCTCTTTTAGATGGATGGTTGCAACCATACCATGAGTGATTATATATGATCCTCCTTACTGGATGGTTGTGCCCATGCCTCAGATCTATTTACATGACCTTTCTGTGGATGGTTGCCTCCATACAATGATTCATGTATCATTTTTCAGAGTTTTCAGTGATGTATATCTATCTATGCTTTCTTGCAGGTTTTCTGATGATGGACTTGTAAATCATTTCACCCCTAACTCCAGACTTTGGCCTTCATGCTTTAGGGGACATCTGTTACACAACATTTTGTCACTGCCCCTATACTCCTCGTTCCTCCATCCTGGAGGACATATATAGTGAAACCTACATGCTTTCCCATCATGAAGAGCTCCCCATTATGTTCCTCTTCATAAGCAGAACATTTCCCTTTTGCATCTTTTCCCAAGAATGTTCCTTTTATCCTAGTCTACAAGACTGACGCTAGTGCTCAAGTCCCTCCTCACACTGATTTGTAGAGTTTGAAACCAGGACTAGCATTGTACGGTGCAAGTGAGCCCGTTATCACTCACATCGATCCTCTTTTGACAAGTTTCTTAAATATGGAGTGGAAGCTTCCAGGTCTAGAAGCTTTGTAACGGAAATCTGGTATATGGTTTGGTTGGATAGAGCCAAGGAACTTAGTTTGGGCTCCTTTCCCCTATTAATATGGAACAAAAGAAAGAGATAAGCCCACTCCCATCATAAGAGTAACCATCTCCCCTCCATCAAAGCTATATAAACCCCTGCTTTTCCAAGCTTGAATAACCAACAAGATATCTATAGCTTGTAGCCTTCTAGTTTACGTTTGTGAAGGGAGAATAGTGTGTTTAGTTTGGTTTGGAACTAAAGGGAATAAGCCTTAAACATCCATTTTTGGGGCTATCCATGAGATGCTAGCAGAGATGTGGGAACCTGGATACGTCGAAGGAGGCCTGCAACGTCAAGGCTTTGGTTGTATCTCTTTCTGAACTTATATCAATACAACTAATGGTTTACTTCCTACATTGAGTGTTATGCTACATTTAATGGCTTAAGACTCCTTGAATTTTTAAGTCGATTGAATGTGATTACATGTTATCACATTTGTTTTTGTCTCTTGTGTATTTGTTTCAGGTATCTAAAAGAAGAAACCAAAGGAAGATGGAGCAACGAAGCGAGATCATCATCAAGCGGATTAGCATTCTAAGAGGTAGGCCCTCTTATTTGGTTCTAGTCTAAGGAAGTTTACATTAGATTGTTTGTTTGTGGCTAGACCTACTCTCTCGGGCTAGAGGAATTGTCTTTGGCCACATCGAGAATTTACCTACACCACAGCCCCAGAAACTGTGTAATGCAGTTTGCTGGTTTGCATGTCAATGCTTACTAAAATCGCACAATGTGTAGTTTCAATCCTCAGCAGGTTAGGATGGAATGTGCATTACGTATTTCCAGTAGTCAGTCAGCCTTCCGACATCCCAGAATATGCCTTGCACAATTTTTGTAGTCAGTCTCCCAGCCTCACAGTGAAAATTATACAATCTTCACAAACAGTCACACTAGTATGTTGCATGTTAGTCCTCCAATTTGTTTTGGTTTTCGACTTACAGATTTACCATAATGAGTGTTGCTATGTCTCCAAGTCTGTCAAGTGTTTGTATACCTCTTAGCAGCATATGTACAATGGCTTCCAAGAGAGTGGATTCGATGACACTGTTCAGAGCATAATTGGGGATGCAATTGATTAAGTGTCTATGAACTTTCCTATCTATGAAGACATCAAGTTGTTCATGGACAAGGATATCAAGATGAAATGGAAGTGGCATCATATAAAGAAGCACCATTAATAGCAGTAGAAGATAGCACACCTATATGCAAGAAATGGAAGAGGAGGTTTGTTGGTAGCGCAGAGGCGGACAAAGTTGCAAGCTCAAGCAGATCCACCTGTGATGAAAGCAGCTTTGGAGATTGAGGCTATGAGGCAATAATGTGTCAAGAGGATTGCACAAAGGAAGAGAAAGAAATAAATAAGAGGTTGTAGGTGTTGAAGCAACAACTCAAGGAAGAACAAGAGCTACACAGATGAGAGAAAGAGTTGCAACAGGAACATGCACATCAGGAGGCGCAACATGCACAAACTAATGAAACTGTGCCCATACAGGTTATGGACCCATCCAATAGTTGGCATGGAGAAGACAGGGTGAGAAGTGCCATATATCACATGCAAGGGTTTTCAAGAGCATGGATATCATTGTGCACATGCATGTGATCCCATCCATTGGCACACTCACTGAGGTGAAGACAAGACAGAAGTCCGACTGGAGCTAAACATGTATTTCGACAAGTTGATGCACATGGTCAGTAGCACACACTTGGAGATTAGCATAGAAGCTATGCATTAGTATGTTGGTGGTTCGGCTGCACTCAAAATGGTGATGCGTATATTATCAGACGAGTTGGATAGAGGAGCCATATCATTGTACATGGATGCAATAGAGGCAAGAGTTCACTTTCATCAATATGTCATCATTGGGAGCACAGACACCATCACGGATGACCAAGCTTGGCATCAATTTTCCACCGTCGATCATCATACGGATGTCAAAGAGTTGGTCTCACCACAACTATCTGAGTGTTATTGACAACTTGCATGGCTTGCGCAAGACTATTTTGTCTCACATGGGTACATGTGCAGATTGGATGTAGCATCTTGTAAAGTCAAAGACCAAGTGTTGATTGTAGAATGTAATAATCATGGAGTAGTTGAAGAGTCATGAGGGTAGGTGACTGGTCAGAGAGGGGAATGTCAAGGGTCACCCCACCCTTTGCTATTTATAGTACCTCATAACTCATTGTAAGGGCTTTTGGTAATTGAAGCTTTTGATAGGAGTATACTAGAGAAAGCTTGGAGATTATTGTAATGAGCCTTGGGTTCTCCACAGTACAGAGCTAGTACATCTCTTTGGAGGAATAGGCTACACTGACTGTAACGTTCTACTATCTGGACTAGTGGTTGGTCATGGTCGTACTATATGATTGGAACTTTCACTTATTAATATAGCAGAGCCAACACGTTTCATGCATATGTTGTTATTGTATTTCAGCTATCTTGGTTACTTTAATGATATATGTATTTGTTTTCTTATGCATGCATGTATGGACACTTTGTGTATAAGTATGTATGAATCTTACTAAGACTTTTTGTTGGTTAAACTACCACTTTGAATTGTTAGCTTACTTTCTTGCCAGTTTGTGATGCGTCTTCGCTTGTGTTTTCCCTTCTTGGTACCTGCGCTTGTCACACTCTTTCTACCAATAGGAACATCTTACTTACCTCTGCACGTAACCGCGGTCAAGGCGATACTGTACGACCCACTGTTGGGACTCCTACACCAAATGATTTGAGGTCTAGTTGGGACTTCTTATCAGGGAGATCCCTTGACATGTTGGCGGGTCCAACCTTGTCAACATGACCATTCTTTTTAGGATGCTGCTTCTTAGGATTCTTTGAATTTGGTTGCTTCTGCATTACTAAGGTTTTCTTAGAAGAGTTTCCAATATTAAGAAGACCAAGATGTAAGAGTTTTTCTCTCTCTTATTAAAGAATCACAAAAGGAATCAAAAGAGGGGGACTTGTAGGCTTGTCCTTAAGAAAAAAAGTCTTCTCAAGTAGAATGGGAGGTGGTAAAAAACGTAGAGTAGGATGATCCTAACATAGTAAGAATGGAATAGATAAGGCTACCATCTTCTTTCTTAACCTTAACACCTTCCAAGAGAAGTCTAAGGGGAAGAAATATTATTGGGGTCCAACGTAAACAACTCATTTTCGAGTTGATGGGCTCTAATTTCATTTTTAATTACCAAAAATTTATTGAGTTGTTTCATTGCTTCATGAGGGGTATGAATTTTTGCGATATGAAATCTAAGGTCTCGAGAAATAGACATCCATATTAACCCACATGCTTGATATTGCTTATTTTACCATTTGGCTTGCTTGTCTTTGTCTTTAGGCTTAGACTCTTGGCATGAGGCTATTATATAAAGACCTTTACTTCTAAGTAGATGCACAATGTAGGATAGCCATTAGAAGTAGTTGGTGCTCTCAAGAATAACTAGGGATGGAATTTCCATTTAAAAAGAAACATAATATGCAGATGCTGAAACTAAGAATTTCAATGGAAAGATCTCAAAAAATTAAGCCGATTAAAAAAAACAGCTATGAAAATGGCTTCCGGATGAATAAGTTATGTCTCTTCAAAGAAAGTTGTTGAAGATGCTGACAAACTACGTGAATGTTGAGTATATTTAAAAAAAAAATACCCCCCCCCCCTCCAAAATTAATCTAATTAGCTCACCTTAAAAAGAAACCCTTATGTAATCCACTTTTATAAATAAGTGAAAGTCACTTTTACAATGGTACTTTATGAACTATCCACTAAATTGTAACTTAAATAAAAGATAAAGTGACTTTAGAATTATAAGTGACTCACTATGAAGTTGATTTTTGAATATCTTTTGTCTCGGTTTGGTTGTCCTAAGATTTTGATGAGCAATAGGGGTTTGCACATCCTGAATAAAACAATTGTTACTCTGCTTTGCAGAATTTGAGATGTATCATCAGAAAAGCACATTGTATCATCCTAAAGTGAATGGTACAGTGGAAGCCTTTAATAAATTCCTAGAAAGTGCCTTGACAAATATTTGTAATGAAAATAAGAATGATTGGGATGTGCGCATTCACTTGAGAATGACACAATGTTCTCTTCTGATGATACATCTCAAATTCTTCACGCATATTAGCAATCGTTTCATTCAGGAAGTGAGAACCCCTGTTGCTCATCAAAATATTAGGACAGCCAAATGGAGACAAAATATATTCAAATGTCATCTTCACAGTTGTATTTGTGCTGCAATCCTTCACGGGCTACACCTTAACCCATCTGGTCAAGTATTCGGTGTCTGTGATGATGTATCGCACTACTATCTTCTTCCCTGGTGGCTGAATCGGTCCCAAAAAGTCTATTACCCATTTAGCAAATTCCTGTAACATTACTAGTGGGTTCAGAGGCAATTCATCCCTTCGTGATGGCCTCCTTGTTCTCTAACATACGACACACACCCTAAAATGTTACTTGGAATCCTTGTGCACAATTGGCCACCATAGCCTAGATCGTAGGATCTTTTGCGTAGTCGTTCTCCCAGCATGATGTCCTCAAGCAACTCCTCCATGTGCTTCAGTGAGGATACTTTGTCTTTCGTAATCCAGTACATAGTTGCGTAAAAGTTCATCTAATCCTGTTTTATATAAATTCCCTACAATAGCAGAAAAATATGCAGCTCTGACCACCAATTATTTCTTTTGTTGCGTTGTATACCCTTCAAGAGTTGTACTTGCAACACACACAGCAAAGAGCTGCACATCAAGCAATCCTTCCTCAATACTTTTAGGCTCTTCATCAAAATTGATTATAGCTGCAAAGTGTTCATCTGCAACACACACAGCAAAGAGCTGCACATCAAGCAATCCTTCCTCAATACTTTTAGGCTCTTCATCATTCTCAATTCGCAAAAGGTGATCTAGTCCAACATTATTTCCCCTGACTTCACAACTACTTCAAAGTCATATTTCTAAAACAATTACAAATTCCACCCCCCAACATAGGCTTGTTGACCAGGTACTTCAAAGTAGAATGATCTTTGTACATTTTGAAGTGTGCACCCAATAAATAATGCCTGAATTTTTGGAGCACATACACCATCACAAATCCTTCACGCTTCGTGGTCGAATAATTCTTCTCTACCTTAGACAAGTTCCTACTCGCAAATGCAATTGGATGGTCGCTATCACCTAAGCCTGGTTGGGTTAGCGATGCTCCTAATGCTATGCAGGATGCATCTACATGTACATGGAATTATTTCCTTCAATAGGGGAACTCTAGAATAGGTGTTGTAACCATCGTTTCCTTAAATACATACAATTTATTATGGTAATCATCATCACAACAAAATTTTGTATCCTTCTTCAATAACTTTTCCATTGGTGCAGTGATCGACGCATATGCCTTGATGAATTTCCTATAGTATCCTATATGGCCCAATGTTGCGCGCAATTATTTGACCTTTCGTGGATGCTCTAGATTGATGATCACTGGAATTTTGGAAAGTTCCACCATTAGCCTCTTCTTACAAACAACGCGGCCCAAGAGTATCCCATGTGGTACACAAAAGATGGACTTCTTCAGATTAAGGGATATCTGACACTTCCTACAAGTATCTAGCATTAGAAAAAGATTGGACACATGCTTCTTTACCAATGCAAACATTGTCCAGTCGTCAAAGTAATCCTCCAAAAACTTATGAATAAATTCTTTAAACGCTGAGACTATCACCATAGAGAAAATTGAAGGGGCATTCTTAAGTCCAAAGGGCATAACTATATACTGGAAATAGCCCCATTCTATGATGCAGGTAGTCTTCCTCCAATCTTCTGTGAAGTTGTTATTTCAATATATTTTGTCTTGGTTTGGCTTTCCTAAGATTTTGATGAGCAACAGGGGTTCGCACTTCCTGAATGAAACAATTGCTACTCTACTTGAAGAATTTGAGATGTATCATCAGAAAAGCACACTATATCATCCCCATGTGAATGGTACAATGGAAGCCTTTAATAAAATCCTAGAAAGGGCCTTGACGAAGATTTGTAACGCAAAGAGGAATGATTGGGATGTGTGCATACCAGTCCTTCTTTGGGCATATCACACCACCTCTAGGAAATTGACTAGACATACACCGTTTATGCTAGTTTATGGACAAGAGGCACTGATGTCGATGGAGTATATTGTGCCCAGTTTGCGAATTGTTGCAGTCACAGAGATGGGCAATTGGGATACCATGGAAGAATTTCCATGTAGATAGTTGAGTTGGAAGAAGATAGGTTCTTGGTAGATTTTCATCATCAGGTGTAGAAGGCTCGCAAAAAGGCGTGGCATGATCATCACGTTAAACAACGTACCTTTAAAATTGGAGATTTAGAGCTACTATATGATAGCAAGTTTACAAAGTTTCTCGAAAAGATTCAGATGCATTGGCTGGGACCATATATCATCAAGAAGATTACGAATGGAGGCACAATCTAGCTTGCTAAGCTGAACGGAGAACTGTTTCCAGGAAAAATCAAAGGGAGCCAGTTAAAGATGTACAGGAGTGATCCCACCCCTACGCAATGACTATATGGATGCAATATAGTCTTAGTACATCAGGCAGTTGCAAGGAAGTATGGGACTATAAACTACACTGCCAAAAAGATGGTTTGGTGAAGCAAAGGGGTTTCGCGACGATGGGAAGAAAGGTACAGAAGGGAGACGTGATGAAGGAGCTATGCTAGCATGGTGTGTCTTGTGTAGCTTGGCCAAAAAGTGAGTGTTGGAAGCAGTGTAGATGATCTGATGGAGATTTTTCTGTTAAAGGGAGTGGGGGCAAAGCATTCAAGGAGAATATCTTTGGAAATTTGCCACCAAAATCTCATTAATGACAGAGATCTGGAGGGAAGAGATGGATTTGAATTCAAAATGGGCTATAAATACAACATCTTGCTCCACATTTGGACACCTTTCCTCCTGAGATATTTCTTTGAGATTGTTTGCCTTAGTTTGCGCCATGACAATTACTGCATGTCTGGAGGGGATTGGAGGGAGACTCGAGAGAAGTTTGCACAACTGGGACTTGGGTGGGAGGAAAATTTAATTGAGTGATAGAAGCAAAGATTTTGGGATAGAATGACTGCAACACAACCCATTTCTACCACAGCATCGAGGTCACCAAGGCCTAAACCCACTACCTCCACGGTAGGAGAAAAGAAAGAAAAGAAGCCCCAACAAGTGCCAGTATGGTAATCGCCATGAAAGAATCCAATAGAGACTAAAAAAATGGGTAAGGTATATTGAGCCAAGCAGCTAATCAAACACTTGGACTTAGATGGCAAAGAGCTAACTATGGGGATTGGAGAGATTGATGTAGATGCTGATGTGCCGATTACTCGGCTACTACCTAACTGATCCCCTAGGAAATCCATGACCAAAGTTACTAAAGACCCAAATTAAGTGAATTTCCAGGTATCCACACCATTTCTCCCAGAGGAGGTACCTTTTGAGGGAAATCTATTGGCCAAGGTACCATATTTGATGATGGAGGACTCAGACCTAGGGGATCATGCAAGTTCCCAAATTGCAACCGAGAAAATATCTGAAGAAGGTCTACTATGAGAAGTCAGATGTTACAGAGCTTGAGCCAATGAAGTGGGTAGCCAATTTGAGCACGTGAGATTTTTCAATATGTTGTGGGTGCCACATTTTAGCCAAAGAACCATTAACACTTTCTATGTGCATCAATTATTGACGTTGATTCATGATAGGTTCCTTTGGTTAGGAGCGCCCATTCCCATCATCGATATGCTAATTCACCAGATAACATTGTTTCCTTATCAAGGAGTAGACCCTTTGGATGATTTTATAGGGAAATCACAGGAGAATAAGTTGGCAGAGCAGATGAAGGGTGACTGCGAGCTAGTGAAGAAGTCACGTGGCCATGCGATTAACTCCATATTAGATGGAGTTATGTAGCTTGCTACACAAATATTGGCTGGCAGGATAATGAGGAAGTGTCACACTGATGAGGTGTTGGAACTGGTGGTATTTTTTGCTGCACAATGCATCAAAGGAGTCCAATATAATTGGGATTAGGATCTATGTCATGAGTTCTTGGAGGATTTTCATGAATCCCAAGATGACAGCAAGGCATTCAACTACGCATGGCTACTTCTGCTGATCGTGATAGTGGCATGGAGGATGCTCGAGGAGAGCCAGTTCCCGCAGCATGATCTAGACTTATGCGAGGTCACAAAATTTGCTTTATTGTGGGTGACGAAGGATCCTTAACGCATCATGAAGACAAATATTTTTTGTGTCTTGTTCGAGTCTGAGTTGAGGATGGTGATCAACCAACAACTGCAGTTATCACCAATCTTGCATGCATAGTATGCTAACATTGCTGATTTTCAAGGCAGATTTTCACAATCTGTGTATTTGCACAAAGAAGGACGACATGGGATCATGGAATAAGTTTCCATACTTGGTCAGAGGAGATGATATTATGCGGTTCATTAGCAAATGGCCAAGCGAATGGCTCACTCCATCAAACATAGGAGTGGGAATAGGTAAAGTTGTAGAAGGCACATCTATGACAGAAACAGAAGAAGATAAGAAGAAAGAACCATAGAAGGCTTTTGTGAAAGAAGATGCACGGCGACAGATTATACCACGCAGTAGAAAGAGTCTTCTCCAAAGGAGAGAAAAGAACTGAAAGAAAAGGTCTCTACAAAAGAGACAGATTTGCCAAAGGAAAAGGCAACAACTTCGTAGGCCACTATTGATCTCGAAGAACCAGAGCACATTGATGTGGAGGTTGAGACTCAAGACAAAGAGGATGGGGGTATAGAATTGGAGTACATTGTCATACTCAAGAGGAGGTAGAAGTGAAGTTCCATGGGATCTCACAAGAAGTAGAAGTCCAACAAGTCTACCAGTGTGACACCATTGTTCCACATGGAGGGGGACCTAGACGAGATCTGTGATGTGGTCCACAATGCAATGGATACTATTTGGGGCCACATTGAGGACCAAGACCATCAACAATTGGACAAGGTATGATAGCGCCCGAGGGAATTGCAGGTCCAGACATGGGTAATTCAAGTGAGCATAGGACAAGCGAGGCTAAATCAAGCAAGACTGAAGCAATAGAGCGTGACAGCCTCAATAGAATAGATCACCAAAGACCTCCATGTAGTGCAGTTACCAGAGGGATCCCTGCACGTTGAGACTTCAGAGGATAGGTTGCACCTATTGCATCTGAAGAATTTCAGCTTTAACCTTGCGATGCTCCTGATTCAAACATTGCATGAGGTGCATCAAGGAGTATCAGATGAGCTTAGGCTTTGGGAACAATGAGCATTACTGGTTATTAGTGAAGTAAAGACTAACAACAAATAAATGTTTGAAGAAAAGGCATAGGCACTCAAAGAATAGGAAGAGGTCATTGCATGAAGTTACCAGCTGGAGGCAATGATAACAGACACCTGCAGTGAGCTTATCGATCTCCAGATTCCAATAGAAGCAGCCTCTGCAGAGAAAATCTAGAAGTTAGTTCTTGCAGTGAAGGAGTCAAAGGAGGAAATTGGTAAGGAATGCTTTGAGCTACAGCTGCAGATATTTGAGCTTCAACTAAATTTACGGCCAACCACTCCTCCAGAAGTCAGAGAGCAGCGTGAGGTTGATATTAAAGAGGATATCACTACTATGGAAGTTGAAGTCAAGGATTGCAGCCGGTTATTTGAGAAAATGATGGAGATGTGGACCTCACTGTAGGAGGATCCAAACTTGCAGAAAACTGAAGCGGATATCCAAGAAAAGAAAGTGCAGATCAACGAAATCAGGGATACAACGTTGACCATATACCTAGTGCAAAGGTCCACCAGAATGTAGGAGGGAATGTTCATCCAAACCCAGATCAATGAGCTGTGTCAGAAGGCATGCATCATATCCTCAAGGATGTAGCCCTGGGCTGATGAGGCAAGTTAGTTGACACAGACAGTTCAGAGCAAGCTGAAGGCTATGCAATGGACACAGAGAACCATGGGCCTTGCAGTCAAAGGTCCAACCACATAGAAACTGGTTGAGGAGGTTCATTAGGTCACTACGCAAGGAGAAACAGATCTTCAGGTGTTGAAGACAGAATTCACTAGTCTGTAGGAAAAGATCGAGGCAACACCAATAGAGTCACGACTGTGTGTTGGGGGCCTATTGGGCTAGGGTCCCCTGGGGTTAAATTTTGTAAAAGTTTTGTTAATAGTGTAATGTCTCCACATTTTGAGGAGAAGAGTCTGCAGGTCAATAGGAGTCAAAGGGGCTTTAGGAAGGTTAAATCCCCTTAGTTTGTTAAGAGCTAAGCTGTCATGTGACCCACCCATGGTTCGTGGACCATGGTATTGTAATGAAATATCTTATAAAAAGGAGTCATAAAAGAGTCATAAGGAGATAACGAGGAGTATAGATATGCTAATTTTCGGCTTGTATTTCCTATTTTGTACTTGGGAAAAGTCGAACTCTCCTGCAGCTATGTGTGTGGAGACCTTGGTAAGTCTGTAGCTGAATGCGCAGGCCACTACAGTTGTGTGCACAGGGTTGGAAGAATTTGTAATTGAAGATCTAACCATAATAAAAGTTGTTTTGAAGAGTTATTTATTTATCTGTGTACTATTGCGTATCTATAAATTTACTACATTATTGATCTATTTTATGAAATCTATCATGAAAAGTACTTAATAGATGCGCGAATGGAGTAGATATATTTATTTGGATGATGTTATGAATGTTTAGCATAATCTGCGAAGGGTTTTAATCTGTTAGATTTTAGTTACTGTAATTTATGGGTTTTAAGGGTTAAGGTTCATGAAGGTTGGCTAAAGCCCTAAGCTTAACATAAACACATCACATAATCCTTTAGATGTATAAACTTGGTTCTAGCATCCCCCAATACTACCTCAGGTGAGACTGTAGCCTACGCTGCATGGGTTGTTTCCAAAAGAGCCGGTAGTGTAGGGTCTTGTTCCTTAGCACAACTAACTCTGAACCTATGTCCAAGCCCCCTCAAGCCAAAAAATGGTTTTGTTCCTCATTGTTGGTGGCACCTAACATTAACTAGTCCATGTACTTATCAACCTCTAGCAGGAGTTGGCTCTCCTCAATGGCTTGGGTGAAGGAACCAATTGAAGGGATCTTGTGTGTCCTCACCGTGACATCTAGACTCTTAAATAACCTTGCATAGGAAGCCTCAATGCTACTGATGAGAAGAAGGAGCTACTCATAGTTCCATATCAACATCCATACTCATGCTTTGTCTAGCTCTACCTACGACTTCATTATCTTATGTAAGTCAAGCGGGGCTCCCTTGCATCTCATTATTCATTCTTGTACATGTGAAATTGAAACATGTATGTCCTTCAAAGTTTAGGAAATCTTCATACACCGCTACTGAAAGGCATGTAGATCGACAACTTCCTTGTGCATGGTGACAAATCCATCATAACGTTTCCGCATGGTGGTCTCAAGAGTTGATACTTTAGAAAGTATCACTTTCCTCATTTCTACCATAGTGGATCCAACGGATTATTCTACCCTCTACCTGGTTGCTTGCAAGCCCCTTGCCATCTGATCATTCTCTGCTAAGAAGAACTTGAAATTTGAGCGTGTGGCTTCTACATAATCCTTTGAGGCATCGTCCATGGCAACTCGATGTTTTCAAAATCACCCTTTCCTTTGTATGTGCAGGTGACCTGTGATGATCTAGGAAATGATTTCTCCATGCATGTATAATCATCTGCAACATTAATTCAACAAATGATAGATTGTACACATCCATCACAAGATCATCATCAAGGAGAAAAACCTATCCTTTCTTGCTCAGGATTGGTTTTGATACTGGAGGTGGTGGAGACTAAGGGGAAACCTCAGATTCTCTCCTCATGGGGTCAATATATTCATCTTTTGGCTCCTGTTCTAACTCCATGTCCATTTCTTCAATCATTTTCTCAATCTACTCAGACAGTTCCTGATCCTGCAGCTTCTCAGCCTCTTCTTAGTCTACTAGTTGTTCTGACTCTTTAACCTATATTGGCCTAGTTTTTTCTATGATCACGCATTTCTCTTCTTCTTGTTCCTGTTTCTGCTTTTCTTCTGTCTCTCTCCTTATTAGCTCCTTCTCTTCTTTCAACTTTTCTTTGTTTCCTCCAACTTCCTTTCTACTTCCTCCAACCTTTGCTTATCCCTCTTCCCCCGTCCTACTCCCTTTATGTGCAACTACCTCTTCACCTCCACTACCAAAGCTAATCTCTCAACGAGAGGATTTTTGTTGAACTTTTAGCTTTGCTCAGCCTCTAGGTCCTTGACAATCTTCCTCTTACCTTTGTTCTGTGTCGGTTTGCTTCTTCTTGTTGCTTTTGTTGTTTCTTCTTGCGGTGCTTCTCCTTGTAGAGAAGCTTTCCATTCTATAGCCATGATGACTAGTTCATTGAGCTTGGAGGAGTTGTAACAATATCTCCAAGGATCTTCCTCTGGCCAATGAAATGTCCCATGGATCTATGGATAATAAACCTTTTCATAGTGGTTCTTGCATATAAAATGGGGATCATACAAATTGTAGTCTTTGGTGTTGAACTCAAAATTTTCTAAGTCCTTGGCGTTGGCATACACATCCTTCAAGCTCTTTATCTTGTACAATCCAATCCGCAAAGGAAGAGCAAGCCATGGTGCCTGCTTCCTCCCCTACAACCCTCTTGATAACCCTGTCGATATGTGATATGAAATCTCTTGCATGACCAAATTATCCATGGAAAACCTTGGTAGCACATGCGAAGGTTTCTCTCCCGCAAACATCTTGATGAAGGTGCCACTGAGTGAGGCATACCAATTTGCAATGTTAAGTAATGCCTTCATCACTTCTTAGGACATGTAAGTTGGATCCTGCTCAAAGATCAACTTGTAAACCAAAATGAGGAAACGATCAGATATCCTCGCCATGACTCCTCGATAGCTGCACTTAGAAAGAAACTTGGAATAAATTTTCACAACAGTCTCTGATGGTGTCCATGTCTAACCCATGCTAGGAAACTGATGTTGGACATAGTTTGCATCAAGTAGGTACACATACATATAGAACCTTGCTTGCTCATTCTTAGGGGGATTTCAGGAATTAGTGAGACGCACTTTCATCTGAAGGCCCAACTGATCTAACTAGTTGAATGGCCTTCTGCAATTTTCCAACTAGTCCAACACAACCACCCAATTCTATGGAAAGGTCTAGATGATATCTTGACCATACAATCAGCATGCGAATATGATCAAGAGTTGGTAGGCCTTTTTGACTGACTTAGTCTTGTAAACTTGATTTGGTGTCGACCTAAAATTTGACAACTCTTTCACCCAATGGTTTATAATGTGTCTAGTGTTCACATTGTTGTTAGGGGAATACGAAAGTGCATCCATGTGGTTCAATGACTGTGGTAAGTGATACATCTGATGATTTCTTTTTGTCTTGAAGGTAGCAAGTTGTGTTCCACTTTCACTACTTAATGTCATCATCTCGGGATCAGTATGTGAGAAAATCCAGTGAACAATATCTACACATGAGAAGGAGGGGTACCTTCATGCAACCTTATATAAGCCTAACTTGTGGATGTTGACATCGACCTATTGATCTTCTAGATCTTGCTTAAAGCTGTCTGTAAAGATATCCTTGATTTCCTACCATATTATCTTCGTGTCCTTCTCTATGAACAATTTTGTGTCTGCATAGACTGGGAAGTTCCTTGACACCTATTCAACTACATCCCCAATGTTGTTGTCGATAGTATCCTTTGATATGGATTTCTTGGAAGCCATATTAGCTATACTACTGAAGAGGTTCTAAGAAATTGATGTACCTGTAGATAGAGAGGACACTCATGGCATGCAAATGTTAGCTTGAAACAAAAATCCCTTCAAGAATAGACCAAGCAATAAAATGGGTAATTGGTGGGAAGGATTGTACAATTATGGGTTTCATAGGTGAGTGGTTGTCAGTTGGATTTGTGTATTGCACAGTCCCAGCTAGCAGTGGGGAGGTGATGCTGACTAGAACAATCACAATGCGCAGTTCAGTTTGGATTCTGCTGGCTAGGACTGAGCATTATGCAAGCCCAATACCAATTCTTCAGGTCTGGCTCTTGTAACTACGCAATGCATAGTTGGAGCTAGGCCATACAAACCTCTGCATAATTTGTGGAGCCAAGGCAGAGCCTTGAGATCAAAAAATGTGTAGTGCATGCCAGGAAGGGCTAGATCCGGGTCAAGGAGGCCCAAATCTACCAAAGGGCAACATCAAAATGACTAGGTATGAAAGTGTAAGTTAAGGTTGTTGCAAATCTAGGTGAATGACGATGCATGCAATCGAAAGAAGTGAAGGAACTGGTCAAACAGAAGAGCAATGAAGCTTATGGAGAGAGTCACCACAACAACAATCTTTATTGAAAAACCTTGTTTATGCATGCAACACTTAGGAAAGGCAATGAAAAACTTAAAACAACATATCTACAAGCTAAAACAAATCAAAATTCCAATGTTCTTGAATGAAACTAGTAAAACAACACTCTCACAAGCCAAGGAAATAAAAGTGATAGAAAAAGGAGCAAAATACTAGAAAAGAAAGACTTACCTAGAAAAGTTGTGATGAATGTGCTGAAGGTTCCTAGATCTCCTTGGGAATTTCAAAGCTCCAAGATCGAATGTGAAAATGAGCTCTTGCAGTGTCTATTAAATATATTTCACCGATTTAGGGTTTATGACACAAAGGGAAAAAATATAGGAAAAAGTGACACATGGAGATAGTTTCCAAAAATAGCTCAAGTGTAACTCCGACTGCTAAAACTAGATCCCTATATTTTAGGGATGCCTTTTCACTTTTTTCTCTTTGCTTTTTTAGGAAAGGTTGTCATGTAAGGATGGAGGAATTTCATAGTTCTTGGGAGAATTGGGAAACTCACTAGCACATGCATCAGGCAACTACAAAAGGAATGCTTCTGCGCAATTCCTACACTGAGTAGCTCCTAGGTTGCCTCCCATGCCCTAGACAGTTTTCCAGCTGAAGCCAGATTACCATCTAGGTTTGCACAATTTTGGAGTTGAATCTCATTGTGGGATTGAACTGCGCATTTCATGAGAGCATGGTTGGTTTCCCTCTAAGATTGCATAGGTCTCTAAGGAAAGGCTAGAACCATATTGCAACCAAATGAAGAGGTCTTCTTGTGGTTAGATAACAAAGCAAGTAAGCAAACACAAGCTATAAAGAAAAAGATACAAATCAATTAAAGCACAAGTACCTGGTTCAGTGTGAGATAAGCTACTAGTATTTTAGTATGGAGGCTCCAAAACGAAGACTAGGAAAAATTTTGGAGGGTGGTTGTAGCAGCTACAACATTGGCGACACACTAATATAACTCAAACTTTCTATATGGACCTTGTCTCATGTAAAAAAAGTCTAATTCTCCTTGAAGTATTGTTTTATTCTTTGATTATCATGGTTCCTTCACTAGCCTGAGTTAAATATATAGTCCCTACCATTATCTTGATCAGTTATCACACATACCAGGCCAAGTGAACTGAGATGTTTCAATTGGGGATTAGGGGTATATTGATGCATAAGTAATATAGATTGTCATAGTTTTAATTTAATATCTAGTGTTGCTCTAGTGTGAGCAAGCGTGGATAGTACCTTGGTGGAGTCACTTCATGAAACAAAGCATTGCACCACTCCTAGTGAGCCTGGATAGTACCCTGATGGAGTTACTTTATTCACCTCCCTACGCAGGAATCCTTTCTCTTCTTTCACCTTTACTTTATTTTTTTCTTTTTTCATTTTCAAAGAACTGTGCATAGGGACTTATTTATTTCATGAGGAATAAAACGGGCCCCAAATTATTGAGAGTAGAAGAGCTTGTCCCTTTAAAGAAGGATGTTTATATATACCTCTGACATAATTTTTAAGGTTTTCCCGCTCACCTTACTCTACTTTACAAATTTGAGAAGAGTTAATAGAATATATAAAACCGATAAGAGTAGGTGATACTAGCTAAAAGTGGAAGAGTTGTGACTTCGCCAAGACTCATTCTGAAAGGAACATATTTTCCATTAGGGTATTGTTATGGCCTAAATCTACCTCACGCTGAGAAAGGCAGGTCTAGGGTAACATCAAACCATGCTTAACTTAGTAGCTAGCCCTACCAGGTTAGGAGAGGGCTCTCTCCTTGTCAATCTCAGGAAAATATAGCAAATGAAACTTGAGATGACTGATGTAAAGACTAATTTTAGGCTAGGTATATGCTCAAAGGAGTTTGATTGATTTTTCTGTTGATTTGCTAGATCAAATGTGAAAGGCAGTTTTGGGTTCGAGGAATGAACTTAGTCTTGCAGAGGTTTTTGTGGGACGAGATAGGAGAATGGTTTAGTAGTTTGAATTAAGTGAAATGGAGAGTCTTAGGACTGATGAGGAGTTAGATAGGGCATGGGAGTGTCATGATTCCTCTTCAAACAGTAGAAAACATATAAAGCTAAACAAACCCTAAGGTAGAGCACTACAACATCAATGATTTCCACCTTTATACTTGATTCATATAGTTAAGCTGAAAAGAGAGAGATTCTGGCACACATAAACACATGTAAACTTGAATCGTAGAAGGAAAAATAATACTAAATCACCTTGCCACAAGAATCCCACAAAATGCTGCAAACCCTGGTCTATTTCCTTGCCAAACTGCAGAGATGAATGTATAATAAAGCTCAAAGCATTCACAAGAGTCCAACCTTTACAAATGACTGAAAAACATATGATATAGACCTCCAAACCACCTGTGATATCCATCTGGGGTCAAATCCATGAGAAGAGGGATGGTTTCAACCATATCTAAATTAGGAACACAAAAATAGGCAGTGGAATAGCTTGCCTCTTAAACCTAGGAAACTGATTCATTCAACTCCAAACCACCTACAATTGATGTATCTACCTTATCAAGTCAATTTTTATCATTTTTACATAATAATATATCAATTGACATCATTTCACATCATGAATTTCACCATAAGAGAGAAAAATTCAAACTAGAAGAAAACTAGGTGAAAAACAGAGTTTTTGAGCAAAATTGGCACTTTTTCATCCTGTGCATAGCGCCACTTTTTCTGTGCATAGTGATTTTTCCTAGTTGATTTTGGAGGCCTTCCCCTTCACCAAATTTGCTCCAAGTTCACTTGTTGGAAATTTCTATCTGTCTACTTTCTACGAAAAGTGGAATTTTTGAATTTGGTGTTCATTTGCCCCTCCAAAAATTAGTTCTCCAAACACTGCTTCCTATGTGGCCAAAAAGTGGCAGAGAGGGCATTTTTGAGGTGTTTTTGACCCTTTTGGATGTCCAAAACTTGTCAAAATTTCCTAGTAATTTCTGGGCATGCATAATTTTTCATAAGGAATCCAAAAATGCAAAGTTTTCTTCCAAAGGAGGTCCCTATCAAAAGCGAGTGCCAGGTGACGCTATGCACTTGCCGGGAAAACCTGTTTTTTCCATGAAAAATACAAAATTGCCAAAAAGTTTACCAAATTTCTTGAAATTTTGCATGAGTGATCTACATCAAATGCTATTCTGGGCCAATGAAGCTTTAGCCAAAATATTGAGCTTATCTTGCTCTTTCTTTCTCATCAAAGTCTTACTCAACTTGGCTTTTAGGCACCTTATCCTTGTTTTGAAAATCTTGTTCCGTGAAAAATAGTGATAGGCCATGTGCCGCAACATCTTTTTCTCCTTATTGGCTTTCTCAAGCAGCTTCTCCAAGTGCAGATTTTCCCTTTCTAGCCAAGATTCTCGGTCAACATCAATCTCTTGCTCAAGCGGTGTTAATTTGACTTCCATTCTTTTTGTTGCTTGCATGCTTTCCCTTATGGTTTGCAGCTCCATGATTGTCAGTTTATCCTCCAACTGCTTGTTCCATTGCTTAAGGTAATTAATGATCCACTTAGCCCTTTCAAGATTAAGAGATAAGGCATGGATGTCAGCTTGTTGTCTTTGATGATCTCCTTGACTCTTGAGCTTTGGGAGCCCAAATCACTATCCTCCTCCTGAATCAAAATAAAATCTCTCTCCTGACCTTCAGAAGGCCCTTCCTCATGCAATGGTTGTTTCCCTCTATCTTGTACCTGCTTTGCTGAAGAAGAAGGAAAAGCCCCTTTCAACTCGGGTGAAGATAGCATTTCCCTGTGGTCTGATGAAGGAAACGAGACCCCTTCCACCCCAGGTGGAGATAGTACTCGTTTGGTAGCTGCAAATAATCTCCTTGTGCCTTTTTCATAAGTGACAAATATTGGCACACCTGTAATTTGAGTCTCATGAACCTATTGCTGATTTGAAGGCCCTGCTTCCTCTTGAAATACTGATGGGGTCACTTGAGGGCTTGTGAAAACCTCATGTGAAATGAAAGTATCCCATGAAGAATTCAACAAGCTCAGCTGATGTAACACAACAATTTTGATAAATGAAAAATGATAAATGCTATTGAACTTTTGATGAAGAGATTTTCTTTGCACCAATGTAGCCATTTTCACAATATTTTTGCATATGAAATAGGGGAGGTTCATCATCCTCACTCTTGTGAAATGCGTCAATAATATAACATGATAAGTGTACAAGCGAGGAAATCTCCCTTCACAGGTGAAGTATTTGATAATGAGCTTCATGAGTGGAGCATAAGTGTCCTGTAGGTATCTGAGAGGTAAGACCCTACTGATTTGCTTTCGATAACTAGCCTTGATATAAGGCTTATAATGCTCTTTGCCCACAAGCTGTCCTTTGTTCCACTGTTCACCCACATTTGGAATACCTGTTGCTGCAACTATAATTTCAGGTGTCAAAGTGAAGGAAACACTTGCCAAGTTCACCTAGCCATTGTGAAGATGAAGGAAAAATAGCCTAGCAAGTTCATGGTGGTATTTCGCCCTCTCCACCATCTCACAAAACTGGTAGCAAGGTTGATGTTTAAAGCATGTTATTGCAAGAGGGAAATCTAGTAACTCTATGAGTGTGGTGGGCTCCTCCCAGATGTGTTTTCCTCCCTTATGTGGTTTTCTTGGTGCATGAATCTCTTGGGAGGAATCACTCACAGTTTCCTCATCCCTTTCATAAGATGAATCTATTTCCATATTTGCCACTGTATGGTGTAAAATGATGAGTATGAAGAGATTTTATTTCAAGAATAGGTGCCTGTTGTTTTCTTCTTTGGGATTTGATGAGTGGAACTGATGAGTGGGATATGATGAGTGGAAGGTTTTGATGCTGGCTGTAGGTTTATTAGGGAGTGATAGGGTTTTGGGAATAAAGATTAGGGTTTGGGGAATAGTGGGAATTAGGTGTAGGGCTTAGGGTTTGGGAAAAAAGGGAGTAAGATGAGTGTAAATGAGAGAGGGAAAGGGAAATAAAATTAAGGAAATTTAGTGGAGAGGAATGGGATATGGGAAAATGATGCAAGGGATTATAAACAACAAGAATGACAAAAACCCTATAAAACCCTAGACAGCTTTGCAAGACAACTGTGTAGCAATTTAGGGTTTGATTTTTCACCTATTAAGACACCGTCAAGGATGATAAAATGTCTTGCTATGGCAAACAGGAAGTTTTACTTACTTGGAGGAATAGTATTTGGAAATTTTAGAGCCTTAGAAAGCCGATTGAATGAATTTTTGGCTTGGTAGACTGGTGTGCCCCGCATGTTCAGATTTCTTTGTAATTCCTGTGCCCGGTGCGCCATGCTGGGCAGGTGTGCCGTACTAAGAGAAATCTTGAAACTTGCTACAATTTCCCTTTTTTCACCTCAAAACACGATTTTCTCTTTGTTCTCTCTCACTTTTAGCACAAATGAAGTCTTCAACACAAATGATCCCTTTTTATACTTTTGAATTTAATTTTTCATTTAGAAAGCCCATTTTCTAAAGTTTTCTTTTTCACTTTGTTCTTTAAAACCCTGTTTTGCAGCTTGGCTCTCTTTTTGTCATTTGATGGACTAATGATTGGATTTTCTTGTCTCTTTTGCAGGAGCTGGAGTGCAGGAGTTTAGAAAGGTGACCCAGGGCTGCAGATGATGCTTTATTACATATGAAAATGATAAAATTACATAAAATTTGTACAAAAAAATGGAAAAACCTTGTTTTTACCTCAAAACCCTTTATGGAGAAAATCATGAGTAAAATTTGTGATTTTATGAACTTATTGAACATCCTCATGTGACTGCTGGCCTTTTATTGAGATTTTGAAGATCATGGTGTCAAACCCTAGACCTAATGAGACCTAAAACCCTAAAAATGGCTTTTGCAAATGTAATGACAAAAGATCACTGTAAATGACCTGAACTTGTAAAAATAGGTCTACAAGTAAAGACCTGAGGGAAATTTGATAATGAACCACTACCATCAGATGATCCATGATCCTAATGGAATGCAGTTGATCAGATGAGACACCTAAAATGCATGCAAAAAAGAGAATTTTGATCATTGATGGAGGGATGAAGATACTGACACTAACATGTATCATCAACTAAAATAAGTGCAAGATCTTCGTAAGGTGAGGGAATAGACAGATAACCAAATGTTAAAAGTTGTACAAGTCCTCTTTCATTTCACCCAGCTTGTCTTAAAAAACAAGCACAGTTTCATGGGAAAGCTAATCCTACAAGTGTGTAAAAAAAAAGGAAGCAAAGGAAAGTAGTAAAAAAAAAGAAAAAAAGTAAGCAAACAAAAACCAGAAAGAAAAAGCAAACAGGAAAGTAAACACTACTCCTACTCTTAGGCTAAATAGTGCATGGGCCAGCTCACGTGAAGAGATATTTCTAGTGCACACACTAGTACATTGGTTGGCCATGTAAGTGATGGCAGGGCTAACAAGAAATATATTTAGGCCAACCTAAAAACAAGAAAGATAAATCAATGCAAAAAAGACATGTCTAAAGCATGAATGCATCCATAGAAAAGAATAGAGTAAAAGTACATGAAAGGCACTGTGTAGACGTATCATGGTGTTGTATCACACTACGCGGATATTACAAGCATGTGCGCACTTTCGATCTTGACAAATGAGCAAACATGTAGATAGAAGAAAGATTCCATTTTGCAAGATGGCTTGCTACATATGACTCCACTAGTGAATGAGCGATAGGATCATGTGATTCTGGTGGAGGATGCAAAAACTATAGATCATATTGATTTTAAATGTATACGAGAGAGTGATGAGGAGCCTAGGGTGATTGTACAGATTTTTGATAGGAAGTGGAACTTACCTTATGACTACATAACTTGAAATAACCATTAGCTCGGGCTGAAGTGCCTCGATAGCTTGAGGAGTTTTCACTTCATTATTAGGTAGATCATCAAAGACTGATGGCTTAAAAAGATCAATAACAAGTGAATCAGAATCGTGTTCTGGTCAATGTGAAAAAAGATCACAATGGCCATGAATAGAAAATTAAAGGTGTACATCAGTATGCTCATGATCTAATGAGTCATATATAGGGGTTGATGAGAAACAAAAAACTTTACCCTATAAGTTTACAAATATGAAAGAGGATAGGTCAAGTGGATTTGGAAAGAGAGATTTGTCCTCTTCACGATCAAATGATGGACTAGCATCCTGTTTTTTTTATGAATGATCAAAAGTAGAGATTGTATCCGGGGCTTGATTTTCACAAGAACAATTAGAAGTGGTAGAATCGTAGGAGATGTCATGATAGAGTGGATGAGGTGTGGACAGAAGGATGTCATCCTTCACCACAACTTCTTCTTCATATTCCCACACATACTCATAACAAATGGTAGTGAAATTTGGTTACTCAATACTAACTTCGTCGACAATTTGATCCTTGTGAATGTCACATGTAGAATCTGGAATGGATCAACACAAGACATCGAAATCCAGAGGATCAAAGGAATCAGAGGAAGGAGTTTGAGAAAATGAGATCATGTGAAAACCAACAATCTTGCAGTCCAAATATATGCAGAAATATAGAGCAGGTGGGGTGGGACGAGGTGACAGTTCAATAGGTTGGCTCACAACTACTCCCACCTCATCCAGTGGGGCTAGAGTTGCTTGATGGGAAGATGACCAAGAGTTACTTGTGATAGTGACCTTGTCCATATTAGATTTGTAAGCTCTAACACCGAGGTATGTTGGGAGGGGTTCAAAATATTCTAACCCATGTGGATTATTAGATATGTGAAGAAGATACTGAAATATTTTTGACAAAAATTCCAATAAACTTCATCTTTTGGGAATTTAAAATTGATATTACGGAAGCGTTGCCAAATTCGTGCAATAGATTCATCAGGTGCTTTACGCCATTCCAATATTTTTTGATTAAGTTCTTTACGATCATAATGAAATAAAGCACTTCCTAACTCTCTTATCATATGATTGAAAGAGTGATTATAGGTTGTGGGAAATGTGAGACACCATTATTGAATGCGCCTTCTGAATGTGAAAGGGAATAGCCCATAAGCAATGTCATCCGAGGTGACTACATTCCTGTCATAGAAACCTAAAAAGGAAACTTTTTTTCTTAACAAGGCTATTCCACCTTCACCATTATATTTAATTTTTGACAAGTAATTGATGGCATCATCCGACACTTCGAAATCATGAGCATGAGAAAAACATGCCAGAGTTGAGATTGTGATGTACATCATGAAAGATGTGCAACTATTCATAACAAAATTTGGGGCTCAACTTTTCATTTGGCCCTCCTTCTAGCATGAGAAAGTTTGATGGTGCTGGACCCATCAATGTTCAAGGGGATTCCCCCGATAAGAACTCCCAACTAGTCCTCAAACCATTTCGAGTAGGAGTCCCAATAGTGGGTGGTAATGTAGTGCATTTATTGTGGTAGCGCGCATAGGTAAGCATAATGAATTTTTTAGAAATAAGTGTGTGACCATGCATCGAGTCAAGCGAGATGCATGGGGGTTTTAACACATAGAGGGGAAAAGGAAGTGTGTCCCTTAGAAGCCTGTAATAGTACACAACCTAAAAGGAACACGTGAGTTGAACAACATCACAAGCTGGAAGAGGAATACTCCACAAACCAAAGTGATAGGTTAATCCAACAACACGCGTTCAACAAGATTCATACAGTTGCATACAAAATAGTTCATAAGAAAATGCGTAAGTTAAACAACATACATTGCTAAAGTAATGAGAATAGTCGAACTACAATAATAACATATGCATGAAAACATGTTGTCTCAATTATATTATTATTAAGTGAAAGGTCCATCCTTACATACACCATTAACAACCACTAGCCCCAATAGTGGAAGATTACAGTCAACACCACTTGCTTCTACAAAGAAGTCTACTTGCTCTACACTATGGAGAAGTCAGGGCTCGTCACAATACTCCCAAGCTTTCTCTAAGCCTAATATGAGCCAAAATCTTGGCTGCCAAAAGCCTCATCTATGAGTTATGAGGTTTTATTTATAACAAAGGGTGTGGTGACCCTTGACATTCCCCTTTAAATCTTTAACTACCCTCATGACTCTTCAACTCCTTTACAAATAACTCTTTACATTACATAGTGATTGTTCACATTCCACTAATGACACTTCGAATTTTAGTTACAATATATTTAGGAACAATATACATTTTCCACATATACCCATGTGGGACAAAATAGGCTTGAGTCATCCTAACAAGACAAACACTATGACTCAGATGCTTTGTGAAAGACTAACCTAGCAACATCCTCTTGATGGTCTTTAGTGAGGAACTGATAACAAGCTTGGTACTACACTATGGTGTCTTCGTACTGTTTAGTGATGTCTTTCTGGAAATGGACTCTTACCTCCATGTCTAGTGGGTATATGGTCCTGGAGCCTTTGTTCAAATCATCATGAAGCATGTGTAGCATTTTTATGAGTGTGGTTGGACCACTAATGTACTTTTTCATGTTTTCAACGCTCAACTGCAAGTCATCATTGGTGGCATCTAACATTAAATGCTCCATGTACCTGTCGACCTCTAGCCAGACATGGATCTTGTTAATGGCTTATGTGAGGGAAATGATTGAATGGATTCTATGTGTACTCATCATGACATCTAGACTCTTGAAAAACCATGCATAGGAATCCTCAATGCTACTAATGAGCAGAGGGAGCTGCTCAGTTCTGCATCAACATCTAGATCCATGCTTTGTCTATCTCTTCCTCCAGCTTCATTATCTTGTGAAAGTAAAGAGGGGCTCCCTTGTATCTCGTTTTCCATTCATGTACATGTGCAATAGCAGCATGTATGTCCTTGAGAGTTTGGGCAATCTTCGTGCACCAATGCAGAAAACCATGTAGACAGAAAACTGCCTTGTGCATAGTGACAATTGTATAATAAAGTTTTTGCATGGTGGTCTCAAGAGTTGACACTTCAGCAAGCATTTCTTTCCTCATTTATGCCATAGTTGATCCTACAGATTTTTTTGTCCTCCCCCTATTTTCTTGCAAGCCCGTTGCCATCTGATCATTCTCTGCTAAGAAGAACTTGAAATTTGAGCTTATGGATTCTGCATAAGCCTTTGAGGCATTGGCCATGGCAACTCAATGTTTTCACAATCACACTTTCCTTCATATGTGCAGGTGACACGTGATCATATGGGAAACGATTTATCCATGCATGTTGAATCCTCTACTGAAATTCATCAAATCACAGATTGTACACATCCATCACTGGATCATCATCAAGGATAAAAGCCTCTCCTTGCTCACTCAGGGCTGGTTCTAATACTAGAGGTAGTGGATATTGAGGTGAAACCTCAGATGATATTTGCATGAGGTCGGTATCTTGGTCATGTGGCTCTTGTTCCAACTCCATGTCCTTTGCTTCAACCATTTTCTCAATCTGCTGAGTAAGCTCTCGATCCTATAGTTTCTCACCCTCTTCTTACTCTACTGGTTGTTCTAACTCCTGAACCTGTATAAGCCTAGTTTTCTCTATGATTGCACATTTCCCTTCCTCTTGTCCCTGTTTATGCTTTTCTTCCCTCTCTGTCATTCTTGGCTCCAACTCTTCTTTCAATTTCTTTTATGTTTCCTGCAACTTCCTTTCTGTTTCCTCCAACCTTTTGTTCTCCCTCTTCCCCCGTTATTATCTCTTTATGCATTGTTGTCTCCTCACCTCCACTACCAAAGGTGCTTTCTCAATGAGAGGATATTCTTTTAACTTGTAGATTTACTCAGCCTCTGGTTTCTCAGAAATATTCCTCTTGCCTTTGTCCTGCATTGGTTTGTTGCTTATTGCTACTATTATTGTTACTTACTACGATGTTGTTTCCTGTAGAGAAGCTTTGCATTCTATAGCCATGCTAACTAGTTTAGAGGAGTTGTAATAGTACCTCCAAGGATGTTCCTGTGACCAATGAAATGTCTCGTGGATCCATGGATAATACACCTTCACATAGTGGTTCTTTCATATACAGTGGGGATCATAGAGATTATAGTCTTTGGTGTTGAACTCAAACTTTTCTAATTCCTTGGCCTTGACATCCGCATCATTCAAGCTCTTGATCTCATGCAATCCAATCTGCAAAAGAAGAGAAGGCCATGGTGCCTTCTTCCTTCTATGTAGCCCTACTAATATCGCTGTGGAGACATGATATGAAACCTCTTGCATGACAAACTTATCTGTGGCAGACCTTGGTAGCACATGCAAAGGCTTCTCTCCACCAAACATTCTGTTGAAGGTGCCATCGGGGGAAGCATACCAATATGCAATGTTATGTAATGCCTACATCACTTCCTGGGACATGCAAGGTGGATCTCGCTAAAAGATCAATTTGTAAACCATGATGATGAAATGGTCAGATAATCTCACCTTGACTCCTTGGTAGTTGCACATACAAAGAAACTTGCAATAAATGTTCACAACAGTTTCTGATGGTGCCCATGTCTATCCCATGCCAGGAAACTGATGCTAGTCATAGATTGAATCAAGTAGGTATCCAAACATATAGAACCTCACTTTCACATCCTTAGGAAGATTCCAAGAATTAGTCACATGCACTTTCATCTAAAGAACCAACAGATCCGACCAATTGAATTTCCTTCTAGCATTCACCAACTGGTCCAACAGAACCATCCAATTCTGTGGAAAGGTATTCGTGCTCTCTTGATTGTGCAATTGGCATCCAAAGATGATCAAGAGTTTGTAGGCCTTTCCAAGTGACTTCATCTTGTAAACATGATTGGGTGTCGACCTGAAATTTGATGGCTCTTTCACTCAATGCTTTATGATGTATCTAGTGCTCACATATTTGTTGGGAGCATAGAAAAGTGCATCCTTTTGGTTCACTGGTTGTGGTAATTGTTACATCTGATGACAGTTTTCCATCCAAAAGGTAGAAAATTGTCTTCCACTGGCACTACTCACTGTCATCATCTCGAGATTGGTATGTGAGACAATCTAGTGAATGATGTACGAACATGGGAAGGAGAGGTACCTACATAAAACCTTATATAAGCCTGACTCGTGGATGTTGACATAAACCTGTCGATCTTCTAGATATTCCTTAAAGCTTTCTGCAATGATATCCTTGATTTCTTGTCATGTTATCTTCATGTACTTCTCTATGAATTGTTGTGTGTCTGCATAGACTCACAAGTTCCTTGACACGTATTCAACTACATCCCTAGTGTTGATCTCAATGGTTTCCTTTGATGTAATTTTTTTGGAAGCCATGTTACCTATACTGCTATAGAGATGCTCAATAATTGTTGTACCTAGAGCCAAATAGGACACTCATGGTGTGAAAATGTTAGCTTGAAACCAAAATAACTTCAAAAAAATATCAAGAAACAAACTTAGAAACTGCTGGGAAGGATTACACAATTGTAGGTTTCAGAGGTGATTGACTGTCAGCTAGATTTTTGCATTGTGCAATCTTGGCTACCAATGGGGACATGATGTTGACTGGAACTACACAATACGCAATTCATTCTGCCTTTTGTTGTATGAGACTATGTATTGTGCAATCCTAGTGGCTAAGGCTTTGGGAATCGCTCCTGGAACTACGTAGTGTGTAGGCAGAGGCAGGCTTTGACAACCTCTACGCAATTCTTGGAGCCAAGGTAGAGCCTTGAGATCCATAAATGTGCAGTGCATGCCGGTAAGGGCTAGATCTGGGCCAGGGAAGCCCAGATATTCTGAAGGGAAACATGAAAATGAAGAGATATGAAAGTGTAGGTGAAGGTTGGTGCAGATCTGAGTGAGTGATGATGCATGGAATCAAAAAAAGTGCAGGAAGCGGTCAAAAAAAATAACAATGAAGCCTATGGAGAGAGTTTCCTCAATGATGACCATTAGTGCAATAATTGGGTTATGCATGCAACACTTTGGAAAGGCAATGAAAAAGTTAAAAAACACTTCTACAAGCTATAAAAAAATAAAAATGCCAATCGTCATTCAATAAAATGGGTAAAGCAACACTCTCACAAGCCAATGAAACAATAGTGTTAGAAAAAGTAGCAAAAGACTAGAAACACAAGACTTACTGGGAAGAACTTCGACGAATGTGATGAAGGCCCCTAGATCTCCTTGGGAATGCTAGAGCTCCAAGATCAAATGTGAAAATGAGCTATGGTGGTGTCCATCAAATAGATTTGATTGATTTAGGTTTTATGACGCGAAGGCCAAAAATATATGAAAAAATGATACATGGCAGTAGTTCCCAAAAACAGATTAAGTGTAATTCTGACTACTAAAAATAGATCCCTATTTTTTAGGGATGCATTTTCGCTTGTTCTTTTTTTTTGTTTTCAGGAAAGGCTACCATGCATGCACCATGAAATTGTGCTTTTTTTGGGAGAACTAGGCAACTCACTGGCACATGCATCATACAACTATTGAGGGAATGCCTCTGCGCAATTCCTAGGCTGAGTGGATCCTAGGTTGCCTCTCACACTCTGTGTAGTTTCCTAGCTGACGGCAGACTACCAGCTAGGTTTACACAATTTTGGAGCCAAAGCTCACTATGGGCTTGAAGAACAAATTTCCTAAGAGAAAGGTTGGTTGGCCTCTAGGATTGTGCAGGTCTCTAAGGCAAGGCTAGAACTGGATTGCAACGAAATCAAGAGGTCAAATTGTAGTTAGAAAACAAAGAAAGTAAGCAAACAAAATCTATAAAGAAAAATAAAAAACTCAATGAAAGCACAAGTACCTAGTTCAAAGCAAGATAAGATGCTCAAATTTTAGTAGGGAGGCCCCAAAACGAAGTGTAGGAAAACTTTTGGATGGTGGTTGTAGCCACTACAATGAAGGAAAAGCAAGGAAGGTTGGATCAAGCAGCTTTAGCAGGAATATTTTGCAGGTAATTGGTTTCATATGTGATTTTCTATCTAATGTGTGAATGAATAGTACATGTTTATTTATTTGTTTAATTTGTTGTCATTGGCATGGGTTTTTCCTGGTTTGACAATGGTTTCAACCTTCCTTTTCCACTTCCTGAATAACCATGGTGTGATGGGATTATTTTCTAGTTGAGATTTGGATTGCTGGAATGTTTTGGAACCTAGTGAGGTAGTCTTAGGAAAATTACAAAGGGTTGGTGGTGAAGGTGGTTTAATCCCCAGGAAACCATCAACAGGTGGATGGAGACAAGAAAAGTCCTCAAGGTAGTGGTGAAGAAACTCTGAAGCATCCAAACTTATTTTTGGCTTTCTGATATCTTAACCAGATTTGGCGAGATCACAGTAGCCTAAGGGGGGAGGTGGTTTAATATACAAGAATTCATGGTCATTTATGTCTTGAGATCCCACATTCATCCTTCGAATATGGATATGTGGTATGTGGAATTCCCTTACTTGGTTGGATTTCACATAAGTTAATAATAGTTATTTTAATATTGTGATTTATGAGCACATGTACTTGTTATTATGGTGATTTGATGGATGTTCTATTGTGGCTAATAATCTAGTTATATGTTGGTTATAAGCATGGATCTGTAATGTGTTATAGATATGAATTATTTAGGATTTGATAAGTATTTCATGGTTAATAAATGCATGGGATAACAAGTATTATTGGAACTATTATCAGAGGTCATTAGACCTTCTTAGTGATTCTTAGAAAATTTTCATACTCCTATGATCAGATATGCATTCTTGATCTATATCTTACATGTTCACTATGTGTTTGATGAAATGACTGTTATGGTTAGACTTGGTTAGATAAATTTCTTTCTCAAGTTTTTATACTTATAATTTTACATATGTCATTTATCATTCTACGAAGTCTCAAGTAGTTATGGGAAAGGGTCTGGAGGCTAGATTGGAATTGTGGCTCAGATATTAGGACCGTAGGTACTAAAATGAGCAACTTAAGTCACAAATGCATGGTGTAAGGCTTGTGAGTGTGGTTGTAGGCTTCCAAATCCATGCAAGTAGTTTCAAGGGTGATGTTGGGCATCTTGATCACTGAAACAATATTCTAACTTAGGGATTGACCACATGGGGTGTTCCTTCAACTCTTGTGTGATCTGTAGTCCCTGTAGGATGTTAGTTTATGGTTAGTAAGTCTTAGCTATAGACTCCACTTGCTTAACTGGAGCTAGGAGTTCGGGTCATGTCATATTGGCACTCTATTTCACATTTATCTAGATGGCTTCTAAAAGAGGGTAAATGTGGTAGGGGTCACTATAGATTGGTATCAGAGCATGGTATAAATACTTGGAATAGATGGGATAGATGCATGTTAGTATGCATGTATTGTCATGGATATGGTTTTTGTACATGAGTTCAGTGTATACAGTTAGTGTTAACACGCATGATGTAAACATATTGATATGATCATGTAGATATATATGTATCACATTAATTTGTACTGATCTATGCAGACATGATAGCCTCCCATGAACTTCACTCAAGTATGTTGATTATGTTTATAGTTTGTTATATGACATGGTGTGTTTGAAGGAATAAGAAGAGGATCAAAGATGACTAGTAAAATGGTGGTCATAGTTCCTGTGACTCACCTTATGGATTAGATGAGTAGCTAAGAGATGAGTACTCTCCTAGCATAATAGACACCTTCATAAGTTTAAAGCCATAAATAAGAAGTTGCAAAGAAAATAATAACATGATAATTTATTTCAAAGAAAGGCTTGCCAGGGCATAGGAAAAATAAGCAGAAGTTAATGAAGTGATTCGTTAGAGTTCATCAAATATGCAGAAATAGGGACCGACTTGGATTAGTTATGGATAGGAGGAAAATACTAATGGGGCATATGTTAGTAGGTTTCATGGTTGGAACATGTCAGACATAGATGACATAGACAAAGATGGTATGCTCTTGGATACACTTGGTGGAAGAGGCAGTGGCTATGGATTCTATTTTTGTTCTGTTTCAAACAAGTACCATAGTCATCATTGCTATCATCCTTACAGGAGGAATGATAGGGGATACTTATTGAATGATTTAAAGAAATCCAAACCTTCTACCTTTGATAGAGAGATGAAGAAACTAAAAGATGCAGAGGAATGGTTACTTGGGATGAAGATGTTATTTGATCTGCATGATTATATAGAAAGCATGGAATCTAAGATAGCTATCTTCAGTCTCAAGTGAAAGAAAAATATTTGGTGGGAAGATGTGAAGCATGTTATAGGCATCATGACAGATGAGTTGAGTTGCATTGAGTTCAAGAGACTCTTAAGGAAGAAGTACTTGGTAGAGAGGTACTATGACAAAAGGCCAAGTAAATATATGAATTGAAGATGGGATCTATGATAGATGAGGAGTAAATGGCTAAGTTCTTAGATTTGTTGACGTATGGGCCTTACATCAAGGATAAGAAGACAAAAGTTCAGATATTTATCAGTTGACTTCCATTAGCATTCAAGGACTAGATTGAGTATGATGAGCATCATGCACTGGAGGAAGTCATTGGAAATTTGAAGCACTGCTATGAGTAATTGAAGCACAACACTGAACCTAAGTGAGATTGGAAGGGGAATGACAAGACTAAAGGTAAGTGGCCACCAAAGTGAGTAAGACCTTGGGATGTAGGTGAGCAGGAAAATGTAGCTCCTTACAAGAATTTTAATGTGGTAGAGAAGGGACATGGACCTCAACCTGGAGATCAACATAATAAGGTAGTGGTAGGGAACCATTGTAGTGTTGGATATATGGCAAGTATCATCAAAAGAAGGATTGTCCATTGTATCAGGTGGCAGACCTTAGATCTAGAGTGCTCAGGAGGTGTAAATAGTTAGGGATGTGGGACAAAGCATTCCTCATATATATGGAGCATTTGATAACAACTAGGAAGATCACCAAGAATTCATCATTGAGATGGAAGGTAAGTTTTGTGATCCAGTTGTTTCCATTTTGATTGATCTTAGACCTAATTATAGTTATGCTAATTCTGACCTCTTGGATAAGTCTAGTTTGAGAATAGAAGTGCATGTAGAATCGTGGTTAGTGCATCTAGGTATAGGTACTAGGAAAAGAGTTCATCATTGGGTAAGAGCTTGTGCATTTGAGATGAATGATATGCCTACATCAACACACCTAAATGTACCACCATTGGGCTCATACATTATCCTTTTGTATATGGATTTGTTGTACCTTCATAGGAATAAGGGGGGTTATTATGAGAAGGTTATCAAGTTCTTGGATGATGGAGAGAGGAGAATCTTGCAGGGGAAGCAGAAACCTACATCAATGAGAATGACTATAAGGCTAAGTGTAGTTACACGAAAGGCTGTGTAATGTTCATAGTGCATGTTTACAATGAAAAGGGTAATGATGTTGAGGATGCATAAGTTTCGAAGAGGTATCTAATTTTGTAGCAGTTTCAGGATGTACTTCCAGTGGATATTTCAGGTTTTCCTCCTCATAGGGAAGTGAATTTTTCTATTGAGTTGGTACCAGGAGCAATGCTAGCATAAAAGGCACATTAGAATATGATTAGTCCAGAGTTGGTGAAACTAAATTTGGAGTTGAAGTAAGTGCTTGATTATGGATACATTAGGCCAAGTGTATCGCCCTAGGGTGTACCAATTTTCTTTGTGAAGAAGAAGGATGGTACTCTTAGGTTGTGCATTGATTAAAGGAAGCTGAAAAAGGTGATGATAAAGAAAAGTTATCCTTTCTCTTATATTGATGACTTGTTTGATTAGTTGAAGGGATAAAAAATATTCTGGAATATTGATTTGAGATTAAGATATCATCAAGTATGCATCAAAGAAGAGGACATCTACAAGATTGCATTTTGGACCAAGTATGGACATTAGGATTTTGTTGTGGTTCCTTTTGGTTTAATTAATGATCCAAATAATTTCATGTGTTTGATGAATAGTGCGTTGTGTCCTTACCTAGACAGGTTTGTGATAGTCTTCATTGATGACATATTGATATATTATAAGAATGAGGAAGAGCATGTGGAATGCCCAGAAGCAGTGTTAAGACTGTTGAAAGACCATCAGTTTTATGCCAAACTTTGCAAGTGAAGTTTCTTTAACACAAAGGTATATTGGTTGGGATATGCTGTTTGCAAGGAAGGCATAGCAATGGATCCAGAAAAGAATAAATCTATCATGGAATGGGTAGCTCCTAGGATTGTTGATGAAGTCATATAATTCATGGGATTAGAAGGTTATTACAAAAAATTAATTAAGAATGTCTCGCGGTTTGCTTATCAGATTCCATCATTGTAGAGGAAAGGAAATAAATTTGAATGGATAGAGGAATGTACAACTATTTTTGAGTAGTTGAAGTAGTTGCTTACAGATTCTTTGGTCTTGAATATTGCAGATCCAGAAAATGATTTTGTTGTATTTACAGATGATTTCAAGAGAGGACTTGGTGGATTCTTGATACAGGAGGGACATGTGGTATGTTATGAAGCAAGTAAACTAAATGAGCATTAGTAGAATTATGTGACACATGATCCTGAGTTGGCAATGATCATTCATGACTTGAATATGTGAAAGCACTATCATCTTGGTAGGAGGTTTTTTTTGATGAGTGATAATAGTGGGTTGAGATACTTGTTTTACCAACTTGATTTGAATTCCAGGCAAGCTAGATGTTTGGCCATGCTTAGAGAGTTTGACTTAGAGATCAGGTACATTAATGGTAAGGAGAACTGGGTTGCAGTTTCTCTTAGTAGAGTAGTGCAGGTAACTCACATTGCAACTATGAGCTCATATGCGATAGATTTGTAGCAGTGGATCTTGCAGGTGGGGCGAAAAATGACAAGCACTAGTATCTTAAGCACATGCTACAATAGCAAGGTACAATTGATAAAGATGTGGATTTTCATCTCAGGACAAATGGTTTGGTAAAATTTAGGGACATGATCTATGTGTCGCACAAAAATGAACTCAAGAAGATTACCTTAAGGAAATTCCATGTTCAGTTGTATTCAAGTCACCCAAGATACCAAAATACTTTAACAACTATAAATAAGTTCTACTATTGGCCAAATCTAAAGAAAGAGATAGTTTGTTTCATCACTAGATGTTTGGATTGTTAAAAGGTAAAAGCAAAGTGCAAGCATCCAAGTAGTTTATTGTTGTTGATTCCAATTCTAGAATGGAAATGGGAGGTAATTTCCATGTATTTCATCACAACTTCTCTATGGAAAACTAGACATCATGATTCCATCATGGTTGAGGTTGACAAGTTGACCAAGGTATCTCACTTCATTCTCGTGAAGTCTTCTAATTCAGCTACTGAGGTAGCCTAGGTCTTCATTAGGGATATAGTGAGATTGCATGGTGTTCGTAAGAATATTGTATTTGATAAAGAAGCCAAGTTCACTTCTAGGTATTGGAAGGATCTATTTGCAAGTTTGAGTACAGAGTTTCCATTTAGTACAACTTATCATCAACAGATAGATGGATATATAGGGAGGGTTAATACGATTCTTGAGGATATGATGAGGATGTATGGTATTTAGCCATACAGGAAGTGGGAAAAGTATGTTCTAATGGTAGAGTTTTCATGTAATAATTGGTATCTGCAGGAGTCCTTGACGATGAGTCTATTAGAGGAACTTTATGCCATGAAGTTGTAATACACTTGTTAACTAAAGTGATAAAGTGAAAAAGGTGTTGATTGGACCAGATATGTTGGATGAGATGGAGTAGGAAATGTAGGTTATAAAGAAGAATCCAAAGGAAAAACAAGACAGGAAGAATAGTTATGCATATAAGCACCATGCATATAAGGAGTCTTAGGTTGGGGTGCATGTGTACTTGCGCATTAAGCCCAAGATGAGCTCCTTGAATATTGGATCATGTTCCAAGTTGGAACCTCAATATTTCGAGCCTTTCGAGATCCTTGAGAGGGTTGGACTAGTGACCTACAAACGTGCACTTCCTCCGACAATGAAATTACGTGATATTTTCCATGTTTCATTGCTTAAAATATGTGAAGGATGTTGGTCATCTAACTATTTGGTCTATATTATAGGTGGAACCACAAGGAGAATTCCAGTCAGAAACACCAATGCATATTGCAATAGAAACAACTCATGCTTCAGAATTGAGAAATCTAGCAAGATAAAGTGAAGTGGAAGCACTTTGGGCTTGATGAAGCTACATGGGATATGGCTAATCAGATGCAAGTTATGTATCCCTCATTATTTTACATTGAAGGAAAATGAGTTTATATATATATATATATATATATATATATATATATATATATATATATATATATATAGATATATATGATTATTATTTTAAATACAATAATGAGTTTCCATATAAAGATCTAATAAGAAATATGATTGTCATGCTATCATGTTAGTCATATTGGTTTTTCTTTTTAGTAGGTTGTTATTGTAAACACTACATCAGGCTAAGTTATAAAATTCCATAGGAAATATGTTTTTCTTTGCAGTGGTTTCCTGGTTATAGGCATCATAGAACACCATGGATGGTGTTCCCCTAATGGTGAGGGGCTTGAAATAGTCCTAGGTCAAAATTTCATTTAACAAAGGTTAGTAAAGGAAAAAGTAATAATTCCAAGGTCATGAGACATGTATTCCAAGTTGAATGTTGGGAAAAACATCGTAGTGGGTATCACTCCAATTTATTATGGAAAGAGAAATTGCAAAAGGAATTTCCAAAGGAAAATAGGCATTAATTGGCATTTATTTATGAAAATAAAGGAAAATAGGAGAAAAGGGATATAAAAGGTCACGATTAGCATGAGAGGGAAATTGAAGGAAAAATAAAAGAAAATTAATAAAATAAAGGAACATGAAGAAAATAGAGGCCTCAATAATAAAAGGGATTCTAAGGATCAATTCACAACTTTTTCCAGTTCAATTTTGGATCTCTCTTTGTATTCTCTCATACTCTTGCACACATAGAGAATTCTTGGAGAACTTTAGAACTGGAGAAAGGAAGAACAAGGAAGGACAAGGAGAGAAAAGGAAGGAAGAGGAATATCCAGGAAAGAAAGGACAAGAAAAGAAGGTTGGATCAAGTAGCTTCAACAAGGCGATCTTGTAGGTAACATGTTACATGTTTGAATACCTAATCGATTTGTGAATGCATGGTACATGTATTAGTTTATTTGGTTCATTTTTCGTCATTGTCATGCATTTTACCTAGTTTGAAAAGGGTTTCAACCTTGTCTTGTCATTTCCTAAATAGCCAAGGTGTGATGGGATTCTTTTCTTATTAAGATTTGGATTGCTAGAACATTTTGGAACTATGTGAGGTGGTCTTAGGAAAATTCCCAAGGGTTGGGGGTGGAGGTGGTTTAATCTCCTGGAAGCCCTGGTTGTTTATGTCTTGAGATCCCACATTCATGTTTGGAATATGACACATGGGCAATTTGATGAAAGAAATATTCAGTTCAGCTCAATCTATGGTCAAGTCGTACCTGGAAGTCCCTGACTTGGTTGCCTTTTACATAAGCTAATAAGGGCTATTTTTCTTATTGTGATTTATGAGCACTTGTACTTGTTATTATGGTAATTTGATTGTTTTTTTCTATGTTTAATAGTCTGGTTATATGTTCATTATAAGCGTGGATCTACAATGTTCTCTAGCTATGACTTGTTCAATATTTGATAAGTATTTGATGGTTAATGAATTCAAGGGCTAACAAGTGTTTTCAACTATTATGAGAGGGCATTAGAATTTCTTGGTGATTCTCAGAAACATTTCAGACTCCTATGATCAGATATACATTCATGAACTATAGCTTACATGTTAACTATGTGTTTCATGAAATGATTGTTATGGTTAGACCTAGTTAGGTCAAGTCCTTCGCTCTCACACAATCTCCTCTCTCTTTCTCAATTAGAATAATAATACATATCTACAATAAAATTCCCTCATATAAACCAAGGGTTTCCTTCTAGGGAAAAAGACCATAAATTAACATAACTTATATTGTTAGATCATCCCCCTAATTGATGACCTAGATTGACTATGAAATTACAATATTTTCAAGGCAATGTTTCATCTATTTTCAGCTTCGTGGGTGCTGCCCTTGAACTCCCACTAGGAGGGGGCTCATAAAAGTCATCATTGACACCCCTGGACCCCCTGACAATGATTAAATAGGCGAAGTTTCTGTCCCATTAGGAACAAGGATCCAATGCGGCTAAAACAAAAAACCTCTGAACAATCACGAAGATAATCAGGCTCCACACCCTATAGATGGGAATGGATTTGATTTTCTTGCATCACAACAAAGTGGAATGTTATGGAAAAATGATATTATTCCTTGATGATATAGGAAGAAAATAGTGCTAAAGGTAAAATTAAAGCCCATATAAGTAAGGGTAATCATTTTGGTTTATGCCAAGAGGAGTTTCCCAAAGGGATGCAAACTATTCAAAGTTCAAATCAAGAGTAGTATAATAAATGACAACAATAATAATTTATCAGAGCACCCAATATCAAAATAATTGTAAGGTTTATTTCCAGAAGAAAATTCTAGCTTTCCTCTCCACAAATAATTTTATTTCTCCATTGAACTCCTCCTAGGGGCATATCCAACATCCAAGGACCCATATAGAATGAGAATTCAATAATTAATTGAACCAAAGTTACAACTCGAATAGATGTTAGAAAAAGGATCGATGAGGCCAAGTTTGTCACCACAGGGAGTACCAAAATTATTTGTTAAGAAGAAGGATGACACACTCAAGTTCTGCATAGGTTATAGGGAACTAAATAAAGTCACCGTTAAGAGTAGATATTCCCTGTCATGAATCAATGACTTATTTGATCAATTGTGGGGAGCAACAATATTCTAAAAACTTGATTTAAGATTAGGTTATCACCAAGTGCATATCAAGGATGAAGGAATTCATATGATAACATTTTGAACTAGGTATGGGCCTTATGAATTTTTGGTGGTGCCCTTTCCATTAACCAATGCACCTACCCCTTTACTTAGATAACTTTGTAGTAGTTTTTGTTTATGACATATTGGTATATTCGAAAACCAAGTAGGAGCATGAAGAACACCTAGATGTAGTACTACAATTTTTAAGAGAACATAATCTCTATGAAAAACTTAACAAATGTGAATTCTTCTAGTCACAGATACATTATTTGTGACACATTGTCACAAAGGAGGGAGTAGTTTTTGACACAAAAGAAATTAAAGCCATCATTGAGTGGCCAACATCAAAGAATGTGTACGAAATTTATTCTTTTATGGGACTGGTAGGATTTTACAAAAGGTTTATCAAGTACTCTCCATGATTGTTAACCAATCATTTCAATACAAAATAAGGTAAATAATTTTGAATGAACAATGGAATTTTCTATAAGCTTTGATCAACTAATGAAATTTCTCACTAATGCACCAATAATAAGAATAATAGACCCAAACAAATATTTTATGGTTGGCACAGATGCTTGAAAAGAGGTGAATGGTGGAGTCTTGATGTAGGAAGGCAAAGTGGTGTGCTATGAATTGAGAAATCTAAGAGAGAATGAGAAAAAGTATGTAACTAATAACCTGGAATTGGCTTCCATTATTCATACATACAAAATTAGGAGCAATTACCTGAGTCAAAGGAGATTCATTTTAATGATTTATTATGGATAACTAAAGTATTTCTTTTATCTACCTAAACTAAATTTCATGCAAGCTAGATGGCTTGGCACAACCAATGATTTTGATTTTGAGGTTAAGAACATTAATGGAAATGAGAATAAAGTGGTTAATGCACTCAATATAAGTGTGCAAATGTGCTATGTATTAGCCATAAGTTCTTATGGGACTAATCTTAATGAAATCATTGAAGCAACTAGACAACAAGATGAAAAATATCAATAAATGAAGTAACAAATGTAGCAAGAACCTGGAGGGGTTAAGGTGAGAGATTTCACACTCTTTGAAGATGGAATGGTATTATGTAGAAATAGAATGTATGTTCCCAATGAGAGAAAACTCAAGAAAATCTTGTTAAACAAATTCCATGAAAATCCATATTATAGCCACCTAGACTTCCCAAAGACACTACCAACCATAAAAAAGTTTTATTATTGTCCTGATATAATGAAATAAGTGTCTATTTCTATTTCTAATTGAATACAATGTTAGCAAGTGAAGGTTGAGTTCAAGCATCCTACTAAAATACTACAACCTATTCCCATTCTAGAATGGAAGTGGGAGGTAATTTCCATAGACTTTATAATGAATTTTCCAAGGACTACCAAGAGAAATAATGCAATCATGGTGGTGATTGACAAGTTGAGGAAGGTGGCTCACTTCACGGTCATAATTCGACTTGCATAGCAAGTGAGGTGGCACAATTTTTCATAAAAGTAGTTGTGAGGTTGCATGGAGTACCCAAGATAATAATATCATGTAGAGATGTTGGGTTTGCTTAATTTTTTTGTAAATATCTATTTCATGCCCTAGGGATAAAGTTGTCATTTAGCACAACATACCATCGATAAAATAATGGAAAGATAGTGAGGATAATAAGAATATCAGAAGACATGATTAGGATGTATGTAATGCACCAACCAAGAAAGTGTGATGAATACCTTCCAGTGGTGGAGGTTTCTTATAATAATGGTTACCAAGAATCATTACAAATGAGACCATTAAAAGCACTCTATGGGAAGGCTTGCAATACTCCTATTAGATGGAATGATCCAATGAATAGGGTCCTCATTGGGCCTCATATGTTAAAAGAAATGGAGTAGGAAATGGAAAATAATAGAAGGAATTTAAAGGTGGAACAATATATATAGAAGAACTATGCATATCAACATACAAGGGATAAAGAGTTTGAATTTGGACAGCATGTGTATTTGTGAGTTAGGCCCAAGAGAAGCTCATTGAAAATTAGGTCATCCTAGTAGCTTCCTCCTTCTAGCTTTAGTATGTGCTACAGATAGTAGGGGATATGTTACAAACATAGTTCCTTTCATGCTCATTCAATTTTCCTTATTCATAAGAGACCAAATTTCCTTCTTGCATCGGGTGTTCTCTTGGTGATTCCTTACAGTAATTTGTGAAAATGAAGAAGTCCTTTTTTTGTACACTATCCTCAAAACAGCTGTACATGTGAGAAATTTCTTGACGCATTGAAAACTATTTGTGCACTTTGATGTCCATTGAAATTTGACTCCTTTCCTCTCTATGGCTATGATTTTAAGCCCAATATTTGAAAAATATTGAATGAAACATTGGTAATATCCAACCAATATCATAAAGTCTATAACTTCCATGAAATTTTGGGGAGTAGGCCACTTCATTATGGCCTTAAAATTTCTAGGATTCACATCCACCTCTTCTATTGAAATGAAATGACCTAGATATTGGACTTGTGATTGGAAGAAGTAAAATTTGTTGATTTTTTCATATATCTTGTGTTCTCTCAGCATATATAACATTTCCTTCAAACACTCTTCATGTTTTTCCCTAGGTTTTGAGTAAAATAAGAAGTCATCCACAAAAATCAATACAAACTCATCCAAATATAGGAGGAGGATGTTTTTCATTAGGCACATAAATGTGGTCAGCAAATTTGTGCTACCAAATGGTGCCACCAAATCTCATAGTGTCCATATATTGTCATGAACATTGTATTTTGGATTTCTTTCCCTTTAATTTAGACTTGATGATAACCATACCTCAAATATATTTAAGAGAACATTGTATTGGGTCATCATCTCTGGGTAGTAACTTTTTTTCATAGGTCATCTACTTTGGCGAGTGGTTACTTGTTTTTCATTGTAGATTTATTGAACTAATGGTAGTGGATGCACATCCACAATGTTCTATCCTTTTTCTTTATGAATAACATTGGGACTCACCAAGGTGACACACTGGGTATGATTTACCCCTTATCCAATATTTCCTTTATCTAAAAATTGAATACTACCAATTATGGCATGCTCATTAGATATGGAGCTTTTGAAACAATGAAAACACTAGGAAACAACTTGATGGACAAGTCAATTTCTTCCTTGGATGGAAATATTGGTATTTCTTCTGGAAACACATCATTAAATTGATTTAAGATAGGGTGATACTTAATTCTATCCTCACTGATGTTTTCCACATTGGTCACATGGACCACATACAAGGCACATCCCTTTTGGTTACGATTCTTTACTTGTATCACTGAGATATTCCTAGCATATACAAGTTTCATCACTACTTGAAGTATCATCTGTTGACCTTAATTGTTGAGGCATTCTATTGGCTTGTTGTAGAAATCCACCATAGCTTGGAGGTATACAAGATAGTCAATTCCCATTATCATATCATACAAACCTAGTAGTCAAAAAGGAAGGGCCATTGTCATGGGCATCTCAACTAGCTCTAGGTGGCTCAATTCCACCCAATAAGCTACTTTATTTTTCACTCTCATGGCTAGTTGGACCAGTGACAACTTCATATGGGGCTTATTTTGCAAGTTGCACATCTCTACAAATTTTGGACTAATATAACCAGAATTTGAGCTTGGATTGTTTAAAACTGAAATAGGTGGGTTGGTGACCATACCTTGCATTTCAGTCATCGAGGTTTGATGATCTAGTTTCCTATTGTCCAATGCCACATAGATTTAAGGTATGTTATAATACATTTATTTCATTGCCATTGCTTCTTGGACAAGATACACCCTCATGTTATCTTGGTTTTGGTGAGGGAAGTTCTTCTCCAAGGTGGTTCTCTCCACATTTCCAACACTGTAATGATTGTCTCTTGATCCCCTTGATTTATTCCCTTATTGTTTTGATATGTCCATATCTATTGATAGTAGGAAAAGTTCATTGGAAGTCACCCATGGAAAAAGTTCCCAAATTAAGGTTTTTCCCTCCTTACATGTGTCTTAAGGATTTTTGTTATTTTCCTTTAAAACTACTTCTATCCCTCTTTTTCCAGTCTGTTTGGAAATTTTCCCTATTCTTAGACTGATCATAACAATTCTTAGCCTTTCAGATCATGTCCTCTAATGTCCTTGTCTCATGGAACTCAATCCTATCCTTGTAGGATTGCATTAACATATCATGGTATCTTTGTATCTTCACCTTATTTTCATTGATGTATGGAACATAGCTCAATAGCTCTAAAATTTTGTTGGTATAAGCATCCAAGGTAAGTTTCCCTAGATTATGTTTGTGGAACTCTTTAATTTTTCTATCATAGTGCGTCATAGACGTGTACTTCTCATGGAAATATTTTTCAGATTTTCTCCACGATAGTTCCTTTTCTCTAATTCCCTTCATATTTGTCAAATATTCCCACCATATATTATCCTTTCAAGATAAAAATGGCTACCCTGACATTCATTTTTTCATAGTAGTCATGGAGTTTAAAATATTTCTTTAATCCCAATAGACAAGATTCTACCTCTTTAGCCTTCTTATGTTCTTATTATATGTAAGAAGGTTTTATTTATTGAAGTCTTTCGAAATTGAGCAATTATCACTTTTCCTTTTTGTTGGTGGTGTCTTCTAGTTGCAACACTAAAACATTGTTCATGGATTCTAGAATCTCTTTCCCAAGTGTTGAGTGGGTTTTCTCCCCTCATGATGTCTTCACTTGATTTCCTGTGCCGTTTATTTGACCTTATTCCTTATTCCCTATTGGTTTCGAATCCTTGCGTTCATATCTTAGATTGGCTTCTCTTGGATTTGTACCTTGAGAGATGGCACCAAGCTCATTTTGTTATTTCGTTTGCAGATATGGTAACCTCTGCAAAATTATTGCATTCACATCTTTATGTCCTTCTTTTTATCACCCTAAAGATGGTCACCTATCAATTTTCCACTAGGATGATCGAAATATACCATTTAGTATGGGTTTTAAACATTAAAACCCACTTTCGCCTTTAAAAATAATTTAGAGAACCACTTTTCGCCATTAAAACCCATTTGTGATGGTTTGATTTACTTCCTATTCTTTCGAATTGCATTATTTTACAGTTTCATGTTTTTATAGTGTGCTGTTAGAATATTTTATGGAATTGTTTTATTGCACAAGTTGAGATTGAATCGCGTGGCTGTTCTTTTCCATGATAACAGAGATTACTATCCTTTTCAACTTATATTGTTATGATGTTCATTTCGAATGTAAAGCTTCACTGTTCATTTCAGATTGTTGGTTATTCGATTCCACTAATTAGAGTTTACTGTTTAGATTTATTAAATATGATTCGTTGTTAAATTCCTTTAATTATAAGTTTGTTTTCCATTTACTTCGCTGTTCAGTTTGGTTGATTAATTGCAAGAGTTTGCTTTTAAAAGCGTTTTCCTAGTTTACTTTCAATGACAGCTTTAGTTCAATTTCGATTTCCTTTTGATTGCTTTAAAGCAGGACAGTCAACTGTAGAGAACATTGGTTATTGCTTCCTCGTTCCCAGATTGATTGTCTTGTTCCAGTTTGATTTCAATTGCATCAATATCTAGAGGAATGAGTTATTGCTACTGTATCCTCGATTGATGGTTGTTTGAGTGAATGATTTAGTTTAAGAACATTTCAGTTTCTTGCTATTCCATTTCTTAATTGTTGTTCCATTTCTTATCTGCCGTTCCATTTCCTGTTATTCGCATTATCTTTGCTTTGGTGTGAAGAACGATCTGAAACTGTAGTGGGCATTGGCATTTGCTATCTAGTCCCCAGATTGATGATCTGTTCCTTGATTACTTTTGGTTACATCAGTTTCCAAAGGGATGAGTTATTGCTACTAGACCCGTGACTGATACATTGCTTATTTTTCCAAATGCATGATTTAAGTCTTAAAGTGCTTTGTTGTAAGTAGATTTTATTTCCAGCTTTCATTTACTTTTGGATTTTGAGCACTATACTGCAAAACATTACTCTTGAGTAAATAGCCGCCTCAGACTGAGTACACTCTTGAAATAAAAAGTCGTCCCTGGGTTGATAATTAATGTGAAGGTAATTAGGAGTTCAAAAGACACATTTTTTTCACTCCACATTTTTGCGTCGTTTCCGGGGAGAGTGTAGCCATTTCTAAAGAGTAGTGTGAATCTGATGAGTGCCTGCTAGGGAAGAGTTGGATCTTTAAAACAGAAGGTAAGAACCTGCGTGCGAAGCATGTAAAAGCCCTGCTCCACTGTCCGCTTTCCTAATAGATTTGTTGTTGCTTTGTTGAGTAGAAATAGATGTTTGAATTTTTTTGTGAATGAATTAAAAGAAAAAATAGAAATTTTGAAAAACAAATCTCATGATTTCTCTCAAGTGGTGATGTAAGCACCACCCATTTCACTAACCAATTGATAGGAACATTTGAAGAAGGGGCCTCGAAGAAACACATGAAGAACATCTTCTATTATGGTAAGAAATGAATCACATTTTTACTTTTGAATTTCCTATCAAAGATCTAGGAGGAGTGACACAAATGCACATAATTCCTCGATTGTCTCTACCAAATTTTCATGGCTTGACAAATGAAGATCCAGATACATTCTTATTTGTGTTCGAAATAATTTGTAGAGGATATGATTATTGTACTAATGATCAAAGATTGAAAGTGTTTCCTCTTACTCTAAAAGGAGCAGCTCTCCGATGGTTCATGAGCCTAGGTGGGAATTGCATCCAAACATGGGAGGACATGAAGAACATATTCTTGAAGAAGTACCAAGACTATTGCAAATCCAATGAAGATATTTTCGGTATGATACAAGGGGAAGATGAAAGTTTGGAGAATTATGTAGATCGATTTCATTATAACCTTCAAAAATCAAAGCATAAGCATTTGGAGAAAGAGATCTTAAAAACACTCCTTCTTAAAGGAATCAAAGATGAATTTTTAGAACTCTTAAATCTGATAGGAAAAGGTGATGTTTTTCAGTTATCATATGATGATGTTTGTGAATGGTGCATAAGGTATTCAAGAGGAATCTCCAAGGCTGGTAAGAATTCTAGAGATGTTTATTCTTTCTTTTCCAAATCTGCTACAAGAATAGGAGACATAAGAGCTGAAATCAATACTTTATTTGAAAATTTTAAAGTTGATTTTATTAGCTCTCTAAGTTCAAAATTGGATGCTTTGCAGGTTCGGAAAAATCAAGAATTTGATGAAGTGTTTTCCACTCATGACCGAAAGGAGTAGTCCATAGATAGTTGTTCTTCCTTATCTAGGATGGAAGTAGCATATCAAAGAGATGAGGAAGATGCAACAAAGTCAAAACCATGGAAATCATGGCCTACAGGTATGGTTCAAAACACTTCCTCTTCATTCTCTTACTTGCATAATCCATTATGGAATACTAATGTGTTAGGGCAGCCATGTCAATTTCAATATAACCACCAATCTTGTTTACAAGTTGGGCATGGTTCATCTTATGATGGCATGACTACTCTCCCTCATCTTGTAGCACAAACATATTCTCCATATTTTTCACCAGCTCTTCCACAACATCCTGCTTGCATACCAAATTCATCCACTCAACCCAATCAACCACATCATCACAATGCTCCATTCCTTACACATTTTCCTGCTCAACTAATTCCACACCCTCACCATAATAAACCAGTACAACATGTTTACAATGTTGAACTGCCAAATTTACCCACCCTTCCCACCCATTCTATCTCACATGCGCCATTAGAGAAAACTTATAATGAGATTCAGAATGTTTCAAATTCAAAAATTGTAGAAGCTATGGAAGAAAATGAGGTTTCTTATAGTATGTATCAACAAGCTATTTTAAAAGCTCAAGAACTTCATGATCTGATGGATATGAGAAATCAAGAAAGTAACGTACACATTGAACATTGGTTTCACTCCATCATTTGTTTGCAACATCACTCTATGCTTCAACAATTTTTGATACCATTTTTTGAAGGGAAGTTGGCTTCTCATACCCTAATATCCATTAACATGCATTTTTCAAATTTGGGTATGTGCATACATGAAGCTCTATTTCGAAAATGGTTCCATTGGAAGTACTCCTATACGTAGTCATATTCATTTTTCAAATCAAAATAGGTTAGTGTAGAAAATAAAATAAATAAGGGAATAAATAAATGCATTTTGTTTTTTTTTTGTAAAACTAATTGTTTCTTTTGTTGCAACACGCTATTGAAATCAACATCGATGATAAATGTTTCAATTCATTTGTGTATGTAGATGATTTATAATAGAAATAACAATTCTACAAACACTTATATTCATCTTTATCATCAATATGAAAAAATGGTTGAATATCGTTTTTTTGGCTTGCGGGCTTGATGAGATTTCTGGAAAAATAGTCGGGACAATAATGTTTTGAGGGACCAAAAGTGAATATTTTTAAAACCTATTTCCACCCTAGGTAGCCCTTGATTTCTACTTTCTAACCCAATTTGAACCACTCAATTTGGATTTGAAACGAAAAAGTTAGAACCAAAACATTGACAGGGTGTCTAGTGGGCAGCTCGGGAATAGAGTTGGGACAGTTAGTTATTGGAGGCCTAAATGTTTGAATTTTTAAAACCTGTTACTATGGTAGATTACCCTATGAATCTAGCTTACAATGCAATTGGAATCACTCATTTTTGATATCGTATGGGGAAGTTATGATCGAAATACTGACTATCTATCGTAAATCAACACCCTTAAAACTATGTCTTTCCGGTTGTTCCTTAAAGTATTTGACCTATCAATTCTTCTTGTCTTCAAAACCTATTTCTATTGGAGATAAATAAATGAATATAATTTCATTTCCAATTTAAATCATTCGAATTCGACATCAAACGAAAAACCTATGCTTAAAACATTAACTGTTGGTCTGAGCTGGGTAATCGAAAATGACTCTATTATGCAGGTTGTTCTATGTAAAATTGACATATAATATCATTGAATTTTTAAAACCTATTTCTATTGGAGATATACCTTTGAATTCTCTCTCATCTGGCTTTGAAATCACTCAATTTGGATGAAAAACAAAGAAGTTGTGATTAAAACACTACTGGTTAGTATGGTCGACCACTGCTCTCCCATAGGTGACAAATAAATTTTACTTTGTTATTTTCTCTGTGGATTTGTTATACAGAGTAACTAATTGTTAGTTTTTTGCATAATTGTTGGATTAGGGGAGCCTGATCACCTCTCTTTCTCCATGATTTAATGTTTTATTGCAGGTAGACACTCGTTTTTTGCAGGTCTTGGGAAAATAAAGAAGGTCAATTTATGGACGAGTGATTTTTGAAAGCAATTTTATGAAACAAATGAATTTCATCCAAGTCATTACCCAATGGATTCATAATAAAAGAAATGAAGAATTGATTTCGATTTGAAGATTCATGTCTTGTCACTGCTGCCAAAACATTTTTCAAAAAGATCATTTTTTTTACATAATATCATAGCTTTTGCAACTTAATTTACATATTGTTTTTAAATAAAATGTTGTTTCTTTTCTAATTTTTCTTATATTTTGTGTTTCAGGTATTGCTTCATTCAAAGTGTAACTCATCCTCAGCATCAATGCCGTGAACAACTAATTTTTTTTTTTTTGCATGTTTGCATTTTATGATTGTCCATTTTGCTGTTCCTTTCTGAATGGAACAACACTTCTGCACTTTCATGTTTTGCTGTTCCTTTCTGAATGGAACAACACTTCTGCACTTTCACGTTTTGTTGTTCCTTTTCGAATGGAACAACACTTCTGCACTTTTCATTTTTGCTGTTCCTTTTCTAAAGGAACGGCACTTGCGTTTTTGTTGTTCCTTTTCCAAAGAAACGACACTTTTCATTTTTGTTATTCCTTTTCCAAAGGAACGACACTTGCATTTTTGCTGTTCCTTTTCCAAAGGAACAACACTTTTCATTTTTGCTGTTCCTTTTTCAAAGGAACAACACTTGCGTTTTTGCTATTCCTTTTCCAAAGGAACGACACTTGCGTTTTTGCTGTTCCTTTTCCAAAGGAACGACACTTTTCGTTTTTGCTCTTCCTTTTCCAAAGGAACGACACTTTTCATTTTTGCTGTTCCTTTTCCAAAGGAACGACACTTACGTTTTTGTTGTTCCTTTTTCAAAGGAACGACACTTTTAATTTTTGCTGTTCCTTTTCCAAAGGAACGACACTTGTGTTTTTGCTGTTCCTTTTCTAAAGGAACGACACTTTTAGTTTTTGCTGTTCCTTTTTCCAAAGGAACAGCATTCGCATTTTCACACTTTTTTTCGTGTGTATTTTTGCTTTTTTTGTGTGCATTTCCTTTGCTGTTCCCTACACGGAACACCACTTTTTGAGTGTTTTTGCTGTTCCTTCAAAAGAGCAACACTTTGGGAGTATTTTCGAGAGCAACCCTTCCTTCCTCTTGTGGAATTATTCTTAGTTCATCTCAACCACATTTTATTGATTCCCTTTCATGGCATGAAGTACACTATTTTTATGAAGACAAGAATTATGGATTCTCTTGAAGCAAGTTAATATCATTCATGTTTTGATAATCTTCGGCAAAATCACATAACCAATCTTTTGTCGACGCGTTTCGAACCAACCAGTGTGGTTCATCGTCAGGACAAGTTGAAGAACCAATCCGGCTTAGCTTGATTAAATAGAGTGTGCAGGGACTCCAACGGCTATATTGCCAACGGCTAATTTTGACCTAATGATCTTAGTCAAACTGCTAATTTAATCATTAACATTCTTAGAAATAGCTAAAACAGGTAAATAAAGGAATTCATTTGTTAATTTAAATAAATGTATATGTATATCTAAAAACAAATAAATATAATTCATTATTATTATAAAAGATTGGTTATGTGATTTTGCCGAAGATTATCTAAACAATGTTATGGATCACAGAAGTCTAAATTCCTTAATCATTCATGTTATGATCTTTAACAGGACAGCTCCTTGATGATAGCTTATTTTCAAAAGGGACACAATTATTTATATACTACTTTACTGCATTGTTTTATGCTGTACATGATACTGATTGATCATCTTAAATTACCATGCTGGTTCCACCCTTCTTGGTTATAATCTTCTCTGTCTGTAATAAATAATATTATGGGTATAATTTTTTTCTATTGAAATGTTCAACTTCTTCCACCATCCCTACTCTTAAGGAGTACTAAGCCTCTCTCTTTTTATCATAAAAATGTGTAATAACAACAAAATTTTGTTTGTAGATGGAGGATAGGGGGTCTCATTACGAGCCAGCCTACCATGTTCATAAGGCTGTAACAAAGTGACATTCCCATTATGGCTACCACACCAGGGTTATGATCCACTGGATAGCTAGATTATCCTTGGAACAGGAGGTCTCATCACGAGCCGGCCTGATCACTTCTGCTACATCCCAGTGAATGGCAGTGTGGTTATCTAGTTACCACGCCAACGCACTGGTCTCTTCTGTAAGAACAACACTGAAAATCTCTAGTTATAAATTGAGGATTATGGCTCATATGGGTTAAAAAGCAACCCTGTCGAGGCTATGGACGCCTGCTGGCAGTAGAGGCTTTGCTTATGGTATTGAAGTTATATCTTATCGTCAATTATTACTATAATACCCTTTTCTTATTTTTTCTTTTTATCAGAGAAGTTATTTCCTTAATTGTTTTTCCCTATTTTGAACCTTTATGCATGAGAAATTGTTTTATGATCAATCGCATCATTTTCAGCTAGCATACTATCAGTAAAGCATCTTTTTGGCATATTGTTGTTCTTTTTATCTTTTTCATAACTTATCATCAATCCTAAGTGTCCTATCTCTTATTCATAACTATCTTTACATACTCTGCTCTCATTATAACCATAACTCTCGCTGTCCTATCATTGATAAGTGTACTATGCTTCATTTACTGATATATTGTTCATTCGTGTGCCTTGCCGTCAACATAACCCCTCTCATACGCTTTATGGTCATGGAATTCATTTTCCAATTGGGGGGGGGGGGGGGGGGGGGGAATGTATGCATTATGGGATTGCATGAGATATGATTACTGCACTCTGCCATAACTTGTTGATTTGACAAAATATTAATATTTCATGTATACAAAAGTTTTTCTGACCGAAAGTTTTGCATGCATCTTATCTATTTCTCTTCAAAGCTAACACTATGGATTCAAGAAAATTGTATGCAAAATAGTGATTTGTTTATAGGAGAACAACAAGTATGGGGGAAACTCTATTCGCAGCATGACCACACTATTGCAACTAACAGAAGAGGCTCGAGCAACTCATGAACGTGAACAATTCTTCAGACATGATGTGCTTACCTGGATCCCACCTTTTGCATCACTTTCAATACCAACTCTGCCTACATCAGCGTCAACAAATGCCAGTCCATATATGTCATTCCACATTTTTGGAGGTAAAACTTGAGGTAAAATCACATAATTTTCTAACTTATTAAGAATTTAGGAGAATTTAATGAAATCCATTTTGAGCATTATTTATCATCCTTCACTCCACATCTGTACCACTTTCCATTTTTCAACGACATATCATCTTTTAGTTTGGGGGAGTGTTGCTTTCATTCATTTCTTTCTTATGACCATGTCATTCATATTATTTATCATCCATTGCTATTCTTATTCATTCTCAACACCTCCCTTATTCCATGTTGTTTTACACCAATCATAGACTTCAATAGATAGTAGCAACCACCTCTATTTGTTTTCTAGCATCACATGAGGGCATGCTAATTTTTCAAAGAGGGGGAGGAATTGCTACGCATGATGGATGTTTTCTATTTTCTTTCTCATTTAAGGCATACAATTTCAGTGTAGAAATTGATTTCCATAATATTTTTAAAGCTATGAACTCAATTCTTGTGATTTTTGGAAAACACAGATGTATCATTAATAAAAACCCAGACAATTTCAAGATAAATTGGTTCATAAAATTTTGGAAATCATGCACTCTCACCTACAGCCATTTTGTTTATATCTCATGATCCGTGCATCAAAACAGTCTGATTTTTTGGATCATAAAGGAATTCATATATTATAAATTTACTTGCCAAATTTCAACAAAAGCTGGTTTGTAGTTTTTGAGAAAATGGTTAATGAAGTTTGCTGTTACTTATATCATATTTTGTTGCAACTTCATATATACATATAGTTGAATGTCAATGTAAAAATTGTTATGCCTTCATCAAGATTACTAAAAGTGAATATTCATTAATTAAGGAAGAATTCATTTGTTCTATCCATTTCATGAGCTGAGATGAATATATTTTTATTGCTTGGTTAACACATGAGTTTTTGTCTTTGGGTCCCATGAGGACATGCAATATATTCAATTTTCGTTGCATGAGGACATGCAACATATTGAGTGTGGGGGTATGTTGGGCCGTTAATATGCCATTATTATTATCACTTTTGAACACTTATTCCACCCATTTCTATTATTCTTCATCATGTCATTTATTATAATTTATTATATAAATCCATTTTATGATGATTTATGCTTCTATGAATGAATATTATTTATTCTCCTTTATTTCTAATAAATTGATGATTATGCATGATTTTATCAATGATAGTTTTAATAAATCAGTTGTAACATTATTCACCATTTTTAGCCTCCAAGATAATTTCCAGATTGAAGATTTGATCATTAAAAGTGCCAACTCAGAAATTCGCTGGAATAAGAAGTGACGGTTTTGCGGTTGAGATTCTGAGCAAATGAAGCAGAATCTAGAAAATCCAGAACATGGATTTTGTCCAGAACGGACCCAATTAACTTTTTGAACGAACAGTTTTCCCAAATTCGGCTTGTACTGAGAGAAACGCAGGGTTCTTTGAGCACTATTTTCTCAGATTTGTTGTTGCGGCCGTCCTCCAAATCTCAGCTGCAAAGCCAAATTTGTCTTGCTCTTGTTGAAAGCTGGATGGAAATATATCTTCTTGTTGATCAATTGGTTAGAAGAAAACCAATTTTGTAATAGAAATCATGTTGTACTTATCTTTATTGTAACTGCTCTCTGATCTCTCTTTATTTAAATCAGAACAGAGATCAGAGATGGGGATGATTTAGGGATTCGAATGATGGAAAAATGATGGAATTGAGGATTTAGAATTAGAGATTTAGAATTAAGAATTCATGATAGGATAGGAGGAAAAAAGGATTGTTTCAAGCTGTAAGTCTCAAAGCTGTTGCTGTTGTAATGATTTTACCATTTAATGACTAATACCTGATTTGGGAGTTGTTGTTCATTCTTTTCATCTGAAGTAGCCCAGGAGCATCCGCTGGCAGCTAAGGGCCCAGCCTCTGGTGGAGTACACTGCTGCTGTGTATCATATATTTACAATTACTGCTGTGTGATGGTTTGATTTATTTCCTATTCTTTTAAATTGCATTATTTTACAGTTTCATGTTTTTATAGTGTGCTGTTAGAATATTTTATGGAATTGTTTTATTGCACAAGTTGAGATTGAATCGCGTGGCTGTTCTTTTCCATCATAACAGAGATTACTATCCTTTTCAACTTATATTGTTATGTTGTTCATTTCAAATGTAAAGCTTCGTTGTTCATTTCAGATTGTTGGTTATTCGATTCCACTAATTAGAGTTTGCTGTTTAGATTTATTAAATATGATTCGTTGTTTAATTCCTTTAATTATAAGTTTGCTATCCATTTACTTCGCTGTTCAGTTTGGTTGATTAATTGCAAGAGTTTGCTTTTAAAGAGTTTTCCTAGTTTACTTTCAATGACAACTTTAGTTCAATTTCGATTTCCTTTTGATTGCTTTAAAGCAGGATTGTCAACTGTAGAGAACATTGGTTATTGCTTCCTCGTTCCCAGATTGATTGTCTTGTTCCGGTTTGATTTCAATTACATCAATATCTAGAGGAAGGAGTTATTGCTACTATATCCTCGATTGATGGTTGTTTGAGTGAATGATTTAGTTTAAGAACATTTTAGTTTCTTGCTATTCCATTTCTTAATTGTTGTTCCATTTCTTATCTGTCGTTCCATTTCCTGTTATTCACATTATCTTTGCTTTGGTGTGAAGAACGATCTGAAACTGTAGTGGGCATTGGCATTTGATGTCTAGTCCACAAATTGATGATCTGTTCCTTGATTACTTTTGGTTACATCAGTTTCCAAAGGGATGAGCTATTGCTACTGGACCCTTGACTGATACATTGCTTATTTTTCTGAATGCATGATTTAAGTCTTAAAGTGCTTTGTTGTAAGTAGATTTTATTTCCAGCTTTCATTTACTTTTGGATTTTGAGCACTATACTGCAAAACATTACTCTTGAGTAAATAGCCACGTCAGACTGAGTACACTCTTGAAATAAAAAGTCGTCCCTGGGTTGATAATTAATGTAAAGGTAATTAGGAGTTCAAAAGACACTTTTTTATCGCTCCACATGGGCCAAGGTGCCTTCTTCTTCCTATGTAATCTAATTGACAACCCTATCGAGATGTGATACAAAACTTCTTGCATGATGGGCTTGTCCATGGAAAAATTTAGTAAAACATGTAGAGGCTTCTCCATGTTGTACATCTGTATGAAGGTTCCAAGGGGTGAGGCATACCAATCTTCTATGTTGATCAATGCCTCCATTGATGCCTGTGACATGCAAGGTGTATCTTGTTAAATATCATTTTGTACACCAGGGTGACAAAGTGCTCTGACAACTGTGTGATAACACCACGAAAGATGCATTCGGAGAGCAATCTAGAATAAGTGTGCACATAGGTTTCCGAAGGTGTCCATGCCCAACTCAAACCTAGCAACTACTGATAGGAACAGACTTCATCTAGTATGTATGTGGACATGTATATCTATGCTTGCTAACATTTGGGTGGATTCCAGGATTCTGTCACCTATCCCTTCAACCTACGAGCCAACATGTCAGACGAGTTGCATGGCCTTCCTTCACTGGCCAGTTGGTCCAACGCAATCATTGAGATCTATGGGAAGGTCTTTGTGTTCTCTTGGACATATAAAAGGCATGAACAGATGACCAAGTACTGATATGCCTTCCGTAGTATCTTCATATTGTAAACCAGGCTAGGTATTGTCCTGAACATGGATGGCTATTTCACCCAACTCTTCAAGATATGTCTGGAGTTTGTGTTGTTGGGTCTGCCGAAGGGTTTCTTCATTGTGATCATGAACTATGAAAAGTGATACATCTCCTGAAATTCCTTGGCCCTGAAGGTATAAATCTTTGTCCCACTGACACTGCTAATTGTCATCATCTTAAGATCATTGTGCGAGACAATCCAAGTGGATCATGTCTGTGCATGAAAATGTAGGATACCTGCATGCAATCTGATATAGGCTAGACTTGTAGATGTTGACATAGACTTTGTGGTCTTCTAGATCTTCCTAAAATGTGCCTGAGAATGTATCATTGATGTCCTGCCATTTCATCTTGATTTCTTTATCTATGAACACCTTGGTGTCTTTGTAAATGGGCAAGCTTATAGCCACTTGTTCAACTGCATCTCCATTTTCACTTCCAATGGTATCCTTTGACCATTCTCTCTTGGAGGCCATTGTACCTATACTGCTGAGAGACATACAAACACGTGCTATACCTAGAGAGATATAAACACTCATGGCAAGGAATCTATCGGTTGAAAACCAAAACAAATTTGAGGATTGTCATGCAACATACCCGGTGACTCACTGGGAATATTGCGTATTTTCACTGGGATGCCGGGAGACTAACTGTCAAAACTGTACAAGGCACATTTTAGGCTGTCAGGAGGTTGATTGACTACTGGAACTGTGCTATGCCTAGTTTCAATCAGTAAGGGTATGCAAACCTAGCAAACTACATTGTGAAATTTCTGGCGCTAGCAGGGTACTACCCCCTAGAATTACGCAATGTAACCCTGAAGGTCAGTGTTGTCCATATTTGTGCAGTTTTTGGAGGGAAGGCAGAGCCTTAACTTCAAGAAATGCATTGAAAAGGCAAGGTCTGGGCCAAGGTAGCCCAGACCCACCAACGGGTGACTAAAAACATGAAAAGGTTTGAATGCATGGCGAGATTGAGTGTAAGCAAAAGTGTATGATCATGCATGAAAATAGTGAATACAAGATTGAGAAAATTGGAAATAAGGCATGTGTGTGAAGGGAGTCATCACAATCACGACCATCAGTGCAAAGATAGTGTCATGCATGTGACAATAGTGGATCCAAAGGAAAAATGAAACAGTGCTTCTACAAGATAACATGCATTAAAACGATAGCAGGCATTCAACAAAACCAAACAAACAACATTCATACAAAGGGAAATACAAAAAGCGATAGAAAAGTAGAAAATGAGATAAAAAGTAGACTTATCGGGTAAAAGTTGAGTTGAATGTGTTGAAGACTCCTAGATGTGATGTGGGATGTTAGAGCTCCAAGATAAATGTGAGGAATGAGCTCTGCAACATCGAATAAATAATTTTGAGGCTTATGATGCACATGCCACAAATCTAGGAAAATCAGACACTTGGAGGGAAGTTTCTAACACGATCTTTTCCTGTAATCCCCAGCTAGTAAAAATAGATCCCTAAAATCTAGGGATTCTTTTTTATTTCTTCTTTTTTCTATTTCAGGAAAAGATAACCATGCATGCAAATCAAGATTTCTCAGTCTCGGAGGGAGCCGGTCAATCTGAAGGCACACGCAGTAGTTTGCAAGCCTGGAAAAGGGATTTACACAGTTTATGGACTGAGCAAGGTTGGTTGTCCCTAAGGCATTGTGCAATTTCTGGGGCTAGCAGGTCACTGCCTCCTAGAATTGTGCAATTTTTGTGTTGAAGCCTAGTGTCGGGTTGGATTGTGTAATTTCATGAGGTAGAATTCACTCACTAGATTTCACAATTCTGGAGCCCAATAGGCAACCCAACAATATTGCACAATTTCTAAAGGGAAGGCTAGTTCCCCTGCAAAATTGTGCAACTTTTAGAGGGAACTTCTCAGCCAGAGATCTACCTAGGTCCAAAACGATAGCCTGTGGTGGGAGACTAACAAGTTGACATGCACAGGTTGGCGAGCTACTGAAACTCAGTTGATGCCTATGTAACTTGATAGTGCAAGACATGCTGCTAAGGATGGTTGGTAGGGAGGCTCCAAAATGAAGCTAAGGAAAAATTTTGGAAGGTGGTTGTAGCCACTACAACATAGTGTTTTAAGTATACCTCCACCAAATAAAGAGTGGTTTTTATGAGTTGGTAGTCTAGCATTCATAGCTACATACAACTATTACTCAACAAATTAAGCCTTCTATTTCATCCTCTCTTTTGACATTGAAACTTCAATTGTGCCCCATTTAGTTGTTCTTTTTCATTATCATTCAAAGTTCTTTGTAATTTCATCATCATAACTAGGTTTTATTTCATTCATTTCATCTTTGAATCCACTTCTCCTTTGTTATTATTCTCTAAATAAAGTAGGCATATTGACCATAGATCCTAGCCCCTCTGGTTCTTGATCTTCTTGTCTCCTTTTTGTTGCCCTCATTTTCCCATTTTCATGTTTTTTTTAGCATCCTTCGGTGGGAAGTAGACTACCTTTCAAATATGTTCACCTTTTGTTTCAATTTAGTTAAGTTTTCAGTTTAGTATTTTACTTTTTAGTAGCAAATTTTTACATTTTATGCAAACCAATATCAAAATAGACTTTTTCACACACTTCACACCTATAGTTAATTCCAAATTTGTAATTAACCACTTAATCTAACTAGGATACACTGAATCTGAATTGGACACCAAGAAAAATAAACTAATAGATAGGTTCAGGTGGGTGGAGTAGGAATCTCATATTCCCACCAATCACTCTACATCTAATACATAGTGGTTTTCCTCTTGGTGTGCTTAAAATCCTCCATTATCCAATTTCAAAAGATGGTGCTAAGCAGAAACCTATTAGAGGGGTAAGTCCTAGGCCATTGGAGGATCCCCTTGAAGCTCCCATTTCTTGGTTAGAAATCTAGGTCTACGGTTGGTACACAAAAGTTGATATTCACTCGTCATCATTAGACAGAGGTAACCATAGTTTCATTTCATAAGATTAAAACACCCTAAAGATGGTGCTTGTGCAAAGAAACCATAAATTTACCTTTCCTTTCAAGCAATTTGGAAGTCCATTCAAACATAAACTAGGATTTGTTTTAGGTGTAGCTATACTTAAGGTTAGGAGTAATTTTCTTTTTATATGAAAATTTTTCTTGATTTATAGTAGAATTAGATCATAGTTAGATTCACCTCGTATCTCTACACATAGCATTATGCTTGTTTTCTATTATTTTGTTTCTCCATCCTATTCAACTAGCATTTTAGATTCATTATTGTCTTGACACCAATGCACCCCCTAAGAATCTATTACACATACTCCATGTTCTTCACCCTAAAGTTCCACTTGGACATCCACTTACACTTCTATATGAGTTAGGGTTCTATTGACACTGTTGGAGACTACCAGCATATAGGGGATCTTCCCAATATAAGGTCCCAATTAGACCTTAAACCAATTGGTGTAGGAGTCCCATCCATAATATGACCAGCTACCATTTACTTAAATATATGCCTCGTCTTTAATTGTTAGAATGAGAGAGAAGCACAAATGTGATATTCAATGGGCAAGTGAGTGCAACATGTGAAAGTTTAGTTACATATGTATCAAGGTTCTCTTACTACAAGGGGGAAAATAAAGTGAGACTCAAGGAAAGAAGTAATATTGCTACCCTAATGGACACACACATGAACAAGAAAGATTCCTCTAATGTGGAGCGAAATTTTTCACATGTATGTGATGATGATTATAAACATTACAACACATTTCCAATAAGTTAAGCACCAAAGTCACCAAAATAGTTCAATTACTCCAGTACAGGTGAAAGAAAACATGAACCATAAACATTCAAAGAATAGTCTTAGAAAAATTCACAATCCATGTGTGAAAATGTGTTGGCCTGGAAGGCTTCAATACTAAGAAAAAGTCCCAAGATATATAAAGAAAATTAACATCACTAGCTCCTATAGTGGAGCATTAGAGCGACTACTTGCTCCCCAAAAGTACTAACTTTGTCCCTCCAATGCCCTATGGGAGAAGTCAATGTCAAAATTCCTTTACATGGGAAATGAGGATCCTTCTATAACTGGAGCATGTCCTTCCACATCCTTATGACTCTTTACTTTCCAACTCCTAATTACCTTTAGAATTCTATAACATTTGAACTTCCAAATTACTTTTGGAAGTACATATGACTTCTAGTATTACATGTCTTTTGCACTTCCATGACCCTTTTGTCCATACAAGACTCTTGGAATTCCACTTATTTGTATTTACAATGATTAAAACATCACATCATAGCTTCCACATCATCATGTTATGAAAACCTAACATGTCACTATATTTGGTGACTGGGGACTAATAGTGACTTATGACAAGGAATTTCATCAGTGGTGACGTGGTTGCATCTTGTGTCTTCGTTCTTAATACAAATTCAATCATTGTTGTTTTCACCCTCCAAAGGGTATTTGATCTAATGGCGTCTTCAACATTCTTTGATCATCAATATTTCAATGCATTATTTGTCCTTTCAATGTTTGCTTTGTTTTTTCTCTTTCACTAATATTCCTCATGTGCACTTGCCATGTTGTTCTTGAAATACATGTGTCTGCAATCACTCATGACGAGCAACCATCAACTTTGAAATATCCTATTCTACCATGTGTTGAGCTATAAAAAGGGTCTCTTTCACCTCTAATTACCTCACATTAGTTGTCATTCCAGGAACGTTTTGTTATTTCAAAGAGTGTCTCAGTCTGAGGCTATCATTTGCTAGAGTAATGCTAGTATTACAGTGTTCAGAAATACAAGAGTAAACGGATGCTTGTTTACAGCAAACTACTTCAAAAGATTAAAATGCACATTCAGAAAACTAAGCAATTTATCAGTCAAGGGTTCAGTAGCAGTAACTCATCCCTTTGTAAACTGGTGGAACTAAGGTAAATCAGAGAACAGATCGTGGATCTGGGAGCCAGGTAGTAAATGTCAGTGCTCACTATAGCCCTGGATCGTTCTTCACACCAAAATAACAAAGGGCGGGAAATGGAACGGCAGATAAGAAATCAATGAAATAAGAAATAGAACAGCAAATCTGAAATGGAACAGAAAATCTGAAATAGAATAGCAAACAGGAAATTGTAACACCAACTAAGTCTAGCAAGCAATAACACCTTAGTCTACAAGATCAAATGGACGAATCATGACCTACAGGAATCAAATGGTAATCCTGTACTCTTAAAGACGAATTGAACAACACACCAAAATGGAACAACACTGATTAATGATGAATTATAGAATAGCACTTCAAAACCATATATGCACATGGCACACCTTAATAGTAACCTGATATTGGTAAACCAGTTATCACTGTCAGTTATAAAATATTACGACTGTGTTTCAGAATGGAACAACAATGTCTATAGATCCAACAATCGCAAAGAACATAATTGCTAAGATGAATTTCGTAATATCAATGAATAAGTGCACAGCACAGAGGCTCTGTAATTGAACAGCAACAATATTTTGTAAAGACTGATAGTATTATATCAACACTTAGAAGAACAGTGATACGTTGTAGAGTCAATGCAATAGTTTTGTCTCAATAAAGTAAACATAACAGAGCATGTGATGTAAACTAACAAAACACATCAGATTACCAAATAACGTTGATAAGCAAACCACGCATAAACCAAACGTAATAGTACAGGAGAAAGTGTCCTCCAGGGCCAGGCCCTTAGCCTCCAAGGGTACACCACTTGAAGTTATTCCAGACTCAAGGATGAAATAGCAACCGAGTTTGTATTAATGCATAAAATGGAATTACATTAGATTAGTTCTCAACAAGACTCGATGATCAAAGTTTCAATCTTCAGAGAAATTACATAAAACATAAGGATTCGACCCCCCTCTCGAGCTATCAATGTTTCCCCTTTTATAATGATGAAGGTAGAGATGTCTAGGTGCAAAAATAGTTAAAGCAGTGATCCCTCAGGATGAAAGGATCCTGAGGGATTCGCCAAACCATTAGTTCTCTATTATCTCTTTTCGTTCTTGCGCTGAGCCGACATCTCCACTTCCTTTCCAGGGGTGATTTTCTTTTATCTATTTTTCCTTGTTTGTATACAGTTCCCTGTCAAAGGTACAACGGTTAGCCCAACCTTGTTCTTTCCTTCAGAATGGCAGTCTTTTGTTTTCCCTTCTTTCTGCATAAGAAAATGACAATTGTCAGTGTTTCCGCTTTACATATTAATATCACAGGTTTTATTACAATTCCTTATCATTTTCCTAGTTCATGATGCAAAAGGTTTGTAAGTTCTAATGAAAAGATGCTGAAATAATTACCAAAAACATACCTTCTTTAGTACTCCACACACCCCCCTGCTTACCCTTTTTCATGCCCTCATGAAAACATTGTAGTTGACATGTAAGGCAGTGAGAGAGTGGGCTGGAGATGGAATCTCATGTGGAGGTCTACAACCATGATGCATAACTAGGTGTTGAAAGAAATGGCATGTTTGACCCTCAGGCATCTCATACAGGGCTTGTTACCCAGGTGCAGGGTGCCAAATAATTGGACTCCGGAACCTATATCCTAACTAGGATGGTCCTGCCCTCAAAATGACTTCGCCATACAGGTGCAAGCGGTTGGGATCTAACTTAAAATTTTCATACTTAAATGGCTCCCTGAGTTGGATATTCGGACTAGAGATCTGATATCGAAATTTAGCTGCATCAATGGCAAGGTCTTTAATAGTGAAAAAGTATTCTATTCCTTGCTGATTGATTGTTGTGTGAATGGGTCCTAATGCTTCAATTACACCTGGAGTCTTCATGAGGTTCCTATGTTCTCTCCACAACTATACTGGATTCCTAGGCTCAGCTCTTACCCACAAATCTAATCCATTTTCTTGCCTTTGGAAAACATTATAGGCTTTAAGCCATTTCATTTGATTAACCCCAAATGAAATAAATGCCTGCAATTGGATATCCCCAACAAAAGTCCGAGGGTTTAGCTCGGTCTCCTGGTCTAATACAAGGTTATGTAAATAAAACTCACACAGTAGTCTTTGAACTTTTACCCCGTAGTGCTTACAGCAGTTTATAAAATCATCGAGGCTATAAATTTGTATGGGAGCACCTGCTTTAATAGCCTTTATTTTCAATTGCAAATATCTTTCCATTAAAAACAAGGCATAATTCTTAGCAGGGGCTCTACATGCTAGGACGTCATTGTACAAAGAACATAAGGTATCCATCTGCTTGATAACTATATCTAACCTACGAGTTACCTTCGCAACTTTTTCTTCTTCCCTTCGCCACCCTTCCAAGGCCTGGCTTTTGGATAGATTAACGTTCCTAAGCTGTTGCTGTAGCTCTTCGTACCTTTCCCAAGGGACCGTTTGCTCTATGAGGTTTTATGTTGCTTGCTGAGCTTACGTCAAACCCTTCCACAGGGTTTTCATTCTCGGATCTCTTTCCCATGCGGCGGTGGAGACCGGGAGTTTTACCTTAATTTTCCTATTGCGTTTTCTTGCGTTCATGACCCTTATCACTCCCGAGGGTGGTGCCTCTGTCTGAATTTCCTTATCACAGGTCAATCTATCATCCATTTCTATCCTAACATGGATATCAGTCAAATTCTGTTCCTTTTTAATTTGAACAACGGTATGTTTCTCAACAACACTTGGAACAGCAGCCCATTTTTCGACAGGGTTTTGAATAGTAGGGTGGACTCTGGTCCTCTGATCCTTTGTCTTGAGGGGTTTTGCTGGATCGATTGCATGTTTCCTCCCCGAAGTCCTTTTTACCCTTTTCCTTGCTTTCAAAATCCTGATTTGTTGTCGAAGCTGAACTATTACATTCAGTAGTCGTTGCTGTTCTTTCCGTAATTTCTTAATTTCCTCAATTTCCTTAGAAGGAACAGTAGACTGTTCACTATGGCCTGGACTATGATCAATTCCCTGATTTTGTTTCTGGGGTGCTTCTTTGTTGCTCTGCTGTGGCTGCTCCGGGGCAAGAACCCTAGCTGGTTCTGTTATTTCTTGGGTGACGTCCTTTTCTGCCCCCCCTACCTCTGAAGTTTCTTCTGGTTTCGTCTAGCTAGGAACGGATTGTTCCTGTTCTGCATCTCCTGTCACGTTTTCATCATGAACGGGCTGAATCTCCTCTTCTACTTCCTTTGCATGTGATTCTTCAGGTGCATTTCCCTCCTGAGCAGAGTGTTCTTTTAGTTCTTCTTCAGCATGGAGGTCTGATGGGCTGGAAGATTGGCCATATTCGCCCATATTGGCCAAAACTTTGGCCAATTCATCTTCTCTCAATGGATCCTGCACTGGGCTACCTTCCTACTGTTCATTTCCTCCTCCTGCTCAGATTGCTCGGTTTCTTCCTCATTTTCTCCTTCCTCATTTTCCTGCATTACTTTCTCATTGTCTTCTCCTTCTAACCATGGGGGTTGCTCATCCCCTGTATCTTCTATCTCTACCAGTTGGCTGGTATTTCCTTGGGGCTTCTCCAGCCTCCCTCGTAGCCGTGCTAGTCGGACCGATTTCCTTCGTTTTTCTGTACACTTAGGTGTATTAGTGGCATGTTTACATTTCGAGGATGGTGTGGTCAATCTTCCATCTATCATGGCAATTAGCTCTTCCCAGCTACTTCGTTGTTGGGTAAGGCTATGGCTGACTATTAACCGTATCAACCGATGATGACTAACAACTGATTCTATATGCTGTGCTTTTTTCATGCTCCGGGCAACATCATGCAGTAATGAATTCAAGAATGCAAGTAAATTTACAGAGCATTTTTGTTTTAACACAACTAAAATTTTAAGGTGTCATGGTATTACCACGTCTTTTCTTCCTTCACAGGTGATGTAGCTTTGAATGGTCCTTGCCAATTCTGCCCACAGTTCCCCTAATGCTGCTGGTAGAACCCCCTTTCCTCTAATTGTCAAGATCTGGCCTTCCTCCTGGAAGGTTTCTATAATCTTCTGCAATCTCTCCTTCTTTAGCGTCCATACAAGCCCAGTGGCTGGCAGTCCCGAGAACTCTGCGATTATGTCATCAGTGACTGCTATGTGTCTCCCCCTCACTGTGGAGTGATCCTCTTGCAAGTTCTGCAAGAATTCAATTGCTACAGTCTTGTTGGATTCCTGTAAGCGATTGAGATAAGTTAGCCACCCGGCTCTTGCTAGGATTTCCCGTGCAGCATCATAGACTGTTAACACCAGTGGTTCTCTCCGAATCGATCTCCCTCCCATGTTTATGGTTTTGGTATGAAATCTCAGAATTTTGACAATGGAACGACCGCTGTTCACGTTGTTAGAAACACAGAGAGGCTGACAGACACGAGAATCGCTCAAAATCTAATGCTGCAAGATATACAATGGAAATGGCTTAGGAACAACAATTCATGCAAAAAATAAAAAATAGTATACCATTGAGCCATGTTATTCCCAAGTACGCAGTTTCCCGAATAGCAGTCTGACATGTCATCCAAGGAATGATGAGGTTAACCTCCCCCCCCGCATTGTGATAGGCCGTCCCGGCCGTCAAATAAAGGAGTGACGTTCCAGTCTGTTCTGAAGCAAAGTCATAAAGGAACAGCGTATGGCAATATGCCATGTTTACAAAGGTAGTAGATTACCGAAATCGAGGTGTCAAGTTGGATCGCTTAATATGTAAGAGACTGTTGTGATATGATGTGAGGCTGGGAGGATAGGACATCTGTCGTACATACCGACTCTCATGCAGTCATTTTCAACTGCTTTGTCATGATTGGTGATAATAGATTTACATGCGTTGTATGGTTCAGAAAATAATATGCATTCGTCTTATGTGATTGATTACTAAGGTATAAGAAACAGAAGGGTGCTAATAACTACCTATTGGTGTAAATAATGTGACTTCAATACCATTAACAGTGCTCTGCTGCCGACAGGTGTCCATAACCTTGGCAGAGTTGTTTATTTCACCCATGGAACCATGATCCTTTGTGTATGCTTAGGAAGTGTTGTGTGATGTCAAAATGTAGGCCATTATGTTGGCTTGGTAACCAGTTAGTTGTTGTAGGGAAAAGTATCCGACTCGGATGACCCTATCCCACTCTAAGGGTGATAGTTCCTTAGCAACAACTGTAAAACAAACTACTTAAGGTTTACTTCTTTATGAAAGCAAAAGAGAATGGAGAAATGCACTAACCGTTGCCTTGCTCATAGGAGAGAGCTCAATATATAGATGAATTGAGAAAGGATGAGTTAGATTGCAACTGATGTGTAGCTACCTTGTGTCCTCTCTCTCTTCAGTTAATCTTTAGTTGATCTTCAGTTCTTGAGTCCACTTGGAGAACCTTGCTTCCACTTGGAGAAACAGAGCCTCTGACTCATCACAAGGCGAAATACCTGATCCAAGTGTCATTTTTGGAAGATTCCAGAGCAATGACTCAGTGTGCCACTTGTCTCATCTCGCTCAGCACAGGTGTCCTTTGTTCCACTTGCTTTGCAACGCAGGTACACCATGGAGCAACTGAGTTTCAGCGCAGAAACCTAGTGGAGCACCTGCTTTGATTTCAGGATTGCTTGTTTTTGAGTGTTTTCAGGTGGAGAACTGATCTGAGAGCTGTTGGTTTGCTGACCTTGTTCCTCTAGGGGTAGGAACATCATGTTTAGGGAACTTTGGATCCCTTGGATTATTGACAATTCATGCTTGTTGCTGTAAGGCACAAAATTGTCTATAACAGATGCCCCCTAAAGTATGAGGCCGTTTATCGGGTGAAATGCTTTATTGAGAGGATCCGAAGTTCATTCAATCTGCTGAGAAGTGTCCTGTAATAAGATACAATACGATACATTATTTTTCATACATTTTCATGATCTAGCTGAGGCGGGCATTCCCATGCTCAGCTTTATAAATACATTTTGGTACATAGAACAGATGATCGTCTGATTGTAGACTGATAATTCTCTGTTGAAATTATCATCCTTTGAGAAGGATGATCATCTGCTGCAATGATGTACATATCAAATGTCTTTATATCCTGAATATATATCGCAGCCCGGATGGATGAAACTAGATCCGGGGTCTTCAATCTCTTCCGATCTTCACTCGATGTACAAGTCGATCCATGTGAGAATTTCTTGAAGTCGAACATGGAAAGACATCGCTTGATTACCGGCCAATGATGTAAACCATTAACAAGCGCGAGAGGAATCACCGATAAGGATGATGACCCTCAAGGTACAGCAGTACAATTCACATGGTGGGAATAAAGGACTTGGCGTCGACCACCATGAAAAATCCTCTGGTCGAAGGTCATTGATGTATACCTGTCGCCGGAAGTGAGAAACTTGCCATTGAGGCATGCAAGCTTCAAAGTACTGAAGGGGTTGTTCCTAGATCAACTCCTTGGATAATGAGCTGATGTCGACAAGGAGCGATCCGTCAAAGGAGGGCCTTAATGAATCCCACATCAGTGACACGGAACGGAGCTAGTGATTGTGATGAGGTGAAAACAAACTGTGATGTATGATTCAGGGTGGCGGTCATGAAGTGGATGAAGGATAATGTATGGCAGTGGGTGAGACACGGTTGACTCTTTGCAGAACCACATCTCTTGAACATATAACAACACTGATGTGATGGATCGGTAGCATTACCCCAATTGTGGATGGTGTGGCGAGGACCATGGTTATGAGACCGGTGAATGAAACAACCCAACCCGATGTGATACGGAGGACAGAGTGTCATGTTCAAGAGCGACTTGCTACCATTAATGCTGTGAGGTTCTCCCAATTTTTCCCCAGTCATTGCTGACCAGTACCTCTTTATTTTTGTCAAGCTTGAGGAGGATAACATATGCTTGTTCTATAACCTGCCCTTCGGGCAAGCCCATCGCTATGTTTTAACGAGCCTAGCGATAGGGAAACTCGTTCTCGTCTAAAGACAAGTTTGTCGCTATTTAATCATTTTAACGAGTCTAACGACAAGGAAAACTCGGTCCTTTTCATTTTTAGAGAGTCTGAAAAGGTACGGAAAGTTAACTCCAAAATTCCTTTTTCGTCTTCTAATCCCTTAAGTCCGAAAAAGTATAAAACAATACAGAAGGGATGAATTTTCGATTGCTTTAACAAGCCGAACAAAACAAGCGCTCGATCTTTTTGTGCAATAATCCCTCAGGTCCAAAAAGATTAAAATCTAGAGGAGGGATAGCTCTTCCGGTCGCTTTAACGAGCTGGAAGGCCAAAACTCGGCAAACTTTTCATATTTTACGAGTCAGTGAAAAGAGCTCAAAGAAGACTCGTCTTTTGAGGAACGAGTGATTAACAGGGCAGCAGCAGATTCCAGGTACAGGTTGGAATATTCCAATCACGGCAGTGTCACAAGGATGGCTTAGTGAAATCACTCTTCGCAGCTGTTCCTCAAAACGGGTAAACAAACATATGGAGATGAACGATTGGCCAAATGAACGGATGGAGGTGAGACTGCAAGAACACGACCAAGGGCTTTAATATGGCTATCAAAGGTTACATTTACCAAGGTTATTTACCAGTTCATTTTTTCTTGGTGAGCTTGAACTCTAGGGGAAGATTGCTCACAACTTATGTTTATTTTTTAACGAGCATGAACTATGCGCTAAAACTGCTCGGATCTTGCGTTTATTTTTTAACGAGCATGAACTATGTGCTAAAACTGCTCGAACATACCAGTCATAATACAAGAAACGCCTCAGGTGAGGTAGTCATTTTTAAGGAGCTATACCTCACTAGTTACTCCAATTTGGCAAGTTTTAACTTTTGCCCCACATCCTTTCTTTATGCAAGCTCGGAAACGACTAATCCAAAAAACAGATAAATAACCGCTCTTTGCTTGTACTCCAAAAGCTTTGCATGCCCCCAGGTATAAAATATAATTTCAAGGCTACCCCTCCTCCCTCCCACCTCTGTTTTTCTACTTGTCGTCTTGCTATATTTTTAACGATACTTGTCTTCTCGTTATTCTTCGGTGCCGACGGTACTTGTCTTCCCATCAGTTCACTTTTAGGTTTTTGCAAGATCGCAACAGATAAAACATTGGTGTTACGGATGGAGGTTTTCCTCTTACTTATTATCCGAAAAATGGTTTTGTTTGCTGCCGCAAACTAAACTCTTTCTCCTGACGATGTCTACCATTAGGTTACTAAAGATGGTGACCACTTGTTGTAGCAATAGAATCTCTTTCTTTGGAGGCTGCCCCTACTTATCCTTCAAAACATATGTTTTAATGGGTGAGGCTTGTCTTCAAAGATGGTTACTACTTGCTACCGCAAATGGTCCTCTTCCTCGGTATCCTTATTATCTAGACAAGGGGAGCGAGAAGCAGATTATCTCACTCACATAACTTTGACAAAAGAATCTTATTCTAGAACAACCCTCTCTTCCTTCTTTCGGACGGGGTACGGACTAGTCATATTCTTCTGCGGAAATCAACTTTATACCCAAGGTTTCCTCTGCCCAAGGCAGGCCAGGGTGCATGCCCCCTAGGTCCCAGTTCTTTCTTTCCGAATTACTCGCATTCATCGGGAAGTAGAACCGGGGGTGGAGGCATTTCTTGAGTGAATAAGCCGTTTAGGGTTGGTATTTGACTATTTGCGATGCGAGATCCCGGAAATGAAAGTTGGTCTACGAGCTTGACCATCTTTCCTTCGTGTGGAAAACACATTACTCTAAAGAGTGAGGAGACTATAGCTCCCATGCAATATATATAGTCCCGTCCAAGGAGTAGGTTATAATTCAAGGGTCCTTGGACGACCATGACATTCATACGAACTGTCTTCTTCCTCAATGTAATGGGAACATTGGGGAGGATCCCTAAAGGGCGACTGGTTCCTTTATCAAAACCTGATAGATTTCTCATCTCAGGTAAAAGCGCCGGGGAACCCAGTGCTTTCCAAGCAATAGAGGAAAGGATACTCACAGATGCCCCTTCATCAATTATGGTTCCAGCCATTACCATTCTATAGATTTGGACAACGATTCTGAATGGTATACTGGCTGGTAACCGGGGTCTGCCTAGTTGGTTCCAATCAAAGGATACAACCAAGTTGCTTGGTGGTGGGACCGAATACACGGCCGGATACGACCCTGACGATGTTCCTTCCTGCGATAAAGGAATGGGCGCATTGCCCTGATGCTCATCAGAGTCTGTGTTGATGAAAAGAATCTGGACGGTGTCATCCTTATTCTCTTCAGTGAGGGTGTCATTTGAAGGTGAATCTTCAACGACGGTGTCATTTGAGGATGAAACCTCTGAAGGAAGAACCGGGTCAACTGCCGTTTCGACCTTTAGACTTTCGTCTGGTCTGGATTCAGTTGGTTCATTCTCAATGACCGACACTTCAGCTGACCACTTGAGCGGGCCAGCTGGATTTTCAACTATCGAGGGATTAGGCACGAGTTTTTGGTATCTAGGAGGAAGTCGTAACGGTGATACCGGACGATCTTCCAAAACTCTCTTTGCCTCATCTAAGAATGGACATTTGTGGATGGCGTGATCGCCTTCACACAATATACAGGGTGATCTTGGTCTCCCTCTTCGTCGTTCACTCTCGCTAGTTGACGGACTGCAATCAACATGACTACCAGAGGTTGATGCTACCAGATTGTGCAACCTTGGGGACCAGTCCCTTAGTATCCGGGGAATACAAGGACAATCATGATGGAAGTGGGCCCCTTTGTAAATGACACATGGCAATTTAGGCCCGGTCGGTGCAGTGTGTGGGTTTTTGTCAGCTGTCTTTTGCTTGCCCTTAGTCGCCTTCGCCATAGGCCCCTTCTGCTTCTTTTCCCTCTTCTTCTTTTCCTTCTTCTCCATGGGAGGCTGACTTTTGCCGGCTCTACCTTGTGAAGATGAAGGATCAGAGGAAGAATTGTAAGAAGTGGAAGGCTTGTGGGTAGCTCTAGACTGTTCTGACTGTTGATTCGACTGGTCAGGATTAGTGGCGATCTGGACTACATTAGTTGAAAAGAGCCATACAGGTAGGCCAATTGTTAATCCTAGAAGTGACAATGTGGCCATATGAGGCGCACCAACATCTCCCCAAGAGGAGAAGGGATTTGGACTTCCGCCAAGGTTACTTCCTTGGTTGGTGGGCTCCATACTTTTTCAACTGAAAGATCAACGTGGGAATAAGAGGTGATTATGTTCCGTTTAAAATAAATTTTATTAACGACGCTTTTAGACACAAACTTGCTTTTTCATGTTTTAAGAGTCGAGAAAAAGCTAAAGATGACTCTAGTCCCCTTCGATGTTTTAACGAGCCCGAAGTGACAAATGCTCGGATGGACTTTTTCAGTTATAGAGTTTGAAAAAGGCCAAAAGAAACTGCTCTGGAGTTCTAGGCAGAGGGTGTGCCAAACTTTTCGCGAAACCACAGAATACGTTTTACGGTACGGGTGGTCGATCTTCGTGAATGCTGTGTTCACTGCATCGCGATCAGTAGGGCGGCCGACACGGCTTCCTATGGATAAAGGATAATTGCCTATAGGGGTCTCCCAATATATACGCGACGGTACGTGGGAGCACAAGTCCGTATTAGTGCCACCGACTCTCAGGAGGAATCACCCACCTTCGTAGAGATCGACAGTCACTATGTTTAACGACGCCGGAACACGTCTCTACCTAGACCTCTATTTGTTTGCGTTATGTTACAAAGCGTTGTTATGTAAATTGAATTTATTTTAATGTTGATCTTGCTTAGCAGTTTGCCTTTAAGGATCACCACGAGATGTATGTAACAAATTCCTGAATGCAGTCTAAGATGAGAAGCAAACTTTTCAATCTTTCAACTTTGAAAACCTTAACTACTGAGGGAAAAGAAAGGCAAATCTTTTCACACAGATCATAGAGCACACACTAAATGCAAATTTTTCCTAAATCGTCAAGCAAACAGTCAAATGCAAAATGCACAATGCATGTATTTTATTTTCCCTTTCTTAATGTGGATGGGTTACAAAAAGAAAGTTGTTATATAACTTTGATTTCGATTTAAAGCGAAAGTAAACAAGCTTGTCCAAAATCAAAAGACACCTTAAGATTCACTTTCTTAATCACTAGAAATGCATGAAATCAAACCATAATGATGAAAGTAAATGACTAATCAGCTATGGACAGCAAACAAGCTAACTCTTTAGACCAGCAAAATGCCTAACACAGGTTCAGATCTAAGAGGCCAAAAGCAAGACTAGTTTACTTTTCGTTATGGGAAATTGTAAATGAGTAAGAAATACAAAAGAACAAGTACAATTTCGTTATATAACAGAGGCGGAATGATGGCAAGTAATATTGGTTTCAGAACAGGTGCAAGACTGGTAACTGGCAGCCAAATCAATAGTGAAAACAGGCAAGAGAAAAGGAGGAAACCCCAACAGCACTAGGCAAAATTGGGCTAACGCAGGTGCTGCACAGGTAGTCTGGCTCTCAGCGCAGGTAGCCCCTTCGGGACTTGCATTGCAAAGCAGGTAGCCTGTGTACTACCTGCTTTGGAAAACGAAAGTTGCGTTTTCACAGTTTCCGGGTCATAATTTTCTCAAAAATGCACAGTTTTTGCTCAAATCAGAAGCAATCAGTCAAGCACACTCAAAGGGATGATTAGGAAGGTAAAAAGCTATCACTAAGAGCTTACAAGGATCCTTGTAGATCAGCTTTTCAAATCATGAACTTGCTCAGAAATGAGCTAGAGTAGCTGCCCTCTACTTCGCTTTTGATATAGTCAAAAGCTTTTCGATTTGGTACTCTTTTGTTCAGGAAATGAATAGCAAGATACTACAAACACAATCAAACGGATACGATCCCCAGCGGAGTCGCCAGTTTGTTGTAGGGAAAAGTATCCGACTCGGATGACCCTATCCCACTCTAAGGGTGATAGTTCCTTAGCAACAACTGTAAAACAAACTACTTAAGGTTTACTTCTTTATGAAAGCAAAAGAGAATGGAGAAATGCACTAAGCGTTGCCTTGCGCTTAATATCGAATCCAAACTCTTCTCTTTGGCCGCTTGCTCCTAGCTCCTTGTTCTTTTGCTTGCCCAGCTACAGTGAGATCCTGCAAAATAACAAAGAAGGAAACTACAAGAGGCATGCAATCATAACTGGTTCATGGATTAGTGTAAACCAAACATGCAGTTATCACAATATATCATTGAAACAAGAGCACATAGAAGAACCTCAATAGCTTTTATTAATGAAGAAGTAAAGGCTCTGAGAGTATTACAACCATTGAAGGCTCCAACCCAGCAACACCTCCCAGCAGAAAGAATTTCTCCTCTTCACCTCCCTCAAACAATCACCCAATAGTTCTATAGTGAAACCAACAGAATATCATTACTTTGCACAAAATTCCAGCCTCCTGAGCTCATAGGAGAGAGCTCAATATATAGATGAATTGAGAAAGGATGAGTCAGCTTCCAACTGATGTGTAGCTGGCTTGTGTCCTCTCTCTCTTCAGTTAATCTTTAGTTGATCTTCAGTTCTTGAGTCCACTTGGAGAACCTTGCTTCCACTTGGAGAAACAGAGCCTCTGACTCATCACAAGGCGAAATACCTGATCCAAGTGTCATTTTTGGAAGATTCCAGAGCAATGACTCAGTGTGCCACTTGTCTCATCTCGCTCAGCGCAGGTGGCCTTTGTTCCACTTGCTTTGCAACGCAGGTACACCATGGAGCAACTGAGTTTCAGCGCAGAAACCTAGTGGAGCACCTGCTTTGATTTCAGGATTGCTTGTTTTTGAGTGTTTTCAGGTGGAGAACTGATCTGAGAGCTGTTGGTTTGCTGACCTTGTTCCTCTAGGGGTAGGAACATCATGTTTAGGGAACTTTGGATCCCTTGGATTATTGACAATTCATGCTTGTTGCTGTAAGGCACAAAATTGTCTATAACATTAGTCATAATGCCATTCACGACGAAGGAGCGAAAGGTGGGCAGGCCGGCTCGTGATGAGACCTCCTGTTCCAAGGGTTCTTTATTTGATATACCTTTTGGACCATATCCCTAGTGTGGTGGCCATAGTGGGAACGCCACTTCACTTTCTTCCTCATGATCATGGTAGGCTGGCTCTTGGTGAGACCCCCTATCCTGCATTTGACAACTTTATATAAACAAGTTAGTTTGCTCTTTTTTCTCTTCTTTTTTCTTTTTCATAAAGTACTATCCCATTTATACACAAAGGGTGGTTCAACACTCCTTAAGAGTAGGAATGGTGGAAGAAGTCTTAACATCTCAATAGGAAGATATAAACCCTTTGCTCTTATTCCTGAATAATAATCAAAGAGGATTTAAAAGGAACCAACATGATAAAGATAACCAATCAGAGCAGAGTTAGTGAAGCAATGATAGCAAAAGATAATGGGTAAGTGTGTCCTTCCCTCTATCCTTTTACCAATTCAGAGCAATTTCTTATAAAAATAACGATTTTATAATTCACCTGATTTCAGTATGTTGTGATTTTGTATCCATTGCATAAGTGCATAGCTGTATTCCAAAAGACTTGAAAGAATAGGAACAGTAAGCATCCTTAATTTAAAATAGCAAGGGGAACAAGCATAAGTAAAAGGAATACGAGGATGTTGCTGCTTCAAAGAGGAAGAGAAAAAGAATACAAGTGGTGTTCCTTTTAGAAAAAGGAATAGCAAAGATGAGAAATGATGTTCCTTTGGAAAAGGAACAACAAAACACACAAATGCCATTCCTTTGGAAAATGAACAGCAAAAATCGAAACCGTTGTTCCTTTGGAAAAGGAACAAAAAAACACACAAATGTCGTTCCTTTGGAAAAGGAACAACAAAAATCGAAACCGCTGTTCCTTTGGAAAAGGAACAACAAAACACACAAATGCCTTTCCTTTGGAAAAGGAACAGCAAAAAGTGAAAGTGTTGTTCCTTTGAAAAAGGAACAACATAAAGCAAAAATAAAGAAAAAGAACAAAATTAAAGCAGAATGACGGCTGATCCAACAGGTGCCGTTTTTTTGAAAAAGGAACGGCAGAATGAAAAATGTTGTCCCTTTGAGAAAAGGAACAACAAAAATAATAACATTATTGTTGCTTCGAAAAGTAACGGCAAAGCATTTGATTCAAAAATATGTACAAAAACAAAAGAAATTATGTGCAAACTGTGAAAAGAGATAAATTACTTAATGAATCACAGGTGTTGAAGACTTCTCTCTCTCTCCCAAAATTTCCATATCAGAGTCTTGGCGTAGCTGATGGCAGAAGGACTCCCGAGTGAGTGGTTTGTGATAAAGGCAAACTCGGTGGCCATTTGCCTTGAAGGCATATCCAGAACCGTCAATATTGATTAGAGTAAGAGTAGCATTGTCATGTACCTTCTGGACTTCGTATGGTCCCAACCAACGAGTCTGGAGTTTCCCGGGAAAGTCTTGAACCCTGGAATCGTACAAAAGTTCCCAATCTCCTTCGTGGAAGACTTTATTTTTAATGAAAGCATCATGCCATTTATCTCGCTGCTGTTGGATAAGTGCAGTATTTTGGAGTGCAGAGGGCCTGATTTCATCGAGCTCATTGATCTGCTGCAATCGATTAATTTGTGCCTCACTTAAATCTAAGCCAACTTCCTGTGCTGTTCACAGTGTTTTGATTTCGAATTCTATGGGAAAAATGGGTTGCTTGCCAAACACTAATTGATAAGGTGAGTAACCAGTGGTACTTCTCCATGTTGTTCTGTAAGCCCACAGTGCCTCTGGTAGTCTGGCAGCCCAGTCATGTCTATGTGACACAATTTTTTTTGTTAGGATTGCTTCTATTATTTTATTGCTGCTTTCTACCTGACCATTTGCCTGTGGGTGGTATGGAGTAGTGATTTTATGCTGGACATGATAGTTTTTGAGTGTTTCAGCTATTTTGTTCCCAACAAACTGTGGTCCACCATCTGTAATTATATCTCTTGGAAGGCCATAACATACAAATATATGGAACAAGAACTATATGATAGAATCTTCTGTAGCTCTCGCAACGCCTCTGCCTCAACCCATTTGGTGACATATTCTGTTGCCACCAAAATATATGTTTTCTGGTTTGAGGGTGGGTTAATTGGTCCGACGAAATCAAGGGCCCATTGTTCGAATGGTTCAATGACTAACTGTGGGTTCAAGGGCATCTCATCGGACTGACCAGGGCATCCTGCTCTCTGGCAACTGTCACAAGCTTGGACGAATTTCTTTGCATCTTTGAAAATTGTAGGCCAATAATACCCTGTTTGCAGGACCTTATGTCCAGTTCTACGATCAGCGAAATGTCCGCCACATGGTCCATCATGGTAGGCTTTTAAAATGTCGAAGATTTCATCCTCTCGAACGCATCTTTTGATATGCATATCTGCCCCTTTGTGGAACAAGTAGCCTCCAACCCACAACAATCGAGCACTCTTCTGAACAAACTGTTTCTACTCATTAGGGGTTAGATGTTTCATTAGTTTACCTATTGTTGGGTAATTGGCAACATCAGCATATCAGGGTGTTTGAACAGCAACAGAAAACAGATGCTCATATGGAAATTGATCTTCAACTATTGTTGCATCGATTGGCTTTGGCATTCTTGAGAGAAAATCAGCTACAAGATTTTCTTTTCCAGGTCGATCCTTGATTGTAATATCAAATTCCTGCAATAAAATTAGCCATCTAGTTATTCTGCCATTTGTGATAGGCTTGTTTGCTAAATATTTGATGGCAGAATGATCTGTATACAAGATAACAAGGTATCTAGTAATGTAATGTCTAAACTTATTGACAGCATATTACAACTAAAAATTCTTTCTCAGTAACAGTGTAATTTAATTCAGTAGGGGATAAAATTTTGCTAATATAATAAATTGCATATGGTTTTTTATCCTCTTCCTACCTAAGGACTGCTCCAATGGCTATATCTGAGGCATCAAATGATATCTGAAATGGAAAATCCCAATTTGGTCCTTGAAGGACTTGGGCTGTGGACACAAGCTTCTTTAGATCCTGGAAAGCACGTTCACATTTTTCTGTCCAAAGAAAATCAATGTTACCAGTTAGTGCATACAGAGGTGTAGCAATATGTGAAAAATGTTCTATAAACCTCCTATAATAACTAGAAAATCCAAGAAAACTACGTACCTCCGTTTGAGTGGTAGGAGTGGGAATAAGCAAAATTATTTGGATTTTGGCTAGGTCTACCTGAATGCCAGCTGCTGAAATATAGTGTCCGAGAATAAGTCCTTCAGTCATCATCATATAACATTTTTCATGGCTTAAACAAAGCCTGGTAGCAATGCAGCGTTGTAGGACTTTTTCCAGTGTATCCAATGCTGGATCGAAATTGTCTCCATACAGTGTAAATTCATCCATGTATACTTCAAGTCCTTCATTTATTAAGTCTGCAAAAATGCTGAGGATAGCCCTTTGGAATGTGGCAGGAGCATTGCATAAGCCAAAAGGTAGAACTCTGCAGGCAAATGTTCCCCAAGGACAAGTAAAAGTGGTTTTGTCTTGGTGTTCAGGGGCAATCTGGATCTGATTGTATCCACTGAAGCCATCCAGGAAAGAAAAGAATTTATTTCCTGCCAAAGCATCTAATACTTGGTCGTTGAATGGGAGAGAGAAGTGGTCTTTTTGTGTTGCTTTATTTAGTTCTCTGTAGTCCACACAAATTCTCCATTTCCCATTCTTTTTTGGTACCACCACAAGTGGAGAGACCCATTTACTATTGGAGATAGGATAGATGAAGTTGACATCTAAAAGTTTTTGAAGTTTAGCTTTTACCACATCTTTTAGATGAGGATTAAGTCTCCTCTGAGGCTGGTGAACAGGTCTCGTATATTTTTCTATGTAAATGTGGTGGGTACATAATTTAGGGTCAATTCCTTTCATATCAGGATAGTCCCATGCAAATGCCTCTTTATATTTCCTCAACAGATGGATGAGCTTCGTTTCTTGTTCGGAGGTGAGGTTGGCATTAATGTTTAAGGTTTTTCGCAGTTTGATTTCCACAATTTTACTATTTGCAACAGAGGTAACAGGTATCGTTTGATCATGTGTATCTTTAAGAGGATCTTCTTCTAATTCGTTATTGAATGCTGCCTCTATCATGTGACACTGTGTGTGGGATGTGGATTCAGTTTGACTAATAAATTTATTAATGGGATCGTCCTCTGTTTGATCTCTAAAATCAAGTGCCTCTTGTATAGTTAATGGAGATCTAATGTTGTCAATAAGGTATGGTACAGGGTGCTTATTGGTTTTGATCATTGTGACACTTGGCTGTGCTAGAGGATATAAGGCTAAGTTCTTGATATTCGCTCCCCTCGTTATGGTCATATTGCCTTGTTGGCAGCCAATATAGGCATCGGCAGTTGCAAGCCAAGGTCTATCTAAAATCAATGGGTGTCCATCAAGTCGGCTTTTGGGATTTATTACCGGAAAATCAATCGGATATTCCCAGGAGTCAACAGAGACCATGATCATGTAGCGTGTCCTCTGGCCTAACCACAGATCAGTCAGCCAGCTCTAACAAGGTAGAGGTGGGTTCTACATATGTAATGCCTAGCTTTTGGCAAGTAGTAGTTGTTAAGATGTTGATTGCAGCTCCTAGATCAACTAAGGCATTAGGGAAGGTTTGACCATAAATTTGTATGGTGACTATTGGATTTCCTGGGTCTTCGTAATTAATGGGCGTTTCTTTTCTTGATAATAAGTCAGATAGAGTGCCAATTACTTGGACTCTTGGATTGTTTACTGCATTCCTCCTTGGTTTCTTTACACACAATTCTTTGATAGTCTTTGCATATATCAGAATGTCTTGAATGGCTTGGAGGAATGGAATTTTTATGTACAAATTTTGTAATTCTCTCATAATGTCAAAATCAGGATATTGTGTAGGTCGAGGTATGATTAATCGTTCTAGGAATGGGGGAGAGGATGTGATTGTTTGGTTATGAGTTTGTTGTTTGTTCACATCCTATTCTTGTGACAGATGTTCTCTGGGTAACTGGTTTACAACATGGACTGTCTTTTCTCCCTCAGTTTCAATAATACGCCCAGATCTTAACTGAAGATCATTATACTCCCTCAGATCAGCTCCTATTTCTGATGTTTCTATTATTTGGACAGATTGGACCGGTCTGTTATTTGGATTGGGGTTGGATTGGGCTGGGAGTTGCGGTCTCAGATTAGACTGGGGATTTTGTTGTAAGGCTGGCAGTGTAGGTTGAGGGAGCGGCATGGTTCCTACTGGCTGATGCATCGGTCTTTTCCAGTTTGTCTGCCAGGCTAAACTTTGTGAAGTAGGCGGAGTCCATTGTGGTGGGTATGTGTTACTTTGCCAATACGGTGGAGTATAGGGAAAATTCGGCTAGCCAGATGGGCTTGCCTGATTCAGCCATGGGGTTGATGAAGGAAACGACTGAGGTGACCAGTTTAGGAGCGGGGGTTGGGATTGATTTTGCCACATATTATATTGTTGAGCATTATATTGTAGAGACTGAAAAGAAGAGGTTGGGTCCGAAAACATACCAGATTGTCGCGGCTGCCACTGACGGCACTGGTTGAGCAAATATACCGATTCTAGCTCTTCTTCTGCTTCCTTATATACTTCTTTTAATTTGAGAAGTGAGGGACAACTTTTTGTAAGGTGATATTTTGTGCAGATGGCGCATGTTCAGACTGCATCTAGTGGACACTCCTGATGGCTATGTTTCTTCAAGCATCGGGGACATAAGATTACCAAATTCTATTCTACCTCCATTTGCTTTTGCTTGGCCTGCATAACATCAAGTTGTGTAGTTAGTGTCCCTAGTATATCAGTTTTAAAATTTTCCAATAGATTTCCAATTTCTGCACGCGTTACTCCTTTTGTCGAAATTTTATTATCTCTTACAAACTGATCATGTTCTGTCAGTTTCAATCTTGTGCTGCCTCTTGAACTCCTGATACATAAGTCAATAATGTCAGCAAAATTTTCTTGATAGATATCTCATTTTCCCATTGTTACACAAAATATTGTCACCATGACTATTTTCAGTTAGTATGGGTCTATCATCATTCATACTGTCCTCCTTAGCAAGTTTCAAACCTTAGCTCTTCACGTCAAGCTTTGAAAATGAGAGGAAGTCCTTAAAAATCAATAAAGCTCTGGTTCCGCACTTTCTCTCACTGTTACCTGCAGTCCCGCACCCCTTGGTCATGTTACCTGCGGACCTGCCCGCTCTGTTTCTAAAGGAGTGGGTGTGGACCCCTGTGAAAGTCAAAAAGGCGCAAGTTTATTCTTAAAAACTCACTTTGGATTAATTCTGGATGATTATAGAAGGAATCTTGACGTGGATGGTTCGCTCCTAAGTGGTTCATGCATCCCAAAACTAAAGGAGCTAATCCCTTGATGAGAGGAGCTTATCCCTTTGAAGGAGGGCTCTATCCCTTTGAAGGTGGACCTAGTAACTTCCCTCCATTGCACTATAAATTAAGGCATTGGGATAGTTGCTAGGGAGGTTAGAAGCTGAACATTTTTTAGGGTAAATGCTGTTGGAATTGAGACTTCCTAGTTAAGCTTGAGAGGAGAGATTACATACCTTTTGGCTTCATTGGGAAGAGAGTGAAACTTGTCAAAGTAGAGGAGATTCTTGCTGGACCCTGGGAGGAGCTTGTACAGCATCAAGGAACCAAGGTTGTAAAGTTCTTCTTTGATTAAAGTTAATACAATCAGATTCATTTTTCTCAACAAATTGTCTTATGTGATTTGTTTCATGAATTCCATGATCATCATGATAAATATGCTTTATTATATTGGCTTTGCAGGTGCTATTTAATGTGTGTGCTTGTTTGTGTTTGCAGATTCTTTACAAATGAGCTCATTTGGATCAACGAAGCATGGCTTCCACAAACTTGCATTGGACCCAAGGTAGGCCTAAAACACTTGTTTGCCTTTATCTATAAATTGCATATTTAGAGAAAGATAGAATTTGTTTGGTTTGCTTGTCGCTAGATATCATTAGATACTAGGGAGGTTGGTCTTGTTTGCAAGAACGACTTATCCGGCCGACAAAATGGCGACTCCGCTGGGGAATTGAATTTTTGATTTTTCCTTTGCTTTTATTTTGACTTGAGAAACTATGTCTTTGTTTCTGTTTTTGGCTTGATGTGTGTGGGCTTGGGTAGGTTTAGTAGATCTTGAATTATTTTTTGTTTTTCATACTTTTGGGAGAGGACCGCACCCTCTGCTTGTAACACAGTGCGGACATACTCGCACATTTTCTTTACACACAGAGCGATACCGCACCTGGGTAAACCGGGGGCCTGCGGACCCTGTCAAAATTTTGAAAAACTTAAAATTTTCTCTTTCAGTTAGCTTAGGATTTGTTTATGTGTTTTTAGCCTCTACCTATATCTGCACGTGACTTGTCAGGAACTTTTCTTAGGTTAATTCCATTGGCATTAGGGTTTTAGGTGAAATTCCTAGAAGTTTTGTGTGCGAGGCTTGATTTTCGTTTAGTCTTGTAGTAACTCAGAGCTTAGAAGCCTTAGAAGCCTCAGATCACCTTGGTTTTTACTGGCCTTCTTATGAGTCTGACCGTTTGAAAAATCTGCCTTTGTTGAGGAATCCATCTTGTTTTTTCTCTTTGCGAAGCTTCGAAAGGACTTGTGTTGAAAGTTTTGGATTTCATTTTTAGAAAAGAAAACAAAAGCTGGTTGTTTTTTCACTGATTTGTGATTCTGGACAAATTAGTCCTTGGTTTGCTCACAACTAAGTAAAACATCCTTGAAATGAAATCTTGTAAGCTTTTACTTCAATTAGTTTTTTAGAATTTATAGATCTCAAGATTAGATTTTTCAATAGTTTTGAGTGTTTTATAAATTTAAAAAAAAATCTCTTTTGAAAAAGTTTGTTTCAGTAGTATTTGAGTGTTTGAAAAGAAAGGGAAATTTTTCGTGAGCATAACTAGTTGTCTCGTTTTTGAGTGTATTGGAAAAGTCAAAAAGTTCTTCTTTTGATTTGTTTGTTAAGGAAAGATTTGTTTTTACAAGCATTTGCATTCTCAACTCTTTCTCTAGCTGGAAATTCATTGAAGAAAAAGGATTGTTTTTCATCTTAGGTGCATTTTTAGTGACTTGGAGTCGGGTCTTCACACCATAAGTTTCATCTCCGCACCTTTTGACTTAAGAAAAAACCAATAAAAATAACGCTTAAAGTAAAATCTATCTAGTAATCCTTTTATTTCTAGGGCTCTTTATCACCAACATAGCTTAGGCTAGTATCTTGGAGTAGGGAGTAATTAACTCTCCAAGATAGTAAAACAAACAAGTAACTGTATCTTGCGGTAGGAGATAAATTCCAATTGTTACATCTATGCTCTGGGAAAGCTCCTCTTAAAGGAGAAGCACAAGAGCATATCTGAACTAGTGTGGGAATCAATCCTTCCTCATTGGGAATGATAGAAGATATTCACGTATTAAAAATGGCAAACCTTGGATTGACCATTGTCGAGGAGCTTGGGGTCACTTGTTGGTAAACCTTGGATTATGTCAAGGAGCCTTCAAGGGGATTGAGCTTGTTACTCTGCCCTTGTGCGTGTATCAGATCGTAGACTATTCTCCCAGGTATATTTGTTTCCGTTGGTGACCATAGTGACCATATTCTATAGGATTCTTTCCTAAGGTGATGGTGGATGGAAGATCCCACTGTACTTGGAGCAGACGTAGGCTAGAATCACTTGGATTTTCTAAGGGGTTCTCTTCACTCGAGATGGTTTAGTGGAGAAACTTGTGCCAGTCTATTCATTAAGCAGGTTGCCGGGGTAACTGTTCCAACTGCCATTTCTGTATTGAATTCTGCGACGTTGGATTTCATCACCAACTAGTGTTTTCGGTACGGAAAGTTACTGTTTGTGAGTGGCTCGATCTCCTAGATTCTTTAGGCGTGTGATTCAAAATTGTTTGATTCCTTAAAGGCTTTAGGTGGTTTTCATTGAGATTTTTCTTTGTTTGCATGTGAAGTAGTTAAAATATTTAATCGTGGCTGAATTACCGAGGAAGTCCCGTAGACTTCGGGGCCAACCTCCTGAGTTTTAACCGAGCCATCTTGAAGGGCTACGAGCCCTTGTAACTCCTAGTGACAGTAGAGTTGGGTCACCTGAAGAAGGAGAGTCTTCATTGGTTGTACATCTTGATTATCAAGCTCTAGTAGTAGATTATAATCCACAATCTATTTCATTTTCTGAAGTTACTGGTAGTTTTTCTTCTACTAGTGATTTATCTGAGGAACCTGAAATATCTGAACCTGCTACTACTCCAACATTAAAATTTGCCTCTCCAACTTCCAGTGGTCCTGGTTCACTCAGGGTAGAAAGAGTCATTACCAAAAATCTTCCTTCTAGACTTATTGCTATTGAAGAACTTGTTACTCCGGAAGAAGGTATCCCTATCCCTGAAAATCAACCAGCTATAGAACTTAGGGAGCATGAATCGATCTTTCACAGTCCACCTAGGAGGGACACTTGGTATCTTTCATTGACCAATTTTTTGGAAAACTCGGGACTAAGTTTTTCACCACCTCGCATTCCTTTTCACCCAACACCTAGGGGTTATTATCCTCCGTTATATATGTCAAGACAATCTTCCATGTTTTCTAAATCTCCAGAAACATTTTTATATCGCGGCCATTCTGTTCCCTCTGGGTATCAGTCACTTACTGGTAATTTTTCAGGAGCATCTCCTCAACCTATTGAACAAGGGTTATTAACTGGTAATAATGGAACTAAGCTGTTGAATGTAGAAGATATTATTATGATGTGAGGTACTATTCCTAATCCGTAACCTCAAGGTGGCCAGTTACCGCCTGGGGGGCAGCCTCAAGGTCCTCAATTATCACCTAGGGGGCAACTTCAAGGTACCCAATTACTGCCTGGGGGGAAACCTCAAGGACAATACATACTTATGAGACAGTACATTCCTCAAGGTCAACCCCAGACTCAGTATGTACCTCAAGGTCAACCCCAGTATCAATATGTACCTCAAGGTCGACCCCAGTATTAGTATGTGCATCAAGGTTATTAGCCTCAAGGTCAGTACCCAACCCAAGGTTTCCAACCACCTTCGGGTCAATCATTTGTCCAAGGAGCTGGAAATGTACCTTTGAATTATCAACCCTACCCTCAACCCGGTTACGGTCCTCAATATTCTCAACCTGCTATGGGTCCGTACCTCGGAATGAATTTAGTGTGAGATCCATCTCAATCCCAACAGATCTTGCAACCGAATGTGCAGTTTTCATCTCAAATTGGACAACCTTTGGTTCCTGGTTCACCCCACCAACCTGTCCAGTCTACTATTCAAACTTCTGCACCTTCTATAGTTTCTCAGCCTGGGCCTAGTACGCCTTGTACTCCGCCTCAAACGACTGCTGCAACATCTGTTCAATATACCCCACCTACTTCTGGAGTATCAACAGCTCCGGTTTCTACTGTTCCTATATCAACTCCTCAAGCATCTTTACCTCAGTCTGGATCCACAATTCAGACTTCGGTTCAAATGCCTGTAGGACAACTTGGTCCAAGTACGGTTGTCACAAGTCAACCTCAATTTACTTATCAACCGTACCAGGGATAATACCAATGCGGTCCTGCTGTATAGCAGCAAGTCTATCAGTATCAACCGTACCCTGGATATACATATCAACAACCTCAACAACCCCAGTACGGTCCGGTTAATCCTGGTTTTCTGGGAGGATATAATATCCCAAATGCAATTCCAATTCCTAGTTATCCTAGATATCCTCCTCCTAGGGTTGGTCTCATGACCCAGGGTTTTAGGGACCCTAATCGTTAGTTACCATTTATTGCAACTTTGGACTTGCCTGACTTGTTGCGCCTTATGAACGATCCAATTAACTATCTTCCGTTTTGGCTGCCAATGCCCAATAAATTGCCTAGTGATATTCCTAAGTTTGAAGGCAAATCAGGAGAGGACCCATCGAACCATGTGATGACTTATCACCTCTAGTGTGCGTCTAACTCCATTTCAGATGATTCAATCCATTTAAGGCTTTTCCAACGCACTCTAATTGACCTTGCGGCCAAGTGGTACATTGAGTTACCGCGAGCCCATTTTCTAAAGTTTTCTTTTTCACTTTGTTCTTTAAAACCATGTTTTGCAGCTTGGCTCTCTTTTTGTCATTTGATGGACTAATGATTGGATTTTCTTGTCTCTTTTGCAGGAGCTGGAGTGCAGGAGTTTAGAAAGGTGACCCAGGGCTGCAGATGATGCTTTATTACATATGAAAATGATAAAATTACATAAAATTTGTACAAAAAAATGGAAAAACCTTGTTTTTACCTCAAAACCCTTTATGGAGAAAATCATGAGTAAAATTTGTGATTTTATGAACTTATTGAACATCCTCATGTGACTGCTGGCCTTTTATTGAGATTTTGAAGATCATGGTGTCAAACCCTAGACCTAATGAGACCTAAAACCCTAAAAATGGCTTTTGCAAATGTAATGACAAAAGATCACTGTAAATGACCTGAACTTGTAAAAATAGGTCTGCAAGTAAAGACCTGAGGGAAATTTGATAATGAGCCACTACCATCAGATGATCCATGATCCTAATGGAATGCAGTTGATCAGATGAGACACCTAAAATGCATGCAAAAAGAGAATTTTGATCATTGATGGAGGGATGAAGATACTGACACTAACAGGTATCATCAACTAAAATAAGTGCAAGATCTTCGTAAGGTGAGGGAATAGATAGATAACCAAATGTTAAAAGTTGTACAAGTCCTCTTTCATTTCACCCAGCTTGTCTTAAAAAACCAGCACAGTTTCATGGGAAAGCTAATCCTACAAGTGTGTAAAAAAAAAGGAAGCAAAGGAAAGTAGTAAAAAAAAGAAAAAAAGTAAGCAAACAAAAACCAGAAAGAAAAAGCAAACAGGAAAGTAAACACTACTCCTACTCTTAGGCTAAATAGTGCATGGGCCAGCTCACGTGAAGAGATATTTCTAGTGCACACACTAGTACATTGGTTGGCCATGTAAGTGATGGCAAGGCTAACAAGAAATATATGTAGGCCAACCTAAAAACAAGAAAGATAAATCAATGCAAAACAGACATGTCTAAAGCATGAATGCATCCATAGAAAAGAATAGAGTAAAAGTACATGAAAGGCACTGTGTAGACGTATCATGGTGTTGTATCACACTACGCGGATATTACAAGCATGTGCGCACTTTCGATCTTGACAAATGAGCAAACATGTAGATAGAAGAAATATTCCATTTTGCAAGATGGCTTGCTACATATGACTCCTCTAGTGAATGAGCGATAGGATCATGTGATTCTGGTGGAGGATGCAAAAACTATAGATCATATTGATTTTAAATGTATACGAGAGAGTGATGAGGAGCCTAGGGTGATTGTACAGATTTTTGATAGGAAGTGGAACTTACCTTATGACTACATAACTTGAAATAACCATTAGCTCGGGCTGAAGTGCCTCGATAGCTTGAGGAGTTTTCACTTCATTATTAGGTAGATCATCAAAGACAGATGGCTTAAAAAGATCAATAACAAGTGAATCAGAATCGTGTTCTGGTGAATGTGAAAAAACATCACAATGGCCATGAATAGAAAATTAAAGGTGTACATCAGTATGCTCATGATCTAATGAGTCATATATAGGGGTTGATGAGAAACAAAAAACTTTACCCTATAAGTTTACAAATATGAAAGAGGATAGGTCAAGTGGATTAGAGAGATTTGTCCTCTTCACGATCAAATGATGGACTAGCATCCTGTTTTTTTTATGAAGGATCAAAAGTAGAGATTGTATCCGGGGCTTGATTTTCACAAGAACAATTAGAAGTGGTAGAATCGTAGGAGATGTCATGATAGAGTGGATGAGGTGTGGACAGAAGGATGTCATCCTTCACCACAACTTCTTCTTCATATTCCCACACATACTCATAACAAATGGTAGTGAAATTTGGTTACTCAATACTAACTTCGTCAACAATTTGATCCTTGTGAATGTCACATGTAGAATCTGGAATGGATGAACACAAGACATCGAAATCCAGAGGATCAAAGGAATCAGAGGAAGGAGTTTCAGAAAATGAGATCATGTGAAAACCAACAATCTTGCAGTCCAAATATATGCAGAAATATAGAGCAGGTGGGGTGGGACGAGGTGACAGTTCAATAGGTTGGCTCACAACTACTCCCACCTCATCCAGTGGGGCTAGAGTTGCTTGATGGGAAGATGACCAAGAGTTACTTGTGATAGTGACCTTGTCCATATTAGATTTGTAAGCTCTAACACCGAGGTATGTTGGGAGGGGTTCAAAATATTCTAACCCATGTGGATTATTAGATATGTGAAGAAGATACTGAAATATTTTTGACAAAAATTTCCAATAAACTTCATCTTTTGGGAATTTAAAATTGATATTACGGACGCGTTGCCAAATTTGTGCAATAGATTCATCAGGTGCTTTACGCCATTCCAATATTTTTTGATTAAGTTCTTTACGATCATAATGAAATAAAGCACTTCCTAACTCTCTTATCATATGATTGAAAGAGTGATTATAGGTTGTGGGAAATGTGAGACACCATTATTGAATGCGCCTTCTGAATGTGAAAGGGAATAGCCCATAAGCAATGTCATCCGAGGTGACTACATTCCTGTCATAGAAACCTAAAAAGGAAACTTTTTTTCTTAACAAGGCTATTCCACCTTCACCATTATATTTAATTTTTGACAAGTAATTGATGGCATCATCCGACACTTCGAAATCATGAGCATGAGAAAAACATGCCAGAGTTGAGATTGTGATGTACATCATGAAAGATGTGCAACTATTCATAACAAAATTTGGGGCTCAACTTTTCATTTGGCCCTCCTTCTAGCATGAGAAAGTTTGATGGTGCTGGACCCATCAATGTTCAAGGGGATTCCCCCGATAAGAACTCCCAACTAGACCTCAAACCATTTCGAGTAGGAGTCCCAATAGTGGGTGGTAATGTAGTGCATTTATTGTGGTAGCGCGCATAGGTAAGCATAATGAATTTTTTAGAAATAAGTGTGTGACCATGCATCGAGTCAAGCGAGATGCATGGGGGTTTTAACACATAGAGGGGAAAAGGAAGTGTGTCCCTTAGAAGCCTGTAATAGTACACAACCTAAAAGGAACACGTGAGTTGAACAACATCACAAGCTGGAAGAGGAATACTCCACAAACCAAAGTGATAGGTTAATCCAACAACACGCGTTCAACAAGATTCATACAGTTGCATACAAAATAGTTCATAAGAAAATGCATAAGTTAAACAACATACATTGCTAAAGTAATGAGAATAGTCGAACTACAATAATAACATATGCATGAAAACATGTTGTCTCAATTATATTATTATTAAGTGAAAGGTCCATCCTTACATACACCATTAACAACCACTAGCCCCAATAGTGGAAGATTACAGTCAACACCACTTGCTTCTACAAAGAAGTCTACTTGCTCTACACTATGGAGAAGTCAGGGCTCGTCACAATACTCCCAAGCTTTCTCTAAGCCTAATCTGAGCCAAAATCTTGGCTGCCAAAAGCCTCATCTATGAGTTATGAGGTTTTATTTATAACAAAGGGTGTGGTGACCCTTGACATTCCCCTTTAAATCTTTAACTACCCTCATGACTCTTCAACTCCTTTACAAATAACTCTTTACATTACATAGTGATTGTTCACATTCCACTAATGACACTTCGAATTTTAGTTACAATATATTTAGGAACAATATACATTTTCCACATATACCCATGTGGGACAAAATAGGCTTGAGTCATCCTAACAAGACAAACACTATGACTTAGATGCTTTGTGAAAGACTAACCTAGCAACATCCTCTTGATGGTCTTTAGTGAGGAACTGATAACAAGCTTGGTACTACACTATGGTGTCTTCGTACTGTTTAGTGATGTCTTTCTGGAAATGGACTCTTACCTCCATGTCTAGTGGGTATATGGTCCTGGAGCCTTTGTTCAAATCATCATGAAGCATGTGTAGCATTTTTATGAGTGTGGTTGGACCACTAATGTACTTTTTCATGTTTTCAACGCTCAACTACAAGTCATCATTGGTGGCATCTAACATTAAATGCTCCATGTACCTGTCGACCTCTAGCCAGACATGGATCTTGTTAATGGCTTATGTGAGGGAAATGATTGAATGGATTCTATGTGTACTCATCATGACATCTAGACTCTTGAAAAACCATGCATAGGAATCCTCAATGCTACTAATGAGCAGAGGGAGTTGCTCAGTTCTGCATCAACATCTAGATCCATGCTTTGTCTATCTCTTCCTCCAGCTTCATTATCTTGTGAAAGTAAAGAGGGGCTCCCTTGTATCTCGTTTTCCATTCATGTACATGTGCAATAGCAGCATGTATGTCCTTGAGAGTTTGGGCAATCTTCGTGCACCAATGCAGAAAACCATGTAGACAGAAAACTGCCTTGTGCATAGTGACAATTGTATAATAAAGTTTTTGCATGGTGGTCTCAAGAGTTGACACTTCAGCAAGTATTTCTTTCCTCATTTATGCCATAGTTGATCCTACAGATTTTTTTGTCCTCCCCCTATTTTCTTGCAAGCCCGTTGCCATCTGATCATTCTCTGCTAAGAAGAACTTGAAATTTGAGCTTATGGATTCTGCATAAGCCTTTGAGGCATTGGCCATGGCAACACAATGTTTTCACAATCACACTTTCCTTCATATGTGCAGGTGACACGTGATCATATGGGAAACGATTTATCCATGCATGTTGAATCCTCTACTGAAATTCATCAAATCACAGATTGTACACATCCATCACTGGATCATCATCAAGGATAAAAGCCTCTCCTTGCTCACTCAGGGCTGGTTCTAATACTAGAGGTAGTGGATATTGAGGTGAAACCTCAGATGATATTTGCATGAGGTCGGTATCTTGGTCATGTGGCTCCTGTTCCAACTCCATGTCCTTTGCTTCAACCATTTTCTCAATCTTCTGAGTAAGCTCTCGATCCTATAGTTTCTCACCCTCTTCTTACTCTACTGGTTGTTCTAACTCCTGAACCTGTATAAGCCTAGTTTTCTCTATGATCGCACATTTCCCTTCCTCTTGTCCCTGTTTATGCTTTTCTTCCCTCTCTGTCATTCTTGGCTCCAACTCTTCTTTCAATTTCTTTTATGTTTCCTGCAACTTCCTTTCTGTTTCCTCCAACCTTTTGTTCTCCCTCTTCCCCCGTTATTATCTCTTTATGCATTGTTGTCTCCTCACCTCCACTACCAAAGGTGCTTTCTCAATGAGAGGATATTCTTTTAACTTGTAGATTTACTCAGCCTCTGGTTTCTCAGAAATATTCCTCTTGCCTTTGTCCTGCATTGGTTTGTTGCTTATTGCTACTATTATTGTTACTTACTACAATGTTGTTTCCTGTAGAGAAGCTTTGCATTCTATAGCCATGCTAACTAGTTTAGAGGAGTTGTAATAGTACCTCCAAGGATGTTCCTGTGACTAATGAAATGTCTCGTGGATCCATGGATAATACACCTTCACATAGTGGTTCTTTCATATACAGTGGGGATCATAGAGATTATAGTCTTTGGTGTTGAACTCAAACTTTTCTAATTCCTTGGCCTTGACATCCGCATCATTCAAGCTCTTGATCTCATGCAATCCAATCTGCAAAAGAAGAGAAGGCCATGGTGCCTTCTTCCTTCTATGTAGCCCTACTAATATCGCTGTGGAGACGTGATATGAAACCTCTTGCATGACAAACTTATCTGTGGCAGACCTTGGTAGCACATGCAAAGGCTTCTCTCCACCAAACATTCTGTTGAAGGTGCCATCGGGGGAAGCATACCAATATGCAATGTTATGTAATGCCTACATCACTTCCTGGGACATGCAAGGTGGATCTCGCTAAAAGATCAATTTGTAAACCATGATGATGAAATGGTCAGATAATCTCGCCTTGACTCCTTGGTAGTTGCACATACAAAGAAACTTGCAATAAATGTTCACAACAGTTTCTGATGGTGCCCATGTCTATCCCATGCCAGGAAACTGATGCTAGTCATAGATTGAATCAAGTAGGTATCCAAACATATAGAACCTCACTTTCACATCCTTAGGAAGATTCCAAGAATTAGTCACATGCACTTTCATCTAAAGAACCAACAGATCCGACCAATTGAATTTCCTTCTAGCATTCACCAACTGGTCCAACAGAACCACCCAATTCTGTGGAAAGGTATTCGTGCTCTCTTGATTGTGCAATTGGCATCCAAAGATGATCAAGAGTTTGTAGGCCTTTCCAAGTGACTTCATCTTGTAAACATGATTGGGTGTCGACCTGAAATTTGATGGCTCTTTCACTCAATGCTTTATGATGTATCTAGTGCTCACATTTTTGTTGGGAGCATAGAAAAGTGCATCCTTTTGGTTCACTGGTTGTGGTAATTGTTACATCTGATGACAGTTTTCCATCCAAAAGGTAGAAAATTGTCTTCCACTGGCACTACTCACTGTCATCATCTCGAGATTGGTATGTGAGACAATCTAGTGAATGATGTACGAGCATGGGAAGGAGAGGTACCTACATAAAACCTTATATAAGCCTGACTCGTGGATGTTGACATAAACCTGTCGATCTTCTAGATATTCCTTAAAGCTTTCTGCAATGATATCCTTGATTTCTTGTCATGTTATCTTCATGTACTTCTCTATGAATTGTTGTGTGTCTGCATAGACTCACAAGTTCCTTGACACGTATTCAACTACATCCCTAGTGTTGATCTCAATGGTTTCCTTTGATGTAATTTTTTTGGAAGCCATGTTACCTATACTGCTGTAGAGATGCTCAATAATTGTTGTACCTAGAGCCAAATAGGACACTCATGGTGTGAAAATGTTAGCTTGAAACCAAAATAACTTCAAAAAAATATCAAGAAACAAACTCAGAAACTGCTGGGAAGGATTACACAATTGTAGGTTTCATAGGTGATTGACTGTCAGCTAGATTTGTGCATTGTGCAATCTTGGCTACCAATGGGGACATGATGTTGACTGGAACTACACAATACGCAATTCATTCTGCCTTTTGTTGTATGAGACTATGTATTGTGCAATCCTAGTGGCTAAGGCTTTGGGAATCGCTCCTGGAACTACGTAGTGTGTAGGCAGAGTCAGGCCTTGACAACCTCTACGCAATTCTTGGAGCCAAGGTAGAGCCTTGAGATCCATAAATTTGCAGTGCATGCCGGTAAGGGCTAGATCTGGGCCAGGGAAGCCCAGATATTCTGAAGGGAAACATGAAAACGAAGAGATATGAAAGTGTAGGTGAAGGTTGGTGCAGATCTGAGTGAGTGATGATGCATGGAATCAAAAAAAGTGCAGGAAGCGGTCAAAAAAAATAACAATGAAGCCTATGGAGAGAGTTTCCTCAATGATGACCATTAGTGCAATAATTGGGTTATGCATGCAACACTTTGGAAAGGCAATGAAAAAGTTAAAAAACACTTCTACAAGCTATAAAAAAATAAAAATGCCAATCGTCATTCAATAAAATGGGTAAAACAACACTCTCACAAGCCAATGAAACAATAGTGTTTATTAAAAGTAGCAAAAGACTAGAAACACAAGACTTACTGGGAAGAACTTCGACGAATGTAATGAAGGCCCCTAGATCTCCTTGGGAATGCTAGAGCTCCAAGATCAAATGTGAAAATGAGCTATGGTGGTGTCCATCAAATAGATTTGATTGATTTAGGTTTTATGACGCGAAGGCCAAAAATATATGAAAAAATGATACATGGCAGTAGTTCCCAAAAACAGATTAAGTGTAATTCTGACTACTAAAAATAGATCCCTATTTTTTAGGGATGCATTTTCGCTTGTTCTTTTTTTTTGTTTTCAGGAAAGGCTACCATGCATGCACCATGAAATTGTGCTTTTTTTGGGAGAACTAGGCAACTCACTGGCACATGCATCATACAACTATTGAGGGAATGCCTCTGCGCAATTCCTATGCTGAGTGGATCCTAGGTTACCTCTCACACTCTGTGTAGTTTCCTAGCTGAAGGCAGACTACCAGCTAGGTTTACACAATTTTGGAGCCAAAGCTCACTATGGGCTTGAAGAACAAATTTCCTAAGAGAAAGGTTGGTCGGCCTCTAGGATTGTGCAGGTCTCTAAGGCAAGGCTAGAACTGGATTGCAACGAAATCAAGAGGTCAAATTGTAGTTAGAAAACAAAGAAAGTAAGCAAACAAAATCTATAAAGAAAAATAAAAAACTCAATGAAAGCACAAGTACCTAGTTCAAAGCAAGATAAGATGCTCAAATTTTAGTAGGGAGGCCCCAAAACAAAGTGTAGGAAAACTTTTGGATGGTGGTTGTAGCCACTACAATGAAGGAAAAGCAAGGAAGGTTGGATCAAGCAGCTTTAGCAGGAATATTTTGCAGGTAATTGGTTTCATATGTGATTTTCTATCTAATGTGTGAATGAATAGTACATGTTTATTTATTTGTTTAATTTGTTGTCATTGGCATGGGTTTTTCCTAGTTTGACAATGGTTTCAACCTTCCTTTTCCACTTCCTGAATAACCATGGTGTGATGGGATTATTTTCTAGTTGAGATTTGGATTGCTGGAATGTTTTGGAACCGAGTGAGGTAGTCTTAGGAAAATTACAAAGGGTTGGCGGTGAAGGTGGTTTAATCCCCAGGAAACCATCAACAGGTGGATGGAGACAAGAAAAGTCCTCAAGGTAGTGGTGAAGAAACTCTGAAGCATCCAAACTTATTTTTGGCTTTCTGATATCTTAACCAGATTTGGCGAGATCACAGTAGCCTAAGGGGGCAGGTGGTTTGATATACAAGAATTCATGGTCATTTATGTCTTGAGATCCCACATTCATCCTTCGAATATGGATATGTGGTATGTGGAATTCCCTTACTTGGTTGGATTTCACATAAGTTAATAATAGTTATTTTAATATTGTGATTTATGAGCACATGTACTTGTTATTATGGTGATTTGATGGATGTTCTATTGTGGCTAATAATCTAGTTATATGTTGGTTATAAGCATGGATCTGTAATGTGTTATAGATATGAATTATTTAGGATTTGATAAGTATTTCATGGTTAATAAATGCATGGGATAACAAGTATTATTGGAAATATTATCAGAGGTCATTAGACCTTCTTAGTGATTCTTAGAAAATTTTCATACTCCTATGATCAGATATGCATTCTTGATCTATATCTTACATGTTCACTATGCGTTTGATGAAATGACTGTTATGGTTAGACTTGGTTAGATAAATTTCTTTCTCAAGTTTTTATACTTATAATTTTACATATGTCATTTATCATTCTACGAAGTCTCAAGTAGTTATGGGAAAGGGTCTGGAGGCTAGATTGGAATTGTGGCTCAGATATTAGGACCGTAGGTACTAAAATGAGCAACTTAAGTCACAAATGCATGGTGTAAGGCTTGTGAGTGTGGTTGTAGGCTTCCAAATCCATGCAAGTAGTTTCAAGGGTGATGTTGGGCATCTTGATCACTGAAACAATATTCTAACTTAGGGATTGACCACATGGGGTGTTCCTTCAACTCTTGTGTGATCTGTAGTCCCTGTAGGATGTTAGTTTATGGTTAGTAAGTCTTAGCTATAGACTCCACTTTCTTAACTGGAGCTAGGAGTTCGGGTCATGTCATATTGGCACTCTATTTCACATTTATCTAGATGGCTTCTAAAAGAGGGTAAATGTGGTAGGGGTCACTATAGATTGGTATCAGAGCATGGTATAAATACTTGGAATAGATGGGATAGATGCATGTTAGTATGCATGTATTGTCATGGATATGGTTTTTGTACATGAGTTCAGTGTATACAGTTAGTGTTAACACGCATGATGTAAACATATTGATATGATCATGTAGATATATATGTATCACATTAATTTGTACTGATCTATGCAGACATGATAGCCTCCCATGAACTTCACTCAAGTATGTTGATTATGTTTATAGTTTGTTATATGACATGGTGTGTTTGAAGGAATAAGAAGAGGATCAAAGATGACTAGTAAAATGGTGGTCATAGTTCCTGTGACTCACCTTATGGATTAGATGAGTAGCTAAGAGATGAGTACTCTCCTAGCATAATAGACACCTTCATAAGTTTAAAGCCATAAATAAGAAGTTGCAAAGAAAATAATAACATGATAATTTATTTCAAAGAAAGGCTTGCCAGGGCATAGGAAAAATAAGCAGAAGTTAATGAAGTGATTCGTTAGAGTTCATCAAATATGCAGAAATAGGGACCGACTTGGATTAGTTATGGATAGGAGGAAAATACTAATGGGGCATATGTTAGTAGGTTTCATGGTTGGAACATGTCAGACATAGATGACATAGACAAAGATGGTATGCTCTTGGATACACTTGGTGGAAGAGGCAGTGGCTATGGATTCTATTTTAGTTCTGTTTCAAACAAGTACCATAGTCATCATTGCTATCATCCTTACAGGAGGAATGATAGGGGATACTTATTGAATGATTTAAAGAAATCCAAACCTTCTACCTTTGATAGAGAGATGAAGAAACTAAAAGATGCAGAGGAATGGTTACTTGGGATGAAGATGTTATTTGATCTGCATGATTATATAGAAAGCATGGAATCTAAGATAGCTATCTTCAGTCTCAAGTGAAAGAAAAATATTTGGTGGGAAGATGTGAAGCATGTTATAGGCATCATGACAGATGAGTTGAGTTGCATTGAGTTCAAGAGACTCTTAAGGAAGAAGTACTTGGTAGAGAGGTACTATGACAAAAGGCCAAGTAAATATATGAATTGAAGATGGGATCTATGATAGATGAGGAGTAAATGGCTAAGTTCTTAGATTTGTTGACGTATGGGCCTTACATCAAGGATAAGAAGACAAAAGTTCAGATATTTATCAGTTGACTTCCATTAGCATTCAAGGACTAGATTGAGTATGATGAGCATCATGCACTGGAGGAAGTCATTGGAAATTTGAAGCACTGCTATGAGTAATTGAAGCACAACACTGAACCTAAGTGAGATTGGAAGGGGAATGACAAGACTAAAGGTAAGTGGCCACCAAAGTGAGTAAGACCTTGGGATGTAGGTGAGCAGGAAAATGTAGCTCCTTACAAGAATTTTAATGTGGTAGAGAAGGGACATGGATCTCAACCTGGAGATCAACATAATAAGGTAGTGGTAGGGAACCATTGTAGTGTTGGATATATGGCAAGTATCATCAAAAGAAGGATTGTCCATTGTATCAGGTGGCAGACCTTAGATCTAGAGTGCTCAGGAGGTGTAAATAGTTAGGGATGTGGGACAAAGCATTCCTCATATATATGGAGCATTTGATAACAACTAGGAAGATCACCAAGAATTCATCATTGAGATGGAAGGTAAGTTTTGTGATCCAGTTGTTTCCATTTTGATTGATCTTAGACCTAATTATAGTTATGCTAATTCTGACCACTTGGATAAGTCTAGTTTGAGAATAGAAGTGCATGTAGAATCGTGGTTAGTGCATCTAGGTATAGGTACTAGGAAAAGAGTTCATCATTGGGTAAGAGCTTGTGCATTTGAGATGAATGATATGCCTACATCAACACACCTAAATGTACCACCATTGGGATCATACATTATCCTTTTGTATATGGATTTGTTGTACCTTCATAGGAATAAGGGGGGTTATTATGAGAAGGCTATCAAGTTCTTGGATGATGGAGAGAGGAGAATCTTGCAGGGGAAGCAGAAACCTACATCAATGAGAATGACTATAAGGCTAAGTGTAGTTACACGAAAGGCTGTGTAATGTTCATAGTGCATGTTTACAATGAAAAGGGTAATGATGTTGAGGATGCATAAGTTTCAAAGAGGTATCTAATTTTGTAGCAGTTTCAGGATGTACTTCCAGTGGATATTTCAGGTTTTCCTCCTCATAGGGAAGTGAATTTTTCTATTGAGTTGGTACCAGGAGCAATGCTAGCATAAAAGGCACATTAGAATATGATTAGTCCAGAGTTGGTGAAACTAAATTTGGAGTTGAAGTAAGTGCTTGATTATGGATACATTAGGCCAAGTGTATCGCCCTAGGGTGTACCAATTTTCTTTGTGAAGAAGAAGGATGGTACTCTTAGGTTGTGCATTGATTAAAGGAAGCTGAAAAAGGTGATGATAAAGAAAAGTTATCCTTTCTCTTAGATTGATGACTTGTTTGATTAGTTGAAGGGATAAAAAATATTCTGGAATATTGATTTGAGATTAAGATATCATCAAGTATGCATCAAAGAAGAGGACATCTACAAGATTGCATTTTGGACCAAGTATGGACATTAGGATTTTGTTGTGGTTCCTTTTGGTTTAATTAATGATCCAAATAATTTCATGTGTTTGATGAATAGTGCGTTGTGTCCTTACCTAGACAGGTTTGTGATAGTCTTCATTGATGACATATTGATATATTATAAGAATGAGGAAGAGCATGTGGAATTCCCAGAAGCAGTGTTAAGACTGTTGAAAGACCATCAGTTTTATGCCAAACTTTGCAAGTGAAGTTTCTTTAACACAAAGGTATATTGGTTGGGATATGTTGTTTGCAAGGAAGGCATAGCAATGGATCCAGAAAAGAATAAATCTATCATGGAATGGGTAGCTCCTAGGATTGTTGATGAAGTCATATAATTCATGGGATTAGAAGGTTATTACAAAAAATTAATTAAGAATGTCTCGCGGTTTGCTTATCAGATTCCATCATTGTAGAGGAAAGGAAATAAATTTGAATGGATAGAGGAATGTACAACTATTTTTGAGTAGTTGAAGTAGTTGCTTACAGATTCTTTGGTCTTGAATATTGCAGATCCAGAAAATGATTTTGTTGTATTTACAGATGATTTCAAGAGAGGACTTGGTGGATTCTTGATACAGGAGGGACATGTGGTATGTTATGAAGCAAGTAAACTAAATGAGCATTAGTAGAATTATGTGACACATGATCCTGAGTTGGCAATGATCATTCATGACTTGAATATGTGAAAGCACTATCATCTTGGTAGGAGGTTTTTTTTGATGAGTGATAATAGTGTGTTGAGATACTTGTTTTACCAACTTGATTTGAATTCCAGGCAAGCTAGATGTTTGGCCATGCTTAGAGAGTTTGACTTAGAGATCAGGTACATTAATGGTAAGGAGAACTGGGTTGCAGTTTCTCTTAGTAGAGTAGTGCAGGTAACTCACATTGCAACTATGAGCTCATATGCGATAGATTTGTAGCAGTGGATCTTGCAAGTGGGGCGAAAAATGACAAGCACTAGTATCTTAAGCACATGCTACAATAGCAAGGTACAATTGATAAAGATGTGGATTTTCATCTCAGGACAAATGGTTTGGTAAAATTTAGGGACATGATCTATGTGTCGCACAAAAATGAACTCAAGAAGATTACCTTAAGGAAATTCCATGTTCAGTTGTATTCAAGTCACCCAAGATACCAAAATACTTTAACAACTATAAATAAGTTCTACTATTGGCTAAATCTAAAGAAAGAGATAGTTTGTTTCATCACTAGATGTTTGGATTGTTAAAAGGTAAAAGCAAAGTGCAAGCATCCAAGTAGTTTATTGTTGTTGATTCCAATTCTAGAATGGAAATGGGAGGTAATTTCCATGTATTTCATCACAACTTCTCTATGGAAAACTAGACATCATGATTCCATCATGGTTGTTGTTGACAAGTTGACCAAGGTATCTCACTTCATTCTCGTGAAGTCTTCTAATTCAGCTACTGAGGTAGCCTAGGTCTTCATTAGGGATATAGTGAGATTGCATGGTGTTCGTAAGAATATTGTATTTGATAAAGAAGCCAAGTTCACTTCTAGGTATTGGAAGGATCTATTTGCAAGTTTGAGTACAGAGTTTCCATTTAGTACAACTTATCATCAACAGATAGATGGATATATAGGGAGGGTTAATATGATTCTTGAGGATATGATGAGGGTGTATGGTATTTAGCCATACAGGAAGTGGGAAAAGTATGTTCTAATGGTAGTGTTTTCATGTAATAATTGGTATCTGCAGGAGTCCTTGACGATGAGTCTATTAGAGGAACTTTATGCCATGAAGTTGTAATACACTTGTTAACTAAAGTGATAAAGTGAAAAAGGTGTTGATTGGACCAGATATGTTGGATGAGATGGAGTAGGAAATGTAGGTTATAAAGAAGAATCCAAAGGAAAAACAAGACAGGAAGAATAGTTATGCATATAAGCACCATGCATATAAGGAGTCTTAGGTTGGGGTGCATGTGTACTTGCGCATTAAGCCCAAGATGAGCTCCTTGAATATTGGATCATGTTCCAAGTTGGAACCTCAATATTTCGAGCCTTTCGAGATCCTTGAGAGGGTTGGACTAGTGACCTACAAACGTGCACTTCCTCCGACAATGAAATTACGTGATATTTTCCATGTTTCATTGCTTAAAATATGTGAAGGATGTTGGTCATCTAACTATTTGGTCTATATTATAGGTGGAACCACAAGGAGAATTCCAGTCAGAATTACCAATGCATATTGCAATAGAAACAACTCATGCTTCAGAATTGAGAAATCAAGCAAGATAAAGTGAAGTGGAAGCACTTTGGGCTTGATGAAGCTACATGGGATATGGCTAATCAGATGCAAGTTATGTATCCCTCATTATTTTACATTGAAGGAAAATGAGTTATATATATATATATATATATATATATATATATATAGATATGATTATTATTTTAAATACAATAATGAGTTTCCATATAAAGATCTAATAAGAAATATGATTGTCATGCTATCATGTTAGTCATATTGGTTTTTCTTTTTAGTAGGTTGTTATTGTAAACACTACATCAGGCTAAGTTATAAAATTCCATAGGAAATATGTTTTTCTTTGCAGTGGTTTCCTGGTTATAGGCATCATAGAACACCATGGATGGTGTTCCCCTAATGGTGAGGGGCTTGAAATAGTCCTAGGTCAAAATTTCATTTAACAAAGGTTAGTAAAGGAAAAAGTAATAATTCCAAGGTCATGAGACATGTATTCCAAGTTGAATGTTGGGAAAAACATCGTAGTGGGTATCACTCCAATTTATTATGGAAAGAGAAATTGCAAAAGGAATTTCCAAAGGAAAATAGGCATTAATTGGCATTTATTTATGAAAATAAAGGAAAATAGGAGAAAAGGGATATAAAAGGTCACGATTAGCATGAGAGGGAAATTGAAGGAAAAATAAAAGAAAATTAATAAAATAAAGGAACATGAAGAAAATAGAGGCCTCAATAATAAAAGGGATTCTAAGGATCAATTCACAACTTTTTCCAGTTCAATTTTGGATCTCTCTTTGTATTCTCTCATACTCTTGCACACATAGAGAATTCTTGGAGAACTTTAGAACTGGAGAAAGGAAGAACAAGGAAGGACAAGGAGAGAAAAGGAAGGAAGAGGAATATCCAGGAAAGAAAGGACAAGAAAAGCAGGTTGGATCAAGTAGCTTCAACAAGGCGATCTTGTAGGTAACATGTTACATGTTTGAATACCTAATCGATTTGTGAATGCATGGTACATGTATTAGTTTATTTGGTTCATTTTTCGTCATTGTCATGCATTTTACCTAGTTTGAAAAGGGTTTCAACCTTGTCTTTTCATTTCCTAAATAGCCAAGGTGTGATGGGATTCTTTTCTTATTAAGATTTGGATTGCTAGAACATTTTGGAACTATGTGAGGTGGTCTTAGGAAAATTCCCAAGGGTTGGGGGTGGAGGTGGTTTAATCTCCTGGAAGCCCTGGTTGTTTATGTCTTGAGATCCCACATTCATGTTTGGAATATGACACATGGGCAATTTGATGAAAGAAATATTCAGTTCAGCTCAATCTATGGTCAAGTCGTACCTGGAAGTCCCTGACTTGGTTGCCTTTTACATAAGCTAATAAGGGCTATTTTTCTTATTGTGATTTATGAGCACTTGTACTTGTTATTATGGTAATTTGATTGTTTTTTTCTATGTTTAATAGTCTGGTTATATGTTCATTATAAGCGTGGATCTACAATGTTCTCTAGCTATGACTTGTTCAATATTTGATAAGTATTTGATGGTTAATGAATTCAAGGGCTAACAAGTGTTTTCAACTATTATGAGAGGGCATTAGAATTTCTTGGTGATTCTCAGAAACATTTCAGACTCCTATGATCAGATATACATTCATGAACTATAGCTTACATGTTAACTATGTGTTTCATGAAATGATTGTTATGGTTAGACCTAGTTAGGTCAAGTCCTTCGCTCTCACACAATCTCCTCTCTCTTTCTCAATTAGAATAATAATACATATCTACAATAAAATTCCCTCATATAAACCAAGGGTTTCCTTCTAGGGAAAAAGACCATAAATTAACATAACTTATATTGTTAGATCATCCCCCTAATTGATGACCTAGATTGACTATGAAATTACAATATTTGCAAGGCAATGTTTCATCTATTTTCAGCTTCGTGGGTGCTGCCCTTGAACTCCCACTAGGAGGGGGCTCATAAAAGTCATCATTGACACCCCTGGACCCCCTGACAATGATTAAATAGGCGAAGTTTCTGTCCCATTAGGAACAAGGATCCAATGCGGCTAAAACAAAAAACCTCTGAACAATCACGAAGATAATCAGGCTCCACACCCTATAGATGGGAATGGATTTGATTTTCTTGCATCACAACAAAGTGGAATGTTATGGAAAAATGATATTATTCCTTGATGATATAGGAAGAAAATAGTGCTAAAGGTAAAATTAAAGCCCATATAAGTAAGGGTAATCATTTTGGTTTATGCCAAGAGGAGTTTCCCAAAGGGATGCAAACTATTCAAAGTTCAAATCAAGAGTAGTATAATAAATGACAACAATAATAATTTATCAGAGCACCCAATATCAAAATAATTGTAAGGTTTATTTCCAGAAGAAAATTCTAGCTTTCCTCTCCACAAATAATTTTATTTCTCCATTGAACTCCTCCTAGGGGCATATCCAACATCCAAGGACCCATATAGAATGAGAATTCAATAATTAATTGAACCAAAGTTACAACTCGAATAGATGTTAGAAAAAGGATCGATGAGGCCAAGTTTGTCACCACAGGGAGTACCAAAATTATTTGTTAAGAAGAAGGATGACACACTCAAGTTCTGCATAGGTTATAGGGAACTAAATAAAGTCACCGTTAAGAGTAGATATTCCCTGTCATGAATCAATGACTTATTTGATCAATTGTGGGGAGCAACAATATTCTAAAAACTTGATTTAAGATTAGGTTATCACCAAGTGCATATCAAGGATGAAGGAATTCATATGATAACATTTTGAACTAGGTATGGGCCTTATGAATTTTTGGTGGTGCCCTTTCCATTAACCAATGCACCTACCCCTTTACTTAGATAACTTTGTAGTAGTTTTTGTTTATGACATATTGGTATATTCGAAAACCAAGTAGGAGCATGAAGAACACCTAGATGTAGTACTACAATTTTTAAGAGAACATAATCTCTATGAAAAACTTAACAAATGTGAATTCTTCTAGTCACAGATACATTATTTGTGACACATTGTCACAAAGGAGGGAGTAGTTTTTGACACAAAAGAAATTAAAGCCATCATTGAGTGGCCAACATCAAAGAATGTGTACGAAATTTATTCTTTTATGGGACTGGTAGGATTTTACAAAAGGTTTATCAAGTACTCTCCATGATTGTTAACCAATCATTTCAATACAAAATAAGGTAAATAATTTTGAATGAACAATGGAATTTTCTATAAGCTTTGATCAACTAAAGAAATTTCTCACTAATGCACCAATAATAAGAATAATAGACCCAAACAAATATTTTATGGTTGGCACAGATGCTTGAAAAGAGGGGAATGGTGGAGTCTTGATGTAGGAAGGCAAAGTGGTGTGCTATGAATTGAGAAATCTAAGAGAGAATGAGAAAAAGTATGTAACTAATAACCTGGAATTGGCTTCCATTATTCATACATACAAAATTAGGAGCAATTACCTGAGTCAAAGGAGATTCATTTTAATGATTTATTATGGATAACTAAAGTATTTCTTTTATCTACCTAAACTAAATTTCATGCAAGCTAGATGGCTTGGCACAACCAATGATTTTGATTTTGAGGTTAAGCACATTAATGGAAATGAGAATAAAGTGGTTGATGCACTCAATATAAGTGTGCAAATGTGCTATGTATTAGCCATAAGTTCTTATGGGACTAATCTTAATGAAATCATTGAAGCAACTAGACAACAAGATGAAAAATATCAATAAATGAAGTAACAAATGTAGCAAGAACCTGGAGGGGTTAAGGTGAGAGATTTCACACTCTTTGAAGATGGAATGGTATTATGTAGAAATAGAATGTATGTTCCCAATGAGAGAAAACTCAAGAAAATCTTGTTAAACAAATTCCATGAAAATCCATATTATAGCCACCTAGACTTCCCAAAGACACTACCAACCATAAAAAAGTTTTATTATTGTCCTGATATAATGAAATAAGTGTCTATTTCTATTTCTAATTGAATACAATGTTAGCAAGTGAAGGTTGAGTTCAAGCATCCTACTAAAATACTACAACCTATTCCCATTCTAGAATGGAAGTGGGAGGTAATTTCCATAGACTTTATAATGAATTTTCCAAGGACTACCAAGAGAAATAATGCAATCATGGTGGTGATTGACAAGTTGAGGAAGGTGGCTCACTTCACGGTCATAATTCGACTTGCATAGCAAGTGAGGTGGCACAATTTTTCATAAAAGTAGTTGTGAGGTTGCATGGAGTACCCAAGATAATAATATCATGTAGAGATGTTGGGTTTGCTTAATTTTTTTGTAAATATCTATTTCATGCCCTAGGGATAAAGTTGTCATTTAGCACAACATACCATCGATAAAATAATGGAAAGATAGTGAGGATAATAAGAATATCAGAAGACATGATTAGGATGTATGTAATGCACCAACCAAGAAAGTGTGATGAATACCTTCCAGTGGTGGAGGTTTCTTATAATAATGGTTACCAAGAATCATTACAAATGAGACCATTAAAAGCACTCTATGGGAAGGCTTGCAATACTCCTATTAGATGGAATGATCCAATGAATAGGGTCCTCATTGGGCCTCATATGTTAAAAGAAATGGAGTAGGAAATGGAAAATAATAGAAGGAATTTAAAGGTGGAACAATATATATAGAAGAACTATGCATATCAACATACAAGGGATAAAGAGTTTGAATTTGGACAGCATGTGTATTTGTGAGTTAGGCCCAAGAGAAGCTCATTGAAAATTAGGTCATCCTAGTAGCTTCCTCCTTCTAGCTTTAGTATGTGCTACAGATAGTAGGGGATATGTTACAAACATAGTTCCTTTCATGCTCATTCAATTTTCCTTATTCATAAGAGACCAAATTTCCTTCTTGCATCGGGTGTTCTCTTGGTGATTCCTTACAGTAATTTGTGAAAATGAAGAAGTCCTTTTTTTGTACACTATCCTCAAAACAGCTGTACATGTGAGAAATTTCTTGACGCATTGAAAACTATTTGTGCACTTTGATGTCCATTGAAATTTGACTCCTTTCCTCTCTATGGCTATGATTTTAAGCCCAATATTTGAAAAATATTGAATGAAACATTGGTAATATCCAACCAATATCATAAAGTCTATAACTTCCATGAAATTTTGGGGAGTAGGCCACTTCATTATGGCCTTAAAATTTCTAGGATTCACATCCACCTCTTCTATTGAAATGAAATGACCTAGATATTGGACTTGTGATTGGAAGAAGTAAAATTTGTTGATTTTTTCATATATCTTGTGTTCTCTCAGCATATATAACATTTCCTTCAAACACTCTTCATGTTTTTCCCTAGGTTTTGAGTAAAATAAGAAGTCATCCACAAAAATCAATACAAACTCATCCAAATATAGGAGGAGGATGTTTTTCATTAGGCACATAAATGTGGTCAGCAAATTTGTGCTACCAAATGGTGCCACCAAATCTCATAGTGTCCATATATTGTCATGAACATTGTATTTTGGATTTCTTTCCCTTTAATTTAGACTTGATGATAACCATACCTCAAATATATTTAAGAGAACATTGTATTGGGTCATCATCTCTGGGTAGTAACTTTTTTTCATAGGTCATCTACTTTGGCGAGTGGTTACTTGTTTTTCATTGTAGATTTATTGAACTAATGGTAGTGGATGCACATCCACAATGTTCTATCCTTTTTCTTTATGAATAACATTGGGACTCACCAAGGTGACACACTGGGTATGATTTACCCCTTATCCAATATTTCCTTTATCTAAAAATTGAATACTACCAATTATGGCATGCTCATTAGATATGGAGCTTTTGAAACAATGAAAACACTAGGAAACAACTTGATGGACAAGTCAATTTCTTCCTTGGATGGAAATATTGGTATTTCTTCTGGAAACACATCATTAAATTGATTTAAGATAGGGTGATACTTAATTCTATCCTCACTGATGTTTTCCACATTGGTCACATGGACCACATACAAGGCACATCCCTTTTGGTTACGATTCTTTACTTGTATCACTGAGATATTCCTAGCATATACAAGTTTCATCACTACTTGAAGTATCATCTGTTGACCTTAATTGTTGAGGCATTCTATTGGCTTGTTGTAGAAATCCACCATAGCTTGGAGGTATACAAGATAGTCAATTCCCATTATCATATCATACAAACCTAGTAGTCAAAAAGGAAGGGCCATTGTCATGGGCATCTCAACTAGCTCTAGGTGGCTCAATTCCACCCAATAAGCTACTTTATTTTTCACTCTCATGGCTAGTTGGACCAGTGACAACTTCATATGGGGCTTATTTTGCAAGTTGCACATCTCTACAAATTTTGGACTAATATAACCAGAATTTGAGCTTGGATTGTTTAAAACTGAAATAGGTGGGTTGGTGACCATACCTTGCATTTCAGTCATCGAGGTTTGATGATCTAGTTTCCTATTGTCCAATGCCACATAGATTTAAGGTATGTTATAATACATTTATTTCATTGCCATTGCTTCTTGGACAAGATACACCCTCATGTTATCTTGGTTTTGGTGAGGGAAGTTCTTCTCCAAGGTGGTTCTCTCCACATTTCCAACACTGTAATGACTGTCTCTTGATCCCCTTGATTTATTCCCTTATTGTTTTGATATGTCCATATCTATTGATAGTAGGAAAAGTTCATTGGAAGTCACCCATGGAAAAAGTTCCCAAATTAAGGTTTTTCCCTCCTTACATGTGTCTTAAGGATTTTTGTTATTTTCCTTTAAAACTACTTCTATCCCTCTTTTTCCAGTCTGTTTGGAAATTTTCCCTATTCTTAGACTGATCATAACAATTCTTAGCCTTTCAGATCATGTCCTCTAATGTCCTTGTCTCATGGAACTCAATCCTATCCTTGTAGGATTGCATTAACATATCATGGTATCTTTGTATCTTCACCTTATTTTCATTGATGTATGGAACATAGCTCAATAGCTCTAAAATTTTGTTGGTATAAGCATCCAAGGTAAGTTTCCCTAGATTATGTTTGTGGAACTCTTTAATTTTTCTATCATAGTGCGTCATAGACGTGTACTTCTCATGGAAATATTTTTCAGATTTTCTCCACGATAGTTCCTTTTCTCTAATTCCCTTCATATTTGTCAAATATTCCCACCATATATTATCCTTTCAAGATAAAAATGGCTACCCTGACATTCATTTTTTCATAGTAGTCATGGAGTTTAAAATATTTCTTTAATCCCAATAGACAAGATTCTACCTCTTTAGCCTTCTTATGTTCTTATTATATGTAAGAAGGTTTTATTTATTGAAGTCTTTCGAAATTGAGCAATTATCACTTTTCCTTTTTGTTGGTGGTGTCTTCTAGTTGCAACACTAAAACATTGTTCATGGATTCTAGAATCTCTTTCCCAAGTGTCGAGTGGGTTTTCTCCCCTCATGATGTCTTCACTTGATTTCCTGTGCCGTTTATTTGACCTTATTCCTTATTCCCTATTGGTTTCGAATCCTTGCGTTCATATCTTAGATTGGCTTCTCTTGGATTTGTACCTTGAGAGATGGCACCAAGCTCATTTTGTTATTTCGTTTGCAGATATGGTAACCTCTGCAAAATTATTGCATTCACATCTTTATGTCCTTCTTTTTATCACCCTAAAGATGGTCACCTATCAATTTTCCACTAGGATGATCGAAATATACCATTTAGTATGGGTTTTAAACATTAAAACCCACTTTCGCCTTTAAAAATAATTTAGAGAACCACTTTTCCTAAGTTATTTATGTTTAACTAATTTATCCACTTGAAAATAACCCATAAATTCATTTAATTAATTTCGTGTTATTTTCATATTTATTCATTTATGTGAAATTAAAAATTTTATTTTCACCTACTTTTACCATTTCCATAGGAATAATTAAATAAATCATCATTGTTTTTATAGTTTCTTAATCATTTCACATTTCTCCCTTGAAACACAGATTAAATCATTATTTAGTAATTATTTCAACTCATTTTGACAATATCACCCAAAATAATTAAATAAATAAATATTTATTTATTATTCCTCAATCATTTCACTTTTCTTCCATGAAATAATTATTAAATAAGTTTTTAGTAACTATTTCTAACATAGTTTTACCATATCTTGTATAAATAATTAATAAATCATTTTCATTTGTTAATTACTTCAACTATTTCTCTTAATTAATGCAATTAATAGTTATTATTTGAGTTAGTAAACTAAATAAATATTGACCATTTCTCTAACATTTTTCTCTCCCGGGAATAATAAAATACTCACACCATTTAGATCTTGATCTTGCCAACCAAATCTTTTATTGTTTGACTAGATCTAGGATTAGCAGTCATTTTATTATAAATAAATATGTTTTTCCATCACCACTTACACATGATCACTCTCATCATCATCCTTCTCATATTGCAACATTTGAGCTCTCCATCTTGAGTTCTACCCCTTTCTCACATTGCCCATTTGCAAAAAGATGATAAAAAAGCATTGACTTGCAACATAGGGACATAAAATAACCCTCCCATGGGGGACGACTTTAGAGACCCATATTGGTAAATAATTCTCTACAAGTGTTATTTTCATTTATAAAATAAAATTATGTCTTTCTATTGATTCCCATTTCTATATATTTTTAGCACTTGTTTTTAGGTTCTATGAGGCTTTTGGAGATTTTCCACTAATATTTTTATGCAGATATGAAGATAGATGTTAAGTATTGTAGTGTTTTTGGATTTTATTTTACAATATTCTTTGGTTGATAAGCTATTTAGTCACTAATAGTAAAAATAAATATTTTTGTGCACACATCCAAAATTTCTCTCCTAACAAATGGTGACTCAACTATACTAAAAATTCAAACCCTGTTAATTTCGCTACCTTTCATGCAATTTTGTATCCTTTTTATTTTCTAGTGATTTTTAGAAAATACTTTTATTTTTATGCTTATGTTTGTGTTCCATAGGTTATAGGTATCAGTCACATAAGAGATGGTAAGATTTGATCAAACCCTTGGAGCGAGAATGTAGAATCCATAAAACAAATTTATGGGGCTTATAGAAAGTATCCCAATCTAGGAAATAAGCTGCAAACTAAATTGCAATGTAAGAATACGTCAATTTTCCCCAATGTATAAAAATTTATTGTTTTAATTTTTTTTTTCTTAATTAGAATTATGGATGTCTAATAGGGGTTTTTTTACTCTTCCATTCCGTAAGCATTAGGCGTTGATATCTTTGTCTTACTCACTCTTAGGAGGAGGGAAAAAATCCCTTCTAGTGTGTTGATGGTGTTGGAACCACCAACATGTTAGGGGATCTCCCCGGTAAGAAGTCCCAACTAGACCTTAGACCGTTTGGTGTAGAAGTCCCAACAGTGGGTCATACGGTATCACCTTGACTGCAGTTTCCCACAGAGGCAAGAAGGATGTCCTTGTTGGTAGCAAGGGTGTGATTAGCACAACAAGACAAGGAAGGTGCATGAAGGGTTCTAACATATAGAAAGTCGAATAAGTGCACCCCTTGGAAACCTATGGAAACATGTGGCTTGGAAGGGAAAAAATGAGGAAAGATACATCACAATCTAGAAGGTAGGTGAACCAATGATCCAAAGTCATGGGTAAACCAATAACACATCTCAATAAGGTTCATACATACATATGTAGAAAAGTCCATACATACATGCATAAGAAAATAAATACATATATCATTAGTGTAACCAAGACAACTTAAATACAATAACAAAATATGCATGAAACGTGCTGGCTCTTTTATATTAAGAAAGTGAAAGTTCCAATCATACATACAACCATATACAACTACTATTCCTGACAATGAAATGTTACTGTCATTGTTTCCTACTCATCCAAAGAGATATACTAGCTCTATACTGTGGATAAGCCAAGGCTCGTTACAATACACTCAAAGATTTCTCTTAAGATACACTTATAGTAAGCTTGGCTCCCAAAATCTTGTACAATGAGTTATGAGGTTCTATAAATAGCAAAGGGTGGGGTGACCCTTCACATTCCCCTTTGTGACTCTTCACCTACCCTCATGACTCTTCAACTACTAAATGACTATTACATTCTACTATCAACACTTGGTCTTTCACTTTTACAAAATGTTACATTACAATCTGCACATGACCCATGTGAGACAAATAGGCTTGAGCAAGCTATGCAAGACATTACTAAGACTGAGACAGTTGTGAGAAGACCAACTCTTCCACATCCTCGTGATGGTCGACGGTGGTGAACTAATGCCAAGCTTGGTAGTCCACTATGGTGTCCACGTTCTCAATGGTGACATCCTACTGAAAGTGAAATCTCACCTCCATTGCATATGGTTACACCGATTTTGCACCTCTTTCCAACTCGTCTGATAAAATGCACATCATAGTCTTGACTGCAGCTGAACCAGCAACATACTGACGCATAGTGTCTATGCTAATCTCCAAGTTTGTGATGGTGGCTATGGGCATCAATTCATCAAAGTACATGTCCAGGTCTAGTCGGACTTGATTATTTTAATTTTCCTTGGTGACTGTGCCAATATATCAGACAGTGTGCGTGCGCCTAATGACATCCATGCTTCTCAACACTCATGCATGTGAAGCCTACAAATTGGTGATGAGCTATGGGAGTTCCTCATAGTTCTAGATTTGACTCCGGATGCATGCCTTTAGCTCTACCACCTTAAGCTTCATCATCTTTGGAAAGTTCAATGGGGCTCCTTTGTACCTCATTGTCCATGTCTGCAAGCAATAAAAAACAGTGTGCAAATTTGACAAGGTGCATGCTCTCCTAGCACAATGCTGCTGCCAACTGTTGATATGGAAAACTGACTTGTGCATGGTGCCAAATATGGAATTCAACATCTGCATGACTTCTTCGAGAGATGATACTTCATATAGTATCACTCCTCTCAACTCTACTCGGGCGGATGATGTAATATTTTCTCCTCCCTGCTTGGCCTCTTGTAATTCGTTAGCCATTTGCTCATTCTCTGCTATCAAGAATTGAACACTCGAGCTGGTGGCTTCAACATATGCTCTCGTAGCATTGGCAAATGATACTGGATTCTTGCACACATCCGATACGATCACTCTTTCTTCAAACTGCACAGGAGATATGTTGACATCTGGAGTACGCACTCTACGCGACTGCATAACTCTGTGTTGTGCCTCGTCGAAATATATGTTGTGCATCTTCACCTCTGGATCGTCTTCAAGGCACTCTCTATCTCCTTGATCGCTTAGGATTTTCTATGCTTCTAGATTTTGTGAAGATGGTGGGGTGACCTCTTGGTTCCAAGGCATGAGGTCAATATCTTGATCTAACTCTGACTCCACCCTATTCGTCTCCATCTGTTCTAGCATATGTTCAATCTCTTGAGCTAAGTCCTGCTCCTGTGACTACTCACCATGTTTCCTCTGTGCCAGCTACTTGGATGAGTCTACTACCTATATGGGCACAGTTTCATTAATATTTTCATGTTGCACCTCCTGCTATGTCTATCCCTACTACACTTCATTCTCTCTTCTGTGCAGCTCTTGTTTTTTCTTGAGTTGCTGCTTCAACTCTTCCAATTCCTTTTCTGTTTCCTCCATCCTTTATTTCTCTCTTTGCCTTTGCGAATTCCTCCTATCATGCTTTCACCTCTTAGCCTTAATCTCCAAAGATGCTTTCATCATGAGTGAATATGTTTTGAACTTACATCTTTGCTCTACCTTTTCGTTGTCAACAACCTTTCTGTTTCCTTTCTCCTACGCAGGTACGTTACCCTCTGCTATTGCTGATGATGGTTCTCTTTGAGATGTTTCTTCCCTCTACTTCACTAACCACACTAACGCTATGTCGACTACTTCATTGAGCCTGGAGGAGTGATAACAATATCTCCATGGGTCTTCCTCAGGCCAATGACATGCTCTATGTATCCAAGGAAATTGAAGTCTAGCACACTAGTCCTTTAATAAGAAATGCGGGTCATACAGATTGAAAATTCTCTTGCCGAAGGTGAATCTCTTGATCTCCTCCATTTCAGCCTCAGCATGCTTGAGATTATACATCTCGTACAACCTGATCCATAAAGGAAGAGTGGGCTGTTGGGCCGTTAATATGCCATTATTATTATCACTTTTGAACACTTATTCCACCCATTTCTATTATTCTTCATCATGTCATTTATTATAATTTATTATATAAATCCATTTTATGATGATTTATGCTTCTATGAATGAATATTATTTATTCTCCTTTATTTCTAATAAATTGATGATTATGCATGAATTTATCAATGATAGTTTTAATAAATCAGTTGTAACATTATTCACCATTTTTAGCCTCCAAGATAATTTCCAGATTGAAGATTTGATCATTAAAAGTGCCAACTCAGAAATTCGCTGGAATAAGAAGTGACCGTTTTGCGGTTCAGATACTGAGCAAATGAAGCAGAATCTGGAAAATTTGGAACATGGGTTTTGTCCAGAACGGACCCAATTAACTTTAACAATGAATGGTTTGCCCAAATTCGGCTTGTACTGAGAGAAACACAGGGTTCTTTGAGAACGATTTTCTCAGATTTGTTGTTGCGGCCGTCCTCCAAATCTTAGCTGCAAAGCAAGATTCGTCTTGCTCTTGTTGAAAGCTGGATGGAAATATATCTTCTTGTTGATCAATTGGTTAGAAGAAAACCAATTTTGTAATAGAAATCATGTTGTACTTATCTTTATTGTAACTGCTCTCTGATCTCTCTTTATTTAAATCAGAACAGAGATCAGAGATGGGGATGATTTAGGGATTCGAATGATGGAAAAATGATGGAATTGAGGATTTAGAATTAGAGATTTAGAATTAAGAATTCATGATAGGATAGGAGGAAAAAAGGATTGTTTCAGGCTGTAAGTCTCAAAGCTGTTGCTATTGTAATGATTTTACCATTTAATGATTAATACCTGATTTGGGAGTTGTTGTTCATTCTTTTCATCTGAAGTAGCCCAGCAGCATCTGCTGGCGGCTAAGGGCCCAGCCTCTAGTGGAGTACGCTGCTGCTGTGTATCATATCTTTACAATTATTGCTGTGTGATGGTTTGATTTACTTCCTATTCTTTCGAATTGCATTATTTTACAGTTTCATGTTTTTATAGTGTGCTGTTAGAATATTTTATGGAATTGTTTTATTGCACAAGTTGAGATTGAATCGCGTGGCTGTTCTTTTCCATGATAACAGAGATTACTATCCTTTTCAACTTATATTGTTATGTTGTTCATTTCGAATGTAAAGCTTCACTGTTCATTTCAGATTGTTGGTTATTCGATTCCACTAATTAGAGTTTACTGTTTAGATTTATTAAATATGATTCATTGTTTAATTCCTTTAATTATAAGTTTGTTGTCCATTTACTTCGCTGTTCAGTTTGGTTGATTAATTGCAAGAGTTTGCTTTTAAAAGCGTTTTCCTAGTTTACTTTCAATGACAGCTTTAGTTCAATTTCGATTTCCTTTTGATTGCTTTAAAGCAGGACAGTCAACTGTAGAGAACATTGGTTATTGCTTCCTCGTTCCCAGATTGATTGTCTTGTTCCAGTTTGATTTCAATTGCATCAATATCCAGAGGAATGAGTTATTGCTACTGTATCCTCGATTGATGGTTGTTTGAGTGAATGATTTAGTTTAAGAACATTTCAGTTTCTTGCTATTCCATTTCTTAATTGTTGTTCCATTTCTTATCTGCCGTTCCATTTCCTGTTATTCGCATTATCTTTGCTTTGGTGTGAAGAATGATCTGAAACTGTAGTGGGCATTGGAATTTGCTATCTAGTCCCCAGATTGATGATCTGTTCCTTGATTACTTTTGGTTACATCAGTTTCCAAAGGGATGAGTTATTGCTACTAGACCCTTGACTGATACATTGCTTATTTTTCCAAATGCATGATTTAAGTCTTAAAGTGCTTTGTTGTAAGTAGATTTTATTTCCAGCTTTCATTTACTTTTGGATTTTGAGCACTATACTGCAAAACATTACTCTTGAGTAAATAGCCGCCTCAGACTGAGTACACTCTTGAAATAAAAAGTCGTCCCTGGGTTGATAATTAATGTGAAGGTAATTAGGAGTTCAAAAGACACATTTTTTTCACTCCACATTTTTGCGTCGTTGCCGGGGAGAGTGTAGCCATTTCTAAAGAGTAGTGTGAATCTGATGAGTGCCTGCTAGGGAAGAGTTGGATCTTTAAAATAGAAGGTAAGAACCTGCGTGCGAAGCATGTAAAAGCCCTGCTCCACTGTCCGCTTTCCTAATAGATTTGTTGTTGCTTTGTTGAGTAGAAATAGATGTTTGAATTTTTTTGTGAATGAATTAAAAGAAAAAATAGAAATTTTGAAAAACAAATCTCATGATTTCTCTCAAGTGGTGATGTAAGCACCACCCATTTCACTAACCAATTGATAGGAACATTTGAAGAAGGGGCCTCGAAGAAACACATGAAGAACATCTTCTATTATGGTAAGAAATGAATCACATTTTTACTTTTGAATTTCCTATCAAAGATCTAGGAGGAGTGACACAAATGCACATAATTCCTCGATTGTCTCTACCAAATTTTCATGGCTTGACAAATGAAGATCCAGATACATTCTTATTTGTGTTCGAAATAATTTGTAGAGGATATGATTATTGTACTAATGATCAAAGATTGAAAGTGTTTCCTCTTACTCTAAAAGGAGAAGCTCTCCGATGGTTCATGAGCCTAGGTGGGAATTGCATCCAAACATGGGAGGACATGAAGAACATATTCTTGAAGAAGTACCAAGACTATTGCAAATCCAATGAAGATATTTTCGGTATGATACAAGGGGAAGATGAAAGTTTGGAGAATTATGTAGATCGATTTCATTATAACCTTCAAAAATCAAAGCATAAGCATTTGGAGAAAGAGATCTTAAAAACACTCCTTCTTAAAGGAATCAAAGATGAATTTTTAGAACTCTTAAATCTGATAGGAAAAGGTGATGTTTTTCAGTTATCATATGATGATGTTTGTGAATGGTGCATAAGGTATTCAAGAGGAATCTCCAAGGCTGGTAAGAATTCTAGAGATGTTTATTCTTTCTTTTCCAAATCTGCTACAAGAATAGGAGACATAAGAGCTGAAATCAATACTTTATTTGAAAATTTTAAAGTTGATTTTATTAGCTCTCTAAGTTCAAAATTGGATGCTTTGCAGGTTCGGAAAAATCAAGAATTTGATGAAGTGTTTTCCACTCATGACCGAAAGGAGCAGTCCATAGATAGTTGTTCTTCCTTATCTAGGATGGAAGTAGCATATCAAAGAGATGAGGAAGATGCAACAAAGTCAAAACCATGGAAATCATGGCCTACAGGTATGGTTCAAAACACTTCCTCTTCATTCTCTTACTTGCATAATCCATTATGGAATACTAATGTGTTAGGGCAGCCATGTCAATTTCAATATAACCACCAATCTTGTTTACAAGTTGGGCATGGTTCATCTTATGATGGCATGACTACTCTCCCTCATCTTGTAGCACAAACATATTCTCCATATTTTTCACCAGCTCTTCCACAACATCCTTCTTGCATACCAAATTCATCCACTCAACCCAATCAACCACATCATCACAATGCTCCATTCCTTACACATTTTCCTGCTCAACTAATTCCACACCCTCACCATAATAAACCAGTACAACATGTTTACAATGTTGAACTGCCAAATTTACCCACCCTTCCCACCCATTCTATCTCACATGCACCATTAGAGAAAACTTATAATGAGATTCAAAATGTTTCAAATTCAAAAATTGTAGAAGCTATGGAAGAAAATGAGGTTTCTTATAGTATGTATCAACAAGCTATTTTAAAAGCTCAAGAACTTCATGATCTGATGGATATGAGAAATCAAGAAAGTAACGTACACATTGAACATTGGTTTCACTCCATCATTTGTTTGCAACATCACTCTATGCTTCAACAATTTTTGATACCATTTTTTGAAGGGAAGTTGGCTTCTCATACCCTAATATCCATTAACATGCATTTTTCAAATTTGGGTATGTGCATACATGAAGCCCTATTTCGAAAATGGTTCCATTGGAAGTACTCCTATACGTAGTCATATTCATTTTTCAAATCAAAATAGGTTAGTGTAGAAAATAAAATAAATAAGGGAATAAATAAATGCATTTTGTTTTTTTTTTGTAAAACTAATTGTTTCTTTTGTTGCAACACGCTATTGAAATCAACATCGATGATAAATGTTTCAATTCATTTGTGTATGTAGATGATTTATAATAGAAATAACAATTCTACAAACACTTATATTCATCTTTATCATCAATATGAAAAAATGGTTGAATATCGTTTTTTTGGCTTGCGGGCTTGATGAGATTTCTGGAAAAATAGTCGGGACAGTAATGTTTTGAGGGACCAAAAGTGAATATTTTTAAAACCTATTTCTACCCTAGGTAGCCCTTGATTTCTACTTTCTAACCCAATTTGAACCACTCAATTTGGATTTGAAACGAAAAAGTTAGAACCAAAACATTGACAGGGTGTCTAGTGGGCAGCTCGGGAATAGAGTTGGGACAGTCAGTTCTTGGAGGCCTAAATGTTTGAATTTTTAAAACCTGTTACTATGGTAGATTACCCTATGAATCTAGCTTACAATGCAATTGGAATCACTCATTTTTGATATCGTATGGGGAAGTTATGATCGAAATACTGACTATCTATCGTAAATCAGCACCCTTAAAACTATGTCTTTCCGGTTGTTCCTTAAAGTATTTGACCTATCAATTCTTCTTGTCTTCAAAACCTATTTCTATTGGAGATAAATAAATGAATATAATTTCATTTCCAATTTAAATCATTCGAATTCGACATCAAACGAAAAACCTATGCTTAAAACATTAACTGTTGGTCTGAGCTGGGTAATTGAAAATGACTCTATTATGCAGGTTGTTCTATGTAAAATTGACATATAATATCATTGAATTTTTAAAACCTATTTCTATTGGAGATATACCTTTGAATTCTCTCTCATCTGGCTTTGAAATCACTCAATTTGGATGAAAAACAAAGAAGTTGTGATTAAAACACTACTGGTTAGTATGGTCGACCATTGCTCTCCCACAGGTGACAAATAAATTTTACTTTTTTATTTTCTCTGTGGATTTGTTATACAGAGTAACTAATTGTTAGTTTTTTGCATAATTGTTGGATTAGGGTTGCCTGATCACCTCTCTTTCTCCATGATTTAATGTTTTATTGCAGGTAGACACTCGTTTTTTGCAGGTCTTGGGAAAATAAAGAAGGTCAATTTATGGACGAGTGATTTTTGAAAGCAATTTTATGAAACAAATGAATTTCATCCAAGTCATTACCCAATGGATTCATAATAAAAGAAATGAAGAATTGATTTCGATTTGAAGATTCATGTCTTGTCACTGCTGCCAAAACATTTTTCAAAAAGATCATTTTTTTTTACATAATATCATAGCTTTTGCAACTTAATTTACATATTGTTTTTAAATAAAATGTTGTTTCTTTCTAATTTTTCTTATATTTTGTGTTTCAGGTATTGCTTCATTCAAAGTGTAACTCATCCTCAGCATCAATGCCGTGAACAACTAATTTTTTTTTTTTTACATGTTTGCATTTTATGATTGTCTATTTTGCTGTTCCTTTCTGAATGGAACAATACTTCTGCACTTTCATGTTTTGTTGTTCCTTTCTGAATGGAACAACACTTCTGCACTTTCACGTTTTGTTGTTCCTTTTCGAATGGAACAACACTTCTGCACTTTTCATTTTTGCTGTTCCTTTTCTAAAGGAACGGCACTTGCGTTTTTGTTGTTCCTTTTCCAAAGAAACGACACTTTTCATTTTTGTTATTCCTTTTCCAAAGGAACGACACTTGCGTTTTTGCTGTTCCTTTTCCAAAGGAACAACACTTTTCATTTTTGCTGTTCCTTTTTCAAAGGAACAACACTTGCGTTTTTGCTATTCCTTTTCCAAAGGAATGACACTTGCGTTTTTGCTGTTCCTTTTCCAAAGGAACGACACTTTTCGTTTTTGCTGTTCCTTTTCCAAAGGAACGACACTTTTCATTTTTGTTGTTCCTTTTCCAAAGGAACGACACTTACGTTTTTGCTGTTCCTTTTTCAAAGGAACGACACTTTTAATTTTTGCTGTTCCTTTTCCAAAGGAACGACACTTGTGTTTTTGCTGTTCCTTTTCTAAAGGAACGACACTTTTAGTTTTTGCTGTTCCTTTTTCCAAAGGAACAGCATTCACATTTTCACACTTTTTTTCGTGTGTATTTTTGCTTTTTTTGTGTGCATTTCCTTTGCTGTTCCCTACACGGAACACCACTTTTTGAGTGCTTTTGCTGTTCCTTCAAAAAAGCAACACTTTGGGAGTATTTTCGAGAGCAACCCTTCCTTCCTCTTGTGGAATTATTCTTAGTTCATCTCAACCGCATTTTATTGATTCCCTTTCATGGCATGAAGTACACTATTTTTATGAAGACAAGAATTATGGATTCTCTTGAAGCAAGTTAATATCATTCATGTTTTGATAATCTTCGGCAAAATCACATAACCAATCTTTTGTCGACGCGTTTCGAACAAACCAGTGTGGTTCATCGTCAGGATAAGTTGAAGAACCAATCCGGCTTAGCTTGATTAAATAGAGTGTGCAGAGACTCCAACGGCTATATTGCCAACGGCTAATTTTGACCTAATGATCTTAGTCAAACCGCTAATTTAATCATTAACATTCTTAGAAATAGCTAAAACAGGTAAATAAAGGAATTCATTTGTTAATTTAAATAAATGTATATGTATATCTAAAAAAAAATAAATATAATTCATTATTATTATAAAAGATTGGTTATGTGATTTTGCCGAAGATTATCTAAACAATGTTATGGATCACAGAAGTCTAAATTCCTTAATCATTCATGTTATGATCTTTAACAGGATAGCTCCTTGATGATAGCTTATTTTCAAAAGGGACACAATTATTTATATACTACTTTACTGCATTGTTTTCTGTTGTACATGATACTGATTGATCATCTTAAATTACCATGCTGGTTCCACCCTTCTTGGTTATAATCTTCTCTGTCTGTAATAAATAATATTATGGGTATAATTTTTTTCTATTGAAATGTTCAACTTCTTCCACCATCCCTACTCTTAAGGAGTACTAAGCCTCTCTCTTTTTATCATAAAAATGTGTAATAACAACAAAATTTTGTTTGTAGATGGAGGATAGGGGGTCTCATTACGAGCCAGCCTACCATGTTCATAAGGCTGTAACAAAGTGACATTCCCATTATGGCTACCACACCAGGGTTATGATCCACTGGATAGCTAGATTATCCTTGGAACAGGAGGTCTCATCACGAGCCAGCCTGATCACTTCTGCTACATCCCAGTGAATGGCAGTGTGGTTATCTAGTTACCACGCCAACGCACTGGTCTCTTCTGTAAGAACAACACTGAAAATCTCTAGTTATAAATTGAGGATTATGGCTCATATGGGTTAAAAAGCAACCCTGTCGAGGCTATGGACGCCTGCTGGCAGTAGAGGCTCTGCTTATGGTATTGAAGTTATATCTTATCGTCAATTATTACTATAATACCCTTTTCTTATTTTTTCTTTTTATCAGAGAAGTTATTTCCTTAATTGTTTTTCCCTATTTTGAACCTTTATGCATGAGAAATTGTTTTATGATCAATCGCATCATTTTCAGCTAGCATACTATCAGTAAAGCATCTTTTTGGCATATTGTTGTTCTTTTTATCTTTTTCATAACTTATCATCAATCCTAAGTGTCCTATCTCTTATTCATAACTATCTTTACATACTCTGCTCTCATTATAACCATAACTCTCGCTGTCCTATCATTGATAAGTGTACTCTGCTTCATTTACTGATATATTGTTCATTCATGTGCCTTGCCGTCAACATAACCCCTCTCATACGCTTTATGGTCATGGAATTCATTTTCCAATTGGGGGGGGGGGGGGGGAATGTATGCATTATGGGATTGCATGAGATATGATTACTGCACTCTGCCATAACTTGTTGATTTGACAAAATATTAATATTTCATGTATACAAAAGTTTTTCTGACCGAAAGTTTTGCATGCATCTTATCTATTTCTCTTTAAAGCTAACACTATGGATTCAAGAAAATTGTATGCAAAATAGTGATTTGTTTATAGGAGAACAACAAGTATGGGGGAAACTCTATTCGCAGCATGACCACACTATTGCAACTAACAGAAGAGGCTCGAGCAACTCATGAACGTGAACAATTCTTCAGACATGATGTGCTTACCTGGATCCCACCTTTTGCATCACTTTCAATACCAACTCTGCCTACATCAGCTTCAACAAATGCCAGTCCATATATGTCATTCCACATTTTTGGAGGTAAAACTTGAGGTAAAATCACATAATTTTCTAACTTATTAAGAATTTAGGAGAATTTAATGAAATCCATTTTGAGCATTATTTATCATCCTTCACTCCACATCTGTACCACTTTCCATTTTTCAACGACATATCATCTTTTAGTTTGGGGGAGTGTTGCTTTCATTCATTTCTTTCTTATGACCATGTCATTCATATTCTTTATCATCCATTGCTATTCTTATTCATTCTCAACACCTCCCTTATTCCATGTTGTTTTACACCAATCATAGACTTCAATAGATAGTAGCAACCACCTCTATTTGTTTTCTAGCATCACATGAGGGCATGCTAATTTTTCAAAGAGGGGGAGGAATTGCTACGCATGATGGATGTTTTCTATTTTCTTTCTCATTTAAGGCATACAATTTCAGTGTAGAAATTGATTTCCATAATATTTTTAAAGCTATGAACTCAATTCTTGTGATTTTTGGAAAACACAGATGTATCATTAATAAAAACCCAGACAATTTCAAGATAAATTGGTTCATAAAATTTCGGAAATCATGCACTCTCACCTACAGCCATTTTGTTTATATCTCATGATCCGTGCATCAAAACAGTCTGATTTTTTAGATCATAAAGGAATTCATATATTATAAATTTACTTGCCAAATTTCAACAAAAGCTGGTTTGTAGTTTTTGAGAAAATGGTTAATGAAGTTTGCTGTTACTTATATCATATTTTGTTGCAACTTCATATATACATATAGTTGAATGTCAATGTAAAAATTGTTATGCCTTCATCAATATTACTAAAAGTGAATATTCATTAATTAAGGAAGAATTCATTTGTTCTATCCATTTCATGAGCTGAGATGAATATATTTTTATTGCTTGGTTAACACATGAGTTTTTGTCTTTGGGTCCCATGAGGACATGCAATATATTCAATTTTCGTTGCATGAGGACATGCAACATATTGAGTGTGGGGGTATGTTGGGCCGTTAATATGCCATTATTATTATCACTTTTGAACACTTATTCCACCCATTTCTATTATTCTTCATCATGTCATTTATTATAATTTATTATATAAATCCATTTTATGATGATTTATGCTTCTATGAATGAATATTATTTATTCTCATTTATTTCTAATAAATTGATGATTATGCATGATTTTATCAATGATAGTTTTAATAAATCAGTTGTAACATTATTCACCATTTTTAGCCTCCAAGATAATTTCCAGATTGAAGATTTGATCATTAAAAGTGCCAACTCAGAAATTCGCTGGAATAAGAAGTGACGGTTTTGCGGTTGAGATTCTGAGCAAATGAAGCAGAATCTAGAAAATCCAGAACATGGGTTTTGTCCAGAACGGACCCAATTAACTTTTTGAAAGAATAGTTTTCCCAAATTCGGCTTGTACTGAGAGAAACGCAGGGTTCTTTGAGCACTATTTTCTCACATTTGTTGTTGCGGCCGTCCTCCAAATCTCAGCTGCAAAGCCAGATTCGTCTTGCTCTTGTTGAAAGCTGGATGGAAATATATCTTCTTGTTGATCAATTGGTTAGAAGAAAACCAATTTTGTAATAGAAATCATGTTGTACTTATCTTTATTATAACTGCTCTCTGATCTCTCTTTATTTAAATCAGAACAGAGATCAGAGATGGGGATGATTTAGGGATTCGAATGATGGAAAAATGATGGAATTGAGGATTTGGAATTAGAGATTTAGAATTAAGAATTCATGATAGGATAGGAGGAAAAAAGGATTGTTTCAAGCTGTAAGTCTCAAAGCTGTTGCTGTTGTAATGATTTTACCATTTAACGACTAATACCTGATTTGGGAGTTGTTGTTCATTCTTTTCATCTGAAGTAGCCCAGCAGCATCCGCTGGCAGCTAAGGGCCCAGCCTCTGGTGGAGTACACTGCTGCTGTGTATCATATATTTACAATTACTGCTGTGTGATGGTTTGATTTATTTCCTATTCTTTTAAATTGCATTATTTTACAGTTTCATGTTTTTATAGTGTGCTGTTAGAATATTTTATGGAATTGTTTTATTGCACAAGTTGAGATTGAATCGCGTGGCTGTTCTTTTCCATGATAACAGAGATTACTATCCTTTTCAACTTATATTGTTATGCTGTTCATTTCGAATGTAAAGCTTCGTTGTTCATTTCAGATTGTTGGTTATTCGATTCCACTAATTAGAGTTTGCTGTTTAGATTTATTAAATATGATTCGTTGTTTAATTCCTTTAATTATAAGTTTGCTATCAATTTACTTCGCTGTTCAGTTTGGTTGATTAATTGCAAGAGTTTGCTTTTAAAAGAGTTTTCCTAGTTTACTTTCAATGACAACTTTAGTTCAATTTCGATTTCCTTTTGATTGCTTTAAAGCAGGATTGTCAACTGTAGAGAACATTGGTTATTGCTTCCTCGTTCCCAGATTGATTGTCTTGTTCCGGTTTGATTTCAATTACATCAATATCCAGAGGAAGGAGTTATTGCTACTATATCCTCGATTGATGGTTGTTTGAGTGAATGATTTAGTTTAAGAACATTTTAGTTTCTTGCTATTCCATTTCTTAATTGTTGTTCCATTTCTTATCTATCGTTCCATTTCCTGTTATTCACATTATCTTTGCTTTGGTGTGAAGAACGATCTGAAACTGTAGTGGGCATTGGCATTTGATTTCTAGTCCACAAATTGATGATCTGTTCCTTGATTACTTTTGGTTACATCAGTTTCCAAAGGGATGAGCTATTGCTACTGGACCCTTGACTGATACATTGCTTATTTTTCTGAATGCATGATTTAAGTCTTAAAGTGCTTTGTTGTAAGTAGATTTTATTTCCAGCTTTCATTTACTTTTGGATTTTGAGCACTATACTGCAAAACATTACTCTTGAGTAAATAGCCACGTCAGACTGAGTACACTCTTGAAATAAAAAGTCGTCCCTGGGTTGATAATTAATGTAAAGGTAATTAGGAGTTCAAAAGACACTTTTTTATCGCTCCACATGGGCCAAGGTGCCTTCTTCTTCCTATGTAATCTAATTGACAACCCTATCGAGATGTGATACAAAACTTCTTGCATGATGGGCTTGTCCATGGAAAAATTTAGTAAAACATGTAGAGGCTTCTCCATGTTGTACATCTGTATGAAGGTTCCAAGGGGTGAGGCATACCAATCTTCTATGTTGATCAATGCCTCCATTGATGCCTGTGACATGCAAGGTGTATCTTGTTAAATATCATTTTGTACACCAGGGTGACAAAGTGCTCTGACAACTGTGTGATAACACCACGAAAGATGCATTCGGAGAGCAATCTAGAATAAGTGTGCACATAGGTTTCCGAAGGTGTCCATGCCCAACTCAAACCTAGCAACTACTGATAGGAACAGACTTCATCTAGTATGTATGTGGACATGTATATCTATGCTTGCTAACATTTGGGTGGATTCCAGGATTCTGTCACCTATCCCTTCAACCTACGAGCCAACATGTCAGACGAGTTGCATGGCCTTCCTTCACTGGCCAGTTGGTCCAACGCAATCATTGAGATCTATGGGAAGGTCTTTGTGCTCTCTTGGACATATAAAAGGCATGAACAGATGACCAAGTACTGATATGCCTTCCGTAGTATCTTCATATTGTAAACCAGGCTAGGTATTGTCCTGAACATGGATGGCTATTTCACCCAACTCTTCAAGATATGTCTGGAGTTTGTGTTGTTGGGTCTGCCGAAGGGTTTCTTCATTGTGATCATGAACTATGAAAAGTGATACATCTCCTGAAATTCCTTGGCCCTGAAGGTATAAATCTTTGTCCCACTGACACTGCTAATTGTCATCATCTTAAGATCATTGTGCGAGACAATCCAAGTGGATCATGTCTGTGCATGAAAATGTAGGATACCTGCATGCAATCTGATATAGGCTAGACTTGTAGATGTTGACATAGACTTTGTGGTCTTCTAGATCTTCCTAAAATGTGCCTGAGAATGTATCATTGATGTCCTGCCATTTCATCTTGATGTCTTTATCTATGAACACCTTGGTGTCTTTGTAAATGGGCAAGCTTATAGCCACTTGTTCAACTGCATCTCCATTTTCACTTCCAATGGTATCCTTTGACCATTCTCTCTTGGAGGCCATTGTACCTATACTGCTGAGAGACATACAAACACTTGCTATACCTAGAGAGATATAAACACTCATGGCAAGGAATCTATCGGTTAAAAACCAAAACAAATTTGAGGATTGTCATGCAACATACCCGGTGACTCACTGGGAATATTGCGTATTTTCACTGGGATGCCGGGAGACTAACTGTCAAAACTGTACAAGGCACATTTTAGGCTGTCAGGAGGTTGATTGACTACTGGAAGTGTGCTACGCCTAGTTTCAATCAGTAAGGGTATGCAAACCTAGCAAACTACATTGTGCAATTTCTGGCGCTAGCAGGGTACTACCCCCTAGAATTACGCAATGTAACCCTGAAGGTCAGTGTTGTCCATATTTGTGCAGTTTTTGGAGGGAAGGCAGAGCCTTAACTTCAAGAAATGCATTGAAAAGGCAAGGTCTGGGCCAAGGTAGCCCAGACCCACCAACGGGTGACTAAAAACATGAAAAGGTTTGAATGCATGGCGAGATTGAGTGTAAGCAAAAGTGTATGATCATGCATGAAAATAGTGAATACAAGATTGAGAAAATTGGAAATAAGGCATGTGTGTGAAGGGAGTCATCACAATCACGACCATCAGTGCAAAGATAGTGTCATGCATGTGACAATAGTGGATCCAAAGGAAAAATGAAACAGTGCTTCTACAAGATAACATGCATTAAAACGATAGCAGGCATTCAACAAAACCAAACAAACAACATTCATACAAAGGGAAATACAAAAAGAGATAGAAAAGTAGAAAATGAGATAAAAAGTAGACTTATCGGGTAAAAGTTGAGTTGAATGTGTTGAAGACTCCTAGATGTGATGTGGGATGTTAGAGCTCCAAGATAAATGTGAGGAATGAGCTCTGCAACATCGAATAAATAAGTTTGAGGCTTATGATGCACATGCCACAAATCTAGGAAAATCAGACACTTGGAGGGAAGTTTCTAACACGATCTTTTCCTGTAATCCCCAGCTAGTAAAAATAGATCCCTAAAATCTAGGGATTCTTTTTTATTTCTTCTTTTTTCTATTTCAGGAAAAGATAACCATGCATGCAAATCAAGATTTCTCAGTCTCGGAGGGAGCCGGTCAATCTGAAGGCACACGCAGTAGTTTGCAAGCCTGGAAAAGGGATTTACACAGTTTATGGACTGAGCAAGGTTGGTTGTCCCTAAGGCATTGTGCAATTTCTGGGGCTAGCAGGTCACTGCCTCCTAGAATTGTGCAATTTTTGTGTTGAAGCCTAGTGTCGGGTTGGATTGTGTAATTTCATGAGGTAGAATTCACTCACTAGATTTCACAATTCTGGAGCCCAATAGGCAACCCAGCAATATTGCACAATTTCTAAAGGGAAGGCTAGTTCCCCTGCAAAATTGTGCAACTTTTAGAGGGAACTTCTCAGCCAGAGATCTACCTAGGTCCAAAACGATAGCCTGTGGTGGGAGACTAACAAGTTGACATGCACAGGTTGGCGAGCTACTGAAACTCAGTTGATGCCTATGTAACTTGATAGTGCAAGACATGCTGCTAAGGATGGTTGGTAGGGAGGCTCCAAAATGAAGCTAAGGAAAAATTTTGGAAGGTGGTTGTAGCCACTACAACATAGTGTTTTAAGTATACCTCCACCAAATAAAGAGTGGTTTTTATGAGTTGGTAGTCTAGCATTCATAGCTACATACAACTATTACTCAACAAATTAAGCCTTCTATTTCATCCTCTCTTTTGACATTGAAACTTCAATTGTGCCCCATTTAGGTGTTCTTTTTCATTATCATTCAAAGTTCTTTGTAATTTCATCATCATAACTAGGTTTTATTTCATTCATTTCATCTTTGAATCCACTTCTCCTTTGTTATTATTCTCTAAATAAAGTAGGCATATTGACCATAGATCCTAGCCCCTCTGGTTCTTGATCTTCTTGTCTCCTTTTTGTTGCCCTCATTTTCCCATTTTCGTGTTTTTTTTAGCATCCTTTGGTGGGAAGTAGACTACCTTTCAAATATGTTCACCTTTTGTTTCAATTTAGTTAAGTTTTCAGTTTAGTATTTTACTTTTTAGTAGCAAATTTTTACATTTTATGCAAACCAATATCAAAATAGACTTTTTCACACACTTCACACCTATAGTTAATTCCAAATTTGTAATTAACCACTTAATCTAACTAGGATACACTGAATCTGAATTGGACACCAAGAAAAATAAACTAATAGATAGGTTCAGGTGGGTGGAGTAGGAATCTCATATTCCCACCAATCACTCTACATCTAAGACATAGTGGTTTTCCTCTTGGTGTGCTTAAAATCCTCCATTATCCAATTTCAAAAGATGGTGCTAAGCAGAAACCTATTAGAGGGGTAAGTCCTAGGCCATTGGAGGATCCCCTTGAAGCTCCCATTTCTTGGTTAGAAATCTAGGTCTACGGTTGGTACACAAAAGTTGATATTCACTCGTCATCATTAGACAGAGGTAACCATAGTTTCATTTCATAAGATTAAAACACCCTAAAGATGGTGCTTGTGCAAAGAAACCATAAATTTACCTTTCCTTTCAAGCAATTTGGAAGTCCATTCAAACATAAACTAGGATTTGTTTTAGGTGTAGCTATACTTAAGGTTAGGAGTAATTTTCTTTTTATATGAAAATTTTTCTTGATTTATAGTAGAATTAGATCATAGTTAGATTCACCTCGTATCTCTACACATAGCATTATGCTTGTTTTCTATTATTTTGTTTCTCCATCCTATTCAACTAGCATTTTAGATTCATTATTGTCTTGACACCAATGCACCCCCTAAGAATCTATTACACATACTCCATGTTCTTCACCCTAAGGTTCCACTTGGACATCCACTTACACTTCTATATGAGTTAGGGTTCTATTGACACTGTTGGAGACTACCAGCATATAGGGGATCTTCCCAATATAAGGTCCCAATTAGACCTTAAACCAATTGGTGTAGGAGTCCCATCCATAATATGACCAGCTACCATTTACTTAAATATATGCCTCGTCTTTAATTGTTAGAATGAGAGAGAAGCACAAATGTGATATTCAATGGGCAAGTGAGTGAAACATGTGAAAGTTTAGTTACATATGTATCAAGGTTCTCTTACTACAAGGGGGAAAATAAAGTGAGACTCAAGGAAAGAAGTAATATTGCTACCCTAATGGACACACACATGAACAAGAAAGATTCCTCTAATGTGGAGCGAAATTTTTCACATGTATGTGATGATGATTATAAACATTACAACACATTTCCAATAAGTTAAGCACCAAAGTCACCAAAATAGTTCAATTACTCCAGTACAGGTGAAAGAAAACATGAACCATAAACATTCAAAGAATAGTCTTAGAAAAATTCACAATCCATGTGTGAAAATGTGTTGGCCTGGAAGGCTTCAATACTAAGAAAAAGTCCCAAGATATATAAAGAAAATTAACATCACTAGCTCCTATAGTGGAGCATTAGAGCGACTACTTGCTCCCCAAAAGTACTAACTTTGTCCCTCCAATGCCCTATGGGAGAAGTCAATGTCAAAATTCCTTTACATGGGAAATGAGGATCCTTCTATAACTGGAGCATGTCCTTCCACATCCTTATGACTCTTTACTTTCCAACTCCTAATTACCTTTAGAATTCTATAACATTTGAACTTCCAAATTACTTTTGGAAGTACATATGACTTCTAGTATTACATGTCTTTTGCACTTCCATGACCCTTTTGTCCATACAAGACTCTTGGAATTCCACTTATTTGTATTTACAATGATTAAAACATCACATCATAGCTTCCACATCATCATGTTATGAAAACCTAACATGTCACTATATTTGGTGACTGGGGACTAATAGTGACTTATGACAAGGAATTTCATCAGTGGTGACGTGGTTGCATCTTGTGTCTTCGTTCTTAATACAAATTCAATCATTGTTGTTTTCACCCTCCAAAGGGTATTTGATCTAATGGCGTCTTCAACATTCTTTGATCATCAATATTTCAATGCATTATTTGTCCTTTCAATGTTTGCTTTGTTTTTTCTCTTTCACTAATATTCCTCATGTGCACTTGCCATGTTGTTCTTGAAATACATGTGTTTGCAATCACTCATGACAAGCAACCATCAACTTTGAAATATCCTATTCTACCATGTGTTGAGCTATAAAAAGAGTCTCTTTCACCTCTAATTACCTCACATTAGTTGTCATTCCAGGAACATTTTGTTATTTCAAAGAGTGTCTCAGTCTGAGGCTATCATTTGCTAGAGTAATGCTAGTATTACAGTGTTCAGAAATACAAGAGTAAACGGATGCTTGTTTACAGCAAACTACTTCAAAAGATTAAAATGCACATTCAGAAAACTAAGCAATTTATCAGTCAAGGGTTCAGTAGCAGTAACTCATCCCTTTGTAAACTGATGGAACTAAGGTAAATCAGAGAACAGATCGTGGATCTGGAAGCCAGGTAGTAAATGTCAGTGCTCACTATAGCCCTGGATCGTTCTTCACACCAAAATAACAAAGGGCGGGAAATGGAACGGCAGATAAGAAATCAATGAAATAAGAAATAGAACAGCAAATCTGAAATGGAACAGAAAATCTGAAATAGAATAGCAAACAGGAAATTGTAACACCAACTAAGTCTAGCAAGCAATAACACCTTAGTCTACAAGATCAAATGGACGAATCATGACCTACAGGAATCAAATGGTAATCCTTTACTCTTAAAGACGAATTGAACAACACACCAAAATGGAACGGCACTGATTAATGATGAATTATAGAATAGCACTTCAAAACCATATATGCACATGGCACACCTTAATAGTAACCTGATATTGGTAAACCAGTTATCACTGTCAGTTATAAAATATTACGACTGTGTTTCAGAATGGAACAACAATGTCTATAGATCCAACAATCGCAAAGAACATAATTGCTAAGATGAATTTCGTAATATCAATGAATAAGTGCACAGCACAGAGGCTCTGTAATTGAACAGCAACAATATTTTGTAAAGACTGATAGTATTATATCAACACTTAGAAGAACAGTGATACGTTGTAGAGTCAATGCAATAGTTTTGTCTCAATAAAGTAAACATAATAGAGCATGTGATGTAAACTAACAAAACACATCAGATTACCAAATAACGTTGATAAGAAAACCACGCATAAACCAAACGTAATAGTACAGGAGAAAGTGTCCTCTAGGGCCAGGCCCTTAGCCTCCAAGGGTACACCACTTGAAGTTATTCCAGACTCAAGGATGAAATAGCAACCGAGTTTGTATTAATGCATCAAATGGAATTACAGTAGATTAGTTCTCAACAAGACTCGATGATCAAAGTTTCAATCTTCAGAGAAATTACATAAAACATAAGGATTCGACCCCCCTCGAGCTAACAATGTTTCCCCTTTTATAATGATGAAGGCAGAGATGTCTAGGTGCAAAAATAGTTAAAGCAGTGATCCCTCAGGATGAAAGGATCTTGAGGGATTCGCCAAACCATTAGTTCTCTATTATCTCTTTTCGTTCTTGCGCTGAGCCGACATCTCCACTTCCTTTCCAGGGGTGATTTTCTTTTATCTATTTTTCCTTGTTTGTATACAGTTCCCTGTCAAAGGTACAATGGTTAGCCCAACCTTGTTCTTTCCTTCAGAATGGCAGTCTTTTGTTTTCCCTTCTTTCTGCATAAGAAAATGACAATTGTCAGTGTTTCCGCTTTACACATTAATATCACAGGTTTTATTACAATTCCTTATCATTTTCCTAGTTCATGATGCAAAAGGTTTGTAAGTTCTAATGAAAAGATGCTGAAATAATTACCAAAAACATACCTTCTTTAGTACTCCACACACCCCCCTGCTTACCCTTTTTCATGCCCTCATGAAAACATTGTAGTTGACATGTAAGGCAGTGAGAGAGTGGGCTAGAGATGCAATCTCATGTGGAGGTCTACAACCATGATGCATAACTAGGTGTTCAAAGAAATGGCATGTCTGACCCTCAGGCATCTCATACAGGGCTTGTTACCCAGGTGCAGGGTGCCAAATAATTGGACTCTGGAACCTATATCCTAACTAGGATGGTCCTGCCCTCAAAATGACTTCGCCATACAGGTGCAAGCGGTTGGGGGCTAACTTAAAATTTTCATACTTAAATGGCTCCCTGAGTTGGATATTCGGACTAGAGATCTGATATCGAAATTTAGCTGCATCAATGGCAAGGTCTTTAATAGTGAAAAAGTATTCTATTCCTTGCTGATTGATTGTTGTGTGAATGGGTCCTAATGCTTCAATTACACCTGGAGTCTTCATGAGGTTCCTATGTTCTCTCCACAACTGTACTGGATTCCTAGGCTCAGCTCTTACCCACAAATCTAATCCATTTTGTTGCCTTTGGAAAACATTATAGGCTTTAAGCCATTTCATTTGATTAACCCCAAATGAAATAAATGCCTGCAATTGGATATCCCCAACAAAAGTCCGAGGGTTTAGCTCGGTCTCCTGGTCTAATACAAGGTTATGTAAATAAAACTCACACAGTAGTCTTTGAACTTTTACCCCGTAGTGCTTACAGCAGTTTATAAAATCATCGAGGCTATAAATTTGTATGGGAGCACCTGCTTTAACAGCCTTTATTTTCAATTGCAAATATCTTTCCACGAAAAACAAGGCATAATTCTTAGCAGGGGCTCTACATGCTAGGACGTCATTGTACAAAGAACATAAGGTATCCATCTGCTTGATAACTTATCTAACCTACGAGTTACCTTCGCAACTTTTTCTTCTTCCCTTCGCCACCCTTCCAAGGCCTGGCTTTTGGATAGATTAACGTTCCTAAGCTGTTGTAGTAGCTCTTCGTACCTTTCCCAAGGGACCGTTTGCTCTATGAGCTTTTCTGTTGCTTGCTGAGCTTACGTCAAACCCTTCCGCAGGGTTTTCATTCTCGGATCTCTTTCCCATGCGGCGGTGGAGACCGGGAGTTTTACCTTAATTTTCCTATTGCGTTTTCTTGCGTTCATGACCCTTATCACTCCCGAGGGTGGTGCCTCTGTCTGAATTTCCTTATCACAGGTCAATCTATCATCCATTTCTATCCTAACATGGATATCAGTCAAATTCTGTTCCTTTTTAATTTGAACAACGGTATGTTTCTCAACAACACTTGGAACAGCAACCCATTTTTCGACAGGGTTTTGAATAGTAGGGTGGACTCTGGTCCTCTGATCCTTTGTCTTAAGGGGTTTTGCTAGATCGATTGCATGTTTCCTCCCCGAAGTCCTTTTTACCCTTTTCCTTGCTTTCAAAGTCCTGATTTGTTGTCGAAGCTGAACTATTACATTCAGTAGTCGTTGCTATTCTTTCCGTAGTTTCTTAATTTCCTCAATTTCCTTAGAAGGAACAGTAGACTGTTCACTATGGCCTGGACTATGATCCATTCCCTGATTTTGTTTCTGGGGTGCTTCTTTGTTGCTCTGCTGTGGCTGCTCCAGGGCAAGAACCCTAGCTGGTTCTGTTATTTCTTGGGTGACTTCCTTTTCTGCCCCCCCTACCTCTGAAGTTTCTTCTGGTTTCGTCTAGCTAGGAACGGATTGTTCCTGTTCTGCATCTCCTGTCATGTTTTCATCATGAACGGGCTGAATCTCCTCTTCTACTTCCTTTGCATGTGATTCTTCAGGTGCATTTCCCTCCTGAGCAGAGTGTTCTTTTAGTTCTTCTTCAGCATGGAGGTCTGATGGGCTGGAAGATTGGCCATATTCGCCCATATTGGCCAAAAATTTGGCCAATTCATCTTCTCTCAATGGATCCTGCACTGGGCTGCCTTCCTACTGTTCATTTCCTCCTCCTGCTCAGATTGCTCGGTTTCTTCCTCATTTTCTCCTTCCTCATTTTCCTGCATTACTTTCTCATTGTCTTCTCCTTCTAACCATGGGGGTTGCTCATCCCCTGTATCTTCTATCTCTACCGGTTGGCTGGTATTTCCTTGGGGCTTCTCTAGCCTCCCTCGTAGCCGTGCTAGTCGGACCGATTTCCTTCGTTTTTCTGTACACTTAGGTGTATTAGTGGCATGTTTACATTTCGAGGATGGTGTGGTCAATCTTCCATCTATCATGGCAATTAGCTCTTCCCAGCTACTTCGCTGTTGGGTAAGGCTATGGCTGACTATTAACCGTATCAACCCATGATGACTAACAACTGATTCTATATGCTGTGCTTTTTTCATGCTCCGGGCAACATCATGCAGTAATGAATTCAAGAATGCAGGTAAATTTACAGAGAATTTTTGTTTTAACACAACTAAAATTTTAAGGTGTCATGGTATTACCACATCTTTTCTTCCTTCACAGGTGATGTAGCTTTGAATGGTCCTTGCCAATTCTGCCCACAGTTCCCCTAATGCTGCTGGTAGAACCCCCTTTCCTCTAATTGTCAAGCTCTGGCCTTCCTACTGGAAGGTTTCTATAATCTTCTGCAATCTCTCCTTCTTTAGCGTCCATACAAGCCCAGTGGCTGGCAGTCCCGAGAACTCTGCGATTATGTCATCAGTGACTGCTATGTGTCTCCCCCTCACTGTGGAATGATCCTCTTGCAAGTTCTGCAAGAATTCAATTGCTACAGTCTTGTTGGATTCCTGTAAGCGATTGAGATAAGTTAGCCACCCGGCTCTTGCTAGGATTTCCCGTGCAGCATCATAGACTGTTAACACCAGTGGTTCTCTCCGAATCGATCTCCCTCCCATGTTTATGGTTTTGCTATGAAATCTCAGAATTTTGACAATGGAACGACAGCTGTTCACGTTGTTAGAAACACAGAGAGGCTGACAGACACGAGAATCGCTCAAAATCTAATGCTGCAAGATATACAATGGAAATGGCTTAGGAACAACAAGTCATGCAAAAAATAAAAAATAGTATACCATTGAGCCATGTTATTCCCAAGTACGCAGTTTCCCGAATAGCAGTCTGACATGTCATCCAAGGAATGATGAGGTTAACCTCCCCCCCCGCATTGTGATAGGCCGTCCTGGCCGTCAAATAAAGGAGTGACGTTCCAGTTTGTTCTGAAGAAAAGTCATAAAGGAACAGCGTATGGCAATATGCCATGTTTACAAAGGTAGTAGATTACCGAAATCGAGCTGTCAAGTTGGATCGCTTAATATGTAAGAGACTGTTGTGATATGATGTGAGGCTGGGAGGATAGGACATCTGTCGTACATACCGACTCTCATGCAGTCATTTTCAACTGCTCTGTCATGATTGGTGATAATAGATTTACATGCGTTGTATGGTTCAGAAAATAATATGCATTCGTCTTATGTGATTGATTATTAAGGTATAAGAAATAGAAGGGTGCTAATAACTACCTATTGGTGTAAATAATGTGACTTCAATACCATTAACAGTGCTCTGCTACCGACAGGTGTCCATAACCTTGGCAGAGTTGTTTATTTCACCCATGGAACCATGATCCTTTGTGTATGCTTAGGAAGTGTTGTGTGATGTCAAAATGTAGGCCATTATGTTGGCTTGGTAACCAGTTAGTCATAATGCCATTCACGACGAAGGAGCAAAAGGTGGGCAAGCCGGCTCGTGATGAGACCTCCTGTTCCAAGGGTTCTTTATTTGATATACCTTTTGGACCATATCCCTAGTGTGGTGGCCATAGTGGGAACGCCACTTCACTTTCTTCCTCATGATCATGGTAGGCTGGCTCTTGGTGAGACCCCCTATCCTGCATTTGACAACTTTATATAAACAAGTTAGTTTGCTCTTTTTTCTCTTCTTTTTTCTTTTTCATAAAGTACTATCCCATTTATACACAAAGGGTGGTTCAACACTCCTTAAGAGTAGGAATGGTGGAAGAAGTCTTAACATCTCAATAGGAAGATATAAACCCTTTGCTCTTATTCCTGAATAATAATCAAAGAGGATTTAAAAGGAACCAACATGATAAAGATAACCAATTAGAACAGAGTTAGTGAAGCAATGATAGCAAAAGATAATGGGTAAGTGTGTCCTTCCCTCTATCCTTTTACCAATTCAGAGCAATTTCTTATAAAAATAACGATTTTATAATTCACCTGATTTCAGTATGTTGTGATTTTGTATCCATTGCATAAGTGCATAGCTGTATTCCAAAAGACTTGAAAGAATAGGAACAGTAAGCATCCTTAATTTAAAATAGCAAGGGGAACAAGCATAAGTAAAAGGAATACGAGGATGTTGCTGCTTCAAAGAGGAAGAGAAAAAGAATACAAGTGGTGTTCCTTTTAGAAAAAGGAATAGCAAAGATGAGAAATGATGTTCCTTTGGAAAAGGAACAACAAAACACACAAATGCCATTCCTTTGGAAAATGAACAGCAAAAATAGAAACCGTTGTTCCTTTGGAAAAGGAACAAAAAAACACACAAATGTCGTTCCTTTGGAAAAGGAACAACAAAAATCGAAACCGTTGTTCCTTTGGAAAAGGAACAACAAAACACACAAATGCCTTTCCTTTGGAAAAGGAACAGCAAAAAGTGAAAGTGTTGTTCCTTTGAAAAAGGAACAGCATAAAGCAAAAATAAAGAAAAAGAACAAAATTAAAGCAGAATGACGGCTGATCCAACAGGTGCCGTTTTTTTGAAAAAGGAACGGCAGAACGAAAAATGTTGTCCCTTTGAGAAAAGGAACAACAAAAATAATAACATTATTGTTGCTTCGAAAAGTAACGGCAAAGCATTTGATTCAAAAATATGTACAAAAACAAAAGAAATTATGTACAAACTGTGAAAAGAGATAAATTACTTAATGAATCACAGGTGTTGAAGACTTCTCTCTCTCTCCCAAAATTTCCATATCAGAGTCTTGGCGTAGCTGATGGCAGAAGGACTCCCGAGTGAGTGGTTTGTGATAAAGGCAAACTCGGTGGCCATTTGCCTTGAAGGCATATCCAGAACCGTCAATATTGATTAGAGTAAGAGTAGCATTGTCATGTACCTTCTGGACTTCGTATGGTCCCAACCAACGAGTCTGGAGTTTCCCGGGAAAGTCTTGAACCCTGGAATCGTACAAAAGTGCCCAATCTCCTTCGTGGAAGACTTTATTTTTAATGAAAGCATCATGCCATTTAGCTCGCTGCTGTTGGATAAGTGCAGTATTTTGGAGTGCAGAGGGCCTGATTTCATCGAGCTCATTGATCTGCTGCAATCGATTAATTTGTGCCTCAATTAAATCTAAGCCAACTTCCTGTGTTGTTCACAGTGTTTTGATTTCGAATTCTATGGGGAAAATGGGTTGCTTGCCAAACACTGATTGATAAGGTGAGTAACCAGTGGTACTTCTCCATGTTGTTCTGTAAGCCCACAGTGCCTCTGGTAGTCTGGCAGCCCAGTCATGTCTATGTGACACAATTTTTTTTGTTAGGATTGCTTCTATTATTTTATTGCTGCTTTCTACCTGACCATTTGCCTGTGGGTGGTATGGAGTAGTGATTTTATGCTGGACATGATAGTTTTTGAGTGTTTCAGCTATTTTGTTCCCAACAAACTGTGGTCCACCATCTGTAATTATATCTCTTGGAAGGCCATAACATACAAATATATGGAACAAGAACTATATGATAGAATCTTCTGTAGCTCTCGGCAACGCCTCTGCCTCAACCCATTTGGTGACATATTCTGTTGCCACCAAAATATATGTTTTCTGGTTTGAGGGTGGGTTAATTGGTCCGACGAAATCAAGGGCCCATTGTTCGAATGGTTCAATGACTAACTGTGGGTTCAAGGGCATCTCATCGGACTGACCAGGGCATCCTGCTCTCTGGCAACTGTCACAAGCTTGGACGAATTTCTTTGCATCTTTGAAAATTGTAGGCCAATAATACCCTGTTTGCAGGACCTTATGTCCAGTTCTACGATCAGCGAAATGTCCGCCACATGGTCCATCATGGTAGGCTTTTAAAATGTCGAAGATTTCATCCTCTCGAACGCATCTTTTGATATGCATATCTGCCCCTTTGTGGAACAGGTAGCCTCCAACCCACAACAATCGAGCACTCTTCTGAACAAACTGTTTCTACTCATTAGGGGTTAGATGTTTCATTAGTTTACCTATTGTTGGGTAATTGGCAACATCAGCATATCAGGGTGTTTGAACAGCAACAGAAAATAGATGCTCATATGGAAATTGATCTTCAACTATTGTTGCATCGATTGGCTTTGGCATTCTTGAGAGAAAATCAGCTACAAGATTTTCTTTTCCAGGTCGATCTATGATTGTAATATCAAATTCCTGCAATAAAATTAGCCATCTAGTTATTCTGCCATTTGTGATAGGCTTGTTTGCTAAATATTTGATGGCAGAATGATCTGTATACAAGATAACAAGGTATCTAGTAATGTAATGTCTAAACTTATTGACAGCATATTACAACTAAAAATTCTTTCTCAGTAACAGTGTAATTTAATTCAGCAGGGGATAAAATTTTGCTAATATAATAAATTGCATATGGTTTTTTATCCTCTTCCTACCTAAGGACTGCTCCAATGGCTATATCTGAGGCATCAAATGATATCTGAAATGGAAAATCCCAATTTGGTCCTTGAAGGACTTGGGCTGTGGACACAAGCTTCTTTAGATCCTGGAAAGCACGTTCACATTTTTCTGTCCAAAGAAAATCAATGTTACCAGTTAGTGCATACAAAGGTGTAGCAATATGTGAAAAATGTTCTATAAACCTCCTATAATAACTAGAAAATCCAAGAAAACTACGTACCTCCGTTTGAGTGGTAGGAGTGGGAATAAGCAAAATTATTTGGATTTTGGCTAGGTCTACCTGAATGCCAGCTGCTGAAATATAGTGTCCGAGAATAAGTCCTTCAGTCATCGTCATATAACATTTTTCATGGCTTAAACAAAGCCTGGTAGCAATGCAGCGTTGTAGGACTTTTTCCAGTGTATCCAATGCTGGATCGAAATTGTCTCCATACTGTGTAAATTCATCCATGTATACTTCAAGTCCTTCATTTATTAAGTCTGCAAAAATGCTGAGGATAGCCCTTTGGAATGTGGCAGGAGCATTGCATAAGCCAAAAGGTAGAACTCTGTAGGCAAATGTTCCCCAAGGACAAGTAAAAGTGGTTTTGTCTTGGTCTTCAGGGGCAATCTGGATCTGATTGTATCCACTGAAGCCATCCAGGAAAGAAAAGAATTTATTTCCTGCCAAAGCATCTAATACTTGGTCGTTGAATGGGAGAGAGAAGTGGTCTTTTTGTGTTGCTTTATTTAGTTCTCTGTAGTCCACACAAATTCTCCATTTCCCATTCTTTTTTGGTACCACCACAAGTGGAGAGACCCATTTACTATTGGAGATAGGATAGATGAAGTTGACATCTAAAAGTTTTTGAAGTTTAGCTTTTACCACATCTTTTAGATGAGGATTAAGTCTCCTCTAAGGCTGGCGAACAGGTCTCGCATATTTTTCTATGTAAATGTGGTGGGTACATAATTGAGGGTCAATTCCTTTCATATCAGGATAGTCCCATGCAAATGCCTCTTTATATTTCCTCAACAGATGGATGAGCTTCGTTTCTTGTTCGGAGGTGAGGTTGGCATTAATGTTTAAGGTTTTTCCCAGTTTGATTTCCACAATTTTACTATTTGCAACAGAGGTAACAGGTATCGTTTGATCATGTGTATCTTTAAGAGGATCTTCTTCTAATTCGTTATTGAATGCTGCCTCTATCATGTGACACTGTGTGTGGGATGTGGATTCAGTTTGACTAATAAATTTATTAATGGGATCGTCCTCTGTTTGATCTCTAAAATCAAGTGCCTCTTGTATAGTTAATGGAGATCTAATGTTGTCAATAAGGTATGGTACAGGGTGCTTATTAGTTTTGATCATTGTGACACTTGGCTGTGCTAGAGGATATAAGGCTAAGTTCTTGATATTCGCTCCCCTCGTTATGGTCATATTGCCTTGTTGGTAGCCAATATAGCATCGGCAGTTGCAAGCCAAGGTCTACCTAAAATCAATGGGTGTCCATCAAGTCGGCTTCTGGGATTTATTACCGGAAAATCAGTCAGATATTCCCAGGAGTCAACAGAGACCATGATCATGTAGCGTGTCCTCTGGCCTAACCACAGATCAGTCAGCCAGCTCTAACAAGGTAGAGGTGGGTTCTACATATGTAATGCCTAGCTTTTGGCAAGTAGTAGTTGTTAAGATGTTGATTGCAGCTCCTAGATCAACTAAGGCATTAGGGAAGGTTTGACCATAAATTTGTATGGTGACTATTGGATTTCCTGGGTCTTCGTAATTAATGGGCGTTTCTTTTCTTGATAATAAGTCAGATAGAGTGCCAATTACTTGGACTCTTGGATTGTATACTGCATTCCTCCTTGGTTTCTTTACACACAATTCTTTGATAGTCTTTGCATATATCAGAATGTCTTGAATGGCTTGGAGGAATGGAATTTTTATGTACAAATTTTGTAATTCTCTCATAATGTCAAAATCAGGATATTGTGTAGGTCGAGGTATGATTAATCGTTTTAGGAATGGGGGAGAGGATGTGATTGTTTGGTTATGAGTTTGTTGTTTGTTCACATCCTATTCTTGTGACAGATGTTCTCTGGGTAACTGGTTTTCAACATGGACTGTCTTTTCTCCCTCAGTTTCAATAATACGCCCAGATCTTAACTGAAGATCATTATACTCCCTCAGATCAACTCCTATTTCTGATGTTTCTATTATTTGGACAGATTGGACCGGTCTGTTATTTGGATTGGGGTTGGGTTGGGCTGGGAGTTGCAGTCTCAGATTAGACTGGGGATTTTGTTGTAAGGCTGGCAGTGTAGGTTGAGGGAGCGGCATGGTTCCTACTGGCTGATGCATCGGTCTTTTCCAGTTTGTCTGCCAGGCTAAACTTTGTGAAGTAGGCGGAGTCCATTGTGGTGGGTATGTGTTACTTTGCCAATACGGTGGAGTATAGGGAAAATTCGGCTAGCCAGATGGGCTTGCCTAATTCAGCCACGGGGTTGATGAAGGAAATGACTGAGGTGACCAGTTTAGGAGCGGGGGTTGGGATTGATTTTGCCACATATTATATTGTTGAGCATTATATTGTAGAGACTGAAAAGAAGAGGTTGGGTCCGAAAACATACCAGATTGTCGCGGCTGCCACTGACGGCACTGGTTGAGCAAATATACCGATTCTAACTCTTCTTCTGCTTCCTTATATACTGCTTTTAATTTGAGAAGTGAGGGACAACTTTTTGTAAGGTGATATTTTGTGCAGATGGCGCATGTTCAGACTGCATCTAGTGGACACTCCTGATGGCTATGTTTCTTCAAGCATCGAGGACATAAGATTACCAAATTCTATTCTACCTCCATTTGCTTTTGCTTGGCCTGCATAACATCAAGTTGTGTAGTTAGTGTCCCTGGTATATCAGTTTTAAAATTTTCCAATAGATTTCCAATTTCTGCACGCGTTACTCCTTTTGTCGAAATTTTATTATCTCTTACAAACTGATCATGTTCTGTCGGTTTCAATCTTGTGCTGCCTCTTGAACTCCTGATACATAAGTCAATAATGTCAGCAAAATTTTCCTGATAGATATCTCGTTTTCCCATTGTTACACAAAATATTGTCACCATGACTATTTTCAGTTAGTATGGGTCTATCATCATTCATACTGTCCTCCTTAGCAAGTTTCAAACCTTAGCTCTTCATGTCAAGCTTTGAAAATGAGAGGAAGTCCTTAAAAATCAATAAAGCTCTGGTTCCGCACTTTCTCTCACTGTTACCTGCAGTCCCGCACCCCTTGGTCGTGTTACCTGCGGACCTGCCCGCTCTGTTTCTAAAGGAGTGGGTGTGGACCCCTGTGAAAGTCAAAAAGGCGCAGGTTTATTCTTAAAAACTCACTTTGGATTAATTCTGGATGATTCTAGAAGGAATCTTGACGTGGATGGTTCGCTCCTAAGTGGTTCATGCATCCCAAAACTAAAGGAGATAATCCCTTGATGAGAGGAGCTTATCCCTTTGAAGGAGGGCTCTATCCCTATGAAGGTGGACCTAGTAACTTCCCTCCATTGCACTATAAATTAAGGCATTGGGATAGTTGCTAGGGAGGTTAGAAGCTGAACATTTTTTAGGGTAAATGTTGTTGGAATTGAGACTTCCTAGTTAAGCTTGAGAGGAGAGATTACATACCTTTTGGCTTCATTGGGAAGAGAGTGAAACTTGTCAAAGTAGAGGAGATTCTTGCTGGACCCTGGGAGGAGCTTGTACAGCATCAAGGAACCAAGGTTGTAAAGTTCTTCTTTGATTAAAGTTAATACAATCAGATTCATTTTTCTCAACAAATTGTCTTATGTGATTTGTTTCATGAATTCCTTGATCATCATGATAAATATGCTTTATTATATTGGCTTTGCAGGTGCTATTTAATGTGTGTGCTTGTTTGTGTTTGCAGATTCTTTACAAAGGAGCTCATTTGGATCAACGAAGCATGGCTTCCACAAACTTGCATTGGACCCAAGGTAGGCCTAAAACACTTGTTTGCCTTTATCTATAAATTGCATATTTAGAGAAAGATAGAATTTGTTTGGTTTGCTTGTCGCTAGATATCATTAGATACTAGGGAGGTTGGTCTTGTTTGCAAGAACGACTTATCCGGCCGACAAAATGGCGACTCCGCTGGGGAATTGAATTTTTGATTTTTCCTTTGCTTTTATTTTGACTTGAGAAACTATGTCTTTGTTTCTGTTTTTGGCTTGATGTGTGTGGGCTTGGGTAGGTTTAGTAGATCTTGAATTATTTTTTGTTTTTCATACTTTTGGGAGAGGACCGCACCCTCTGCTTGTAACACAGTGCAGACATACTCGCACATTTTCTTTACACACAGAGCGATACCGCACCTGGGTAAACCAGGGGCCTGCGGACCCTGTCAAAATTTTGAAAAACTTAAAATTTTCTCTTTCAGTTAGCTTAGGATTTGTTTATGTGTTTTTAGCCTCTACCTATATCTGCACGTGACTTGTCAGGAACTTTTCTTAGGTTAATTCCATTGGCATTAGGGTTTTAGGTGAAATTCCTAGAAGTTTTGTGTGCGAGGCTTGATTTTCATTTAGTCTTGTAGTAACTCAGAGCTTAGAAGCCTTAGAAGCCTCAGATCACCTTGGTTTTTACTGGCCTTCTTATGAGTCTGACCGTTTGCAAAATCTGCCTTTGTTGAGGAATCCATCTTGTTTTTTCTCTTTGCGAAGCTTCGAAAGGACTTGTGTTGAAAGTTTTGGATTTCATTTTTAGAAAAGAAAACAAAAGCTGGTTGTTTTTTCACTGATTTGTGATTCTGGACAAATTAGTCCTTGGTTTGCTCACAACTAAGTAAAACATCCTTGAAATGAAATCTTGTAAGCTTTTACTTCAATTAGTTTTTTAGAATTTATAGATCTCAAGATTAGTTTTTTCAATAGTTTTGAGTGTTTTATAAATTTAAAAAAAAATCTCTTTTGAAAAAGTTTGTTTTAGTAGTATTTGAGTGTTTGAAAAGAAAGGGAAATTTTTCGTGAGCATAACTAGTTGTCTCGTTTTTGAGTGTATTGGAAAAGTCAAAAAGTTCTTCTTTTGATTTGTTTGTTAAGGAAAGATTTGTTTTTACAAGCATTTGCATTCTCAACTCTTTCTCTAGCTGGAAATTCATTGAAGAAAAATGATTGTTTTTCATCTTAAGTGCATTTTTAGTGACTTGGAGTCGGGTCTTCACACCATAAGTTTCATCTCCGCACCTTTTGACTTAAGAAAAAACCAATAAAAATAACGCTTAAAGTAAAATCTATCTAGTAATCCTTTTATTTCTAGGGCTCTTTATCACCAACATAGCTTAGGCTAGTATCTTGGAGTAGGGAGTAATTAACTCTCCAAGATAGTAAAACAAACAAGTAACTGTATCTTGCGGTAGGAGATAAATTCCAAATGTTACATCTATGCTCTGGGAAAGCTCCTCTTAAAGGAGAAGCACAAGAGCATATCTGAACTAGTGTGGGAATCAATCCTTCCTCATTGGGAATGATAGAAGATATTCACGTATTAAAAATGGAAAACCTTGGATTGACCATTGTCGAGGAGTCTGGGGTCACTTGTTGGTAAACCTTGGATTATGTCAAGGAGCCTTCAAGGGGATTGAGCTTGTTACTCTGCCCTTGTGCGTGTATCAGATCATAGACTATTCTCCCAGGTATATTTGTTTCCGTTGGTGACCATAGTGACCATATTCTATAGGATTCTTTCCTAAGGTGATGGTGGATGGAAGATCCCACTGTACTTGGAGCAGACGTAGGCTAGAATCACTTGGATTTTCTAGGGGGTTCTCTTCACTCGAGATGGTTTAGTGGAGAAACTTGTGCCAGTCTATTCATTAAGCAGGTTGCCGGGGTAACTGTTCCAACTGCCATTTCTGTATTGAATTCTGCGACGTTGGATTTCATCACCAACTAGTGTTTTCGGTACGGAAAGTTACTGTTTGTGAGTGGCTCGATCTCCTAGATTCTTTAGGCGTGTGATTCAAAATTGTTTGATTCCTTAAAGGCTTTAGGTGGTTTTCATTGAGATTTTTCTTTGTTTGCATGTGAAGTAGTTAAAATATTTAATCGTGGCTGAATTACCGAGGAAGTCCCGTAGACTTCGGGGCCAACCTCCTGAGTTTTAACCGAGCCATCTTGAAGGGCTACGAGCCCTTGTAACTCCTAGTGACAGTAGAGTTGGGTCACCTGAAGAAGGAGAGTCTTCATTGGTTGTACATCTTGATTTTCAAGCTCTAGTAGTAGATTATAATCCACAATCTATTTCATTTTCTGAAGTTACTGGTAGTTTTTCTTCTACTAGTGATTTATCTGAGGAACCTGAAATATCTGAACCTGCTACTACTCCAACATTAGGATTTTCCTTTCCAACTTCCAGTGGTCCTGGTTCACTCAGGGTAGAAAGAGTCATTACCAAAAATCTTCCTTCTAGAATTATTGCTATTGAAGAACTTGTTACTCCGGAAGAAGGTATCCCTATCCCTGAAAATCAACCAGCTATAGAACTTAGGGAGCATGAATCGATCTTTCACAGTCCACCTAGGAGGGACACTTGGTATCTTTCATTGACCAATTTTTTGGAAAACCCGGGACTAAGTTTTTCACCACCTCGCATTCCTTTTCACCCAACACCTAGGGGTTATTATCCTCCGTTATATATGTCAAGACAATCTTCCATGTTTTCTAAATCTCCAGAAACATTTTTATATCGCGGCCATTCTGTTCCCTCTGGGTATCAGTCACTTACTGGTAATTTTTCAGGAGCATCTCCTCAACCTATTGAACAAGGGTTATTAACTGGTAATAACGGAACTAAGCTGTTGAATGTAGAAGATATTATTATGATGTGAGGTACTATTCCTAATCCGTAACCTCAAGGTGGCCAGTTACCGCCTGGGGGGCAGCCTCAAGGTCCTCAATTATCACCTAGGGGGCAACTTCAAGGTACCCAATTACTGCCTGGGAGGAAACCTCAAGGACAATACATACTTACGAGACAATACATTCCTCAAGGTCAACCCCAGACTCAGTATGTACCTCAAGGTCAACCCCAGTATCAATATGTACCTCAAGGTCAACCCCAGTATTAGTATGTGCATCAAGGTTATTAGCCTCAAGGTCAGTACCCAACCCAAGGTTTCCAACCACCTTCAGGTCAATCATTTGTCCAAGGAGCTGGAAATGTACCTTTGAATTATCAACCCTACCCTCAACCCGGTTACGGTCCTCAATATTCTCAACCTGCTATGGGTCCGTACCTCGGAATGAATTTAGTGTGAGATCCATCTCAATCCCAACAGATCTTGCAACTGAATGTGCAGTTTTCATCTCAAATTGGACAACCTTTGGTTCCTGGTTCACCCCAGCAACCTGTCCAGTCTACTATTCAAACTTCTGCACCTTCTATAGTTTCTCAGCCTGGGCCTAGTACGCCTTGTACTCCGCCTCAAACGACTGCTGCAACATCTGTTCAATATACCCCACCTACTTCTGGAGTATCAACAGCTCCGGTTTCTACTGTTCCTATATCAACTCCTCAAGCATCTTTACCTCAGTCTGGATCCACAATTCAGACTTCGGTTCAAATGCCTGTAGGACAACTTGGTCCAAGTACGGTTGTCACAAGTCAACCTCAATTTACTTATCAACCGTACCAGGGATAATACCAATGCGGTCCTGCTGTATAGCAGCAAGTCTATCAGTATCAACCGTACCCTGGATATACATATCAACAACCTCAACAACCCTAGTACGGTCCGGTTAATCCTGGTTTTCTGGGAGGATATAATATCCCAAATGCAATTCCAATTCCTAGTTATCCTAGATATCCTCCTCCTAGGGTTGGTCTCATGACCCAGGGTTTTAGGGACCCTAATCGTTAGTTACCATTTATTGCAACTTTGGACTTGCCTGACTTGTTGCGCCTTACGAACGATCCAATTAACTATCTTCCGTTTTGGCCGCCAATGCCCAATAAATTGCCTAGTGATATTCCTAAGTTTGAAGGCAAATCAGGAGAGGACCCATCGAACCATGTGATGACTTATCACCTCTAGTGTGCGTCTAACTCCATTTCAGATGATTCAATCCATTTAAGGCTTTTCCAACGCACTCTAATTGACCTTGCGGCCAAGTGGTACATTGAGTTACCGCGAGCCACTTTTTATAACTTTAGTCAATTAGCTACTTCGTTTTTAACTCATTTTCAGTTGCTAGTCAGATATGAAAATGGCACGAAATTATTAACTTCATTAAAAAAGTAAACGTCCACTTACATTTTAGATCACATTCATGAATGGAGACGTCGACGGCGTTTAGTGAAATTTTTTATTCCAGATCAGATCTTAGCTGAATGGTTTGTCAAATCTTTATTACCGAAAATCATTGAGGATGTAGCTAAGGCAGGAGTCGTTACTGAAGAGCAAGTAATTGCTCAATCTCAGTACCTTGACTTAGTTTATACGCAGTCAGGTATGTTACACAAGAAAATCCCTGACCTTCCTAAACAAAATCAAATAACAGCAGCTCCTTCAGGGTCTCATGCCGTTGATGGTATGATTTGTACAGTTAATACCAAAAGTAAGAAGAAATATTCCAAGAATTCTTCTCCTATCATAACTTTACCAGATTCCCCGACAGGAGATTCTTCCGCAGAAATTTCTGCCGATATTCATGTTGTAGAGTCATCTATGGCAAAATCAAAATTCGGCGGTAAAAAGAAAGGGAAGAAGAAAAATAAAACAGATAAAAATTCGAAAGAGAAACCAGAAAAAATGGAATCTACTGATGAAAAATGCAAACCTCGTTATTCTTGTCTCATTTGTGATGAAGAGAATTTTACAAGAGACTGCCCTCATTGCGCTGAGGTTGGGAAAATTGTCAAAGGTTCCCAAACACCTGTTGTTTTGAAGGATCTTTTTCCTAGTCAAGACAGTAAGATGATAGGTTCTTCCTCAAATGCCTCAGAAGAGCCCATAATGATGATGTCCCATGTTAGGATTGCGACACGATCGCAATATTATGGAAGTAAAAGTCCTGTTGGTGGTAAGGAAGTAGAATCTTCTAATTCAAACCCATCAACTTCAACTCCCGGTTCCGATCCACTATGGATCGAGAAACCTAACCCAGACTTAGTAATCAAACTGCCCGCCAAGGGTATACTTCGAAAGTCAGCTTTCAATCCACACGCGAGAGCGGCTCAGAACTATAACATTGTTGAAGATTTGGCTATTTCACCTTCAGCAATGTCAGCTTTGGAGGTGCTGCAATCATGTCTAGCACAGCGTAAATTGCTATTGTCGGCTATAGGAGCTGTTGATGTTCAGGACTCGAACCTTATAATTTTCGATCTAGAAAATAGTACACCTCGCTTACCTCATCAAATGGCTTTCCAGATTCCAGTGTTAGTCAAAAACATACCTTGTTATAGGACTATGATTGATGAGGGAGCCTCAACGTGTATTATGTTGATCCAGTGTTGGAGATCCCTTGGTTCTCCCACACTTAATCACTCCCCGACAATTCTAAAGGCCTTTGATGGCCGTGGGTTCCGTCCTTTTGGCATTCTATAGGATTTACCTATAGGGGTAGAAGGCAAAACTATTAATCTAGATGTGGAGGTGGTTGATGCCCCTCTAGATTACAACTTTCTCTTGGGTCGTAGTTGGTCTTACGCTATGACAGCTGTTGTTTCATCGGTCTTTCGGCTTATAAAGTTCCCTCATAATGGAAAGATCGTAACTATAGACAAGCTAACTTACTTTCCATTTGACCCAGCCTCTTCTGAAAGTATCCAGCATGTCGGCAAAACAACTATCCCTTATAAGGATGTTGGAATAGGACTAGTTAAAGATTCTAGTTTACTAGGAACATTTCCTTTCCCTCCTATCAACGCATCGTCTTCTATTGCAACCATTCATATGATTTCATCAAACACTATTGTTTATGATGATGCTTAGATCATACCTTCCGAATCTGAGATAGATTCATTTGGTGATGTTATGCCTTTGAGTCCATATGAAATTGCGTATCAGGCCATGCAGTCATTTTCCGACCCTTCTTCAACCAAAATTGACTTAATGAATGTGGTCTATGGAGAATCACTTTCAACATCAAACTCAGATTCAACAATGCTTTCCAAACTTGTTCACACTGATGAGCAAATTCATGAAATCCTGTGTGTTGATGATTTACCATGGGAAGATCTTCATCATAGATCTTCATTTTTACCTGAGATTGATCGCTTTGAAAATGATTTTTCATCTATTTTTATGACTGAATATGTCAAGGAACCTCAGAATCCAATGAAAAATTCTGATTCTGAGTTAAATTTGGAAAACATTTCTCGAACTATTCCTATTGATATTTCGGTTAAGCCTGGAATTGTTGAAAACATTCATATAGGTGACTCTTGTACGGAACATGAAATTCAAACATATAAGGCCCTATTTCAAGAATTTCATGACGTGTTTGCTTGGTCATATGAGGAAATGCCAGGAATTGACCCAGCAATTGTTGTTCATGAAATCAAAACTTACCCGGATGCTAAACCCATCCAACAATGTTTGCGTCAGATCCACCCACGAAAAGCTGCTTCTATTAAAGCAGAAGTTGAAAAATTACTTAAAGCAGGTTTCATTTATCCAATTCCGTTAACGGATTGGGTATCAAATATTGTTCCTGTTAACAAAAAGCAAGGAACAATAAGAATATGTATCAATTATAGGGATATTAATCGAGCCTATCCAAAAGACAATTACCCAACTCCCTATATTGATCAAATCATTGATGATTGTGCCGGCAGTGAAATATTCTCCTTCATAGATGGTTTTTCCAGATACAATCAAATAAATATTCTACCTGCTGATCAACCAAAAACGGCTTTCATTTGTCCATGGGGGACATTTGCTTATTGCAAATTACCTTTTGGGCTTAAGAACGCCGGGGCAACTTTTCAAAGAGCCATGTCTTACGTGTTTCATGACATTAAGCACATTGTGCAACCCTATCTCGATGATTTACCTGCTCGTTCATTACATTGAGCAGATCATCTCATCCATTTATGAGCAATCTTTATGAGGTGTAGGAATTATCGAGTTAGGTTGAATACACACAAGTGCGTTTTCTATATAGAAACAGGTCGGTTACTGGGGTTTGTTGTTTCGAAAGCCGGCATTCGCATCGATCCCTCGAAGGTTGAAGCTATTGTCAAATTGCCTCCTCCTTCGAGTCTTCGCCAGCTCCAAAGTTTGCAAGGGAAAGCAAACTTTTTACGTCGATTCATTCCTAACTACGCTGAAATCACAAAGGGTTTTACCCAGTTGTTGAAATAGAATACTCCATTCTTTTGGGATGAGATAGCTGACAAATCTTTTGATGCACTAAAACACGCATTGACCCATGCACCATTATTGCATCCTCCCAACTACAACCAGGACTACTTCTTATATCTTGCCGCCTCGCATTCCACCATTGGAATGGTGTTAGTTTAGGAAGATGAATTCGGTAGTGAACATGTGATATATTACCTTAGTCGAACTTTAAATCCAACTGAGCTAAAATATTCACATGTGGAGAAATTGGCATTGGCAGCTGTTCAAGCTGTCCAACGTTTTCGTCATTACATTTTACTACGAAAAACTACAGTAATTTCCTATTGCAACCATATGATCTATATTTTGACCAAAAAATTGCTAGGGGGCGAGTACTCCAAATGGATTGTGATCTTGCAGGAGTTCGACTTGGAATTTGAAAAGTCTAAGTCAAAGAAATCTTTAGTTTTTGCGGAGTTGATGTGTGACTTCCCACATGCTGACACGGAAACTGTGGCGGAGGAGCCCATTGCGGACGAATCCTTGTTTCTAATCAGCACTTTAGATCCCTGGTATGGAGATATCATCGTTTATCTCCGGACCTAATCCTTTCGGCCAGAAATTTCAAGATCAGAATGTCAGAAAATACGATTCTAGTCCCAAAAATTTAAAATTATTGGAGATACACTTTATTGTCGTGGGGCAGACTCTGTTTTCCGACGTTGTTTAACTCATGAGGAAGCTGAAAGGGTTCTAAATGACTATCACTCTAGAGCGTGTGGCGGTCATATGTCTGGGTTTGCCACAGCCCAAAAGATATTGCGCGCTGGCTATTTCTGGTCGTCTTTGTTTAAAGATTGTATTAACGCGGTCCGAAAATGCCACAACTGCCAAATTTTTGATCGAAAGATGTGCGCTCCACCTGCTCCTCTCCACCCTATAATTACCGTCGGTCCTTTTGCGAAATGGGGTATCGATTTTATTACATGTAACCCTCACTCGGCCGAGGGGCATGCGTATATCATCCTTGCGGTAGATTATTTTACCAAGTGGGCCGAGGCGATGCCTACATTCGAGGCAGACGGCAAAACTGTTGCAATTTTCATGTTCAATCATATAATTGCTAGGTTTGGTGTTCCATAAGAGATTATCACTGATCATGGGCATCATTTTCGAAATATTATGATGACTAAACTTATAGACCAACTTGGCTTGCGTCACGATAGTTCAACTCCATATTATCCATAGGCTAATGGTCTGGTTGAAGCCATCAACAAAGTTCTAGTCATCATGATCCGACGAATCATTGGGATTCATAGGTCAAATTGGCATAACATGCTATTTTCAGTGCTTTGGGCGTATCAAACCTCAGTAAAAACGTTAACCGGTTTCACTCCTTTCCAACTAGTTTATGGTCTGGAAGCTGTGTTACCCATTGAATGCAAAATCCCGTCATTGCAAATGGCCATCCAATTACTTCCAGCGACTTTCGAAGAGGAAAAACATCTGTTGTACTTGGCTCAGCTAGATGAGAATCGACGTGATGCTGCATTAGCAATCGAAACTCATTCCAAACGTATTAAAGCTCAGTATGTTTGAAATGTTACCCCTCGTAATTTTTCGGAAGGAGACCTAGTCTTATTGTACGATCAAGTGAATGATAAATTAGGTGCTGGAAAATTCGTACCCATGTGGCATGGTCCTTATGTTGTTAAGCGAAAGCTAGCAAAATGGGCCTATGAATTGGTAGACTTTGACGGGGTCTCTTTAAGTAAACCTAGAAATGGTCTTTACCTGAAGAGTTATTATGCTTAAATCTGGGTGAGGAGATTTTTAGTGAGGTTAGTTTTCTTTCTCGCTGGTGTGTTATAGATTAAAAAGTGTGCTTAGCTTAGAGAGTGTTTTTTGTCATTATTCCTGCTTATCTTGATTTTACTCTTGATATTGCAGATGTTGACGCCTCTCCAAACATACATTGGTTTTGCTGATGGTGCTTGTCATAATACACGGAATATTTCTTCCGTAGCTTGGGTTATCTATTTGGCCTCTGATGAGTTGGTATCTATGCATGGGGTAAGCCTCGGTCAAACAACAAACAACATTGTCGAGTATAGTGCAGTGATTGAGTTACTATCTAAATCTATCTCATTTGGGATTCAGAGTTTGATAGTGAGGTTAGATTCTAAACTCTTTGTATTACAGCTTAATAGAGTATATGCCATTAGAAATCCAGTGTTATTGAGATTATTTTTGAGAGTTCGTCTCTTGGAACATGAATTTGACTATATTGAATAACAGCATATTCCAAGATATTTAAATACATTAGTAGATGCAATTGCTTCTCAAATGTTAAGTAGACATTTGCAATAATCATACAAGTAAATTTAAAAACATTCCATAACATGTTTTACAAGATAAGCCGGTAATAGTGATATAGTATAGCATAGAAGTGTGTCAAATATACATTGTCTTCGATCATAGGTTGAAAAACACCTTATGATCGGCAAAAATGATAGTACAAAAAGCAAAAAAATGTCATATGAGTCTACAACAGGCGATCATCCTATCACTGGTGATGATCACGATAAGAAACCACTGTATGGGCCACCCTACAAAGGAACCTCCTGAAAGGTCCTGGGACCCCAATCACATAGCGTTGTAGCCTAAGAGGAATGTCATCTATGCTGGTCTCTGGAATGTCTGCTGTCAAATGCTCTAGATGACTCTCCAATTCGGCCAAGGTCTCTGTAGATTCGTCCTGTGGGGCTAGTGCTGCTGCAGCTGGCTGTTTCCTCTCATAGGGCCGGAGAGTGGCTGGTTTCCGTGGACCTACATCTACATTTGAAACTTTTACTATCAATTTTGGGACGAGATAAAAACAAAAAAAAAAATTAAATTAGAAAATGTTGAAAATGATTTTACCTGAGTCATCCCATTGCTCTCCTGGTGGAAGAGCCATGTCTGGGTCACCACGATAATCTACCCCAGCATAAGGAAAGTCTTGAATAGAAAAAACTTGGTTATCCAACCAATGAAAATACTCAGGAGTGAATCGAATGACTTCTATTCCCTCCTTAGGATGACGGGCCATAACTGCAACCCAACGCATCAGTTTGGGCTCTCGGGGAAGTCCAGCTCCAACGGTAAGATGCTGTGGGACCAACATTGGGACCCTCTCTAGACCAAAGCTCACAACTAAAGCACCATATCCAAAGGTCTTCAGTTGTCCGTTCTTTTCTCTAGTCAGTTGGCCTTTTATATTAGCCAACACAGCCTCGCACCAGTTGAAGATGGTGCCTCGAAAGCAGTCTACTGCCATCCGCATTTGGGATCCAGTGGCTATATGTAGTGTTGTGCTTTCGCAAAGCCTGGTAACAGTGAATGCAATCACTTTGAGCTCAGGACGGGATATGGTTTTGATATCTATCCCTTTTTCTCTAGTTTGGTCGTTACAAAACTCTAGTCGGAGGCTATCGACAGACTGGCCACCTGGGCTAGTCCCGAATACAGTCAAATGTTCACCTCTCTTAGGCAAAGCAGTCAGAAAGTAAATTTCTTCCAGCTCCATTTCGAGCTGGTGGCCACCTATAAAGAAGCATTGGTCCTGTATATTCCACCTGTCTACCGGCCATTGGAAAAAGTCCACTTGGGCCCTCATGCCAGGTATGGGCCAAAATTTGTATAAACCGCATGCCTTCAATGCATCAATCGAAGGTTGATGATTAATCATGGCAATATCCACATCCTCGTGCTCCCGGTCCCACCAATCAAGCATGATGTATACCCTACATTCAATAAAAAGGCGGATTACAATATTTAAAATCAAAATTTTTGGGTGGAATTTAAAAAATTTAGGTTTAAAAACCTTTGCTGTGGGGACTGCACCCTCTCTATTAGAGACAATGTGTAGGTCCGCACTCTGCCTTCATGGCAGGTGCGGACCCTTGACTCTTTTCCTTTTACGAAAAAGTCGGGGTGCGCAAGTTTCCTATGCTATGCCTGCGGACCCCCCCATGTGGGTGTTTAACCTAGAAATTTCCTAAAAAACAAAATAAAACCCTAAAAACAATTTTAAAACTGATAAAATGAAAGAGTAAGATGATGTGGATTACCTGGAGGAGACAAAATTCGATTCCAATGGACGGATTTTCTGCAATCTTCATGGGAAGTTTCTGACCAAAAGCTCTCTTTTCTCACTCTAGAGTCAAACGATAAAAATGAATTTACAAAAGCCCTTTTTATAAGCTTTTTTGAATAAATGAGTTTTTAATTTGTTTATTTTTCACTTTAAAGAGGTAACTTTTGAATCATTTTTATCTATTTTAAACATGTATGAGTAATGTTTGAGTTTTTGTGCAGGATAAAGGATTTTTCAGGCAAAATTGGTCATTTTCGACAAAAAAACATTAGAGTCACCTTTAAGCTCTTTTCTGACTCCTAAAATATGAAAAGATTGCCGAGTTTTTCTTTTTAAGCTCGTTAAAATGGAACTAAAAAGACGGTCCACTTACAACTCTTTTCTGACCGTAAAAAACATGAAAAGATTGCCGGATTTTTGTCGTTTCAAATTCGATATTGGTTATAAAATGACGTGTCATTGATTGCATTTTTACTTTTTCATTTCAGAGGCACTAAATATGAAAAGTACTCCTTGGTCATAATGATCAAGCGATTCTCTCAAGTATTATTTTATACTTTTCGGGCTTGGGAGACACAAATTCACGAAAAAGGACAACCATGGAGTTTTCTTAAGTTTTTTCAGACTCTCTCAAATTGAAAAACGCCGAGTTTCTCTTATACTAGACTCGTTAAAATTTAACATTAAAGGACCTGTTCAATTACAAACAGGAATGGACCACTCCTTCTTAGGGTTTGAATTTAAACTAAGTTGGACTCATCTGAAGGATGAGCTTATAATCAAGCAAATGTTATCCTCCTCAAGCTTGTCAAAAATAAAGAGGTACTTGCCAGAAATAGTGGGGGAAAAGAGAGAAAAATGAGCCTGTTTGTCATACTTTGTAACCACTCTTGAACACGACACTTTTTATTCTCCTGGGTTGGGAAATCCTTTTCCTAACAGTTAATCAAACCATATTGAAAGTCTTCAGCCAGTTTCTGGGTATTAACTTTGGGTCAATTGTCACCAAACCATCTATTGTGTCGTTATGTGTTCAAGAGGTCAGTGCAAATAAACCATTCATCTGCAAAATATCTGTCATCCATCTTGACCATCTCTGAGTTAGTCCTTACAACTAAATTTCTTCAAATTTGATCTATGATTTCGTGTTGTGGGCTTGCCTATGATGGATTGATTTCTATCGACTTCAGCTCATTATCTAGAAAGATGATCTAGAAATCGTCAGTACCTTGGGATCTGCATGCCTCAATGGCAGGTTTCTCACCTTCGATGATAGGTTGCATCATTGACCTTCGATCAAAGGATTCCGTGACATGTTCGACATCAACACATCTATTCACATCTCATGGATTGTACTGAGTACTTTGAGAGCCGTTGACATTATTGGTGGTTTCTCTCACACTTGTTAACAGTTTACATCATTGACTGGTAATCAAGTGGTTTCTACCATGTTCAACTTCGACACATTCATTCACATGGATAGAATCGTACTATTTCGGGAAGTAGAAATCAAGACCCTGGATCTAGTTTCCACCATCTAGGCTGCGAGGAATTTTGTATTCATTATACAGTGGACTATTCATAAACAGATGGTTGCATCCATACTGTGTCTACATGTGTCTATACTTGTGATGTATTACAAGATCATTCCTATATCAAAGCAGTAGTTAGCTTTCTAGTCAGTTTTGATCTGAGTATGGGAATGCCTACCTCAACGATGATATGATCTCATATATATATTTTGCATTGAATGTTTTTACAGGTTCCAACCGGGGTATCCACAAGATGATCCTCGAAATGATAAAGTACTTCACTCTTCTTAGATGATAAATGAAATCCTCATCTACTATAGACTTCGCACTTTAGGGGGAAATCTGTTACACAAAATATTGTCACCATGACTATTTGCAGTTAGTATGGGTCTATCATCATTCATACTGTCCTCCTTAGCAAGTCTCAAACCTCAGCTCTTCATGTCAAGCTTTGAAAATGAGAGAAAGTCCTTACAAATCAATAAAGCTCTGGTTCCGTACTTTCTCTTACTGTTACCTGCGGTCCCGCACCCCTTGGTCCTGTTACCTGTGGACCTGCCCGTTCTGTCTCCAAAGGAGTGGGTGCGGACCCCTGTGAAAGCAAAAAAGGCGCAAGTTTATTCTTAAAAACTCACTTTGGGTTAATTCTGGATGATTCTAGAAGGAATCTTGACGGGGATGGTTCGCTCCTAGGTGGTTCATGCATCCCAAAACTAAAGGAGCTAATCCCTTGATGGGAGGAGCTTATCCCTTTGAACGAGGGCTTTATCCCTTTGAAGGTGGACCTAGTAACTTCCCTCCATTGCACTATAAATTAAGGCATTGGGTTGGTTGCTAGGGAGGTTAGAAGCTGAACATTTTTGAGGGTAAATTCTGTTGGAATTGAGACTTCCTAGTTAAGCTTGAGAGGAGAGATTACATACCTTTTGGCTTCATTGGGAAGAGAGTGAAACTTATCAAAGTAGAGGAGATTCTTGCTAGACCCTGGGAGGAGCTTGTACAACATCAAGGAACCAAGGTTGTAAAGTTCTTCTTTGATTAAAGTTAATACAATCAGATTCATTTTTCTCAAAAAATTGTCTTATGTGATTTGTTTCATGAATTCCTTGATCATCATGATAAATATGCTTTATTATATTGGCTTTGCATGTGCTATTTAATGTGTGTGCTTGTTTGTGTTTGCAGATTCTTTACAAAGGAGCTCATTTGGATCAACGGAGCGTGGCTTCCACAAACTTGCACTGGACCCAAGGTAGGCCTAAAACACTTGTTTGCCTTTATCTATAAATGGCATATTTAGAGAAAGATAGAATTTGTTTGGTTTGCTTGTCGCTAGATATCATTAGATACTAGGGAGGTCGGTCTTGTCCACAAGAATGACTTATCCGGCCAACACCCATAATATTTAATGTTTCAATCCATTGTTCCTTCATGCCCCTAATTAATGTTGTTTTTAACACATTATCAGGTAAAGGCAGTGATGCATAAGGAGATCTTTGAAGATTATACTGAAAATGTTCCACATACTTCTCTAATGTTTCATTTGGTCTAGCTACCATCTGGAATATTTCATCCTTCATTTCTCTAGACCTGCAATAGTCCTGATATTTCTTTAGAAAAGATTCTTTCATTTGATCCCAGTTATTTATAACCCCGCCACCTAATCGCATAAACCATCTTAAGGCAGCCCCTTTTAATGTAGAGGGAAATAATTTTAGTTTATGGGGGTCAGTCATGTAATCATATCCCCTACATAGCACATCGAACTCAAATAGAAATGCATCCGGATCTTCTAATGTAAGACCATGGAATGTAGGGATATGTTGAAGAGGGATTACTTTCATGGGCACATTTGCTGTAGTATCCACTATGGGGTATTGCAATGTAGAGGTTTGGGTGTTTGGCTGGTTTTGAGCCATTTGGTCGAATATATGCCAATAACCTTCTGGGATATCTAGGAGGGTATTCCTAGGTTGAGAAGGAATGGATTTAACAGGAATGGTTTTAATAACACTTCCTCTGTCTGGGATAATGAGAGTGCCTAATGTCCGAGGAGATTGAGTTTCTTCAACAATGATTTTTGCAGCACTTCCCTTGTCTGGGCTACTTAGGCTGAGTTGTCCCAAGAGGAGACCTTGGTTCCTTAGTTTCCCCTGTTTCTCCTCCTCCACAAAGATTGCTGAAATTCCCTTCTTGCAATAGTTCTGGAGTAGAATTTTCAATTTCTTGAAAGTCCTGCTCTTCAGTTTGACTATGCACCTCAGCAAAGGCTACATATGGTGATCTTGTGGCCTGAAGGGAACTAGTAGGCTGTCTATAAATAACTTTTTTGGGTCCTACTGAAGGCTGAGATTCTTCTTTCTTGAAGATTTCGTCTATGAAGGTTGATCGGCCAAGGGTCACCGGCCCCTTAGCTTTTTCTGGCTTGGGTAGAGGTTTGGAATTCTTTTCTGGCTTTTTCTGCTTAGTCATGCACACAAATCAACTGCTAGATTCTACCCAAACAAAACAACAACAAATCTGTAGGAAAGCGGGCAGGGGAGCAGGGTTGTTACATGCTCCACATGTAGGTTCTTACCTTCCATTTTTAAAACCCAATTCTTCCCTAACAGGTTCTTACACTACTCTGGAAAAAACAAATGGCTACACTCTTTCCCCGGCAATGGCACCAAAATGTCGAGCTATAAAAAGGGTCTCTTTCACCTCTAATTACCTCACATTAGTTGTCAATCCAGGAATGTTTTGTTATTTAAAAGAGTGTCTTAGTTTGAGGCTATCATTTTCCAAAGTAATGCTAGTAGTACAGTGTTCAGAAATAAAAGAGTAAACGGATGCTTGTTTACACCAATCTACTTCAAAATATTAAACTACACATTCAGAAAACTAAGCAATTTATCAGTCAAGGGTTCAGTAGTAGTAATTCATCCCTTTGTAAGCTGATGGAACTAAGGTAAATCAGAGAACAGATCGTGGATCTGGGAGCCAGGCAGTAAATGTCAGTGCTCACTATAGCCCTAGATCGTTCTTCACACCAAAATAACAAAGGGCAGGAAATGGAACGGCAGATAAGAAATCGGCGAAATAAGAAATAGAACAACAAATCTGAAATGGAACAGCAAATCTGAAATAGAATAGCAAACAGGAAATTGTAACAACAACTAAGTCTAGCAAGTAGTAACACCTTAGTCTACAAGATCAAATGCACGAATCGTGACCTACAAGAATCAAATGGCAATCCTTCACTTTTAAAGACAAATTGAACAACACACCAAAATGGAACAGCATTGATTAATGATGAATTATAGAATAGCACTTCAAAACCATACATGCACGCGGCACACCTTAATAGTAACCTGATCTTGGTAAACCAATTATCACTCTCAGTTATAAAAGATTACGACTATGTTTCACAATGGAACAACAATGTCTATAGATCCAACAATCGCAAAGAACATAATTGCTAAGATGAATTCTGTAATATCAATGAATAAGTGCACAGCACAGAGGCTCTGTAATTGAACAACAACAATATTCTGTATAGACTGACAATATTATATCAACACTTAGAAGAAAAGTGATACGTTGCAGAGTCAATGCAATAGTTCTGTCTCAGTAAAGTAAACATAACAGAGAATGTGATGTAAACTAACAAAACACATCAGATTACCAAATAACGTTGATAAGCAAACCATGCATAAACCAAACGTAATAGTACAGGAGCAAGTGTCCTCTATGTCCGGGCCCTTAGCCTCCAGGGGTACACCACTTGAAGTTGTTCCAGACTTAGGGATGAAATAGCAACCGAGTTTTTATTAATGCATAAAATGGAATTACAGGAGATCACTTCTCAACGAGACTCAATGATCAAAGTTTCAATCTTCAGAGAAATTACATAAAACATAAGGATTTGACCCCCCTCTCGAGCTAACAGTGCTGCCCCTTTTATAATGATGAAGGCGGAGATGTCTAGGTGCAAAAATAGTTAAAGTAGCGATCCCTCGAGATCAAAGGATCCTGAGGGATTCGCCGAACCATTAGTTCTCAGTTATCTCTTTTCCTTCTTGCGCCGAGACGACATCTTCACTTCCTTTCCAGGGCTGATTCACTTTCATCTATTTTTCCTTGTTTGCATACGGTTCCCCGTCAAAGGGACATCGGTTAACCCGGCCTTGTTCTTTCCTTGAAGACGACAGTCTTTCATTTTCCCTTCTTTCTGCATAAGAAAATGACAATTGTCAGTGTTTCCGTTTTACACATTAATCTCACAAGTTTTATTACAATTCCTTATCATTTCCCTAGTTCATGATGCAAAAGATTTGTAAGTTCTAATGAAAATATGCTGAAATAATTACCAAAAACATACCTTCTTTACTACTCCACAACATGTTTTATGAATATTTTTTGCTCATTCCTTATTAGTGCACCTAAAAGGGACCAGGAGAGCCTATAGGTGCAAAGAGACACTATGAAAGTTTGAAGGGCTTATAGGCAGAGGCTTCATGGCTTTGGCATGTTCTCCTATACTCGAGAAGGAAAGGAAATGAAGGCAGGATGCATGGCACAAGTGCGAAAGATGAAGAGGGAATATTTGGGCTTCCCAAGTGTGTTGTGTGCTCAAGGGAGATAAGGAGGGTACATGGCGCACTTCTGAAGGTTGAAGGATGTGGGATTTAGGCCTTTAGGGTGTGCTCAGGATCTCAAGAGGCCTAGGAGGTTGCATGGCGCAAGTTTGAAGCCTGAAGGGAGACACTTTGTGCATTCAGAGTGAGCTCATGTGCTCAAAGGGTCAAGAGGTCACATGACACATTGTTGAAGGCTAAAGGGTTGAGTTAAATTCCTTCAAGGTACACTTATGCAATTAAGGAGGGCATACTTCTTCGACTTAAAGGAGTGTGCTCAAAGAAAGTCTTGGTTTCTAAGAGGGCACATTTTGGAGTAAGGAAGGGGAAAGGGCTTAAGGAGTGAATTTTGTGCCCTTGGAGGGCACATGATGCATTTCCAAACAACAAAGGATTCTTGATCAAGGCTTCAGAGTGTGCTTCTGCACTCTTCACCTCAATGGGTTTTATTGGAAGCCAAAAATGGCCCTAAATCAGGAAGATAGAAAAATGGATGAAAACAATGAGTTCAGATGTAAAACCATGTGCAAAACATACCAAATCATCGAGAAAACTTAGACAAGCTTGAATAAGGATAAATATACATCAAAATGCCAATTTACATGCATTCCCCAAGTACCACTAATGATGTGTGTGAAACTTTGACTAGAACATTTCATTTTACAATAACAAAGATGTTACAACCAAGAAATACACCAAGGATGTTCTAATCAATGCGACGGCACTAAATAACACCCAATAACACTTGAGACATATAGGTTGACATTAAATGACACTTTAAGACCATGTCAATACTAGACACAATAGTAAAGTGAGCTTCAAAATTTGAATGTAATGAAATTTTGGAGGGTGTTGTAGCAGTGGCAATAGTTGGTGACACACTAGGCGAGCTTCAACTTCTCTATCTAGGAATAGCTTTGAGTTAAAGGGTGAAACATTCAGTAACTATTGACTCACTAATTAGGTTACCCTGGCTTCCCATTTTCAACCTAGTAATACACATAGTACCTTGCTTTATTCTACTTGGTTGAACACACATAATATACACCATATCACAATTATTTCAATCTAGGTAAGGGTAATGTGTGTGGCAAGTTTATGAAATTTGGAGTATGAGTTTTCATCCATGGTGTTGCTCTGCTACTACTAGGCTTGGAAGGTCACTTCAAGAGCACAATTGTTTCTTCACTTCTAGCGAGCCTAGAGAGTACCGTGACAAAGTCACTTTCTTCACCTCCCTGCATAGGAATACTTTCTCTTATTTTACCCTTTATTTATTTATTTAATAGGACCATGCATCGAAACTTATTATTTTGAAAAGGTGGAAGATGGATCGTAATTTGAGAGCAGAGAATTTTTCCCCTTCAAAGAAGTATTTTAATACCTCTGATATGGGTTTTCTCACTTTAGACTTTCCCTTTATCCTTTCTCTACTATATTTGATCCAGATTTCTTCAGCTACTAGAATTAACTAAGATATTTTACCCTTTTGATGTTGGTAGAATTTTATTCAAAATAGTATAAAACAACTAGATGTGCATGCTTAAAGAAGAGGAAACATAATGATGATAAAAAAATCTAGAATGCAACAAATTGACAACGGATTTCACCCAGTGTTGGGTATGTGTCTGGGCCTAGTTTCAAGAGAGTGGAGACCACTTCATTAATTACTGGAAAGGATGATGATGTACATGGAATGTTCTTTGTTACTACACGGAAAAATTCGCTCAACAAGAGTGGCTTGTCTCTCCACGAGACATTCTCCCTATAGGAACTCTCACTCAAATGGGTCCTCCTTCAACATGACAAGCTAATAAAATCTCATATGATGCGGCAAAAAGTATCCCTCAGCATAATGGTAATTAGGGATCTCAACAATAAATACATTATCTCAACAAATCAAGAAGAGAAACATGGCATAACTGCATCATATACCTCCACTTTTGAAGATGGCCAAAAAATGAAAAGCTCAACTACTGAAATGGATTGAACCAATGATTTCTTGGCGATGAGTGGTGTAAAATAAACTGTAAACTTGTCCAATTCTGACACTGTCAAATTTTGGACCCTTGGGAATCTTGAAGATTCCCCCAAAGATTCCTTCATGAGGATGGCTGGAAAATTCAAGATTCCCCCAAAGATTCCTTTGTGAAGATGGCTAGAAAATTCCTTGCTCAGATGAAGATTCTAAGAACACCACTGTGCTCCTTGCAAAATTTTGTGAAAAATGACTATAAATTCATCATCATTCCGATGCTGGCAAGAATCAGCCTCCAAGGTATTCCTTTAGAGTCCACAAGATTATTTAAACATTTTGTGTCGTTGGAAACCTGCATTTCTACTCCTCATATGGAGAAACAAACTGCACGGTTGGACTGTTGGCAAGAAAATGTTCAAAAATGACTATAATAATGACAAATTCTATCACTGGCACCTCGATCCCTTAAGGGAATCTTTCCCGACATCTTGACATTCTCTGGCTCATGGTTCCACTCCTCGTTCCATTGGTTAGAACCCCTCCATTTGTTACTGAGAAAATGACATCGGTCATTATAGAAAATATTGAGTGAACGCACCAATATATGAGTTGTTGGCATAACGACAGAGTCAGTGCAATTGGAGGGGAGTTGGGCCTAGTTCACATCCCAACTACTCCAATTTTAGATAGTGGTAGTTAGCATTAAACTGTGAGTGGTTGCATTTAAATTTTGGTTAACTGTTTCATACCCATTGATGGTCAATACCACAACTAAGCGTGGTATAATGTTAACATGGTTTGTTACCTATATATATTCATTTTTGTTTGGTTTAAACTATAACCATTTCAAGACTTATATGGTTATATATATACCATGCCAAATTTGTTGAACACTAATATATATTGGTTTTTGTTTCATAAATGCATTCATTGGCTATGGTTATATAACCACATATATTTTTTTAAAATAATTTGTTTCGTGTATATTTTTAATATATGGTTTTTAAACCACAGTTATGTTTTATATGACTTTTATATCATTTTAATATATGTTTTTCTATTTTATGTGAGTTTATAATATAATTCATTTTTTTTTGTATTTTTCCAGGACTAGGAGGTCGATGTTGATATGCCGCATGTCAAAAGATTATTTGTCATTTCATCACCACATAAGCTAAGTGGACCCCACATCCCCTTACAACTTGCAAGCTTCTGATGGTCATAAAATGGTCATACAAACTCCAATTGAGGTGTTGTTAACGTCACTTGGTTTGTGACAATGAGATACTCCAAATGACCTTGGTTCTGTTTCCACCTAACCACTTTGATTTTTGAGCTATTTCTTCATTCTGAGCGTTTCTTGAGCCACCTGGATCATTTCTCCACACTAACGAGGTTTTGGTCCTCCAAAAGCATGAACATACTCTGCAATTGTTATGTTACATTGTCTACACCACAAGTGCCTGACAGGTCACCCTTCCTTGTCATTCACCTTTGTTCTTTGGAGCCATAAGTGATGAGACAACACATGCATCCTCTGCAAACCTATAGTACAATCTTTGCAAACTACATGCTCAATTACATGGCAAATTATTCCCAAGCATTCCCATACTTTCCAAGAGTTTATAAGACATACTCTTTGGTAAAGTTTATATCAAAATAGAAACATTACCCTTTCTACTCATAAAAAGGAGAAAAAACATCATTGTTTCTTTAATAAGCGATGGAAAATACATCATCACTTTTACAGTTTAAATCACAACAAATTATTCACAAAATGTTTCCATGACAAGCTACCGCATCTATAAAAACCATCTCTTACTCAACAGAGTGGACCACCTGAATGTGGTGGATTTGTTTGTTAAACATATTTTCCGACTTCATGCATGGGTGCTTTGTCCTTAAGATCCTGCTTTGGATGGAGCCTCCAACATGTGGCTCTTTGATGACCACCTTTATTTTAATCACTGCAATAATTCTTCTTCCTCTAGACCTACTTAACATGCTTCCCCCCCTGATATGGAGAAGGCCTTTCATGCCTCATCCTCTTTCTCGTTGACATTCTCTTGCACACTTAGCAAACACATGGTTGTGTAAAAGACAAAAAATACATAGTTTCCTATGCCATGCTTTTTGTTCATCTTTAACAAGATGCTTCTAATTAAAATTAACTTTAGAATACTGAGACTATTTATACCTCTCTCAGTTGTCTCTAGTGTAATTATGGTGATGAGAGATTTCCTTAGCTCTTCCTCTGCAATGTGCACAGTCATGGGAGGATTATTATGTGTTCCTATAATTCTCTTTCCTCGAGGGTTTCAACAATGTCACAGAAGCTTCTAACACGTTTTAGCATTCTCCTTCAGTGTATGTCAAACCTGTGAATTGAGGTATTTATGCAACCTCCAATGGCTAAGTCATGCCTTGACCATTAACACCAAGTCCTCCTCCTTTATACCCCATCTTAGTAAGGAGTCTCATGTCAATTCCTGTAATGGGTACCTCCATGTTTCCAATAGAAACGATGTCATTTGAAAATCTAACTAAAGAATGATCAACATTTTTTGACTCAGTTATCGATGTTGGAACAACTAATGATGGATTTACTAAGCCTTAGTTGTGCTTCAAATCTTCCAAGGCCTTTTTTGTGGCTTGTAGCTAAAGCTGCAGTCTCTGCTTATCCTCTTTCTCTTAATGTAGAAGTCTCCTCAATTTAGCATCTCTGCTTGAAGACTCTAATTGATCTCCTCATCTGAATGACGAGAAGACAATGTAGAGGATGAATGTACACTTGAGGGGGTAAATGGAGCATCATCCTCTACTCTTTCTTTCTCATGTCCCTCTCTTTCCATCATCTTCTCAGAAGCTTCATACATTATGTCCACCATTTTTGGCATCCTGAGGAAGTCCTTGTACATATCTTTGTCATCCTCCATTTTATTTCTTGTTGCATGTTCAATTGCTCACACTCACAATTCACATCAGTGAGAAGACTGCTCTGATACCATAATTGAATCCACATTTCTTCAGCTACTGGAATTAACCAAGACCTTTTACTTCTATGATGTTAGTAGAATTGCATTTAAAAGAGTATAAAACAACCATATGTGAATGCTTAAAGAAGAGGAAACATAATGACAATTAGAAAATCAAGAATAGAACACATTGATAACAGAGGTCACCCAGTGTGGGTTACATCTTCCGGCCTGGTTGTCAAGAGAGTGGAGACTGGTTCATTAATTGCTACAAATGATGATGATGTACATGGCATGTTCTTTGTCATTACAAGGGAAAATTCCGTCAACAAGAGTGCCTTCTCTCATTAGGGGAATTTCGAGGTCTAAAATGGGCCTCCTAAGGAAATTATAAAATAACAGTGGAAACAATAAAATAAGATTAGATTACATCATCAAATTTTAGAGGGAAAAAAGAAAAAACTAATTTTTCAACTCATGTTTTCAGCGTATCTCCCCATGGGTTTACTTCAATTCGAGCAGAAACCCTCATTGGATGAAAAATTTAATTACTCATCCATGGAGTACACATGTTGCATACTTTTGATGCACCATACTACACGAAAAATGAGAAATACATGAAAAATGTGATTTCAATCATGTGTTTTCATGTATTTCTCATTTTTCGTGTAGAAGGGTCCATTGAAAGTATGTAACATGGGTACTTCTTGGATGAGGAATTAAATTTTGCATCCAGTGAGTACTCATGCTTGACCTTTGAGTAAAACCTTAGTGTTTCTGGGAAAACTAGTGTCTTTTCGATCAACTAGCACTCTAGGTTTGGCAGCTATCCTAGAAACAACAGTTTAAAGAAATTCGTGATTTCTTCTATATATAATAGATAAGAGAAAGACAAAGGAACCAACCTGGATCTTCCACTTAACTCCTTGCTTGATCTCTCTCCCCCTTGATAGAACTTGCAACTCCTCTTCGTACTTATCTCACCTGGAGAGTACTTGTAGAAACACAGTAACAAAGAACCATCAAAGCATCTTGATCTATTATATCATAATCATTACAAAATTATAAATATAATGAACATACAATGGCATTCACAAATAATAACATTCACAATTGTACAGTTATGTGGAAGAAAACTCGAAGAACTTTATAAAATAAAATGGAGAATTACAACCCAGTTGTCTGATCCAGCATCATCCTCCCAGCATCAAGCCCTCTTCACCTCATGAAATAGCAAGATCACACCGACAATACAATGATCTTTCCTTAATTACAAGCTATCAGCACCTACTTGCAATTCACAATATTCCAGCCTCCGGATCTCTTAGATGGGGGATCCATTTATAGATGTGTGTAAGGGTGTGAGTCATCTTTGGGTTTCTGATTAGTGTCATTCCACTTGTTGCATTTGGTTCCACTTGGAGATTTCTTGGATCTCTTACTCATCCCTGGGTGAATTGAGAGAGGCAAGTGTCATAGGAGAAGTTTCTAGAAGATTCCATGAGCATCCACTTAGCAAATTTTCTTGGACATTTGTCCATCCTCGCTCATTGCACCCTATAGAAGGCCTCATCAGTATGCATCGCACCTGGCTAGTGTAGAAGTTAGTATGCATCGCACCCTGACAGTGGAGCAGTCAGTATGGTCCAATTTAGGCCAATTCTGGATGGTTTTTCAGGTGGGACTTTTGGGGAATGATGTAATCAAATGACCATGTTCTTTTAGGGTATGAAACAACACTTTTAGGGGTTAAAGAGCCCTAGTTTATTGACATATAAGATTGGGGTTGAAGTGCCCAAATATGTCTATAATAGTTGCCCCCTAAAGCATGAAGTCATAAATCTTTATGTCAGGTGAAATGCTTTATCATGAGGATTCGAGGTTTCGAAACTGGGAGGTGACCTGTATAAGATACAATAAAATACATCATCATAATGTAATTTTCATGATCTAGCTGAGGCAGGCATTCCCATGCTCAGCTTTATAAATTCATTTCATGTACATAGAATAGATAATCGTCTGCAGTTGCAGACTGGTGATTCTTCATATGTAGAGTCATCATCCCTGGCTTGGATGACCATTTGTGTAGCTTCTATGTACATTTGATGTCTTTATATTCCTGAATATATCACAGCCCAGATGGATGAAACTAGATCTGGGGTCTTCAAACTCATTCAATCTTTTCTCGATGTACAAGTCAATCCATGTGAAAAGATGTTCTGGAGTCGAACATGGAAAGACATCGCTTAATTACTAGCCAATAATGTGAGCTATTAACAGACGCGAGAGGAATCACCAATAATGATGATGACCTTCAAGGTACTACAGTACAATTCACATGTTGTGAATATATGATCCAATGTCGAACACCATGCAAAATCTTTCAGTCGAAGGCCATTGATGTCAACCTGTCACCAGAAGTGAGAAACTTGCCATTGAGGCATGCAATCTTTAAAGTACTGAAAGGGTTGTTTCTAAGTCAACTTCTTGGATAATGAGCTGATGTCGACAAGAACTGACTCGTTGTAGGAGGGCCTTAATGTATCCCACATCTACGACATCAAATGAGGCAAATGATTTTCTGGAGGTGAAAATGATCTGACGACACAACGTTCAGGAATGGTGGTCATGAAAAATGGAGGTTGAAGGTATTGCAGTGGATGAGGCATTAACGGGATGGAAAATTATCAATTGAATGACTTCTCTTGAACATATCAGTGACACTGAGATGGTTTGGTAGTGTTAACCCCAAAAATGGATGGTGTGAAAGACCAATGGTGAAGTGACCTGTGAATGGAATAACCCAACTTGACTCAATCATGGTGATGGAGTGAAGGTGTCATGTTCAAGAGCGACCTGCTACCATAAATTTTTCAAGTTTTCTTCCCTTTTTCCCTAGTCATTGCTGACCAGTACCTCTTTATTTTTGTCAAGCTTGAGGAGGATAACATATGCTTGTTCTATAATTTTCCCTTCGGACAATCCTGTCACTATGTTTTAACAAGTCTAGCGACAGTGAAACTCGTTCTTGCCTAGGTGGACAAGTTTGTTGCTATCGTTTTAACGAGTTTAACGAATAATATAACTCAGTCCTTTTCATGTTTAGAGAGTTTGAAAAGGGACGAAAAGGAAACTCTGTCTCGTCTAGACGAGTTTGCCGCTATTGTTTTGACGAGTTTAACGACAAGGATAATTCGGTCCTTGTCATGTTTAGAGAGTTTGAAAAGGGATGAAAAGGAAACTCTAGCAGTTCCTTTTCATAGGATAATCCCTTAAGTCTGAAAAAGATTAAAATAATACAAAAGAGATGACTTTTTGATCACTTTTAACGAGCCGAAGAAGACAAGCACTTGAACTTTTTCGTGAGATAATCCCTCAGGTCTGAAAAAGATTAAAATATATAGGAGGGATGACTTTTTGATCACTTTAACTAGCCAAAAAAGACAATCGATCGAAAATCTTTTCATATTTAATGAGTATGAAAAGAGTTTAACGGGGACTTGACAATATTTTCATATTAAACGAGTCTGAAAAGAGTTTAATGGGGACTCGACCATCTTTTCATATTTAACGAGTCTGAAAATGGTTTAATGGGGACTCGACTATATTTTCATATTTAACGAGTCTGAAAAGGGTTTAACGGGGACTCGACTATCTTTTCATATTTAATGAGTTTGAAAAGGGTTTAAAGAAGGTTTGTTTTTTAGGAACGAGTGGTGTTTAAGGTAGCAATTAGTTCCAGGTAAGCTTGGAACTTCTCAAAAATGGTGATTTCTGGGAAGAAGTTGGCTAATAGGACCACTCGTCGCGGCTGTTCCTCAAAATGGTAAACAACCAAGTGGAAGTGTATGATCGGCTAAAAGAATGGAGGTGATGAGAGGTACACAACCAAGGCTCAAAAGGTTGATAGCATGGCAATCACAAAGTTATTTACTCGAAGATTCATTTTTTAATGAGCTTGAATCTTGGGGGAACTATGCTCAGTGGTAGGTTCATTTTTTAACGAGCTTGAACCATGTAATAACATATGCTTGGTGTGGGTTTCATTTTTTTTATAGGCTTGAAATGAACAAACATATGCTTGGTTAAGTTTCTATTTCTACGCAAGCTCAAAACTAAAAAGCTAGAAACAACAAAGCTAAAAAAGCTAAAAAATGACAAAGCTAAAAAGCTAGAAAATAAAATTTGAAAAAAAGAAGTGAAAAGTTTGCATGCCCCCAGCATGGTGAAAAGGAGAGTCTCCAGTAGCTACATGGAAACTTACTATGGTTATGCAGGATGGTTTCATCCACAGAGTAGACAAAACACTTCCTTGACTTCGTCCACCAAATAGACAAAGTTGAATGGTGTGTTAGATCAATCACATAACCTACAGGGAAACTTATCTTTTCAGCTAGGTTCATCCACCAAATAGACAAGGGTGCATGTGCCCTAAGCTTAGTTACATTCACCAGACTACTCACGGTAATTAGGTGGATGGAATGAAGGTTGAAAAGACACCGTTGATATACAAGGACCATTTAGGGATGACGATCGACTCAGAGCTATTCTTGAATCTGGAAATGAAAGCTGGTCAACAGTGACAATTTTTCCTTCATGTGGGGAACACATCACTCGGAAGAGTGTTGAAACAATAGCCTCCATGTTATAAACATAGTCTCATCCAAGGAGTAGATTGTAATCTAACGGTCTTGGGACTACCATCACGTTCAGGTGAATGGTTTTCCTTCCCAAAGTTATTGGTAACTTAGGAAGGATCCCTAACGGTTAGCTAGTTCCTTTATTAAAGCTTGAAAAATTCTATGTAACAGGCATAAGCGATGGAAAACCAAGTGCTTTCCAAATAGTTGAAGAAAGGATACTCATTGATGCCAATTCATCTATGATAGTAATAGACACAATCATTTTGTAAACTTGTACTATGATCCAGAAAGGCAAGTAATATGGAAGGCGGGATCTTGCTAGTCGATTCTAGTCAAAGGTTGTGACTAGACTGCTTGGAGGGGGTACCGAATAAACGGTTGAATTAACCCCTTGAGTAGCGGGAACTGGAGGATTTTCCTCTTGTTGTGAAGGAACAGGTGGATTTCCCCCAAGTTCATTTGACTCTGAAGTAATAAGAGGAATTTGAATGGTATCATTCTTACTCTCTTCGGGAAGGGTATGATATTATGAAGGTAAAACTAGGTCAACTGTTTCCTTGACCTGTTGACTTTCGTTGGGTATGGACTCAAAAGATTCACTTTCAGCGATAGGTGTTTCGACCGATGGATGAGTTAAGTCAGTCGATTTTTCAACTAGTAAAGGACTTGGGGAGAGTTTCATGTATCCAGATGGGTGTCGTTGTGGTGAATCAGGATGGTTATCCAAGACTCTTTTGGCTTCATCCGAAAAGGGACAACGGTGAAGGGTATGGTCTCCTTCACATAACCTACATGGAACTTTGACCTTTCCTTTCTGTTCATGAATTTCATTATTGCTAGTTAATGGTGTACTATCAACATGATCACCAGAGGTTGATGACACCTGATGGTGCGAATGGGGAGACCATTCCCTCAAGATCTAAGGAAGGCAAGGACAGTCTTGATGAAAATGGTCTCCTTTGCAAATTATGCAAGGGAATCTAGGTTTAGGAGATTTAATGCGTAGATTTTCACCAGATGATTCATGGTTGCCCCCTTGCTGAATCAGCTTCTTCTTCTTCTTCTCCTTCCCTTTTTCTTCTTCTCAACCACCTGGTTACTAGCATCACAATTTTCACCAAGAGAAGAGGAAGAAGGGGAGGGAGAAACAAACGAAGAAGAAGGTGAAGGGTCAACTTCAATATCAACTGGATGCTGATTCGATTGCAGAGGAATCACAATATTTTGAACCACAGAGGTTGTGAACAGACGTACTGGCAGGCTAATGGTAAGTCTCGAAAGGGACAATGTGGCCATATGAGGAGCACCAATATTTCCCCAAGAAGTAAAAGGACTAGGATTCCCCTCAAAATGGATTCCTTAATTAGTGGACTCCATTATCTCAACCTAAGATCAACGAAGGAATAGGGATGTTATTCCGAATTTTATAAATTTTAATGACGCTTTGACACAACTTTGATTTTTCAACTTTTGAGAGTCGAGAAAAAGCTAAAGATGACTCTAGTCCCCTTCGATTTTTAATGAGCCTAAAGTGACAAGTGCTCAGATGGACCTTTTCTTTATAGAGTCGAAAAGGAATGAAAGTGACTACTTTGTAAATCTAGATAGAGGGATTACCAAACCAATTGCAAAACTGTAATATACACCTTGGTGATTGTTATCTCTGCTATATAATCAGGATTTTTTAAAGCTGGGGGCCACTTTGTCCATGGTCATGCTAAAAAACGAGGCCCGTACTAGTTGCTCTCACCTTCCTCTCCACCTCATCTATCCTCCTTTCACCTCCATTTCTCGGGGCTTGCTATCAAAAATCATATGAAAACCTTTACTCTTAAGCCCCAAGCGCTAAGTTAAAAAACAAAAAAAAAGCCACATATAACCCGTGCCCATATACTCGCACGCCTTCATAAACCCTCCGCAACAATCTCAATCGTCGATCATTGCGTCCTGATCCAATTGTCCCCATCATATCTAATGAATAAGCTTCCCTTTATTTCCCCACCGTCTGATCGCCTACCAAGCGATCCAACGTCATTCGCTCCTCCCGTGCCCGCAAACTGACCACGTGATAACTCACGATCAAAAGCGGTTTCCACTGCCATGCGTCATCCCTTGAATAGTATCGCATGCTGTTTTACGTAGACCGCCTAACCGTCAACGGCGATGCGATCAATACAGCTCACTCCCAAAACCGCTCGTCTCACCCGATAACCTCCGTGCACCTTCGACGCTCGATGACCATTGGATCCGTTTGCCCGTGATCCAATGACCTTCACCCACTCCACTTCCATACCTCCCGGTACTCCTTGCCAAGCACTCCCCGCCATCGATCCACCCAATCTAACAGCCGATCTTCTTCCTCCATCCATCCCGACTATCCACGTCCATAACCATTCCATACTCCCGAAAGGATGAAGGTGGCCTGCATCCATGTACTCGGCGCAGTAACTCCTCAACAACCGCATTCAATAGGAAGGATGGTCGAGAAGGAAAAGGACAAGCCTCGAGCAGTCAAATGCATTTAGCAGTTAGGGAATTTCATCCATACGACACTCCACCTACTCGAGAAGTACAACAGAGCACTCGAGAAGATCAAATTCGTTCACTGAAGCAGATGGATTGCACTAGAGACTCCATAAAGTAGTTAAGGCAGTTGGTGGTCAATTATGACCCCTCCACGCCTAGAATAGCAGAATGTCTTTGTAATGAAACTCTATATATACCCAAAAAATAGATGTAATCAGGGTTGATGGTTGTTGTTTTGATATAAGGTTCAACTTCTAGAGACTGTAATTGCTTTGATACTTGCAGTGTCTCGTCTTCATTTTCAGCTAATACAAGCTTCTTTTGCTATTAATTGCTCACTTTCATTTTCTATTCTGTTCTAGGCTATGCTTGATATGCTTTTTTCCTAAACTCTTGATGTTTAGCATTAGAGGAGCTGTCATCCTACCTCTATGTTTAAATGTTGCATGTATCAGTGAATGTGTTAATCAGGTTTAATTGTCATCCTATCTATACACTAGGGAATTAGATTTGTAGACCTCTTTGCTAGTTGCAGCCGGCCATCACAGGGTCCCGTGCATCTGCTGGTGTGGTCAGTATTCTCCATATCCACCCAATCCTTAAACTGTGAGTTATTGGTGGTCTAAATCCTTGTGGTCTGGGGGTGTTCACACATGTTTGGGGTCAAGCAAAGTAGAAGTGGTTATCTGGCTTGAAAAAGCATCATTCCTTCCATTCATCCATTTCCAACATTAAGTTGAGTTGGTAATGTTCCCGAGCATCTTCGAGCTACAACCTATGAGGGTTTCTTGGGGTGATAACATTGATTGGTGCCGTTGTCGGGGAGAGGAGATTGAAGCTCAGCTTCCCTGGGAGAACGACACAGTTCCATGCTTTGATGATAGACAAAGTCTGGACACATTTCTGGTTGTAATCATCTCTCTGGCGACTCTACTAGAGAAGCTCCCTGGTGGCAACTCTACATTACAGTTCTGGCTCATTTCGTGAGGCAGACTCAGAGAAATCCTTAAAAGGCACCAGCTGACCCAATGCTTGACACTGAGAATATTGCTAAGCAAAAGAAAACATCACAGAAAGGAGCATCAGGATTAGGTAAGCCCAAGAAATCTTATGTGTCTCTACAGGAGAAGATTATAGCTGAAAATGTACATTTTGAAGATATAGACCCTAGTACTGTTAGTGAACTACCTTCAAAGATTCATAGAGCTCCTTGTTCAAACAATTCCCCTTTGGATCTCAGTCCAAAGAAAGCCTCCCATATAGTCCATCATATTCCCTTCTGTCTGTCATCTATTTCATTACTTCCTACCATTCAATCTGCCAGTATCCTTCCACCTATCATGGCAGGCCAACAAGCTCCCACAAAGATTGAAAGAATCATAACTGCTAGGTATGGACCCCTAGTCTTGCCTGTTCCTTTGAATGCCATGCCTGCAGGAGAATATCAGAAATATATGCCCAAATTCACTGGTACAGAGGGAGTAACAGATGAAGAACACCTTGAATCTTTTTATAGCTATGCTGATACCCTAGATATTAGTGAAGATGATGTGTGGATGAGTGTATTTGTCCAAAGCCTTGCTGGAAAGGCTAGAAAGTGGTTCAGAGAATTTCCCCATAGGTCCATAGCAGACATTGAAGCATTGGATGATGCATTCCTGAAGCAATGGGGAGATAGAAAAGATTTTCTCTATTACCATACAGAGTTTGGAAACCTAAAGAGGGAGAATGGGGAATAATTTTCTGATTTTAATAAAAGGTTTAACCGTATGTATACTAAGATACTAGCTGAAGTAAAGCCTATCCCCACCTCTGCCAAACTCACTTATGCTAATGCTTTTGACTCAGATTTCTGCCTGCTTTTGAGAGAAAGAAGATGTGCCACTCTAGTTGATATGCAAGATGCAGCACTGGAGGTGGAATCAAATATTATGGCTACAGAAAAGCTTAAAACTCATGTTGATATAAGAAGGCAGAGAAGTGAGGATTCTTCTTCCTCTGCTTCATCTTTAGAACCTAAACTAGATAAAATGACTAAGATGATAGAGTCATTGGTTGCTGAGATATCTAAGCTGAAAGTTGAGCAAAGTTTTGCGAAAACAAGGTTTCAAAAAACATTTTCTCCAAGAAATCCAAATCCATTCAGAAGAGCAAATGAATAGTTGCAAATCATTCAAAGGGGTAAAGAAGAAAATGAAGAACAAAGAGTTAAGGCTCCTTTCCAAAATGTAGTCATGGAGGAGGAGCAGTTTGAAGAAGAGGATGAAATTCATTGCATCGAAGACAAAGGCAGTTCTGCCTTTTCGACATTGACTGCATATGAAGAATCATTACAACAGGACCAAACCAGTCAAGAGTGGGACAGAGGGGCTGTTCTGTAGACTGGTGAACAGCAAAGATATAATCTGAGGTCAAAAGCAAACAATGTCAAGGAGAACCCTGCCTAAAGAGTTGTTGTCCAAATAGAGCAATAGAATATCAAATAGAAGAAGCCAGCAGCTGATCTAGTCATCCTCAAAGTGCCATCTCAAGAGGTAAGAGGTCCTGATAAGTCCCCTTCCCCTTTCAGTTTTGAGTCAGAAGTCTAGAAACTAAAAATATCTGTGCCTCTGATAGAACTGGTAAAGAGTGAAGTTTTTAGAAAGCCTGTCCTTGAGGCTCTTGAGCTAAAAGCCTCACAAACCTCCACTGACTATGTCAATTTGCAAGATGACAAGCCTACAATTGTGCTTAGCCCGATGACCAAATCTCCTGATGATAATTCTCCATCATTTTATGTCTCCTTGACCATTCATGACAAAATCCTCCACAATTGCCTGCTAGACACAGGGGCCAGCCACAATCTGATGCCTAAAGCTATCATGGAAGAGTTAGGCCTTGATATCACTAGACCATATCATGATTTATTCTCTTTTTATTCAAGGAAAGTAAAATGCCTAGGATTGATCAAAGACTTGGCCATTACCCTAACTCAGCTGCCCATGAAGAGTATGATGATGGATATTGTGGTAGCAGATGTCCCTCCCAAGTTTGGCATGCTATTGTCCAGAGGGTGGATTAAGAGACTAGGTGGGACTTTACAGAATGACTTACCTTATGCCATTGTCCCAGATTTTGGAGGAGAAAGCAGGAGATTGTACAAAGAAGCACATCTGGCCTACAGCATTAGTGATGAGAAGAATCCTTCCAATCATCCCATTTATGCTGTGGACACTGACTTTGGAGCTTGTATTCTCCAAATTGAAGAATCCCAAAATGCCTCAATACATATTAGGAAACCAATAATCTAGGCCATGGGAAAGCAAGGAGGTCTGGTTTGGGAGATGCTCTTTGATGGAGCATGTTCTAGTGAGACTGCAGGAGCAGGGGTGGTGCTGATATCTCCAGAACAAGAAAGCACACATCTGTCTTTTAAGCTAGCTTTTCAAGTCACAAACAATATAGCAGAGTATGAGGCTTTGCTATTGGGCCTTAATGCAGCTAAAGACAGAGGGATCAAGAACATAAAGGTGTTTGGAGATGTTGATTCTATCATTCAACAAGTGAATAAAACATTTCAAGAAAAGCACCCAAGGTTGAAAGCATATAGAGATGAGGTATGGAGACTCAAAGATTCTTTTGACAATTTTTGTATCTCATATATCCCCAGAGTAAAAAATCAGCTTGCCGATTCCCTTGCTATGTCTACTAGCATGTTTATTCCTCCCATGCCTTCGAGACTAGTTTATGAAGTTTAGATGAAATATAGACCATCCTTGCCTAATAATGTCCAGCATTGGAAATTTTTTGAAAATGATGATGAAGTGAATAGGTTTCTGCAAGTCATTGATGAATTTTCTGAGATGCAAATTGACCAAGATAATAAAGCCTTGGAAGAAAATCCCCAATCCTAGCTTCGAGACAGAATTGGTAAAGATAGCATTGTCAAACTGTCCAGCAATCATATACCTAAGGGTCTGGTTCCATTAGAAAAGTTGTTTGACCAAAATGATATGCCTTATAAGGCTGCCCACAAAGAATACCAATCTGTAGCTTGTAAGCATAATATAGGGAGTTCAGATCAGCCCAGATACATAAATCTATCCACTCATCTGTCTACTGCCCATAGTGCTGAATAATACAATTTAATGAAACAATTTGCTGATGTCTTTGCCTGGGAATATAGTGACCTGAAAACATATGACAAGAAGATCATCTAGCATAAAATCCCTTTAGAGAAAGACACCATTCCTTTCAAGCAGAAGCTGAGATCGATAAATCCTTTGCTCCTCCCTTTAATTGAAAAAGAGATAAAAAAGTTACTGGCTGCCAAAATCATAGTCCCTCTCAGATATTCAAAGTGGGTAGCCAACCTGGTAGTGGTGAGGAAGAAAAGTGGAGAAATCAGACTCTGTGTTCATTTCAAAAATTTAAACAAATGCTCCAAGAAAGACAACTATCCTCTTCCCAAGATGGAGCATTTGCTGCAGAAGGTCTCAGGGGCCAAAGTGATGTCTTTCTTGGATGGATTTTCAGGCTATAATTAGGTTGTTCTACATCCAGATGACCAAGAGAAGACTGCATTCACCACTCCTTGGGGCACTTTTATGTATTCCAAGATGCCTTTTGGACTAATGAATGTTGGAGCCACCTTTCAAAGAGCTATGGATATAGCATTTGTGGGAGAGAAGGATAAGTTTGTCCTTATCTACCTTGATGATATAACAGTGTACTCTAGTAGCCATCATGACCATTTGCAGCATTTGAAAAGGGTGTTCCTGAAGTGCAAAAGGTTTGGGATTTCAATCAATCCTAAAAAATCACAGTTTGCTTTAGAAGAGGGTAAGCTGTTAGGACATGTCGTTTCTGCTATAGGTGTCTGAACTGACCCAGAAAGAGTAAAAGAAATGCAGACCTTGTCTGTTCTAAGATTAAAGAAGGATATCCAGTCCTTTCTGGGCAATACAAATTTTGTAAGGAGGTTCATCCCAAATTTTGCAGAACTTGTAAAGCACATTACCCCCATGTTGAGAAAGGGGTTGGAGATAAAATGGACTGATGTAGCAAGAAGATCCTTTGAGTCCATTAAGAAAGCTATTATGGAAGCTCCCACTTTAAGAAGTCCAGATTACAGCAAGGAGTTCCATATATTTTCATTTGCCTCTGATGACACCCTTGCAGCAATTTTATTGCAGGGAGATGAAGAAGGCTCAGAGCATCCATTGGCATTCTTCAGCAAAACCTTAAGGGATGCTGAGCTGAGGTATGATATCATTGAAAAACATTCATATGCTCTGATAAAGTCTTTGAAAGCTTTTAGAATTTACATTCTGCATTCCAAGATAATTGCATATGTGCCCCCTGCTTCAATAAAGGATGTCCTAACGCAACCTGATGCTAATGGAAGAAGGGCTAAATGGATTGCAGAGTTAATTGAATTTATTATAGAATTGAAGCCCACCAAGCTTATCAGAGGTCAGGGCCTCGTCAGACTATTGGCTAAAGAAAATTGCAGAACACTGGACATAAATTTCATAAGCACAGATGCAGAAAGGGATCAACTAGAAGAAGAAACAACTGAACCAGGAAAAAATCAGTCATTGGCAGAAAATTTAGCTTCTTGTGATTGGTACTCTGCAATAGGTCAATTTTTTCTGAAGCTAGAAATTCCTCCAGGCTTTAGTGCAAGACAAGCCAAAACTGTTAAGCTCAAGGCAGCTAAATATTACATTCATAAAAACCTGCTCTACTGGAGGGACCCATTTGGAATGCTTTTAAGGTCTCTGGATGAAGAACAATCAATGGACGTTATGCAACATTTTCATTCCAGCATGTGTGGAGGACACCATTATTGGAAAACTACAACCCACAAGATCCTTAGAGCTGGGTACTATTGGCTCACCTTATTTTCTAATGTCTTTTCATTTGTTAAATCTTTTGACAGGTGCCAAAGATTTGAAGGGAAACAACAATTGAGGTCCCTGCTCTTAAAACCAATACATGCAAATGGCCCTTTTCAATAGTGGGGCTTGGATTTCATTGGAAAGATCAATCCACATTCCAGTGGCCAGCACAGATGGATATTAGTAGCCACTGACTACTTCACTAAGTGGATTGAAGCAATCCCTACCAAGAAGGCTGATCATAATGTGGTCATGAAGTTTTTGACAGAGCATATCTTCACCAGATTTGGTTGTCAACATAAATTAGTCATAGACAATGCAACAGCCTTCAGGGCAAAAGAATTGGTGGATATGTGTGACTCAATGGGCATTAAGCTGGTTCATTCCACCTCATATTACCCTCAGGGCAATGGTCTAGCAGAATCTTCCAACAAAAGCCTTATAAGAATAATTAAAAAACTACTGGAAGAAACTACTGGAAGACAACAAAAAGAATTGGGATTCTATGCTCAAATATGCACTGTATGCTAACAGAGTGACCATCAAGAAATCCATAGGTAATTCTCCATTCAAGTTGATATATAGCACCGAGGTTGTGTTTCCAATTCAGTTAACTCTCCCCATGGCAAAGTTCTTACAAGAGGAATAGAACGAGGAAGAAGACATGGCAAAAAGGATCACTGATTTAGCATAGGTACACAAGATCAAAGAACAGCTGGTTGAAAAGTCTGCAGCAGATTAGAAGAAGATCAAGGAAGCTTTTGACATAAGGACAAAAATAGATAATTTTTAGGTTGTAGACTTGGTCCTGAAGTGGGATGCACTGAAAAAGAGAGGCAACCATGGGAAGTTTGATGCCTTCTGGACAGGGCCTTTTATTATTTCTCATATTCAAGGGAATAATACCTTCATGCTGAAAAGTATGGTAGGAGAAGCAGTTTTTAATGGCCCAGTCAATGGGCGTTTTCTGAAAATTTATGTTATTTAAGGTCTTTTGGCCTTAAAATTGTAAATATGTTGTTTTATCAGTTTTTAGTGTAAGCTCAGTTAGACTCCATGCCCAATGGACCACTAAGAAATTTTGCTAATTGGTTTTTATAGGAAATGCATTGATCTGCAAGTTCTTGAGACCTCACAGGGAGGATCTCATCCCGAGAAAGAGTCGGTGTTAGCTCTGCTAAATAATCAGGATTTTCTAAAGCCGGGGGCCACTTCATCCATGGTCATGTTCAAAAAGGAGGCCCGTACTAGTCGCTCTCACCTTCCCCTCCACCTCATCTATCCTCCTTTCACCTCCATTTCCCGGGGCTTGCTATCAAAATTCATATGAAAATCTTTACTCTTAAGCCCCAAGCACTAAGTTAAAAAAAAAAAAGCCACATATAACCCACGCCCATATACTCACACGCCTTCATAAACCCCTCGCAGCAATCTCAGGCATTGATCACCGCGTCCTAATCCAATTGTCCCCGTCATATCTAATGAATAAGCTGCCCTTTATTTAGCCACCATCTGATCGCCTACCAAGCAATCCAACGTCGTTTGGTCCTCCCGTGCCCGCAAACTGACCAGGTGATAAATCGCGATCAAAATTGGTTTCCACTGCGATGCGTCATCCCCTGAACAGTATCGCACGTTGTTGTACATAGACTGCTTAACCCTCAATGGTGGTGCGATCAATACAACTCACCACCAAAACCGCTCGTCCTGCTCAATAACCTTTGCGCACCTTCAACACCTGATGATTGTTGGATCCATCCGCCCGTGATCCAATGACCTTCACCCACTCCACTTCCATACCTCCCGGTACTCCTTGCCAAGCACTCCTCACAGTCGATCCACCCAATATAATGGCCGATCTTCTTCCTGCATCTGTGTCGACTATCCACGTCCATAACCATTCCATACACCCAAAAGGATGAAGGTGGCCTGCATCCATGTACTCGATGCAGTAACTCCTCAATGACCGCATGCAATAGGAAGGATGGTCGAGAAGGAAAAGGACAAGTCTCGAGCAGCCAAATGCATTTAGTAGTTAGGGAATTTCATCCATACGACACTTCTCCTGCTCGAGAAGTACAACTGAGCACTCGAGAAGATCAAATTCGTTCACTGAAGCAGGCAGATTGCACCAGAGACTCCATCAAGTAGTTAAAGCCATTGGTGGTCAATTATGACCCCTCCATGCCTAGAATAGTAGAACGTCTTTGTAATGAAACTCTATATATACCAAAAAAATAGATGTAATCATGGTTGATGGTTGTTGTTTTGATGTAAGGTTCAACTTCTGGAGACTATAATTGCTTTGATACTTGCAGCGTCTTGTCTTCATTTTCAGCTAATACAAGCTTCTTTTGCTGTTAGTTGCTCACTTTCCATTTCTATTCTGTTCGAGGCTGTCCTTGATATGCATTTTTCCTGAACTCTTGATGTTTAGCATTAGAGGAACTGTCATCCTACCTCGGTGTTTAAATGTTGCATGTATCAGTGAATGTGTTAATCAAGTTTCTTTTCACTTAGTGACAGAGAGCTGTCATCCTATCTATACACTAGGGAATTATATTTGTAGACCTCTTTACTGGTTGCAACCAGCCATCACAGGGTCCTGTGCATTTTCTGGTGAGCTCAGTATTCTCCATATGCACACAATCCTTAAACTGTGAGTAATTTGTGGTCTAAAGCCTTGTGGTCTAGGGGTGTTCACGCATGTCTAGGGTCAAGCAAATTAGAAGTGGTTATCTGGCTTGAACAAGCATCATTCCTTCCATTCATCCATTTCCAACATTAAGTTGAGTTTGTAATGTTCCCGAGCATCTCCGAGCTACAACCTAGGAGAGTTTCTTGGGGTGATAACAATGATAATTAAAGAGAAATTACCAAGGACTTATGTACGGCAGTCAATCTTCCCGAATGCTATGTTCGGTGCATTACGATCGGTAGGGCGGTAGACTCAGCTTCCTATGGATAAAGGATATAAGCCTATTGTGGTCTCCCAATATATACTCGATGGTATGGAGAGCACAAGTCCGTGCTAGCACTTGTCGTATCAAGGAGGAGGAATCACCCAACCTTCAATGAAAATGATAGTTGCTAGATTTTACGACACCGGAAGACGTCTCTAGCCTAGACCTCTAGATGTGTTGCGTTAAGTTCCAAAGCATTGTTAATTTCATTGAAATTTATTTTAGAGTTGATCTTGTTTAAATTTTTCCTTTCAATGGTTCACCACATGATGTTGATTTGAAATTCCTAAAAATGAAATCTACAATGATAAACAATCATTGTTTATTTTGAGCAATGCTACTAGGGAAAGAAGATTACAATTCTTTCAAACAAAGAGCAAAGAGTACACACTAGTGCACTTTCCTAAATCATTTTTCACACACAAACTAAATGCAAATGCAAATGCATGCATTTTTTTTCATTCTCTTTGATGTGAAAAATGCCCAAAAAAGAAAACTAAATGCAACGAAGATCTGAAATATGTCTTTCAAAGCGACATTTTCAACAATTTCTTTTTAAAAATAGAAAGGAAGACTAAATGACAATTTTCAATTTCGAATAGAAAATGATTTCGACACTTAAATATCAACAAATCAAACCAAATACTTGACAAAAAGTTTAATCGACTATCCAGGGAAGGAAGACTCAACGACACTTCTCTTTTTGACACAAAACGACAGTTACGACACTTTTTGTACCAAAACGACAGATCGATTTAAGAAACTTTTCTACAAAGGATTGTAAATGATGGATGAATACATAAAAAGATTTACTAATCCTAATAAATGGAGGCTAACCTATTTGATGCAAGGAGGCTTCAGTAAGGAGGCACTGTTCATAAGCAGCAAATCAACTAAATAGAACTGAAAACGAGGACAAAAACACCAAATTTCAAGAATGGAAATAGGTTCAGTCAGTCATTGCACCTAGGCTTCATAGAAACAGGGATGCATCACACTTTATAGGCTTGGGAGATGCGCTTCATACTGGTTCACAGTGACAGACAGTGTGATGGGCCAGGGAGCGCAACTGAAATGGGTTTTGGCTCAAATTTGTAGCTGATTTCAGTAAGTTAAGCTGAGGTATGATGGATAGTAAAGAGAAAAGTACAAAGGAATGATCTTGAGAGGTTACTGAGCTACCAAAAGAGCATCTAGAATGCTCGTAAGTCAAATGTTTAATTCATAAAGTAAACCAGAGATTGAAGGAAACAACATTCATCTACTATGCGATTGCAAAGCAAGAGCAGTTCGAAGGCTACCTGGCTAGCTTCAGGCTCCGTCTATATTTTATAAAACAAACAATAACAACAAACAATAAGAACAAACAAACATCTATTCGCTCCCCAGTGGAGTCACCAATTTGTTTCTGGGAAAACTAGTGTCTTTTCGATCGACTAGCCCTCTAGGTTTGGCAGCTATCCTAGAAACAAAAGTTTAAAGCAATTTTTGATTTCTTCTATATATAATAGATAAGAGAAAGACAAAGGAACCAACCTGGATCTTCTGCTTAACTCCTTGCTTGATCTCTCTCCCCTTGACAGAACTTGCAACTCCTATCTGTACTTATCCCGCTTGGAGAGTACCTGTAGAAACATAGTAATAAAGAACCATCAAAGCATCTTGATTTATTATATCGTAATCATTACAGAATTAGAAATATAATGAACATACAATGGCATTCACAAATAATAACATTCACAATTGCATAGTTATATGGAAGAAAACTCAAAGAACTTTATTAAATAAAAGGTAGAATTACAACCCAGTTGTCTGATCCAACATCATCCTCCCAGCATCAAGCCCTCTTCACCTCATGAAATAGCAAGATCACAACAACAATACAATGATCTTTCCTTAATTACAAACTATCAGCACCTAGTTGCAATTCACAATATTCTATCCTCCGGATCTCTTAGATGGGGGATCCATTTATAGATGTGTGCAAGGGTGTGAGTCATCTCTGGGTTTTTGATTAGTGTCATTCCACTTGTTGCATTTGGTTCCACTTGGAGATTTCTTGGATCTCTTACTCATCCCTTGGCAAATTCAGAGAGGCAAGTGTCATAGGAGAAGTTTCTAGAAGATTCCATGAGAATCCACTTAGCAAACTACCCCAGACATTTGTCCATCCTTGCTTGTCGCACCCTATAGAAGGCCTCATCAGTATGCATCACACCTAGCTAGTGTAGAAGTCAATATGCATCGCACGTTGACAGTGGAGCAGTCAGTATGGTCCAATTTAGGCCAATTCTGGATGGTTTTCAGGTGGAACTTTTGGGGAATGATGTAATCAAATGACCATGTTATTTTAGGGTATGAAACAACACTTTTATGGGTTAAATAACCCTAGTTTATCGACATATAAGATTGGGGTTGAAGTGCCCTAATATGTCTATAACACTTAGGGAGATAATTTGGAAATACAAGTTGAAAAACTAGTTTTATTATTTTACTATTTTTTAATCTTTTTACCTTTTTACTCCAGAAATGGTGAATCATCCCTGATGGTTGACCTCATCAACTTGAATCTTATTAGTTCTTATAAAGTTTATCTTGGTTGTACATTTTTCTTAGGAGGCCCATTTTAGACCTCAATATTCCCCTACTGCTCCGTGAGATGTTCTTCCTATAGTAACTCTCACTCAAATGGGTCTTCCTTCAACAAGACAAGCTAAAACAAATATCACATGATGTGGCAACAAATATCCCTCAACATAATGGTAATGAGGGATATCAACAATAAATACATCATCTCAGCAAATCAGGAAGAAATACATGGCATAATTGCATCATATACCTCCACTTTCGAATTTGGATGAAAAATCCAAAGTTGAGCTACTAAAATGGACCGCACAACTGAATTCTTGGGGATGAGTGGTGTATAATCGGTTATAGACTTGTCCAATTCTAAAACCATCAAATTTTGGACCCTTGGGAATCTTGAAGATTCCCCCAAAAATTTCTTCTCGAAGATCACTGGAAAATCCATAGCTCAAATGAACATTTTGAGCACACCATTGTGCTTCTTGCGAAATTATGTTAAAAATGACTATAAATTCAACATCTTTATGGAACTACCGAAAATCAGCCTCCAAGAAGATTTTTTTTGCTACTAGACATCTACATTTCTATTGCTCAGATGGAGGACAAACTCCATGGTTGGAATCTTGGCGAGAAAGCGTGCAAAAGTTACTATAATCAAGACAAATTTTGTCACTAGCACCTCTAGCCCTCAATGGAATCTTTCCCAACATCTTGACATTCTCTTGCTCATGGTTCTGCCCTCCTGCAACTTACGGTTCTGCTCCTGGTTCCACTGGTCAGAAGCACTCCATCCATCACTGAGAAAATGATGCTGGTTCTTATAGAAATTGGTGGGTGGACTTATCAATGTATGACTTTTTGGCTTAATGCCAAAGTTGACACATTAGTGGGGAGTCAGGCCAGGTTCAAAACCTGCCCACTATAGTTTTAGATAGTGGAAGTTATACCCATTGACGGTCAATACCATAACTAAACATGGTATAATGTTAATGTGGTTTGTGACATATAAATATTTGTTTGTGTTTGGTTTAAATTATAACAATTTATACATTATATGGTTATATATATACACAATGCCAAATTTGTTGACGACTAATATATGTTGGTTTTTGTTTTATAAATGCATTCGTTGGTTATGTTTATATAACCATATATATTTTTTCACATCATTTGTTTAATGTATATTTTTAATATATGGTTTTTAAACCATAGTATTGTTTTATATCATTTTAATATATATATATATTTATTTTATGTGAGTTTATAATATAAGTATTTTTTTTGTCTTTTTGCAGGACTAGGCGGCCAATGTTGGCATGACATGTGTCGAAGGCCTATTTTTTTATTTCATCACCACATAAGCTAAATGGATCCCACATTCCCTTACAACTAGCAAGCTTTTGATGGCCATAAAATGGTCATACAGACTCCAATTGAGGTGTCTTTCACATCATTAGGTTCATGATGATGAGGTCTTCCAAACGACCCTAGTTTTGTTTCCATCTGGCCACTTTTATTTTTGAGCTATTTATGGATTTTGTGTCCAAAGCCATTTGGATGAATATTGGAAAAACATTAACACACAAGTAGATTTACACCAAGTTGAGTAGTTTAGATACTAACATAGGCACTGGTCTAATAGGTTCCTTGAAGTTTCTCTATTCAGGCATATCATATTTTCCATTTGGACTTAGCCTAGCCTATAGCATCTTCCCAAAAAAATAAGAAGTACAAACATAAAGCCAAGAATTGTGGTTATCACACTTCTCTTTTATTCCAACAAAAAGTTCTTTTGAGCCATCCACTTTTAAACAAGGTCTTATTTATGTATAATGATCAACAAACATGTTATGACAGGACATGAATAACACAACCGATGTGATATTGACACATACAAAAGAAAAATAAACAAAACAAGATCTACAGGAAGAGAATCATGTAGCTGCTATTGAAAATAATTCTTTATATCCTGACCATTTAGGCGAAGGGGGTCAATCCTTTCATCTAAGGATTTTAGCTTGATAATATTGACTGAGCCTTTTTTTTTTATGGTGAGTGGTCTAATCCATAAAGGTTGGAACTTCGTGTGTTTTCCCTTTTCTTCATGGGGTATATCCCATTTCAGTACTAGGCCACCCACATCGAAACCCTTACCAATGTAATTTTTATCAAACCAACACTTCGAAAAAAATTAGTGAACAAAAGAACTCTCTTTGGCTTTGAGCCTTTCTTCCTAGAGTTTGAGTAGTGTCTATCTATTGTGGACCAGAAGGCAAGGTCTACCTTGTCACTATTGGAAGAGTTTCAAGGCTGGAAGATATAGGTTCAGCGGTAGGATAACTTCCCTACCATGAACCAGAAAGTACAATGAGGTCTTAAGGAAAGGCTTAGGAGTTACACGGTGAAACCATTATGAGTTGGTCAAAGTGTTCTTGTTGTTCCTTTAGTCATAGAACATGATTTTATTGATTATTGAAATAAGTTTCTTCTTTGCAATTCAGCCAAGCCATTTCGCTATAGGTAATAATTGGATGCATGAATTAATAAAATCCCATTTTCTAAGACAAGTGATGTTGGAACAACAAACTTGGTTATAATGTTTTGTTGTAAAAAATGGATGACTTCCTAGTAATTTACGTGTCTTAAGGGAACTCCTTCTGACCATTGACTGGAATAGTCAGTCACTCTCAAAATATATCAATTTTGGTTTGACGAGTGAGGAAATATTTCTTCAATTACATCTAAGCCCCACCCTTGGAATGGTTCCTTGATTTCTATTGGTATTAGTGGGGAGGCTGACCTCTGATATCGACCAATGCATCTCTGACAAGTTGGGAACTTGCAGACATAAGAATGAGCATATTTGAATAGAGAGGGCCAATAATAAACAAAACTCATAAATCTATGAATTGTAGTATTCCTTGCATAGTGGTGGCCTGTTGATCCATTGTGAAAGTCTCTAAGTACCTTCTTTATATCCTTTGGCTCAAGGAATCTTAAAAAGACACCATTGTGGTGCTTTCTAAAAATCACTTCATGAACTAGTTGGTAAGATAGAGCTTTTAAATGGATTTCCCTCTTAAGTTTATTTCATAGGTCCATGGGAAATGTCCCATGCTCTAGAAATTGTCGTAAATCATAATACCATGACGTTGAAGGCATGGAATGAGGAACATGTTCAGAATTATACATTTTTATTTCTTGTTGCCAACCTAATAGATCTTGTCCGGGAGCATCTCTAGCTTCTATTCCTAGCTTATAGAGGCCATCACCCTTTATGGTATGAACTCATTTGAACTCTAGATCATATTCTTGTAAGCAGGTCATCTAATTAGCCCTATTCTTGCCTAGTTCCTATTGCACAAACAATGTTCTTATTGATGGATGAGGTACAAACAATGAAAACTTTCAAACAAAAAATGTAAACTCAAAATGAGAACTCTAGAAAAAACCCCCCCCAAAAAATGAAAAACAACACAAAAACAAAAAGTGTTTATTCTTGAATGATGTTTTTTTAAGGGTAAATTTTCAACATTTTTTAAAAATGGTAGTAAAACCAATATTTTTGTTAAAAAAGATGGAAAAAATACACTGAAAACGAAAAGTGGTGATGCTAGAATAACATTTTTTTTGGGGGGGTGAAATTTAAAACTTTTTTTATCAATGTCAATAAAGATAAATTAACGGGACCTAAAAAACCTTAAAATTCCAAAAATTTCCATCCATGCTGTTAAATATAAAATATCATGACTCTAGAAAACCCTGAAATTCTAATTGTTTTCAAACCTAACATTAAACACAAACTATCATAACTCAACAAAACCTCAAAATTTTTAGAACTTTTCAACCATGGAATTAAATGACCTTAAGTTTTCAATATATTTCAACCATGATACTATGAACAAATTATATGACTAAAAAAAACTTAAAAAATGAACACTTGAATGAAAGAGTTATTATTACAAGAGTAATTTTTATTTTAAAGGCCAAAAGTGTAGTTCTTTTCAAATCCCATCTGAAGACAACTTATCTCGAACATGCCCAAGCCTACAGCCTATGGGCCCTGAGAGCCTAGGGCCCTTATCTTCTGGTCTTGGGCGGGGGTGTCTCACCTTACCTCACATAAGGCCATGGTCTAGGGGCCCTAGCCACCCAAGGTCAATTCTTAGAATCAGCCATGGGTGCCTAGAGCCGATTCTAGGAATCGACCTTGCACCCTTAAGGCCATTGGGCCATGGTCTTATGCGGGATGGGTGAGATGCCCCCACCTATGCTCACGACTTAAGGGCCATAGCAACCTAGAGCCCCTGGGCCATGGCCTTAGGTAGGGGCACCACTTCCTAGTCCTGTAGCCTAAGGGCATTGGGCTCTTAGATCCCTAGAGTCGTGGGCCTACGAGGTGGCAGACAAGGTGCCCCACTCAGGCTTGTGTCCTAGGGGCCTTGGACACCTAGGGTTGTTGTGTCCTAGACTTAGGTGGGGCCATGATGTTCCTTCGTCGAAGCATGTAGTCGAAGGGCCATAGGTGCTTAAGGTTGATTATCAAAATTGACGCTCGGAGCCCAGGGCCACTCAGATATGGGCTTAGGAGTGGGCGAGCGAGGGGACACCACCTAGGCCATCGACCCAAAGGCCCTAGGTGTCTAGTGCCAATTTTCAGAATCAACCCTAGGCGTGTATGGCATCTCAGCTATAGGCCTAGGTAGTGGGCGGCGAGCTACCACTGTCGGGGCTAGTGGCGCAGGGGCTCGGGGTGCCCAACGTATTGCCTACTTTCCATTCAAGGTATCACTAAGGTATCTATTATGGTAATTGCCTAGGGTCAATTTAAGTAATGTCCAAGGGTTAATTCAAGGGATTCCTAGGGTTGATTCTCCCAAGGTTGATTCCAAGTATTTCCCAAGGTCGATGTTGGAAATTGTCTAGGGTCAATTCTAGGTATTGCCAAGGGTTGATTCCAAGAATCGCCAAGGGTTAATTCCAAGTATTGCTAAGGGTCGATTCCAGGAACTACCTAGGGTTGATTTCTGAAATCTCCTAGGGTATCTCCTAGAGTCACTTCCGGTATCGCCCGAGGTATCGATTCAAGGAATCACAAAGGGTTGATTCTAGGAATTTCCAAGCGTCAATTATGGGAATCACCTAGGGTTGATTCTAGGTATCTCTATGGTCGACTTTGGGTACCACCCAATGTTGATTTCAATAATCACACTTGGGTGCTTAGGGCTAAGGTCAATTCTGAGAATCACCTAGGGTCAATTCAAGGAAGCAACCAAAGTTTCACCTAGATTTGATTCCAGGTCTAGGGACAGGGTCAATTTCATGTCTGACAGCTTCATCGGGAATCGACCCTGGGCAATTCTTGTAATTGACCCTGGGTGATTCTCGTAACCAACCAAGCTTGGGGCGATTCCCATAATTGACCTTGGGTGATTCACAAAATCCACCCTAGGTGATTTTCGAAATCAAACCTAAGCGATTCTTAGAATCAACCCTTGGCTTTTCCTAGAATTCACCCTAGGTGTTTCCCGGAATCAAACCTTATCATGGGAACTGAGGGGAGAATCCTAGAATCGAGCGTCGAAAATCCTTGGAATCAAGCATGGTCAATTCCTAGAATTGACACTAGGTGACTCACGTAATCAACCTTGGGCACCTAGAGATGATTCCTGGAATCAACCCTTGGCACCCAATGATGATTCCTGGAATCGACCCTAGCCATGGGAAATTTCTCAAAATCGAACCTAGCCATGGGCGATTGTCAGAATCAACCCTGGCCCTCGATGCCTAAGGGTGATTCCCAGAATCAATCCTGGGAAATTCTCAAAATAAACCTTGGTCGAACCTTAGATTTAACACTGATGAATTCCTTGAATAGACCTTAGGTGATTCTTGTAATCAGCCCTGGGTGATTCTTAGAAATGAACCGGACCTTCTACCCAGAATCAACCCTAGGTGCTTCCTAGAATCAAATGTAGGAAATTCCCAGAATCAATCCTAAGTTCTCCCAAAATTGACCCTAGGCAATTCCTAGAATTGACACTGGGTGATTCCCAGAATTGACCTTGGCCCTAGGTGTCCAAGGGTGATTCCCAGAATCGACCCTTGGTCATCACCAAAATCGACATTGGGTAATTCCCATAATCGGTACCTTAGGAAATGCCTAGAATTGACTCTAGTTGATATCAGGAATCGACCCTAAGCGATACCTTGGGAACGCAAGGCGATTCCAAGAATGGAACCTAGGAGATACCCTAAATTGACCCTGGGAGATACCTAGAACAAAACACGGGTGATTCCTAGAATTGACCCTGGGTGATTCCCGAAATCAACCCTAGGTGATTCCAAAAATCGACCTTGGACAATTCCTGGAATCGAACTAGGATGATTCCTGGAAATGACCCTGGGAGATTCTCTAAATTGACCTTAGGAAATTGGTGTAATTGATACCTAGGAAATACGTGGAATCCATATGATAGATGATACTTGAAATTGACCTGAGAAATTCTCGGAATCAAAAATGGGTTGTACCCTAGGCACTTCCCAGAATCAACCCTGGGCGATTCCCTAAATTGACCTTGGGGAATTCCCATAATCAACCATGGGAGACTCCCACAATCAACCCTAGGAAATTCCCACAATCAACCCTAGATGATTCCTACAATCGATATCCTGGGTGATAGCTTGAATCGATCATGGGTGATACCTTGGGCACCTAGAAGCAATTCCTGGAATAGACCCTAGGCGATTCCCATATTCAACCATGGGATATTCCTCGAATTGACCCTAGATGATTCCCAAAGATGACCCTACCCTTGGGTTCTTAGGGGAACTTCTCAGAATCCACCTTGGGAGATTCCCATAATCAACCCTATCCCTGAGCACCAAGGGGTTTTTCTTTGAATCCACCTTAGGTGATTCCTAGAATTGACCCTACGCAATTCCAAAAGTTCATCCACGGTGATTCTCAGAATTGGCTAGGGTTTCCGAGGGCTCCTAGGTTATGGGCCTCGGTGAGGGTGCCTTGAACACCCATTCCTATGAATGTATCCCAAGGGACCTAGGTGCCAAGGATGCATTCTGGGAATCAGCCCTAATCGCATAGGGTCAATTCTAGGGATCGACCCTTGACACATGGCACCCATGAGTCATGGGCCTGAGCACTAGCCCCAGCGGGGGTGCATCGCCAACACCCACCTAGCCTTGTGACCCAAGGGCCCTGGGTGTGTAATGCCCTTTGCCTACAATACTAGGTAGTGGTGCCTTGCCCATCCCCATCGAGGCTAGTAGCGCAGGGGCTGTGGGTGCCCTAGGTCCCTATACGGCAGGCCTAAGAAGGGGCACCACATGCACCCCTTCCCTTGTTGTCAGCCTAGAGTCCTCTACACCCAGGGTTAATTATCGACATTGACCCTGGGTGCTCAAAGTTACGAGAATCTCCCCTAAGCACCCAATTCCCCTAAAATGTGGGCTTGGGGAAGGGAGGGCAAGGCACCCCTACATAGGCTTACAGCCCAAGGGCCCACGACCCTCACTGCGAATTCCCTTAATCAACCCTGGGCGCCCAAAGCTCCTACACTTTGGGCTTGGGCGGGGGCAAGCGAGGCACCCTTTCCTAGGCCTGCAGCCTAGTGCCTTGGGCACCCTGAGTGATTCTTGGAATTTCCCAGGGTCAATTCTGGGAATTGCCCACGATCAATTTTGGGAATCGTCATTGAGTGCCTAGAGCTAAGGTTGATTCTGTGAATCGCACCTTGATGCCTAGGTTCAATTTCGGGAATCACCCAGGGTACCACACAGGGTCAATTATGGGTATCACCCAGGGTATCAATTCCGGGAATCGCCCAGGTTAGATTTTGAGAATCTCCTAGGGTCCATTCTAGGTATCACCCAAGGTTGATTCTAGGAATCTCCTAGGGTCGATTCTATGTATCGCCCAGGGTTGATTCTGGGAATTGCCCTTGGGTGCCCGAAGTATCGCCTAGGTTGATTCTAGGAATCTATCCTCGGAGCTTGAGGTATCATCTAGGGTCAATTTCGTGAATTGCCCTGGGTACCCCATAGGGTCGTTCTGGTTATTTGCTAGGGTATCGATTTTGGGAATCACCCAAGTTCAATTCTAGGAATTTCCTAAGGTTGATTTTGAGAATTTCCCAAGTTCAATAATGGGTATCGCCCAAGGTCAATTCCAGGAATCACCTTTGGGGGCCTGGGGCCAAGGTGGATTGCGAGAATCACATAAGGTTGATTTGAGGAATCGCTGAGGGTTAATCTAGGAAGTGCCCAGGGTTGATTCTGGGCCTAGGGCCGGGGTTGATTCTAGGAATCACCCCTAGGGACCAAGGGTATCATCGAGGTCCACATACTTGGCTAGGGTCGATTATAGGGAATCGACCAAGGTGGATTTGAAGGAATTGGCCAGGTTCGATTTAGGGAATTTGTAAGGGTTCATTATGGGAATCTCCTAGGGTCGATTGCAGGAATCACCCAGGCATAAGGTCAATTCCAGGAATCACCTAGAGTAAATTCTGTGAATCACCTTTAGGCACCTAGTGTATCGTGGAGGGTCGATTATGGAAATCGCCTAGTATATCGATTTCAAGTGTCACAGAGGGTATCGATTCTGGGAATCACCAAGGCTTGATTTTGTGAATCACCTAGGGTCAATTGGAAGAATCGCCCAGGGTCTATTCAAATTATCTACCAAGGTCAATTTTGGTAATCGCCAAGGGTTGATTCTAGGAATCGCTAAGGGTAAATTTGAGGAATCACTCAGGATCGATCCTTGGAATCAGCTAGAGTCAATTCTTAGAATCAACCAGGGTTGATTTCGGGTATCGCCCAGGGTCGATTTCAGGTATCACTTAGGCTTGATTTTGTGTATTTCCCAGGGTCGATTATGGGAATCTCACATGAGCACTTAAGGCCAGGGTGGATTATAGGAATCACCTAGGGTCATTTCCGAGAATCGCCTAGGGTCGATTCCGAGAAGTGCCCAAGGTATCACAAAAGTTTGATTCTAGGCCTCGGGCCAAGGATGATTCTTGGTATTGCCGAGGGATTATTTTGAGTATTACCTAGGGTCGATTCTAGGCACAATACGAGGGCTTATAATGTGAATCACCCAATTCTGATTCTAGGAATCGCCCCTAGGTGCCCAGGACTGTTTTTAGCAATCACCCCTGGGTGCCTAGGGCTAGGGACAAATTCTGGGAATCACTGAGGGTCAATTATGGGAATCACCAAAAGTCAATTATGGGAGTCACCGAGGGTTGATTTCAGGAATTTCCCCTGGGCACCTGGGGTCGATTACGCAAATTGTTGAGTGTCTATTTTTGGAATTGCCAAGGGATGATCCTGGAAATCACCCAGGGTCGCTTCAGTAAATCGCCTCTAAGCACTTAGGGCCAAGGTGAATTCTAGGAATCACCTAGGATTGATTCTGGGAATCACCTACGGGCCCTCAGCCATGGGCTTAGGTGGAGGCCTCGCCTTTGCTAATGGCCCAAAGGCCCTAGGCACCCAAGGTCAATTCTGAGAATCGACCATGGGCACAAAAGGCCCCTGGGATACAGGCCTGGGTAGGAGCACCTTTGTTGCCCTATCCCAACCTAAGGGCCCTTGTGGTCCAATGTCGATTCCCATAATTAACCTTGGGTGCCCAAGGCCATTGGGTTGTGGGCTTGGGCATGCATGGGTGAGGCATCCCCTCCCGGGCCTCTATCCTTAGGTGCCTAGGGATGATTCTTGGAATCAACACTAGGCGCACAGGGCCCTTGCGCATGAGTGAGCAAGATTTGCAGACAACAAAGATCCATTAGAAGATACAGTGGGAGATTTGTAGACATCATAGATCCATCAGAAGAGAAAAATGACAAAAATCAGGCACAAAATATTAGTGAAAAAGATAATAATGAAACTCTAGGAGATGATGAGCATGGATTATATGATATTATTGATTAAATTTAATTTATGCTTGCAAATCAAGATCATTTTTTGGAAATATTCAATAGTTATACTTGTAATGTTTTGATTTTGAGCTTTGATGAGAAGAATAAATATTGAGTTATTGTTGGCATACATTTAATATTTGTATTATGTTATTTTCACTTTAATTTTTAAGTGAATCATTATTTCTTGAAAAAATTATGATTATTATTATTATTTGACATAAAATTCATAAAAAGTTCTATATTTTATACTTTTTTTGTTAAAAGTTTCCCATAAAAATCGTTTATTTGACATGTCATTTTTTGCAAAAAAAGTCTCAAAATGCGTATTTTTATGTCAAATGTTAAAAATTATTGTTTTTTAGTGACAATTATTTGATGTGAATTGAAATATTAATTAACAATAGATATAGATAGAAAATAGTAACTTTAAAATATACTATGCAAAAACACGAAGACCTCACTAGAAATAAAAAATGAAAAGAAAAACAAAAAACAAAAACCTGAAAAACAATTAAAAGTAAATATCTCAGGGAAGAAGAATAATATGAAATGATGACTACTTCAAAAAATTTTAAATTTAAAAAATAATTATCCACACTTAATACATTAGAAAATCTAAAGTGTCAAAATAAGACTTTTAGAACAAGGGGTTGATGTTGCATCAACACTTTTCAAAATCAACATGAAAAGCACTAACATTTTAAAAATAATGTTCATACTTGATAAATAAGAAGATTCAAAGTGTCGAAAATATGCTAGAAAAATTCAAAATCGGATGATATTTTTCTACCTCAAAAAAACAGGTACTTGGTACAGTCCCTGTTTGATAGTTTACATTGTTTACAAATATGATTGTGTGATCTTTTAAGAGATCAGGCCTGAAATACTTAATTTTATTATATACAAAAAATGTTTGTTTGCCAATGGTAGGGTAATTTAATTTTGGTCCTTGTAGACTAGTGCGCATAAAAGAAATAGGCCACTCATTTCCTTCAGTATCCTTTTCAGTCAATACGGTTGCTATTGACGCATCGAAAGGGAAGTTATAAACAAGTAATCTCTGCCACAATCTAGACTTAATCACTCGGGTGCATAAAAAATAACCCACTTTATTCGAGCGAAGGTGTCCTTTTCCCATTTATCCGATTTGTATGTTGCATCTTTCCTAATCATCTCATGTATAGGCTTGACTATGTGAGCATAATGAGAGATGAAATTTCTCAGGAAATTGACCTTTCCTAAGAAAGACTGCATAAAATTTTTATCCACTGGAAAGAATATCTATGTAATGGATTCGATCCTCTAAGGGTCAATTCTAATTCCATTTTGCAGAATGATGATCCCAAAGGGAGTCCCTTCTCACACACTGAAGATTCTTTTCTTAGGATTGAGAGAAATCCCATACTTTAGACACCACTCAAATATATGTTTCAAATGATGTATGTGAATTGATATTCCCTTGGAAAACATAGTAACATCATCCAAATAAACAACTACACTCTCACTATTAAGGTCATGGAAGTGATGTCCATCGCTCTTTGAAAAGTAGCACGGATGTTGATAATTCCAATTGGCATCCTCTTGAAGGAAAATGTTCCCAATTTGTCCTAAAGGTAGTCCTTAGTCAATTTGGTTATGCTACTAGCACTTTATTATAGCTAGAGAAACCATCTAGTAGCAAGAACATCTCAGACCCAGATACTGTTTGGAGTATTTATTCCATGGATGGAACTGCATAATTATCTTTATCATATGCTTGATTAATATTGCAGAAATCTACGCATAGCCTTATTTCCCTAGAGTTCTTTATAAATAGGACCAAATATCAAACCCAAGTGGAGTGTCTGACTTTAAAAATTATTCGAGCATCCAACAACTTTCTCAATTGCTTCAGGATGAGGAGTTGCAATGTTGGATTTACATTCCTTAGCTTCTAGTGGAATATTTTTACCGCTTATTTATTGGAATGGCGTGCTAGATAATATGAGTATCATATGTCTTTAAATAATTGTATGTACATGAAAACACATCACGATATTGTTTGAATAAGATGATAAATGCTTGTCGTTCTTGTTGAGAACAACATGTACCGAGGTTTACATACTTAGTATCTTCTTGAGTTCTTAGATTGAAATTTTTAGATGATAACTTTGAACTTTGAGTATTTTTTATGGTTTCTCCTGTAAATCGGTTTTGTAGGTCATATATATAATCCATTGACACCACACATTAGGGCATAGTGTTTCCTTTCGTTGCACTAGATACCTCCTGCAAAGTTTGATCATGCTAATACTCTTCTATGGAAGCATCTTTTAGTAGTCAACATTAGACATAAAGTGCAATGTCTGTTCGTCCTCATTGAAAACACATAAATTAGTGATGTTGCTATGCACAAGAGGTTTGTATATAATTTCAATAGAAAAACCATTTTTCAAATGAAAACATCCTAGCGGTTGCATTTTCTAATGCATCTGCCGCGACATTTATAACCCTCAGAACAAAAATAATATTAAAAGATTTAAAATGATTTATCAAATGCCATAGCTCCTACTGGTAATTTTTAAGATTTTGTGAAACACATTAGATAGTGTCCTGTACCTGATGAGTGATCACCTCTGAGTCACGAATTACCTTGAGAATCTCTACCTCCATATCGATGGATTTATTTAATCCAAGTATGAGTGCTTCATATTCAAAAATATTATTGGTACACTTGAACTCTAGACGACATGAAAGGATGTGCTTCTTATTACATGGCTCTATAAGTATGCAACCAGCTCCACAGCCATCCTATATCTTTGAACCATCAAAATATAAAGTCCACATATTATGTTACTAAGTTTCTTCCTATACTATTATTAGTATTACTATGTACATCTATATCACATGATTCATTTGCACCAACTCGAGAACAAGGCAAGAGCTCCAACTTTGTATCTAGTGGAAAGGGTGATGAATATGCTTGATAACACCTGTGGTTACTTTCAAGGGAAAAAAAATTCAAATATTAAATCAACAAAATTAATAGGCTTATTGTGGCCCTCAAGTGGTGTCATGATGTGTTTAATATATGGTTCATTTTCCACTCAAATCTAGTTATTCTTGCCCTTGTATGGAAGCCATAAATGTGACCATTCTATAGCAAAATACCCCTGCAATTTTCGAGACCAGTATGCTAAGGAGCACGCCATAAGATTTAGAGATTTCCATAATTACAATATTTATACATTAGTGAGATTGGTGATCAGATGATATTTGAATAAGACCATTCCTAAGTTCACCAATATATTGGATGAGAGATCTATTCGGTTGAATAATCTATGCATGAGTTTTGTCCCATTTATCCTTTATTTTCTTGTAAATAGAGAATGACATTACATTTACAGATGCACTAAAATCTAGTATACAATTATGGACATTATATTTAAAAATTTTGAAAGTTAATAAAAATAGAGGGCAAACTGTTAGCATGTAATGTTACAAAGCTAACCACAGATTCAAGGGGATGGGAAGAATCACCAGACATCTTTTGAGAGGAAGAAGATTTGTCACCTATGAAAGGATGTGAAAAGTATTGGACAAGAAGTTCACGTTGGCCTGCTATCTTATCGAGCTCAAAGATTGAAATATTTTCTCGATCTCTCTTCAAATATTCAACAATGGCATAACCAATGGTTTCACTTCTAGTAGGTTGTGCCGAAGTGTTTGGAGGAGTAGGTTTATTTGACACCTCAAAAGTGATGGACTTACCTTTACTGCTAGAGGAAATGTTCTTGAAAGTGTTTTGTTGGCTTGAGGGGGACTGACCCAGGGTCAACATTAGTTAGCCAAACAAATCCCTACACTACTAGCCCTTTCAGCATTAGCCCATGGAGCATGGACTGAAGTCTCACCCGAAGCAGTATCGAGGGATGCTAGAACCAAGCTTCTGCACCCTTGAGATGGATGTGATGTCGGCTTATTCCGGCTATCCCTTCCTTCTTGCAGGTTTCTTAGCACTTTGTTCCACCCTTCTGTACCTTCGCGTAAGGGTACAATCGGCTTTCACATAACCCTATCCTAGCGATGAGGTATTTCTCGTTGCTAGGGTAGTGCACTGCATTATCTCCTGAACTACGCTAAGTGTCTTACTTATCTTATTAATATATCTTAGTTGGCTTCGTGTAAACAGATGTTCTTACTTGCATTCACTTAACCAACATAATTACATATATTCACACATCATATAAGAATTATAATTGAAATGCATACCCAACATAACAAGATGCATAAATAGGAAAGAAAGACATAGAATTTGTAGAATAATTCTCTTTTTTGATAATTATGGATAACTACAGACTCGACCTGCCCTGTGCACTCATCTACAGGGCTCCGCGCACTCAGCTACGGACTTCTAGGTTTCTACGCACTCAGCTGCAGAGCCTCAACCTATGCTATGACCTAAGACTTAGACTTCTACTTCAGAGCTATCTCTCATACATCATATCTTCATTGCTTGATTGATTCCTAAACTACTTAGAGCTTAGCTATATTTATACAATCCCATGGTTTGCGGACCATGGGTAGATCTTTTACAGCTGACATTACATTTCCAAAATAAGGGCTGACAACACTATGACTCTTTAACACCTACGCGTTCTGTGACAACAAAATATGGAGTCCTTACACTTGGATTACAAAATTTGACCAAAATATGCACTTTTAGCCCCAAAACTACCATTGGGGGATCCCACGCCTAATAGGTCCCCAACACAAACATCGTGACTCACCGTCGAGTCACTTTGTAGGTGTGGAGATCTTAGCACGAAGACCTCCCAACTCCATTTGGATAACTGCAACCTCAGCAGCACACTGAACGACTGCCTGTTGGACTTCTTGCACTCACTGCACGGTGACTGATGCTAAACTGCTACCCTGAATCTTTTGCTGAGTTACCTGCAGTTGCACAATATTTCCTTTAGCGGAGGCTGTGATCATATATGCCTCATCTATCCATGGCTATAGGTGTGCTTTTGAGACTGATTCTTTGTGCCGAGCGACATCCACCATTTCATTGAGCGCCTTTGTCTCCTGCATCCGTACAAGCCTCTATGTAAGGGCAACCGTTTGTGTGGTCCCTTTGACCTTGTCATACCTTTGTTGTAGCTTGCACACCTCTGTCTCTAGGCACTCTACATTCTGGTCGTCCTGTAGGGTGGTTAGGACCTCAAATGACTATTCAAAATGTTTCATACAGTCTGCCACTGCACTGTCAACTACCACTATTGTTGTTGTAACAATGATGGTACATTATTCCCTGAATTTCGATGGAGTTGAAGGTAGAGCCTGCAACTGAAATTCTGTGATCTTTAGGTTCAGCTCCAACTTAACCCTGGCCATCTCTGCTCGAGCGTTGTGCACCCCTGTGGCCAACTTGCGGATGTGTGCCTCTGTCGGTTCTTCTTCCTGAATGTCCAACTCCGTGACCATTCGACAGGCTTCCTCCACTATCTACATTATTTTCTTCCTCTGCTCCACTACCTCATTTCATTGTAGGCCCAACTTCTTGACGTTGATGCGCTGCTCGCTCATCAGCTGCAGAGCACGACTCTCCCAGGCCCAAAGTTCCGTGGTGACTCCATCCTGCAAGAGGTAGAGCATCTCTCGAGGGACTGCGACCAAGTTCAATCCTACCCCTTTTAGGCTATTAACCATGGGCCTATCGGTCTCATTCTCTGTAGTAAGTGCTCCATCTGGTAGAACTATCATGTTGGTCACCCTTGTGCGCAGCATCTCATCAGTAGTTGAAGTGTTGATCACGAGGCTGGTGGACACTGTGACAGTCTATGGAGTGCAAACTTACAACTACTGTAGCTCTATTTGGAGAGCCCCCAATACCATCTGTTGCTACTCTTCGAACTATTGGAGGGCCTCGACAATGACATCCCTCACCATTTCTCCAATTTCATACAAATCCCCCTCAGTGAGGGTGATTGGGTCCAAGGATGTCTTTGATGCCTTTGTTTTCTTCCGCGAGGTTGCCTTCTCTTGCAGGCATGGACGATTGAGTTGGGTGGACCTCATTTGTGGGTCTGCACCACCTTGTTCTATCTTTGTTTCTGCCTCAGCCCTAGGCAAAGGTGACTTCTGTCCTTCACGCTCTTCTCCTCCTATTTTGTATTATTTCGCCAATTTGCGGTGTCGCACGTGGCCTAGGCCTTAGCCTCCACTTATTCCTTTCTGTGCTTCTCAGCCAGTTGCGACATTTGGAGCTTGGATTCTTCCTTCCTATGTTGTGCAGTAGACTTGTTCGTTTCCACCACAGAGCCTACTAGAGTGTGCCACTTTGGTGGCCAATGTTGAAGAACTGCAAAAATAACATCATTAGTTGCCAAATATGGTAGTTTATGCCATGTCTTCGTAGGGTCCTTCCGCTCTTCGATAAAGACATGGTGGAAATCCACTTTGAGCTTTGCAAAGCTCTACAAACTGGTGTATACTGTGGGTGACAACCCCATCTGGATAGTCATCTCCATTAAGATCCAAAACTTGTTGAATTGTTTTATGCAATGCGCATCCTTGGTCACCCACAGCAAAGTGTATTTCACTACCTCTGGAAGGTCCGATGCGACCGAAGGGAATTGGATGTCCTCAGGCAACTCCCATGCCACCAGTAACATCAATAGTAGGAGCCACATGTAGTGAAACATCTTACCCTGCTACTGCGCCTCGCAACAGTTTGCAAGGAAATCACCGCATAGATAGTTCACCCAGTTGAACTTGACTCCTTCAGTGCATTGGGCTGCCAGTCCAATCAAAGGCGTGGGAACCTCATCCGCGCGACACTTTTACATCACCTTCCATGCTAAAATTTGTGTTGTGACTTTGACTGTGTTGAGCCCTGAAACTATCTCTCTTCTACATACTTTCCTAGACCTTTTTGCCCTCACCAGTGCCTCATAAGTTATCAAAGATCATTACATATTGATTATAAGAGTGCATTTAAGTGGTTTTCTAACTATATTTTTGTTTTTGCTATTTGACTTAGATTTTGTGCATCAACTGCGAAATGCAGCCACTTTCAGCAACTAACTCGTGATTCCACAATTGTTTTTATTGATCTCTAGGTTATAGGTGTTGGAAAGTAAAACGAGGCACGTGGGCAGTTCAGGAATGATCTGGACATGGACCAAGTCCTATTGGTTTAGCCAAATTTGTAAAAGAAAGCCTTGGTCAAAAGATGGTCAAACGAGGAGTTCTACAGCAACAGGTCTCTGTTTTCAACACGTGAGAGGTCCGAGACCGTTCCTAGATCCGTGGATGCATTTTGACAGTTGTAGACTGCCTCCACGATGCAAATCCAACATCCACCTTTTGGTAGATTGAATGATCATGGCAGCCAAGATGCTAAGCTCATGGGTTCTGTCTTTTTACGTGTCCTCTGCTGAAGGTGTTTCATAGGAAAAATATTTATGTAATTTTCTCTATAAATAACGCGTTTGCAAATGCATGTAGTTAGTTTTTTTGGGAGATAGTCTTGTTGTTAGTTTATATACTGTTGCGAGAACATTGGTCCTGCTATTGTAACGAGAGGATCCTTGCTCTGTTTTGCAATATAAAATACCCTGTTTCTTATGACTATGTGAATGTAACTTCGGATTGATAGCGTGTTAACCAAGGCCGTGCAGAGGGCCCCTGCTGGCTGAGGTTTTGTTTCTTTATTTCTGTAAAGTTTTCATGTATCGTTTTCTTATTTCCATTGTAAATATTTCATAGCTTGTTCAGCTGTGTATATATTTCCTAATTCATTTATGATGTTAGCGTTTCATTCCTGTACATGATTTTCCAGCACTGTATATTTTTTCTAACACTGATCGGTGTGTTTTAGGATAGGTTACGCTCGAGCATTTTCATATAATTTTTGCATCAAATAGTGACATGAGATTGGCCTCTCTGCTGACTTTGTTTTCTTAACTTTTCAATTTCAATTATGCTATGATTTCAGTCTTATTTATTTGTTGTTGTTAGTTAGTTTAGATATCAAATTCTTCATGTCATTTAACGTTATCTCTAGAGCCATGGCTTAACCCTGAAAAGCTACTTGGTGAGCTAATTGATTATGAATGAAGTGCTTTGATTTTACTTTCATTTTTGCAATTAGATGTCAGGTTCTTCATGTCATTTAACGTTATCTCCAGAGCCATGGCTTGACCACGAAAAGCTACTTGGCGAGCTATTGGATTATGAATGAAGTTATTTGATTTTACTTTCATTTTTGTAATTAGATATCAGGTTCTTCATGTTATTGATGTTATCTCCAGAGCCATGGCTTAGCCCTAGAAAGCTACTTGGTGAGCTATCAGACTGTAAGTGAAGTGACTTGATTTTACTTTCATTTGCAATTAGGTAAAATAGATATCAATTCTTCATGTTATTGACGTTATCTCCAGAGCCATGGCTTAACCCCGAAAAGCTACTTGGCGAGCTATCGGACTATAAGTGAAGTAAATTGATTTTTCTTTCATTAGTCTGCAATTTTTGGTTTGTTTGAGTGCAATAGCTTAACTTTTATTTTTGTATTTAGATGAGCAGCAGAGACAATGATTTCATGATTAGTAGTTCATCATTTGTTTAATTTGAATAGCTGCACGTTTACGTTCTTGTTCAAGTACTAATCTTCTCACTAGGATCTTTTGAGATCCTTTGAAGTGTTAAGCTCTAGAAGTTATCATAAGGGACATAATTGTCTAAAAACTATATCCATACTTGCCTTCTAAAGTATTTTTAAAACTTAGGAATAGGATTTCCATTCGCATTAGGAGATAAACAAAGATAAAATCCCCAAAACAAAATAAAATTGAAAACAATAAAAAGTAAGAAAGAGGTTGTCTTGCACATATAGTGTGCCACACTTCATCAGTTTACGACTCCCGGAATGATAATTGATGTAGCAATTTAGGACATACTAAATTGAATAAACATTTTGGCACCATTGCCGAGGAAGTGTAACTAGGTAGCCGATCTCTTACATAAAAAAAAGGGAAAAATTGATAACTTCTTGAAGTATTCTCTCCTCTTGCACCTAGTGTGATTTGGAGGATCAGAAAAGAGAGTTATTAGTTCAATAATTTCTTGAGTATGCTCTCTTATTGCACCTAGTGTGACCTGGAAGATCAAAAAGAGAATTATTAGCCTGACTTAAAAAAAAAATAATAATAATAAAAAATGACATGCATAGAGCAAGAGATTCTAGGGGAAAGTTTATACCTAGGGCCAAAAGTTTGATTTTCACAACTATAGCTACTTCAAGGCATAGACAAAATACACCTCCATCCCTGACTTATACTCCCAGCCTTAGGATTCCCAGAATTCAAGGAGCAGCAGCTGAATTAGAAGATTCTCCCACACTATCTACTAAATCTGATCTAGGAAAAGAACCTTTCTTCACTTCTACAGGGGAACATATTGTAATCAAAGAAGTAGAATCACCTAAAGAAGAAGGAAACAGAGAAATTCTCTCTCGTCTGCCATTAATATAAGAACCAGAAGACTCTGAGGAAACTACCATGACAGAGGAAGTAGTAGATGGATTTGGAGGAGGAGGTAGAGGTAGAGGAAGAGGAAATAATGGAGGTAACAATGGAGGAGGTAGAGGTAATATTGGGGGAAATAGGGAAGGAGATGACTCATTTGGATTCCCTATAGCCGTTGAGAAAACCTACACAACCATGAAAAATATTTCACCATTTGTCCTCCCAAACTTTTATGGGTTGCGAAGTGAGGATCCTAAAACATTTCTATTTGAGTTTGAGGTCTTGTGCCGAACCTATGACTATATGGAAGACTCTCAAAAACTCAAAGTGTTTCCTTCAACATTGAAAGGAGCTGCTTTGAAATGGTTCATGGGGTTAGTCACTCAATCTATTAGGACTTGGAAGGATATGAAACAAACATTTTTGGATAGATACCTAGATTATTGTATGCCCACTAATCATAAGGATGAGGTATTCAAAATGATGCAAAAAGAAGATGAAAACTTGGAGGATTTACTTGAAAGATTTCAATACAACCCGAAGAGCGCAAAAATGAGTAATTTAGATGAGGAAACCTTGAAATCCATTCTATTGAAAGCCATTAGAGATGAATGGATAGATATTTTAAACATGATGGGGAAGGGAGATATCTCTCAACTTCCACTTCGTGACATAGCAGAACTATGCGTCCATCTCTCAAGGGGAAAATCTAAAACTGGAAAAGGGCCTAGAGATCCTTCTCTTATTAGAGCCAACAAATCTACAACTGGATCAGTAAGTAGGGTAGAGATTGGCAATATGATTGATGAGTTCAAAACTGATATTCTACGGAGCCTTAGTGAACAACTAGACACCCTTAAAATTCAAAACAAGTAGAAAGAAGAAGCTGATGCCTTGGCCATCTTTTGCCCAAAATGTAGAAAGAAACATGCTCTAAGGGAATTCCCCTTGGATGCAAAATTTGTAGAAACATGTATGATTTTCTCAGAAAGTCATGAGACCAAGGATTGTCCTTCAATTCCTGGGCTTAAATCTGTCTTTCAGGAAGATCCAAATTCAGTAGAATCCCTTTGTTTTGTTTCAAGAAGACCTTGGCAAGGGCAACAAAATCAAGGATTCAACAATCCTATGAATTTTCAACTCCCGCCAAATTGGAATTCTTGGCAACAACCTTGGCCCCAACCTCAAAATCCATACCAATCATGGGCACAAGGGTTGCAAAATCCTTATGGGAGATTTGTTCAATTTTATCAATACCCTCCATCTTTCCAAAATCAACAACAAAATCCACAACTTCCAAATCAGAACTCACAACTTTCATTGTCATTTCCACAACAACAACCTTCTCAGCAAAATCCAAATTCCCAACTCTTGCTTCCATTTCAACAAAAGAAAAATCAACTACCAGCCCAGCCAGTACCAGACCCCAACAATGAAAATCCTCAGAATGCTTATATGGTAGAAGGACAACAATTTCCTACCTATATGATTGTTCCTCTTAATGATGTTCAACTTAGATCTGGTAGAGTTTTAGAAAAACCTTCTATAGATGTTCAAGAGCAAGATGCCCCTAAGGAAGGTTCTCTTAGAGTCAATAAAGGTTGTTAGGAAGCATCTCCTCGAAACCAAATCATTCAAAAAGAAAAAGAAAAAGAAAAAGAGTCAACCCCCACAACTCCTATAGTTGAGCAACCTGCATCTGCATCCACGTCTCCTTTTCTTGAAAGATTACAAATTGACAAAGGGGTGGAAAAACAAATCTTGTTGTCTGACTATGATTTCCTAGATGAATTAAAGAATGTATGTATCAAGATTCCCTTGCTACAAGCCATTAGAGAGATTCCTATTCTAACAAAAACAATAAAGGAGTTGAGTTTCAAAAGACCAGGTAGGAAACCAAGAGATACAAAAAGAATCCACCCGGTAGGAAAAATTGCAGATATCATGATGGGAAAAATTACCATGCAAAAATATGTGGATCTAGGTAGTCCAATTGTCAAGACACACATAAATGGGATAGAAATTCCAAATACTTTGATTGACTTAGGGGCTACTATAAACATTATGAGTAGACAGACTATGGAACAACTTAAACTCCCTAATCTTCTTTTTACACCCACCTTACTACAACTTGCAGATAGATCAATAATCAAACCAGATAGTGTATTAGAAGATATTTTAGTCTCCTTAGATTCTTGGGAATATCTAGTAGACTTCACGATTTTGACTCCCAAGAGAATCTAGGAGGACACCCACTCATTTTAACAAGACTTTGGCTAGCCACAGCTGATGCTTTCATTAGTTGTAGACTGGGGATATGTTTTCTGATGGTAGTCCGATAAAGAAATTCAATTTGTATCCTACAGCAAAAGAAATTACAGAAGCAGGAGGCAATGAATGGGTTGATGATGAAGATATTGTACAACCTATCTTTACTATCTCTGAAATTAGTGAAGATAGTCAAATTTTGAACACATTAGAAAATTTTGAAACATCTTCAGAATATGACCACACACAATTCCAATTAGATTCTGATATTGAATATTTGTCATCAAGGAACATTTCTCTTTACTCTATGGGAGAGTTTGGTAGTTCTACCTTCGAAATTTTTCTAGGTAAAACATTGAATATCAACCAAAATTTGGAAAAGTCACAACAGGAAGAACTAACCAAAATCTTGCAAAAACACTCTGGTACATTTGCATGGCAGTATACTGATATGAAAGGTATTGACCCTAAGACTTGCATCCATCATATCTATATCAAGGAAAACAGTAGACCAATTAGACAACCTCAAAAAAGGATGAATCCAAATCTTAGGGAGATTGTGAAAGAAGAGCTCCAAAAGCTACTCAATGTAAACTTCATTTACCTAATTTCAGACAGCCAATGGGTTTCTCCTTTGGTTATAGTGCCCAAAAAGAATGGTAAATGGAGAGTGTGCATCGATTATAGGGAATTGAATAAAGCAACTTTGAAGGATCACTTTCCTTTGCCCTTTATCGATCAAGTATTAGATACATTAGCAGGCAAAAAGTACTTTTCATTTCTGGATAGTTTTAGTTGCTATAATCAAAGTCAGGTAGCACCTGAGGATCAGGATAAGACCACATTTACCTGTCCATGGGGAACTTTTGGTTATCGAGTGCTTCCTTTTGGATTATATAATGCACCCGCAACATTCCAAAGAGCAGTACTAGGAATTTTTTCTGATTTAATCCATGATTGTGTAGAGGTATATATGGATGATTTTACAGTTTATGGTGATTCGTTTGAAGAGGCATTGGAAAATTTGGAAAAAGTCCTTATAAGATGTAAAGAAACAAACCTTTCATTAAGCCATGAAAAATGCTTTATGATGTTTACTGAAGGTATTGTTTTAGGACCTCATATTTCAGGGGATGGGATTAATGTTGATAGATCAAAAGTTGAAGTCATCTCCAAGTTACCTATTCCAAATTGTCAAAGAGATGTTAGAAGTTTTCTGGGATTTACTGGATATTACAGAAGATTTATAGAGGACCTCACCAAAATAGCATCTCCACTCTTTAAACTTCTTACAAAAGACTATGAATTCAAATGGGGTCCTGATTGCCAATCAGCATTTGAAACTTTGAAAACAAGAATATCTGAAGCACCTATCTTAAGAGGAGCAAATTGGAAACTTCCTTTCCATATTTCTACAGATGCTTCAGATACAGCTCTAGGGGCTGTGTTGGGACAAAAAGATTTATTTCCTTATGCCATTTACTATACCAGTAAAAATTTAACTCCCACTGAGTTGAATTATACTGTGACTGAAAAGGAGTTCTTAGATGTTGTTCATGCAATCAACAAGTTCAGACATTATATAAGAAGCTATTAAACTTTTATTCATACTGATCATTCTGCAATTAGATATCTAATGAACAAACCCATTACTAATGGCAGAGTTACAAGGTGGATCCTACTTTTACAGGAATTCAATATTACTATGTTAGATAGACTAGGGAAATAAAACACAGTAGCTGATTTCTTGTCTAAGATTCAGAATACTAAAGAAGATTCTCCTGTAGAGGACAAGTTTCCTGATGAATATTTATTTGCAGTAACTACTAAGACTACTTGGTATGTAGATATAGCTAACTATTTGGGAAACTACCTCCGCATTTATTTCCTAGTGAAAGAAGAAAGATTATTTAGGAGAGTTCAAAATATTCTTGGATTTCTACTGAATTGTTTAAAACAGGGCCAAATTTTGTGATCGAAAGATGTGTTAGGGAAGATATTATGCCTGATATTCTCAAAGCATGTCATGATGAACCATGCGACAGACACTTTACTAACAAAAGGACAACCTATAAAATCCTTTCTTTGGGATATTATTGGTCATCCCTCTTCAAAGATGCAAAACAATATGTCAAAAGATGTGACAGCTACCAAAGAGTAGGGAAACCTACCCTCTCAAATGAGATGCCATTACAACCACAGGTACTCATCGAACCCTTTGAAAAATGGGCTTTAGACTTCATTGGACCTATTAATCCACCATCTAAACAAAGGAAGTATATATTGGTATGTATTGATTATGTCACTAAATGGGTAGAAGCCAAAGCATTATTTTCTACTACTGAGCACTCAGTTGTTAGTTTTCTTTATGATGATATTTTTACTCGCTTTGGTGTTTCAACAAAAAGTGTGATAGATCAGGGAGGTCAATTCACATCCAAACTGGTGGAGAAGCTGATGGAAGAGTACAAGGTCAAGCACAGAAAATCTACTCCTTACCATCTGCAAGCAAATGGTCAAGTGGAGTCCACAAACAAAGTTATTGAAGGCATCATTACCAAGACTGTTCATCTACACAGAAGAGATTGGGCAAAAAGGATTCTTGAAGCCTTATGGACCTATAGAACTACATGGAAGAATACAATAGGACATTCTCCCTATGAACTTGTTTGTGGGAAAGAAGTTTTGCTCCCCATTGAGTTCCAAGTTAGAACCTTCAAGATGGCAGTTCAATTGGGAATGGATCTATCAGAAGCCCAAAAGCATAGAATGGAGCAGTTGAATGAACTAGATGAGATGAGACAATAAGCAATCCTAAGAACTGATCTAGTTCAATATCAAAGAGCTAAGTGGTATGACAAATACATCAAGGAGAAAAAGTTTCAAGAAGGAGATTGGGCATTGCTATTTGATTCCAAGTTCAAAGATTTTAAAGGTAAATTTCAGACTCATTGGCTTGGGCCATATGAGATTGACAAAGTCCTTAGCAATGGAGCAGTAAAAATCAAAACCATTGATGAGTATCAAACTCCTCTTATTGTGAATGGTCACAGATTAAAGATTTATCATAAGCCACTCTCAAAGGAGGAATTTGTCAAAATCTTTCAAGATAATTTCGCAATAAGGCTAGTGAAGAAGAATCCTTCTTCCCCACCAGCCTAGTCTTTGTTCTTTTCAGTGTTTCTTATGAGAAAAAAATTGTGTATAAGCCTGAAAACCAATCACTGATTGGTAGTCTTATATAGAAAATACAGGGCGAAAATCAGAAACTTCTGATGCCCTATATTTTCCAAAAAAAATCCCTCTCATTTCATTCATAGTTATTTCACTTCACTTCACTTCACTTCAATTCACTTCACTTCACTTCATTTCATTCCATTTCATCATCACATTCCACCAATAAAAGTCCTTTCATGACCAGTTTTCATATATCATTCATTCAGTCATCATTCATTTCCATCCATCTCCATTCAGTCATATGTTCACTGTGTCAGTTTCCATAGCTGAAATCTGATTCCGCAGCTGATTGTTGATTCTACAGCTAATACTCTGTTACTCTGTTACAGTCAGATGTTAGCCAAATAATGAAAAAAATCAAATGCAGGAATGGAAGAGGAAGATATTTTGAAGATGTTAGCACCTGAAGCACCAACAAGAAGCAGCCAATCAAAGGTCAGTGGACGAAAGTGGTAAGATTCTAAGGTATGAGCAAAATTTATTTCAAATAGCATTTTAAAGCACATAATCTATATAGTTGTGAAACCACCAGCTCCATTATGTGTAACGATTCGCATTGATAGCTTTCATAACTCCTCCATGACATTTGCATAATTCCACCATGAACTTTGCATCAATTTCTAGCATTCTCATGATCCGCCTTCGAATCTAACTCGTACTTAACTGTACGTCTGCACTCCACCTGTTGAACCGGGTAATTATGAAGACATAATCTATTTGACCACGACTCTTCTCTGCCACACAAATCCACAGTCATTTTATGAATGTGCTAACGTCCACTCCGCAGCCTTTTAATTCAAAGCTCTGCCAAACCCACTCTGTTTCCATACTCTCCCATTGAAGTTTGTGTTTGTTAGTATTGGTCTACTTATACAAGCCTTGGCTCTTTGAACTCATTTTCACTACATGTTCTGTGTCCTTTTGTTTTACAACTACTAGTTGCTCCACAATCCTTCTTCATCTTCTGCTCACACAACCGTTCCACCTCTGTCAATCCAGCACCTACAGTCCATCACCCACAGAGGTATTTTTAAGGAAAGAGGAAAGAATGGGCCTTCTGGTAAGAACAGAGCCAGATGGGCCTAAATTCATGAAGGTTTATCCACAGTTAAAAAACATATTAAGGAAAGCATGGTGGCTGCAATTCATCCAGAAATTCATAGGTCACAATAAAGAAGTCACGAAGACATTTGCAAGGTCTTTTAATGACGTGGAAGTTGAGGTTTGAGATCTCAAATTTTTAGTCATAGAGGCATCCATTGCGATAGCAACGGGGCTTCCACAAGAGGGGGAACGGTGGTTCAAAAACAAAGACTTTGATGAGAGGGCTTGGAGGATTATCTTGCGCAATCCAAGTATGGATATAACCATTTTCAAATGTGGAATCCCTGTCTCTACTCTAAAGGAAAATTGGACTAGTTTATTATTGATAATTCAAAAGTTTATTACATGTGAAGGATGATTTGGGTCCATGTACATGTACCACGTCAGGTTACTAATGAATTTTCTAAAAAATCAAGCCATCAATTTGCCTTATTTTCTGTTGAGTAGCTTGAAAAAGATGTCCACAAACGTACAAAAGAATCTAAATGACGTAGAGTCCCACCTTTACCATCACGGCCTTGTTAAAATTTTGATTGAAAAACAATTGAAGGAAAGAAAGGACACCTGGGAACAGTTCTTGATTAGAAACTTCTTTCAGGACCCACCTAAAACACCTGAAAGTAGCTCAGCAAGGAAAAGTAGGAGAAGGAAAACAAGTGTGAACATTCAGGATACTCCTACTAACATAGCTAAAGAAACTAGTAAGGAAGAGAAGTTGTCTGAAAGTAGGAAGGAAAGAACTGAGGTTAGGAAGCAAGGAAAACTAAAGGGGAAAAGAAATATTGAAGCTTTCTATCAAACCCCAGAACCTTCCTCAGAAGAGGATCAAATACTTTCTGAAAGACTAATTTACCTTAAGGAACAAGTAGCTACAGCAAAGGGAAAAGGGAAAGAAAAACAGAGTGTAGAGAAAGGAGACACCAGCTCACAGAATCTAAGGAGGAGCTCCAGACTTAAAGGTAAACTGAAGAAAGTACAAACTAAAGGGGCCCACTTCGTGGACTTAGGAGAGGAAACACCGGAACAGTCTCTAGCAATCCCTCCTGGCCATAGCCCACAACATTCTCCTCTTTCTCAACCAGATATTGAGATCAGTCCTTCTCAACCAGATTTTGGGGTCAGCCCAAGAAAGGCTACACCTGAGATAGATCCAACCCAGCAAGAAATGTATGATTTCATTGAATCATTGGAGAAGACTGCAATAGATCAAGGCACTTCATCTACCCAGCCTAATACAGCCCAGGAAGCTTTAATCCAATCACTAAAGCAGGAAGTTTTTGAACTGGAAGTCCTGAATAGACACATCAAAAGAGAAAATGAAACATTGAAAGAACAGAGCAGGTTGGATAAAATTATCGTCGACAACACCATGTTGCATCTTAGGCTATGGAAGAAGAAAAATAGGAAATTGAAGAAAAAGAGCAAGAGGTTGAGTAGGGCTCTTATTAACCTCAAATACAGGTGCCTAATGAGGAAGCCTAGGATGATAGTAGTACCAAGGAAGAAGAAAAGAAGGTTGGATGTATTAGCAGAGGTCTCATAACACATGAGCTGAAGGTAAGATGGTCACAGTTTTGGTTGCATGAGGACATGCAACACCTTCACAGTGGGGGTATGTTGAGCCCTGAAACTACCTCTCTTCTACATACTTTCCTAAACCTTTTTCCCCTCACCAGTGCCTCATAAGCTATCAAAGATCATTACATATTGATTATAATAGTGCATTTAAGTGGTTTTCTAACTATATTTTTGTGTTTTCTATTTGACTTAGATTTTGTTCATCAGCTGCAGACTGCAACCACTTTCCGCAGTTGACTCGTGATTTCGCAACTATTTTTATTGATCTCTAGGTTACAGGTGTTGGCAAGTAAAATGAGGCACGTGGGCAGTTCAGGAATGATCTAGACATGGACCAGGTCCTATCAGTTCAGCTAAATTCATAAAGGAAAGCCTTGGTCAAATGATGGTCAAACGAGGAGTTCTACAGCAAACAGGTCTCTGTTTTCAACACGTGAAAGGTCCGATATCGTTCCTAGATCCGTGGATCCATTTTGACAGTTGTAGACTACCTCCATGACGCAAATCCAACATCCACCTTTTGGTAGATTGAATGATCATGGAAACCAAGATGCTAAGCTCACAGGTTCTGTCTTTTTACGTGTTCTCTACTGAAGGTGTTTCATAGGAAAAATAGTGATGTAATTTCCTCTATAAATAACGCATTTGCAAACACATGTAGTTAGTTTTTGAGATAGTCTTGTTGTTAGTTTATATATTGTTGCTAGAACATTGGTCCTGCTGTTGTAATGAGAGGATCCTTCCTCTGTTTTTCAATATAAAAGACCCTGTTTCTTATGACTGTGTGAACGTAATTTCGGATTGACAACGTGTTAACCAAGGCCGTGCAGAGGGCCCCTGCTAGCTGAGGTTTTGTTTCTTTATTTCTGTAAAGTCTTCATGTATCGTTTTCTTATTTCCATCGTAAATATTTCATAGCTTGTTCATCTGTGTATATATTCATTTATGATGTTAACGTTTCATTCCTGTACATGATTTTCCAGCACTGTATATTTTTTCTAACACTGATCGGTGTGTTTCAGGATGGGTTACGCTCGAGCATTTTCATATAATTTTTACATCAAATAGTGACATGAGATTGGCCTCTTTGCTGACTTTGTTTTCTTAGCTTTTCAATTTCAGTTATGCTCTGATTTCAGTCTTATTTATTTGTTGTTGTTAGTTAGTTTACATATCAAATTCTTCATGTCATTTAACTTTATCTCCAGAGCCATGACCTAACCCCGAAAAGCTACTTGGCGAGCTATCGGATTATGAATGAAGTGATTTGATTTTACTTTCATTTTTGCAATTAGATGTCAGGTTCTTCATGTCATTTAACGTTATCTCTAGAGCCATGGCTTAACCCCGAAAAGCTACTTGGCGAGCTATCGGATTATGAATGAAGTGATTTGATTTTACTTTCATTTTTGTAATTAGATATCAGGTTCTTCATGTTATTGACATTATCTCCAGAGCCATGGCTTGACCCCAGAAAGCTACTTGGCGAGCTATCGGACTATAAGTGAAGTGACTTGATTCTACTTTCATCTGCAATTAGGTAAAATAGATATCAATTCTTCATGTTATTGACGTTATCTCCAGAGCCATGGCTTAACCCTGAAAAGCTACTTGGCGAGCTATCAGACTTTAAGTGAAGTAAATTGATTTTTCTTTCATTAGTCTACAATTTTTGGTTTGTTTGAGTGCAATAGCTTAACTTTTATTTCCGTATTTAGATGAGCAGAAGAGACAATGATTTCATGATCAGTAGTTCATCATTTGTCTAATTTGAATAGCTGAACATTTACATTCTTGTTCAAGTACTAATGTTTTCACTGGGATGTTTTGAGATCCTTTGAAGTGTTAAGCTCTGGAAGTTATCATAAGGGACATAATTGTCTAAAAACTATATCCATACTTGCCTTCTAAAGTATTCTTAAAACTTAGGAATAATATTTCCATTCGCATTAGGAGATAAACAAAGATAAAATCCCAAAAACAAAATAAAATTGAAAACAATAAAAAGTAAGAAAGAGGTTGTCTTGCACATATAGTGTGCCACACTTCATTAGTTTACGACTCCCAGATTGATAATTAATGTAGCAATTTAGGACATACTAAATTGACTAAACAGACTGCAGGGCTGTTAATGCTGGAGATGGCATATCCCATCTTCTTCTTCTCCATCTTGAACTTTTTCTTCATCACATCTGCGACGGCTAACTCGCCACCTTTTCCTTCTGATATATTAGCTAGATCCTCTCCTGAGTAAGGAAATCATGTGATTCAATGAATCACGTGGTGCATGACAGGAATGGGTTCCTCCAGCCACAACATCCATCATGCACCAAGCAGATCAGCTTCCTGGTGACGAAGACGGTCACTGGGGCACGGTGGTAATGTGGCACCCATAGCAGGTTAGGCAACTTGACTTTCGCTACACCCTTAAGCCATGTCCATGTCTCCAATTCAATCGTTCCAGTAGTCCCGTTCATCCGTCGATGTATTAGCTGGTCAGTCACTAAATGTGAGAATTTCTCGTGATCTGTGAGGTCCCAATATTCAAATTTCAGTACAAGAACCCACCTTAAGTGTGGTCCCTCAAAAACAAAGTCATCTAGAAGCAACGAAGTTTGCAGAGAGCTCTTGCTCTCATCTATGTCCTTCGGCACCTTGGCTTTACCCTTGCGTGGAGTAACATATTATGGTAACTAGGTAATAGGGTCTGCATCCTAGGTTTCAACTTCCATTTCCATGTCTTCCTAATCCACTGGGATTTCTTCAGATTGGCCTCCATATTAATGGCCTTCCCATTTTCCTGCAAGGTGAGCCTGGTCCTCTGTGGGTTTCTTGGTGAGACGCGCACCGGGATCATAGTCTGCTTATCCTTCTTTGGTCTCAGTGTTCTGGGTGATTTAGGGACATCAACGATCTCTTCGGCACTGCCTGGGGCATCTACTACCACAATTTCCTATGTGGCTTCCTTGGGTGTTGACATCGTTCTAGTTAGGAGGTCTTGCGTCTCCTTCAGCAATGTATCAAACACTGAACTCGCTCTCAAAGCCTCAAAATTCGTAAGGTCCATACACACCTGATAGCACAACAACTGAATTTTCAAAATTCCAAGTGTTTTTCGTTGGACAGCCACCTGCGATTTATAAGGCTTTTTGAATTCAAATTCGGTCGTTCCCCCCACAGTCAGCCCATTAATGCTAGATTGGTGGAAGATTTTCAAGAATCCAACCCATAAATTTCTCCTTAAATGCTTGCCTCCCGATCCATTTGGCCACAATTCAACCATCAAATCATGAATAGTGACTTTAAAGGTCACTTTCCGATGGACCTGCATTCTATTCAATGAGTAGCACAACTGCCTTTGCATTGTCATGGACCCTTTGACACTTTGCTGCTTCGCACAGTCATGAAATCACGAAACTCCCCAACCCGAGTGATGAGCCCCAGAAATGGGTAATTATATGGGCTCATTTAGCCTCCTAAATCAGATTAATCCACCATTCTCATTAGTTTATTGCATGTTTTTTATTATATTTATGCTAATAGAGTGAATTGGGTTAGTCATTATGCCAAAAATTCTAATGTGTGCTTTATGCAGATTTTTGGTCAATTTTGAGACACAATCACAGGTTTAATGAGCATTTGGCAGCCAAACTTGAGTAAGAACAAGGGAGAGGATTTGTAGGAGGGTATCCCCTTCATTTACGAACTCTTACCTCGAATTCTCCTTCAGAAACTCGGAGCACAAGCAATCACATTAGTGCATCCAAGGGGCAGTCGAGCAAGTAAAGAAGGATTGTTGTTTATCTGCAATTTTGGGAGGCTAAGCTCCTTGATTTTAGGAGAGTTGTTGGAGGCTGGAGTTGTATAAATAGTAGGGCTTAGGTGCTCAGTTTCTTTTAGTTAGATTTTAGCCAGTTCTTAGTAGATTTTTGCACTTTTTTGTAGCACATTGGTCAGCTTATTTTCGAGTTCTTGTTGAGAATAGTTTATGTGATGTACATGCTATTTTTTGATAAATGAAGATGAAACAGTTTTTGAGCCAGCACTGATCTCTTTCAGAGGGCTGAAGCTCTTGGTTTAGGGCCCAACCCAAGTTTCCTAGCACCTCCTTTGTGTATTTATATGTTTTCTTGCTTCCATTCATGATTTAATTTCTGTTGCATAGATTGATTTTGCTTTGTTAGAATAGGTTGTTTTTGATGGTTAGCATAGTTGTTTTTGTTCCAGTTGCTTAAGTAGGTTTTTGTAGTGACAAAATAATATTCAAAATAAGATTCAAAAAGGCCATAGCAAACCTTGATCTCCTTTCTCCCTTCTTGGGACTATGATTTGAGGTCAAGGTACTACTGCTGCCACCAAAAACACAGTTTTTGCTCTTCCATGCAACTGCTAGTGTGATAACCTGATTTGGAAAAGTTGATATTACTTCAGATTCACTTGCTTAGATCATTTTTTGTTCTTTTACCATAATTTCTCCACATGCTTTTCTGTTCATAAGTGATTGTTCAACATTTTTTTGTTTGTAGGTTAGAAATTAGGTAAAGATAGAAAAATCTCTGTTTTCATGGTATAGTAGTTCTTCCTTTGATCAGTTTCTATGCAGATCCATTACAGGACCTTCTAGCTCACCATCCATCCATGCAACAGCCAGCACTAGCTCACTCCTCATAGATTTCCCAGCTCATTCACAACATTTCGCCAATCTGCCCTAATTTCTGTGTTTTTCCATAAATTTGTTTTCTTACCATTTGAACAAATCCAACCATCACGTTCATCCCTGATCTTCTCTGACAAATTCTAGACACCTTAACACCTTCATCCAACCTTCAGTTCCATTTTCCCATGCTTTTTCCACTTTCAAAACTCCAAAAATAGCTCTCGGTCTCCTCCTGTAGATCCTCTTGTAGATCCTCCTGTAGATCCTTGTAGCCTCCTGTATAATTTTCTGTGTGTGATTTTTTTAAGTCTGATCACAGTTGTAGTCTCCAGAACGGTACTAGGGGCTTCTTAGCACCTCTCCACACCTTCCTCCACCTCTGAAAAAGCCAAATACATCTTCCTTTTCTACCAAACCTCTGCACAGTCATAGCCAGATAAATCACAAGCATAATAATTTGACATAAAAACACTCAAAAGTACAAAAATATTTTTCCTTCTCATTTCTTTTTAGAAGTAGCTTGAGTAAATGCAACTTACATTCTCAGTAGTCAATGGCACTCATTTCATCAGTTTTGATCTCTTTTCCTACAACAGTAGGGTTAGTGGGTAGATTAGGGTTTGCTAGGGTTTGTGTTACATTTCAGTTTTCCTTCTCTTTCTGCAAGTAGAATAGCCTCTTTCGAGTTAGCTTTCTTTCATCACAGTTAAAAGCTTCTTCTAAGAATTCATAGAAGTTGGCTTAAGCTCCTAGCAAACTTGTGCCAGCTGATCAAGTGATAGCCTACAGTAAGAGCTAGTACTTGTGCATATAGCATCGTCGCTTCCAAGTTTGTTACGAACTACCAGGTTTATAAAAGTAAAGAAGGAAGCCCCAGGAGTTGCAGCATTATTGCTACAATACTGGAGCTCACCACTCTTTTTGGCACCGTTGTCGGGGAAGCGTCAGAGTACTTTGTGATTACTGCTTTCTTCTATTTTTTACTGCTACATTCTGCTAAGTAGTTTATTTCATTTCAAATTCTGTAATTTTCATTTCAACAAGTGTAGATTAGACATTTCTTGCTTTCATTTCAATTATGAAATTTCCATTTCAGCAAGCGTAGATTAGACATTTCCTACTTTCGTTTCAATTTTGTAATTTCCATTTTAGCAAGTGTAGATTATGAATTTCCTGCTTTCATTTAAATTCTGCAATTTCCATTTCAGCAAACGTACATTAGTCATTTCCTGATTTCATTTCAATTCTGCAATTTCCATTCTAGCAAAGTAGATTAGTCATTTCCTTGCTTTCATTTCAATTTTGCAATTCCATTTCAGCAAGATCATTTCAGTTAGTTGCAATTTGTTGTTCAATCAATTTTAGTTTTGCAGGTACAAGCAAAAAAAGACAAAATCAACCAAAAAGATTTCCTTTCATGCCTTGTAGGAAGAGATAATTCAGGAAAAATTTTGCCCAAAAACCCCACTGCTTCACACAGCCAACCTTCTCTCTTCTTCGATGGTTGTGATCAAGAAGAACCCTTAGGTTGATAGCAAGACATATTTGAAGAACCTATAGGGGAGAAGAAGAATAAAACATTCCTCTAGAGCCCATAATTGAAAACAGAAATGTTGGGAGCAGTATCTTTTCTTCCAACTCATCCCTTATAGGTGAATTTGAAAATCTGCTGGAATATTTCAAGAGTGAGATGAGGCAGATGATTACCATGCATATCAAAAGAAAACAAGAGGAAGCATAGATGGCTTTGGCCATCTTTTGTCCCAGGTGCACTAGAAAGCATCCTAGGAACGAATGTCCATTGCACTGTATAGAAGTGTGTTTAGTCTATGAAGAAGACCATCCTACGAATCAGTGCCCTTCCTTGCCCGGAATTAAAGCTACATATTAGGGGGTTGAAGGTGCCACTGAACCACTCTATTTCATGAACAAAAGGAGGCCACATGGACCCAGACCATACTAGCAGGGGATGCAAGTGACATCTCAGGCATACTACAACCCCAACCAAATCACATTCATACCTTCTTGAGGTCCCCCTGTTCATCCTTCCTAGTCCACACCCCCTCCTTTGTCATATCCTCCTCAATATCATGCTCAACTGCAACCATCGCCTCTTGCTCCACCAAGGCAGCCCCAAATGCCTGCTCAACCGGACCCAAATCCGAATAACAAAAAGGCTCAACAAGTATATAGTGGGGAACCACCATTTCCAAACCCGCACATTGGAGTAGCTCAACCCAATTACAATGCTGAGGCACAACATTTCCAAACAACTCCTCTTTAACTCAATGATATTCACCATAGCTCAAGAAGAGTATTGCAAAACAGAGATTATATTGATATCATTGAAGGAAAACATCCAGTAGAAGATGCAAAAGAGAAGGTGAAAGAACCATTGGCTGCACTTGATTAAGAGAGGACATCAAAATCAGAGATCGAGAGAGCTCCCTCATGGTTACCATCAAATCCTACATGTATTCAAGAGAAGAATCAACAAAAAGAGGAAAATCTGAAGGTTATGGTAGAAGAAGACATGAAGAATGATCCAGATCAGCAGAAAGGCCAAGGACATCACAACTATATTGAGATATGGTTCTAGACAGTCACTAAGGTGCAGCATCACTCTCTTCCTCAACTATGCTTGATCCCTTCAAAGTCAAATCATTTGGTCTCTGAAATCCAGATATATGTCAAAGCATACATTTCAAGCCTCCACATCAATTTGTCTATCATCTCACTGTGCACATGGCTCCATTGGAAGTATTCTTATACTTGAAAATGATTTTGTTTTTCAAGTAGGGTAGGGTAGAGAAAAAAAAGAAAAAAGAGAAAAAGGAAAAAATGAAAAATAAGAGGAAAAAATAAAAATCTAAGGTGAAAACCTCCTTGGAGGCGCCTCAGATTGGCTCATTGATTGAAAACCTCCATGAGGTGGCCAATGGGTTAGAAAGAAGAGAAAAGAAAAGGGGAATAAGATCTCTAGGTGAAAACCTCCCTTGGAGGCACCCGGGGCAGGTAATTAGGGTGAAAACCTCCTTGAGGCGCCCTAGTTGTTTTAGAAACAAAACGAGAAAAAGAAAAAAGAAAAATGAATTTCTAGTTGTATTGCAGGTTTGCAGGAGGACTTTAGGAAACAACAACAGGTTCAAAGAAAGATTTGAAACTAATAAAAACACCTATCCTCCCTTCCCTCACCCTTCTCCATCATTCTTGACTTTCTTTCCACCTCACTGTGCTTCTTTTCTGAAAACTGTGTTTTCTACCCGAGGCTTCTGTAGAAATTACAGAGAGCTAGAAATTGATTTTAAAAGCAGTTCGAGGAACGGGGAAGCTTCATAAATGGTTTATAAATCCCCCTGCAGTCTCCAAACCTCTCTTCCATCATTTCAAAGTCTGCATTACAGCCCAAGCTCATTTTTTCTTACTGTCCAAAAAACTGCAAAATGCTTTGATACAAAAACACATGTAGCAAAAATTTGTTTTTTTCCCTAATTTGAAAACCATGCATCCATTTAAAAAATTGTTTCATGGGGAATTATATAGGGATGATGGAAACATGCCCAAGCAATTTTATCCAATTCCAGTGCACGGTTTCCAAGAAACCAGCCTCCATAACCTTCAGCCATTTTTGCATTTTCTCCATATCCGTGCATCCATTTAAAAACTTATTTCATCGGGAGATGCATATGGGTAATAGTAACATGCCCAAGCAATTTCAGCCAATTCCAATGCATGGTTTTCAAGAAATTGACCTCCATCTCCTCGAGCCATTTTCAATTTTTTCTTGAAACCCATACATCCATTCACCACAATTTTTCTATGGGAAATGCGTAATGATGATGGAAATGTGCTCAAAAAATTTCAGGTCAATCCAGTCTACCATTTGGGAGCTATGGACAAAACAAGTCACTGTCCTACAAAAGTCTAGCATCAGTAGCATGAAGGTGCAAATCTGAAGGTTGAAGCAGACTCTTGAAGATCGAATCTAGCCAGAAAGGAACCTGCACAAATCACAACCACATATCAGCAACCAGAAAAGCATGCATCCATAGAAACAAAGGCATGAAGCAAAAGGAAAGGCCACAGCACCTCACGGCAAATGCATTCGACTTCCAGGTAAGTGTCAAATCCCATTCCTCTGTTGCATTGTATGATTTGAAAACTGCATGGACAAATGATATGGTTATGATTAAGCGAAATTGGCGGCTAGCTAATTGGCCACCTTCGGCCAGTTCAAATAGTGCTCAGTGGGTGCACTCGGCACGTGAGTTCAGTCAACTCATAGAAATCTTAGAGCAGGTAGTGGTAGTGTCCAACATGAATGATGGAAGTGATTACAGACAGAAAACATGAAGTTTCATAATGGCACTGGAGTAGGGACCAATGGTTCGGATAGGGATAATGTACCCATCCTGCCACCTCACCTCGTCACTGTCGATCACGCCATCAGCTTATGTACACTGCATTAAAAGCCTCCACCACATTTTGTTTTCATTGGCATCGACGAGTTCTCGGCTGCAACAACTCACCTACCACATTCATAACATTGAAACAATCACTCTCTGCCAGTTTTCAAAATTGTCCCGCTTATCGGGCTCTATAAGAGAATTATCGTATTCTACAGGAGCAGAAACACAATCTATGGGAGACATTCTATAGGAAGCCTAGAGAGCAGCTCTGCACAGGGAAAATTCGGGATTTTTATGCCAAATTCGAGCTTTAAAAAGGTAGGCTCAGAGAACCCACTCTGCATTTCATATATCTACAAAATATGGTGGGATTTGAAGTGAAGAATTGAGTTGAAGAAAAATAAAAAGTGAAAACAGAAGTCTGCCTGTGTTTTTCCGAATTACATACAGTCTCTCCATTTTACTCTTTGCACTAAAAGTTTGTCCTTTTCTTTCCTGTATTCTCCTCTAAGAAGGGATGCAACCCTAGAAAATCAAGCCTGTTAAAAAAAAAGTGAATTTGCATTTGGGAAGTCTATTTTTCTTGTGAGAAAGAAAAGCATTGGTTTATATACTCTCTGTTTTGTTAAAATCTTGATTTCCTCAAAAAGCCTGAGAAGTAGATTCAAGATGAGAACATAGTTTGAAGGGAGGGAAATTGCAAATTGTTGTCGTGAAAAAAGAACAAGAAAAAATTCCCTCTCTGGTTCCAGAAATACAAACCTCAGTTGTTCCTCTATTCTCAGTCTTGAAAATTTGTTGCCTTCCTCCTCACCTGAGAATTTCCAGTAGTCATTGAACACCATGACAGGAGGTTTTATGAGAAAGGAGCCTTTGAATTCCACCAAATTGCATGAACCACCAGTGGTAGTCCTCTTTACCAGGGCAAATTGGATGCCTTTCTTTGAGAAATTTCGTGGGTATGATGAGGAAGTTACAGAGGAATTTCTATTATCTTTAAGACCTCATTCAAAAACCCATGCCACAGTTAGTTCAGGGGTCTAACCAATAGAACTTACACCAGAGTTCATCAGCTGAATTACAAGTCTCCCACTTGGGCTTCCCTGGAGCAAAGAATAAAAACCACTGGGATAGGTTGCTAAAAGGACCTTTTTCCAGCCTAATGAACATCCTGTGGAGGATAAGAATGGGATCAGAAGGACATGTATAGCTTATCCATGGGGTGAGGTTAGCTACCAAATCATGAAGTATATCTCCTGTGAAGGAAGATGCACTATAGTCTATGGTTATCATTTCAGACTGTTACATGAACTAAGATATGGAATGGACCTGCCTGCATCTAAAAAACTCAGTCTTCCATACTTTCTCCTCCAATCCTTAATAGAGTGTGGCACCAAATTTAATGCAGGGGTTCCAGACCAATTGACTTGCCATGGGCTAATTAAATCGTTGGTGGAGGATGCCCTCCACACTTTCACAATCCCCATAGCCTAGGAGATTTTTAGGAACATAAGTAAAGAGGATGATATAAAAGCTCTCACTGATGACCTCAGTCCATTTGGAAGTGAAGAAGAGGAGCAAAAAGGGGAAGCTAAGAAGGAAATCCATGAAGAAGAAAAGAACACTCAACTTGAAGAAGAGGAACCCCACACATAAGATGCGAAGGAAACAGAAAAAGAGGAAAAGACCAAAATCTAGAAATAAGAACTTGAAATAGAGGAGGAATTCAAAATAGAAAATGAGAAGGAAGAACTTGAAACAAAGAAGAAAAAGCCAAAGCAGAGAAGAGGAAACCTAGAACAGAAAAGGAAAAGACTAAAACAGAAAAGAAAAAGAATAAACCAGAGAAGAAAAAGACTAAAGCAAAGAAGGCAGAAACTAAACAAGATGAGAAGGAAACCAAAATAGAGCTTGAGGAAGCAAAGCTAATAGAGGTAGAGAAGACAAAAGAAGAGGAAAAAGAGGAAGAATAAAGACAACAGTGGGAGGACGTGGATAGGAAGGAAGGATTCCATGATAAAGAGGAGGATATCACATCAGAAGCATGGGATGTTAGGGAATCCATCAGAGCCATCATGGATGAGGAGATAGACTAGTTGCTCAGAGGATTAGAAACCCATTCAGCAAGGGGGTGATGATGAGCCCCAAAAATGGGTAATTACATGGGCTCATTTAGCCACCTAACTCAGCTTAATCCACCATTCTCATTATTTTATTGCATGTTTTTTATTATATTTATGCTAATAGAGTGAATTGGGTTAGTCATTATGCCAAAAAGTCTAATGTGTGCTTTATGCAGATTTTTGGTCAACTTTGAGGCAAAATCATAGGTTTAATGAGCATTAGCAGCCAAATTCGAGGAGCAACAAGGGAGAGGATTTGTAGGAGGGTGGGCCCTTCATTTATGAACCCTTGCCTTGAGTTCTCCATTAGAAACTCGGAGCACAAGAAACCACATTAATGCATCCAAGGGGCAACCGTGCAAGTAAAGGACTGTTGTTTATCTGCAGTTTTGGGAAGCTGAGCTCCTTGATTTTAGGAGAGCTGATGGAGGCTCCAGTTGTATAAATATAAGGATTTAGGTGCTCAGTTTTTTTAGTTAGATTTCTTAGTAGATTTTCACACTTTTGTGCAGCACATTGGTCAGCTTACTTTCGTGTTATTTTTTAGAACAGTTTATGTGATGTAACTACTATTTTTTGATAAATGAAGATGAAACAATTTTTGAGCCAGCAGTGATCTATTTTAGAGGGCTGAAGCTCTTGGGTTAGGGCCAAACTCAAGTTCCCTAGCACCTCGTTTGTGTATTTATATGTTTTCTTGCTTCCATTCATGAGTTAATTTCTGTTGCATAGATTCATTTTGCTTTGTTAGAATAAGTTGCTTTTGATGGTTAACATAGTTTTTTTCATTCCAGTTGCTCAAGTAGGTTGCTACAGTGACAAAATAAGATTCAAGAAAGCCACAATAGACCTTGATATCGTTTCTCCATCCTTGGGACTATGATTTGAGGTCAAGGCACTACTGTTGCCACCAAAAACACAGTTTTTGCTCTTCCCTGCAACTGCTAGTGTGATAACCTGATTTTGAAAAGTTGATATTAGTTCAGATTCACTTGCTTAGATCATTTTCTATTCTTTTACCATAATTTCTCCACACGCTTTTCTGTTCATAAGTGATTGTTCAACATTTTTCTGTTTGTAGGTAAGAAATTAGGTAAAGATAGAAAAAGCTTTGTTTTCATGGTATAGTAGTTCTTCCTTTGATCAGTGTTTGTGCAGATCCATTGCAGGACCTTCTAGCTCACCATCCATCCATGCAACAACCAGCACTAGCTCACTCCTCATAGATTTCCCAGCTCATTTGCAACATTTCGCCAATCTGCCCTAATTTCTGCATTTTTCCATAAAGTTATTTTCTTACCATTTGAACAAATCCAACCATCACATTCATCCTTGATCTTCTTTGACAAATTCTAGACACCTTAACACCTTCATCCAACCTTCAGTTCCCTTTTCCAATCCTTTTTCCACTTTCAAAACTCCAAAAATAGCTCTTGGCCTCCTCGTGTAGATCCCCTGCAGCCTCCTGTAGAATTTCCTGTGAGTGATTTTTCGAAGTCTAATTGCAATGGAAGTCTCCAGAAGGCTACTAGGGGCTTCGTAAGACCTCTCGACACCTTCCTCCACCTCTAAAAAAGCCAACTCCATCGTCCTTTGCCACCAAAAATCTGCACAATCATAGCCAAATAAATCACAAGCATAATAATTTCACATAAAAACACTCAAAAGTACAAAAAGATGTTTCCTTCTCATTTACTTTTAGAAGTAGCTTGAATAAATGCAATTTACATTTTCAGTAGTCAATGGCACTCATTTCATCAGTTTTGATCTCTTTTCTTGCAACAATAGGGTTAGTGGGTAGATTAGGGTTTGCTAGGGTTTCCGTTACATTTCAGTTTTCCTTCTCTTTCTGCAAGTAGAATAGCCTCTTTCGAGTTAGATTTCTTTCATCACAGTTAAAATCTTCTTCTGAGAATTCATAGAAGTTTGCTTAAGCTCCTAGCGAATTTGTGCCAGCTGATCAAGTGGTAGCCTGTAGTAAGAGCTAGTACTTGTGCATACAGTACCGTCGCTTCCAAGTTTGTTACAAACTACTGGGTTGATAAAAGTAAAGAAGGAAGCCCCAGGAGTTGCAGCATTATTGCTGCAATACTGGAGCTCACCACCGGGTAGTGTAGTTTATAGTCCCACACCTCTTTTCTGCTGCCTGGAGTGCTAAGACTATGCTTCTGTCTCATAGTCAGATGGTCGGCCACCTATGTATGGCTTCAATCAACTACCATTCACCTTTCCTGGGAAGGGATCTCCATTCAAATTAACCAACTGGACCACACCACCATCGATAATATTCTTAATAACATAGGGCCCTAGCCAATGCATTCTAAATTTCCCTGGAAATTTATCAAACTTACTGTCATACAATACCACCAAGTCATTCACCTTAAAGGTGTACAACTTAATATGTCGGTCAAGCCACGCCTTTTCACGTTGTTTTTGGACCTGCTAGTGAAATCTAGCCAAAAATATTTTTTCTTCAAGCTCATCCAACTGCGCGAGCCTCTCTTCCAGGGCTCTGCAATCCCTCATACATGTGAGTGCTGCTATGCACAAACTAGAAACAATGTATTCCATATGCATCACTACTTCAAACCCGTATACCAGCCTCAAGGGTGTCTGTCCCGTTAACTTCTTGCACACTGTCCGATAAGCCCATAGCAATGCAAGTATGTGTAGGTCCCAATCACTTCATTGAGCATTGAAAACCTTAGTCAGCGCATTTTCAAAAACTTTGTTGAATGCCTCCACTATGTCATTAGCCTGTGGGTGATAAGGTGTGCCCTTTTGGTGATACACCTGAAATTCCTCTGTTAGTGCGATGATCATCTCATTCAGGAAGTGCATACCCCAATCACTCATCAAGATTCTTGGGATCCGAATCGCGTTAATACATGCTCAACTAGAATCTCTGTGGTAGTTGCACTCATGCAATCCTTCATCGGTTGTGCTTATGCCCAACAAGTCAAGTACTCCATCGCAGCGATACTATACCTCGCCCCTATCTTTCCTTGTGGATGAATGGGTCCTACAAAATCGATTTCCCATTTCTCGAAATGTTGCAATGTCATTTGCAGATTCAAAGGAATTTCATCCCTCTGTGATGGCTTGCCTATTGACTGACATACATCAGACGCCTTGCAATATGCTTTTGAATCCTGATGAAGGGTTGGCCACCACAACCCAATGCATAGAATATTCTTCACATTTTCTATCCCTACATAATGTCCTCCCACAATTCCCCCATGAGCGTCCGCAAGGATGCTACTTCGTTCAAACTCAGGTACATATTTTCAAAATATCTCATTAATCCCCATCTTGTATAGATGGCCAGCAATGACAGAGAAATCTGCGGCACGGACCACTAATTCCTTCTTTTGTTGGACAGAGTATCCTTCCGGCACACTTCCTGTTATTAGGAAGTGTATTATATCCTCAGAATGTCCATATACAATGCACATAGGAAATAGCTGTGTGTTAGGAAATCCTTCTACCAGGTTAGGAGGTTCCTCCCCTATTTCGATGCAGGGGAGATGGTCTGGTCCCACGTTCGATCGTCCAGGCTTCACAACCACTTGAAAATCATACTCTTGGAATAATAAGACCTATCTGCAAATTTGCCCCCCCCAAAACAGCCTTATTGACTAGGTACTTTAGTGCGATGTGATCTATATACATCTTAAAGTGACCTCCTAGAAAGTAGTGTCGATACTTCTGGAGCACATACACCATAGCTAGCCCCTCAGGCTCAATGGTGGAATAGTTCTTCTCCTCTTTGGATAATCTGCGGCTTGCGAATGCGATAGGGTGGTTCAAGCCTTCTCCACCATTCTGTGTTAGTACTACCCCCAACACTATACATGGCGTGTCAACATGTACATGAAACTCTTTCTTCTAGTTCAGGAAGACTAGAATCGGTGTGGTAACCATCTTTTATTTCAATATATCTAGGCTTTACTTACAGTCATTACTCCAATAGAATGAGACATACTTCTTCAACAATTTTTCTATCAGCGTGGTGATCTAGGCATAGCCTTTGATAAACTTTTTGTATTATCCCATATGTCCCAGAGTACTGTGCAACTGTTTCACACTCCTTGGTGGTTCCAAGTTCAGAATTACTGCGATCTTCACGGGGTCTACCATAAGCCCTTGTCTTCAAACCACATGCCCCAATAGGTTCACAAAAGGAATGAAAAACACACACTTCTTGAGGTTGAGCACGATCTGGTATCTTTGACAGGTATCTAGCATCAAGCACAATCTCGCTACATGGCACTTAACTAGCCCAAATATAGTCCAGTCATCAAAATAGACCTCCACGAACTTATGAATGAATTCCTTGAATGTCGCGACAACCATGCATGAAAATATACCAGGTGCATCCTTCAACCCAAACAACATTACAGTGCATTGAAAACAACCCCATTCAATCGTGAAGGTTTTCTTACTCCTATCCTCTGGCATGATTTTGATTTGGTGGTACCCAGAGAACCAATCAGTGAAGGAGTATGTTTCCTGGCCGCCTACATTATCCAACTCTTCATCTTTGAATGGAGTTGGGAGACGATCATGCACAAAAGTGTCATATATTTCTTTGAGATCGACACATATCCTTATCTCATCCTTCTACTTCTTCTCTTGCACCACCATTGGGCTTACCCAATCAGACTCGTCCACAAGATGAATGATGTCGGTCGCTAGCATCTTATTCAGCTCTAAGCGGACCTTCTCCTTGTATTTCTAATTTAGGCGGTAAGGACTCTGCTTAACTGGATTCGCGTCAGGCTTTAACGTGATCTTGATCATTCCTAGATCTCAAATTATCCCTTTCAAATCCGTAATAATAAGACCTAATATTCGCAAAATAATTGAGCGACCTTATCCACTGTCATGTCATCCCAGTAGTATCCAATCTTTGCAAATTTAGGTTCTACCTTTGCACTAATGTTCACATGTTTAGTTCTCACCGACATAGTTATATCAGGGTTCTCAATCTGTGGTCCCTGAACCTCGTGGTGGCCTTCTGTCTTTGGAATGTTAATATTTTGTGGATCCTCCTCTTCCTCTTTGATCGTTACATTATAACATTCACACATGAGACTCAGCTGAGTAGCCCATTCAAGCTACATCAGGTCTAAAGGATCTTGCGATAACCTAAAGATTGTTGCTTTCAACTCTTGTAGCGCTTCATCAATATTGTCAAACACATTTTCAAAACTAAATGTCATCATGAATCATTCATGTAGGATATCCCATTCACCTGTCCCATGGTAGATCTTTGTTTCTATATACCAATTTATTGGGATAACATCCACATTATGAGAGAATAGGAGAACCCACTCAAGTTGTGGCTTTTCTCCATAGGTCTGCGTCCATTTGGCCATATGCATGCGTGGATCATTCTACCCATTGTACTTGTCTGTCAATCACATCTTAGGCTTCCCAAATCATGCTCGCATTATCCTCCTACATTCACACCAATCATCGAAACTTCCCTTGTGCGTACCCCACCATCTTGCGGGCGTAGCATGCAATGTCCAATCCAAGGCCTAGAAGCGTTGCTTTTCTAGCACCTCCCTTTCAAATGCATCCAAGAAGGTATCTAACTCATTAGACCATCATAAATAGGTAGATTTATTACCTCTAACGAAACATAGCATAGTGACTGGGTCATCATGTTGCAATTTAGCATAGTTACTTCGTGTAACCGATTCTTCTAGCATTCTATTTCTTCATCAGAATCTGAAGTGCAGGAGCTCTCACACTCCCATGTAATCCATCCATCCGCAGTGGGATTAACCCAGTCTTGGTTTCATGTTGTTACCTTATTGATATAGTCCAAATCATCATCACTCTCATAATCGCGGACTATTTCCGCATAGTGTGATCCTCCAGCAGGATCGAGGGGTATTATTACGTGTAGTGATTTCTTCTCAAAGATCATTTTTCTCTTCTTTAGATTGATTACCCTATTCATATCAGTAGCCCAGTCAATTCCCAAGAGCACAGGGTAGGGATTGCTATCATCAACAATCTCTATTACTTGAAAATCTGCCATCGTGCTCGCTCCCTCAATATCCACATTCACTCCCTATAGCCGCCCCATGGGTATGATTTTTTACTGATTCGCCATCCTTAGTTGAATCTGAGACCATTGCAGTGCAGGTCTCCCCATTCACTTCCATATCTAATTCGGTAGATCATTCACATCTGACCCCAAATCCATAATTACTTGATCCATTTCATATTCTTCGATCTGTGCGATGAGTCTCACTTCACGCCTCGTCATTGTCTTATGCATACCAATCTTTCAGACTAAACGCGGTTCTATTGGCGTAGTGCCAACACATCTATTGATAAGTTCTTGTAGCCCTTTCAGAGCCTTACTGTTGTGCAGTAACTTCATAAAAATTTCATGAAAAATTGTGAGCATAGAGGGGTCCATTTATGGCTCCGGTTTATCTTTGCTCCCTGAAGTGGAGGCCTCAGTGAAGCTTTTATTAGCTTCCAAGAATGCTTCATGAGTGTGCTCCAAATCAATGTCAGCCTCTTTTGTCAAGGCTTTACGAACCCATATATTATCTTCTAGTTGTTTCCCCCTGTCATCTCCCATTGCGATTCCACTCCGGAGCACTATGTTTACGTTTGAATCTTCCTTGCACGACTCAGACCTCATAATCTGCAGGTTCTGAGTCGGGGGAGGTGGTATCACCACTTTTTCTCATATCCTAGCTATCAGCATAGGAAAATCTTCTATTTCATGATCAAACAGGGTGCAATACTTTCACGACGGATGTGTTGGATTAGTGCAATCACGAGCATAGCATCCTTATCCTCCACAATTGTAGAAAATCAACTGTCTGTGACCTCTACCAGGTCCTCCTCCACCTCAGCCTCATCCATGCCCCTGAAATACTATCCACGCCATCCCTGCATTCATGTCAAGGGGCCGCATTTCGGCCTGAACCTTGTAGGCAGGAGTTCTATCCATCATCAATTTATAGCTCCTGCAAGCATGCTCATCATGTCCTAACAACCTACAAAAGTTGCAGAACAACTGTTGTGGTGTTTTCACATACTTCTATAACAAGTGGCAATTATCTATGGCATGTTTTTTGGCTACATGACAAATAGCGCACCATAAAGCAGGCGCCGCACTAGGTCCTTCTTAAGCTTCCGGCCTTAAAGGCATCGGTCCTCCTCCTGCAAGGTAATTTGCAAAGACTGAGCAATTGTCTTCGTTATGACTCTGACTCTTGCATTTCAAGCACCATACCTCCTTGTGTACCTTTGGTCGAGTTGTCATGTCCTGCTTCAGACTTTGCATTTCAAGGCACAAATTCTATAGCTCCACGTGGATCTATTGAATTCCTAGATTAGGATCTTGCATCGGAGTCTCATGTAGTCTCATGGCAATCTCCAAGGCCTCTGCTTGACTTTTTATCTTTTGTTGTGACAGCGCGCTCCTTAAGTGGGGTAGTAGCGAAGCTACAAACCACTCGTGATGTTGTCCATTTGTCAAATTCATATTGGCTTCATGGATTTGACACTTCAATATTTGATCCAATTCCCAAGGTGTCTCACCTGGTCACATCGTGATCTCTTTGAATCTCGCAATCGATTGTGCCTTAGATTTAGGCCTGCTAAATTCCTTGTTTAGTGTTGCCTTGATATTTGCTACTCCAACATTCAAGTTATCATTAGAGAACTTAATATACCAGGTTAGCACGTGATCCTACAGAGTGCTAACCAATGTTGCTTTCTCTATTTGATCATCTGTAACACCTTAAGTTTCCCATATAGCCCTTACAATGAACCAGAGTTGGTCCAGGTCCACATTTCCCAAGACTTTAAACAAAGGAAGCTTCACTGTATTCGCCATACTGAATCGCAGTGGAGGTGGAGGTGATGGAGGTGAGGTCGGAGGTGGTGTGGGTGGAGGTGGTATTCGCGGGAATCCTTGTCTTATCAACTAAATAGCACTTTGCGGAGAGACCTTCATTATCCCTTCTTCCTCCCTTCTCAGAGGTGAAATCAAGGGACTATACTCCACACCCTTATTTCCTTCATTTCTGTAACTTTTTGTGCTTTGCGTAGTCCCAAAAATCAAGGTAACTGCGTAACACGTTTTTTGCACAACAACATTTTAATCCAAGTATTCAGAGACTTAACCTACTTACCTCACGGTCGTTTGAAAAAGCATCGCTCTGCCTTGCTATAGCTAACTGAGGTGTCGACCGCGAATTCAGTAACAAATCCTCCTATTATGCGATTGAGCCAATGATCGACAACGCATGTGATCTTATCCTCCGTTGCTTCCAACCTTCGCACTAGCTCTGGGGTCCACACAATAGGACCATCAAGTTTCCACCTTCCTTGGCTATCTGCGAGCTTCGTGATCCATTCGTATCGCTCAATAGGAAAGGAGGGGAAAAAGATTTGGTGGATCTCCATATATAGGTATAAGTCCAACCACTGTTGTTTTGACAGTCACAGGTTTCTGTTCTCATATGCAACGAACTCATGAATCCTTCTATCCAACCAGCCTTCTATTTCTTTCTTAGTTGGATTCCAGTGATATGAAATCACACATCTCTTATGCACATTACAGATCCTAGCAATGGAACCATTTATTGGCTTGAGGGGCCTTGACCTAGTTTGAACGTTTGTTAGCCAGACAAATCCCTACACTACTGGCCCTTTTGGCATCAGCCCGAAGAACGTGGATTGAAGCCTCACTCGAAGCAATATGGGGGAATGTTGGAACCAAGTTTCCACACTCTTGAGATGGATGTGATTTTGGTTTATTCCATCTATACCTGCCTTCACGCAGGTTGCTTAGCACTCTGTTCCACCCTTTTGTACCTTTGCGAAAGGGTACAATTGGCTTTTGCATAGCCCTAACCTGGGGCTGAGGTACTTTCTCACTACTAGGGCAGCAAGCTGGGCTATCTCCCAAACTAAGCTAGGTGTCTTACTTATATTATTAATAGATATTAGTTAGCTTCGCGTAAATAGATGTTCTTACTTGTGTTCACTTAACCAACACAATTACATATATTCGCGCATGATATAAGCATTATAAATGAAATGCATACCCAACATAAAAAGATGCATAAACAGGAAAGAAAGACGCAGAATTTGTAGAATACTTCTCTTTATTGATAATTCTGGATAAGTACAGACTTGACCCGCCCTACGCACTCAACTACAAGGGTTCGCGCACTCAGCTATAGAGCCTCTACCTATGCTACGACCCAAGACTTAGACTTCTACTTCAGAGCTATCTCTCATACATCATATCTTCATTACTTGATTGATTCCTAAACTACTCAGAGCTTATCTCTATTTATACAATCCCATGGTCCGCGGACGATGGGTAGATCTTTTACAGTCGACATTACATTTCCAAAATAAGGGTGGACAACCTTATGACTATTTAACACCTACGCACTCTGTGACCACAAAATGCATAGTCTTTACACTTGGATTACAAAATTTGACCAAAATATGGGCTTTAGTCCCAAACTGCCCCTGGGGGATCTCGTGCCCAACATGTTTGTATTTCAAGAATTACTCTATTCATTCTATGAAAGGTTGATCGATGGTGAGATCCTCCTTCAAAATTGTTCCTTCAAGTTTTGTCTCATCACCTCCTATTCAAAAATAGGCCCTTTTCTCCTCAAACTATATCAACAATTTTCCTTCTAAGGAGGGGCTTCACTTGGTGGTGGTTCTTCAACACTCTTCTTATCAGTGTTAAGGATACATTCTAATGGATTTACTGCATGTCCAATTCCCATATTTTCTTCAGTCATTGTAGATTCTTATATTTCTTCTGTTTGTTCCACCTGATCATTTTCTAATAAGGAATCCATAATGTGTGTGGCTAGAGAATTCATGTTATTGTTCTACTTTGGGCATACCTTTTTTGAATGATATTCTCGATAGAAATAGCAATAGTTGTCCACACCCATACTTTATATATCCAACAAAACATTAGAACTCTAGACAAACTTGGTAAGATGATTGTTTCTGTTATTATTACTATTCCTCCGAAACATGAAGGATTTCAGAGGTTTGCTGTTAGTAGAACTATCGCATGATGTTCTCTTCAATTTTTAAATTTCATTGGTAAGTGCATTCATTGTTAAGGTCAAGCTTTCAATATCTAATGATTCCTTTGTTTAACCTTACTTGAATAAGGCTAAGAATTCCTACTAGTTTCCTTAGATTCTTTTGATTCGTCGGCATCAGTAATAACTATAATAGCATGTAAGATTCTTGACAACGATCACTTCTCCAAATTTTTATGCTAGTGCTCCTTTCTATCTCCTTTAATGAGTGAGGAAATTTTAGTGGGTAAGGCAATTGTGTATTAAACAATAGTAATCAAATCATGTGGTTATGTGACTGGGAGAAACTTGTTCAATATATGATTGAATGTTTTATTAAAGTCTTTCACTTTCTCCTTTTCTCCCATATTATTGTTTCTTATCTCTTTCAAAAACATGGAAAGAGTATTGTCATCAATTTTTTTTTCCAAAAATAACTTTTGAAACTCCCTCCAACTCTAGACTAAATTGGCAGTCATATTATGGTGTCATGTTGTTTGTCTACCTTCTAATGTATAAAGGAAAAGTTTGCAAGCAACATCATCATACCTTACATCCAATATACTTAGATTCGTATAGAAATTGTCAATGTCATATTTTTCCTTTGTCTTCATTCCTGGATGAAACTTCAATAACAAATTTTACAGATGTTTCGGCATATTATGGAGATTACGTAGAAGAGTGAGAGGCCCTTGGGCCATCCAATCAAAGCCATAGTCAGCCATGTCTTCATCTCTTTCTTCCACCCTTTTTGATAACATGAGGAGCCCTATCCTCCATCATTTAAATCATAAAAAATGACATAAAAAATAACAATGCCATCCTTATGCCCTTCGTTAATGGGTGGAAGTGGATATTTCTACAATATATCTTATGAGGATTTTAATAAGTCTTCAAGAGTGGAAAAAACCAAATTTCCCAGGGTAAAAACTAATATAATGGTACGATTTGTTTCTTTCTTTTTCAGGTAATGTAGTAGATTTTGTACAAATGGAAGTAAACTGATTTTGTTACCGAACCGATGGGTTATAGGTCAAAATGATCATATTTGTTCGTATATAAATTTGTATATCAACTCCAGGCTAGGTTAAGAAGACCGTCCAACTTTGGGAAGAGGAGTTGGAATTATGCTCAGAATGTTGCTACCTTGTCTAGAATATGACTGGTTAGGGTGTGTGGAGTTGTCAGCCACACAAAAATATCTCCCTTCCTTCTAGTGCTAGAATATAGATGTTTCTGGATACCACCAACATATAGGGGATCTCCTCGATATAAGGTCCCAATTATACCTCACACAATTTGGTGTAGGAGTCTTATATGGAATACATCCTAACTACCATTTACTTAAAGATATGCCTTAGCTTTAGCTATTAGCATGATAAAGGTGCAAATCCTTTTGGATGAGTAAGTGACTATGCCTTCTGAATTTTCAATTGCAGATGTATCAAGGTTCTCTTACTACAAGGGGGAAACTAAAGTGAGCCTCAAAGAGAGAAGTAATAGTACTACCCTAATGGAAGCACACATGAATAAGAAAGATTTGTTTAACATCGGGTGAAATAGTTCACATGGATGCGACGATCATTATAAACATTACAACACATTTCCAATAAGTTGAGCACCAAAGCCACTGAAATAGTTAAATTACTTCAGTACAGGTGAAAGAAAACATGAACCATAAAAATTCGAAAAATAGTCTTAGAAACATCCAAAATCCATGTGTGAAAGTGTGTTGGCCTAGAAGGCTTTGATATTAAGCAAAAGTCCCAAGATACATAAATACAATAAACATCACTAGGTCCAATACTAGAGTGTTAGAGCCACTTATTGCTCCTGAAAAGTACTAACTTTTTCTTTCTAATACCTTATGGAAGAAGTGAAGGTTAAAGTTCCTTTACATTGGAAATGAGAATCCTTTTATAACTTGAGGCATGGCCTTTCACATCCCCATGACTCTTGACTTTCCAACTCCTAATCACCTTTGGATTTCTACAACCTTTGAACTTCCAAATGACTTTTGAAATTACAGATGACTCTTGGTATTACATCCCTTTTGGACTTCCATGACTCTTTTGTCCATACATGACTCCTAGACTTCCACTTATTTGTCTTTATAATGATTACAACACTACATCATAGCTTCAATACCATTATGTGATGAAAATGTGACATGTCACTATATTTGATGACTGGGGACTATTAATGACTGATGACATGGACTTTATTCAGTGGTTACATGGCTTCCATTCGTGTCTTAATTCTTCATGTAGCTTCGATCATTGATGCATTCACCCTCCAAAGGGTCTTTGATCTAATGGAGTCTTCAAGATGTATTGATAATAAAGATTTCAATGTGTTCTTTATCCTTTCAATGCTTCCTTTGTTTTTTATCTTTTCCTGATCTTGCTTGTGTGCACTTGCCATGTTATTCTTTAAATATCTATGTCTGTAATCACTCATAACAAGCAACCATTAGCTCGAAAATCTCCAGTTATACCATGTTTTATGTATATTTTTTGTTCATGCCTTATCAGTCTACCTAAAAGGGACAATGAGAGATTATGGACCAAAGGATGCACTTCAAAAGGCTAAAAGGATCAGAGCCATAGGATTCAAGCCTTTTGCATGCGCTCATGTTCTCAAGAAATAGAGCAAGTCAAGGTAGGGTGCATGGCACAAGTACGAAGGACGAAGAGGGATGCTTCAGGCTTCCCAAGTGCACTGTGCACTTAATGTAGAGAAGGAGAGAACATTTCATGCTCATGAATGTTGAATGATGGGGAATTCAGGCCTTCGAGGTGTTCTCATGCACTCAAGAGGCCTAGGAGGGTGCATGGCACAACTCAGGTTGAAGGAAGAAGCTTTGTGCTTTCAGAGTGCGTTCATGCACTCAAAGTGTTAAGAGGGCACATGGAATATTGTGGAAGGCTGAAGGGTTTATCTTAAGTCCTTTAGGGTTTGCTCACCTTCTCAAGGACGGCACACTTATTCAAGTTGAAGGAGTGTGCTCAAAGGAAGAATTGGTTTCTATGAGGGCGTAGTTCAAAGTAAGGAAGGGGATAGGGCTTAAGCAATGTGCGTTTCACCCTTGGAGGGTGCATGGCATACTTTTGAACATAGAATAATTCCTGATTGAGGCTTCATAGTGTGCTCATGCACTCTTTTCCACAATGGGTTTTCTTTGAAACCAAATATTTTTGTAAGTCATGAAGATTGGAAAAGGGGTGAACATGATGAGTTTATACGTAAAACCATGTGCAACGCATACCAACTCATCAAGGAAACTTAGCAAATCTTGAATAGGGATAAATATACACCAAAATTCCACTTTACATGCATTCCCCAATTATAATAGACAAAGTGTGTGCGAGTGCGACCAAAAGGTGTCATTTTACAACAACTAAGATGTTACGACCAAGAAATACACCAAAGATGTTCTAATAAATGTGACTACACTCCAGAACACTCAAGAATACTTGAAACATATAGATTGGCATGAAATGACACTTGGCAACCAAGGCAACATTAAAAACAACAGTAAAGTAGGCTTCAAATTTGAATGCAGTGAAATTTTGGAGGGTGTTGTAGCAGTGACAATAGGTTCATTGCCATATTTTTCCTTTATATTCTAGCTATTCAAAGTCATATACTTCTTCCTTATATTTAAAAATCTCTCAACCACATTATACTAGCACATCTAGTGCCAACGATAGTGGTAATAATGGTCCCAATGTAGTTTCCAATAACTAATATATAAGTGGACACATATTAATGCTTTGGGCACTCCTCTTGGCGTTAACATTGGAACCTTGAAACGAATTACTATTAGTTAACCCTTCATTCCATGAATGGCTAGTTTAAATGCTCCTTATTTGAAGTAGTGTATCAATGATCCTCTTTAGTGTGATCCTAGTTGGCTACCTATGCAAACACATCTTTGGTCTGACATCCTATTGATAGTGCTCAACCCACCAACATGGCAGGGGATCTTCCCAGTAAGAAGCCCAACCAGACCTCAGACCATTTGGTGTAGGAGTCCCAGCAGTGGGTCGTACGATATCACCTTGACCACGGTTGTACACAGAGGCAACTAAGATGTCCTCATTGGTAGCAAGGGTGTGACAGGAACAACAAGACAAGGATGGTGTATGAATGGTTTTGATACACAGAAAGTGAGGTGAGTGCACCCCTTGGAAACCTGTGGAACCACACGGATTGGAAGGGAACACACGAGCGAAGATGCATCACAAATTGGAAAGAATGTAAGATAGCAGTCCAGCGTGATGGTTAAACCAATAACACATCTCAGTAAGATTCACACATAATTATACAGAAAGAGTCCATACATGCATGCGTAAGAAAACAGATACATATATCATTAGAGTAACCAAGATAACTAAAATACAATAACAACATATGCATGAAACATGATGGCTTTGTTATATTAAGAATTGAAATTTCCAATCATACAGTACAACCATGACTAACCACTAGTCCCAACAGCGGAATGTTACAGTCACTGTCACCTGCTCCTCCAAAGAAATGTACTAGCTTTGCACTCTGGAGAAGCCAAGGCTGGTTACAATACTCTCCAAGCTTTCTCTAGGATACTACTATCAGAAGCTTGGCTGACCAAAAGCATATAAAATGAGTTATGAGGGAGTATATATAGAAAAGGGTGGGGTGACCCTTGACATTCCCCTTTGTGACTGTTCACCTACCTTCATGAATCTTCAACTACTCTATGACTGTTACATTCAACTGTTGACACTTGAACTTCCGCTTGGAAAGACATTACATTCAATCTGCACATGTACCCATGTGAGACAAAATAGGATTGAGCAAGCCATGCAAGACATCACTATGACTTAGACAACTTTGGGAAGACCAACTCTTCAACATCCTCACGATGGTTGATAGTAGCGAACTAATGCCATGCTCGGTATTCCGTGATGGTGTCCGTGTACTCTGTGGTGATATCTTTCTTGAAATGAAATATTGCCTATGTTGCATCCTGGTACACTGCTCTAGATCCTCTGTCTAACTCGTCTAATAACATGTGCATCATTGTCTTGAGTGCAGTCAAACTAGTGACATATTGATGCATGGTGTCTGCACTGATCACCAAGTCTACACTAGTGGCTATGCACACCAACTCATCAAAGTATGAGTCAATCTCTAGTCAGACTTATGCCTTTGTCTTTACCTCGATGTGTGTCCCAATTGATGGGATCAAATGTGTTTGGACAACAACATCCATACTCTTGAATACCCATGCATGGGAAGCGTGCAAACTAGTGATGAGTTGTGGGAGATCTTCATATTTCTAGATCTGACTCGGGATGCGTGCCTTCAGCTCAACCGCTCTAGGCTTCATCATCTTCAGCAATTGTAAATGGGCTCCCTTGTATCTCATTCCCATGTTTTAGTGTAGTGAACAATAGTATGCATGTTTGACAAGATATGTGCTCTCCTAGCACATCATTGCTGCCAACTGTTGAGATGGACAACTGACTTATGCACAGTATGAAACTTGGAATACAAAGCCCGCATGACTATCTCAAGGGACAATACTTCATCCAATATCCCCTTCTTCAATTCTGCTCAGACAGATGTTGTAACCAGTTGTCCTCCCTACTTGGTTGTTTGGAACTCTGTAGCCATTTGCTCGTTCTCTTCTTTCAAGAAGGAAACACTTGAGCTAGTGGCTTCGGCATATGCTCTGGTAGCATCAGACAATTCCATTGGATGCTTGGGCACATCAGACATGATCACTCATTCCTCAAACTGTGTAGGAGAGGTGTGATCATTGAGAGTAGACACTCTGCGTGATTACACAACCTTATGTTGCGAATCGTTGAATGATATGTTTTGCATCTCTCCTTTTGGATTGTCACCAAGGATCTCAGTGTATCCTTAGTCACTTGGGACTTTGCTCTACTTCTGGATTCAATGAAGCTGGTGCGTCAAACTCTTGATGGTAAGGCATGAGGTCGATTTCTTTCTCTAACTCTTGCTACTCCATATCCGTATACATCTACTCAAGTGCCTGTTCAATCTCTTCAGCAAAGTCCTGATCCTATGACTTCTCACCCTGTTTGCTTTGTGTCAGTTATTTGGATGATTCTACTACCTATACAGGAGCAATTTCATTTGTTTGTACATGTTGTGCCCCCTGCTATACATGTTCTTGTTGTGCTTCTTTCTCCTGTCTGCATAGCTCCTATTCCTTTCGGAGTTGCTCCTTCAACTCATGTGACTCCTTTACTTTTTCCTCCATTCTTTGTTTTTCTCTCTGCCTCTACGTGGTCCTCTTGTCGCGTTGTTGCCTCTTCGCCTCTATTTCCAAAGATGATTTCTTCATAAGTGGGTATTCTCTAAACTTGAACCTTTGTTCTACTTCTGCATTGTCGACAATCTTTCTCTTGCCTTTGTCACACGCCAGTATGTCTACCTCTGATGCTGTTGTTGTTGCTTCATGCTTCTTAGCTAACCATTCTACAATGATGTTGACTAGTTCATTGGGCCTGAAGAAGCTATAACAATATCTCCATGAGTCTTCCTCCACCAAATGACACACCTCGTGGATCCACTGAATCTATACTCTCGCGCAGTGATCTCTCACAATACAATGCGAGTCATATGGATTGAAGCTTTGGACGTCGAAAGGATATTTCTTGATCTCCTCTATTTTGGCATTCAGATGTTTGAGTTTCCTATCTCGTACAACCTGATACGCAATGGAAGAGTGGTCCAAGGTTCCTTCTTCTTTAGGTGTAGCCTAGTTGACACTCCTGTCGAGATGTGGTATGACACTTCTTGCATGATGAGCTTGTCCATGAAAACCTTCTGCAAAACATGTGGAGGCTTCTCCACACTGTACATCCCTATGAAGGTTCCAGATGGTGAGGCATATCTATCGCTATGTTGATTAGTGCCTGCATTGCTACCTTGGACATGAAAGGTGGATCCTGCTCAAATATCATCTTCTACACTGGAGTGAAAAAATGATCTGATAGCTATGTGATAACTCCTCTAATGATGCATTCGCAAAAAAATTTACAATAAGTATTGACAAAGGTTTCTGATGATGTCCATTGATCTAAAATCACTTGGGAATGGTCTTAGTTAATTAATGAAGGTATTACAAACTCAAGTGCTCGGGTGTTCTTATGTTATCTTATGCAACAAATCGATAAGATTGTGAAATACACAGACACTGAAACAATAAGAGAACACAATATGAAAACACATAAACACAACAAAGTTAATAAGGAGTTCTCACCCAATCCTCCTGGGCTACGTCTCCTCTTCTAGCCTTCAATGATGACCTTTCTATTGGGTCTTAAAGAGCAGAGTTTTACAACAATGAGCTCAAATTCTATCTCACTTAACAGATAATGATCAGTAGGACTATACTTGGATTCCCCAAGTCTCTAAAGTACACAGACTCCCCTTACTGAATCTCGACCTCAAATGGTCTCAGTGGTATGAGTCCAATTTGGTACTCAATACCTGACAGGTATACACAAAGGAGTTGCTTGAACCTCTCAAGCTTTTTCTGGAGTTCACAGACCCTCGTACTCTCTCTGTCTCTGTCTACTTGATGTTTCCTTTTCTCTGTAGGTCAGCTCGACTTCTATGTTCTCTTCCATTTTTTCTTCTACCTCTTTGCTCTCTTTTTCTGCTTTCCCTGTCTGTTCGTTTCTGCTTCTCAGCTCTCTGGATATCCTACCTCTGTCTAGTGGAATTCCCCTGCTCTACGTCATCATCATTGTAACGCTTCACAGAGAGGTGGCCACCTGTTTCCTCATGAACTGAGTGTCAGTTCTCTTTGAATGGTCGTTATTTCTGTTTCTCCAAGATTGCCCGTGAAACTGATTCCTCCACCAACTCATCAGTCATGTTGGATCTCAAATATTATCCACCTCAGCTTATTTCCTTGTCAAATCTGGTCACCCATCGGATTGCTTCTCCACCATTGATTTAGGGCGTTCAGATCCTACGGTCTTCGTCCATATCGCGTGGGTAAGTAGCATGACCTTTACCTGCGTGATGAGAGTGGTTTTCTCTCTCATCTGCTGGACGCATGTCACCTGTTGTATGGAATTGGGCGGGACTCAATCGAACCCGCTTATTGCTTGAGGGCCTTCCGATATCCTATCGGCTTTAGCACGGGGCACACCTTCTAACGGAATCAACGATTTTTGTATGGTTTTATGCTTTTCCTTGTGACCAAGCACTCGGGGCTTTCCTTCACTGAGGGGGATGCCCTACGATACGCGTATCAAAAACTGCCTCTGTTTTTGGATCTGACTTCCCGTTTTGCCAGTTTGCACCAGCACACGGTTACCATGGGCCAATGGTCTGCGCAGTTTGACCGACGGTCCTCGTTGCTTCATGTTGACCACAAATTGCCATTGTTTAGAGGTTATTTCTAATAAGGTCGACATCCTTAGCAGTTTTAAGCTTTGGTATGAGTTCTACAGAGTTCAAGAAACCTTTAAGGGTGTTTGAGGATCTAATTCGGATCACAACCTTCCCACTGAAAAAGCTTTTGGACCACCAAAAGTTGGTTTTCAAGCATTGACTAAGTGACGGTATGGCTGTCTCACTTGTCTAATATCTATCCATTTTGCATTGCTTGGATTTGAACCCTTGAATCCAATCCTGAGGTACTCAACATCTCTATGGCGCATCGTCTTCACCTTCCTGTCCAAAACTGTATCTTCCTGCAATTCATTGAGATATTCAGGTAATAGATCATCAATAGAAGGAAATTAACTCTGCTCTTCGGGATCTTCAATTAATGAAGGTTCAAATAGTCTCAAGCCGTCTACATTAACGACTGAGTAGATGTGCGTGTAAGATGGTAAATCAAGGCGAAAAGGATTCTCACGAATTTTCTCAAGTATCTTGAAAGGTCCTGTTATCACCCCAAGAAACTCTCCTAGGTTGTATATCAGAGATGCTCGGGAACATTACAAACTCAACAAAAATGTTAGAAAATGGTGGATGAATGGAAGGAATGATGCATATTCAAGCCAGATAACCACTTCTACTATGCTTAACCCCAGGCATGGGTGAACACCCCCAGACTACAAGGATTTAGACCACTAATTACTCACAATTTAAGGAAAATGTGATGATGGAGAATACTGATCACACCAGCAGATGCACAGGATTCTATGATGGCCAGCTACAACTAGTTTAAAGGTCTGTAAATCTATTTCCTAATGCTTAGACAAGATGACAGCTCTCTGGCACTAAGATAATAGAAACCTGCATACATATTCAATGAAACATACTAGATTCTAACAAAGAGGTGGGATAACAGCCCCTCTAATGCTCAACATCAAGAGCACATGAAAAAATGCATAACAGGCACAGCCTGGAACAAAGAGGAAGAAGTGGAAAGTGAGAAATTAACAGCAAAAGAAGCTTGCATTAGCTGAAAATGAAGACCAGAAGCTGCAGGTATCACACTAGTTACAGTCTCCAGAAGTTGAACTTCACAACAAAATAACATTCATCAACCCTCATTACATCTTATTTGTGGGTATATATGGGGTTTGTTTACAAAATCACTCTACTATGCTATGCGTGGAGGGGTCATAACTGACCACCAACCACATTTACCATCAGATATGGGTCTCTGCTGCAAATTGTGTGCTTTAATGAAAAAAATTGGCCTTTTTAGATATTCTTTTGTCCTTCTCTGAGCAGACGGAGTACCAACTGATAGAAGCTCCATAACTAATAACTTTGTTTATCTGCTTAAGGCTATCCTTCTCATACTTCGAGTGTACACTACGTTGGATGCAGTAGTTGAAGCTTTAACTATGTAGAGAGCAGGTAGATCATCCCATTCATCCTTCGGGTGAAGGATATAGGTCAGAGGCATGAGAACAATATGGATGTTGCATGAGCGGGACGAGAACAAACGACAGTCGTCGGATCTTGCAAATGAATGGTGGAGATTAGATTATAGAGGCCATCAGGAGGTAATGTGAATGGAGACACGTGGGCTGTTGGATCGTATTCGGGCAGATTCGATGGCTATCGAGCGGCAAAGGTGAGCGAAGGTTAATGAGCAAGGGCCGTACATGTGGGTGGTAAGTGGTTTCCCCGCACCACTCACAAGGGATAGGTGGTTTTTGTATGCGGAGGAGTGATCTAGTATAATAGCGACATGTGGTGGGTGGGACAGTGGGGAAACCACTTTCCCCATGGGCTATCATACGTGTAGGTTTGTAGGGCGGGAGCAGTGTATGTCATTGGATCATGAGGTGGAGGATTGGATGGCCCAGGTTTAAAAGCACATGTTTTGGATTGACGTGACAGGGACAGCCACGACAATAACACTTTTTCATATGCACGCAGCTAAAAACGGTTAAGACCTTAGCACCGAGGGCTATATGACCACAGTCTCATGGGTTATCTTTGCGCCCGGGGTCTGAAGGAAAAGGACTTATACAAGGGTTTATGAAGGATTATAGAGGAAATAGGAATAACGGGTTAAGGGGTGAATAAGGAGAACGGAAGGGGAGGAGGGAATGGAGGTAGCGGGAGTTATAAGGGTATAAAGCAAATGAAGGGGGAAAGATCAAATGAACTGCCACGAGCTTCTTAGGCATGAAACAACACTGCCACAGTAGTAATTTGGTTCTCCAAATGCATAAGTTCATAGCAGAGCTAACACTGGCTCCTTCTGGGGATGAGATCCTCCCTGTGAGGTCTCAAGAACCTGCAGATCAATGCCTTCCTGATGAAAACAAATTAGCCAAAATTCCTAGTGCTCCATTGGGCATTGAGTCTTCTTTGCTTACAATAAACTGATAAAAACAAATATTTACAACCTTTAAGGCCAAGGACCTTAAACAACATAAACTTTCAAAAACTGCCCATTAACTGGGCCATCAAAAACTGCTTCTCCTTCCATACTTTTCAGTATGAAGGTGTTGTTCCCTTGAATTTGTGAAATAATAAAAGGGCCTATCCAAAAATCATCAAACTTCCCACGATTGCCTTTCTTTTCTATTAATGCATCTCATTTCAAAATGAAATCACCAACCTAAACATTATCTATTTTTGCCTTCTTGTCAAAGGCTTCCTTGACCTTTTTTTGATGTGCTACAACCTTTTCAACCAGCTATTCTCTAATCTGGTGTACCTCTGCTAAATCAGTGATCCTCTTTGCCATTTCTTCTTCTTCATTCTGCTCTTCTTGAAGAAATTTAGCCACAAGGAGAGTTAATTGAATTGGGAAAACAATTTAGTACCATATACCAGCTTGAAAGGAGAATTGTATGTCGATTTCTTAATGGTCACTCTGTCAGCCCACAGTGCATACTTGAGATTGGAATCCCAATTCTTTTTATTGTCCTTTAACAACTTCTTAATTATCCTTATCAGGATTTTATTAGAGGATTCTACCAGACCATTTCCTTATGGATAATATGAGGTGGAATGAACCAGTTTAATACCCATTGAATCACACATATCCACCAATTCTTTTTCCCTGAAGGCTGCTGCATTATCTGCGTCTAGTTTATGTGGACAACTAAATCTGCTGAAGATATTCTCTGTCAAAAACTTCATGACCACATTATGATCAACCTTCCTTGTAGGGATTGCTTCAATCCACTTGGTGAAATAATCAGTGGCTACTAATATCCATTTGTGCTAGCCACTGGAATGCAGATTGATTTCTCCAATGAAATCCAAGCCCCACTACTGAAAATAACCTGTTGCATGTATTGGTTTTAAGGGCAAGGACTTCAACTGCTGCTTTCCTTCAAATCTTTGGCACCTGTCACAAGATTTAACAAAAGAAAATACATCAGAAAATAAAGTGGGCCAATAGTACCCAGCTCTGAGAATTTTATGGGCTGTAGTCTTCCAATAGTGATGTCCCCCACACATACTAGAATGAAATTGCCGCATAACTTCTATTTACTGTTCTTTGTCCAGACACCTTAAAAACACTCCAGATGGATCCCTCCAATAGAGCAGATTTTGATTAATGCAATATTTAGCTGCTCTAAGATTTATAGTCCTAGATTGACTTTGAGTAAATCCTGAAGGGATCTTTAGCTTCAGCAAGAAATTAATTATTGCAGAATACCAATCACAAGAAGCTATATTTTCTGCCATTAACTGCTCTCTGTCTGTTTCAGCTGCTTTCTCTTCTTTATCTGTCTGACCAATTTCTGCAATTGTGCATAGGGAATCAATACCTAAAGATCTACAGTTCTCTTCAGCTAATAACTTGGAAAGACCCTGGCCTCTGATTAGATTAGTGGGCTTTAGTTCTATATTAAATTCTATCATCTTTGCAATCCATTTTGCCCTTCTTCCATCAACATCAGGTTGTGTTAAGACATCTTTTATTGCAGCAGAGGGTACATATGCAATTATCTTTGAATGCAAGATATAAAATCTGAAAGCTTTCAAGGATTTAATAAGAGCATATGCTTTTTTTTCAATAATATCATACCTCAGTTCAGCATCCCTCAAGTTCTTGCTGAAAAATGCTACTGGACATTTTGAACCTTCTTCATCTGCTTGCAATAAAGCTGTTGTAATGGTATCTTCATAGGCAAATGAGAATATATGGAACTCCTTGCTGTAATCTGGACTTATTAAAGTGGGAGCCTCCATAATAGCTTTTTTAATAGACTCAAATGATTTTCTTGCTATATCAGTCCATTTGATTTCTGCCCCTTTCTTCAACATGGAGGTAATGTACTTCACATATTCAGCAAAATTTGAGATAAACCTCATTACAAAGTTAATTTTGCCCAGAAAGGACTGAATATATTTCTTTGATCTTGGGACAGACAAAGTCTGTATTGCTTTTACTCTTTCTGGATCAATTCAGACACCTGCAACAGAGACAATATGTCCCAACAGCTTGCCTTCTTCTAAAGCAAATTGTGATTTTTTAGGATTGACTGAAATTCAAAACCTTTTGCACTTCAGAAACACTTTTTCCAAATGTTGCAAATGATTTTGATGGCTTCTAGAGTATACTATTATATCATCAAGGTAGATAAGGACAAATTTATCCTTCTCTCCTACAAATGCTATATCCATAGGTCTCTGAAAGGTAGCTCCAACATTCATCAGTCCAAAAGGCATCTTAGCATACATAAAAATTCCCCAAGGAGTGGTAAATGCAGTGTTCTCTTGATCATCTGGATGCACATCAATCTTATTAAAGCCTGAAAAACCATCCAAAAAAGACATTACTTTGGCTCCTAAGACCTTTTGCAGCAAATGCTCCATCTTTGGTAGAGGATAGTTGTCTTTCTTAGAGTATTTGTTTAAGTTTCGGAAATCAACACACAGTCTGATTTCTCCACTTTTCTTGCTCACCACTACTAGGTTGGCTATCCATTTTGAATATCTAAGAGGAACTATAATCTTGGCAGCCAACAATTTTTTAATTTCTTTCTCAATTAGAGGAAGAAGCATAGGATTTATTGGTGTCAGCTTCTATTTGAATGGAATAGTGTTTTTCTCCAAAGGGATTTTATGCTGGATTATGTTCTTATCATACATTTTTAGATCACTATACTCCCAGGCAAACACATCAGAAAATTGCCTCATTAATTTGCAATATTCAGCACTTTGATCAGCAGATAGATGAGTGGACAGATTTATGTATCTAGGATGACCTCGACTTCCTATATCATGCTTACAGACTATAGATTGATGTTCTTTTTGGGCATCCTTGTAAGGCACATCATTTTGGTCAAACAGTCCTTCAAGAGGAATTAGACCCCTAGGAATATGATTACTAGGGAGCTGGATAATGTTGTTTTTGCCAATTTTATTTCTAAACTGGGACCTGGGGTTTTCTTCCAAGGCTACATTTTCTTGATCAATTTGCATTTCAGAAAACTCAACAATGACCTGTAGAAACCTATTTAGCTCATCATTATCATCAAAAAATTTCCATGTTGGACATTGTCAGGCAAGGATGGTCTGTACTTCATTTGGACTTCATAAACTAGTCTGGGAGGCATTGGAGGGACAAATACACTAGCAGAAACAACAAGGGAATCAACAAACTGATTTTGGGCTCTAGGAATATAAGAAATACAAAAATAATCAAAAGAATTTCTAATTCTCCATACCTCATCTCTCTATGCCTTCAGCCTTGGGTGCTTTGCTTGAAATGATTTATTTCCTTGTTGAATGATCAAATCAGCATCTCCAAACACTTTCAGCTTCTTGATTCCTCTGTATTTTGCTGCATTAAGGCCCAATAGCATAGCTTCATATTCTGCTATGTTATTTGTGACTTGAAATACCAGCTTAAAATATAGTTGAATGCTTTCTTGTTTTGGAGATGCTAGCACCACCCCTGCTCCTGCAGTCTCCCTGGAACATGCTCTATCAAAGAACATCTCCCAAACTCGACCTCCTTTCTCTTCCTCGGCCTGAACTATTGGTTTCCTGATCTGCATTGAGGCCTTCTGAGATTCTTATATTTGGAGAATACATGCTCCAAAATCAATGTCCACTGCATATATGGGATGATTTGTAGGATTCTTCTCATCACTGATGATGTATGCCAATTGTGCTTCTCTATACAATCTCCTTCTTTCTCCTCCAAACACTGGGACAGTGGCATAATATAGATCATTCTGTAATGTACCACCTAGTCTCTTAATCCATCCTCTGGACAACAACATACCAAACTTAGGAGGAACATCTGCTACCACAATATCCATCATCATACTCTTCATGGGCAGCTGAGTTAGGGTAATGGCTAGATCTTTGATTAATCCGAGACATTTCACCTTTCTTGAATCAAAAGAAAACAATTCATGATAAGGTCTAGTGATGTCAAGGCCTAACTCTTCCATGATAGCTTTAGGCATCAAATTGTGGCTGGCCCCCGTGTCTAGCAGGCAATTGTGGAGGATTTTGTCATGAATGGTCAATGAAACATAAAAAGATGGAGAATTATTATCAGCAGGCTCAATCATGGGACTAAGCACAATGGAAGGCTTGTCATCTTGCAAATTGACAGAGTCAGTGGAGGTTTGTGTGGTTTCCAGCTCAAGATCTTCAAGGATGGGCTTTCTAAATACTTCACTCTTCACCAGCTCTACCAGAGGCACAGATATTTTCAATTTCTGAACTTTTGACTCAAAGTTGAAAGGAGAAGATAACTTATCAGAACCTTTTACCTCTTGAACTGGAGCTTTGAGGATGACTGGATTAGCTGCTGGTCTTCTCTGCCTGATATTCTGTGACTCTTTTTGAACAGTAGCTCTTTGGGCAGGATTCTCCTTGACATTTTTTGCATTTGACCTCAGATTGTATCTCTGTTGTTCACCAATCTACAGAACAGCTCCTCTGTCCCACTCGTGACTGTCTTGTTCTTGTAGCAATGATTCCTCATACGCAGCCAATGTCAAGAATGCAACACTACCTTTATCTTCCATGCAGTGAATTTCATCCTCATCTTCAAATTGTTCCTCCTCCATGACTACATTTTGAAAAGGAGCTTTAACCTTCTATTCTTCTTTTGATTCTTCACCCCTCTGCATTATTTGTAACTACTCATTTTCTCTTCTGAAAGGATTTGGGTTTCTTGGAGCAAATGTGTTCTACTGCCTTGTTTTTCCTGAATTTTTCTCAACCTTTAGCTTAGAAATTTCAGCAGCCAATGACTCTATCATCTTAGTCATTTTTTCCAATTTAGGCTCTGAAGATGAAGCAAAAGAAGTGGAATTTTGACCTCTCTACCTCCTTCTATCATCTTGACTTTTGAGCTTCTCTACATCCATGATATTAGACTCTACTTCTAGAGCTGCATCATGCATGTCTAACAGTGTAGCACATCTCCTTTCTCTCAATAATAGGCAGAAATCAGAGTCAAAAGCATTGGCATAAGTGAGTTTGGTAGAGGTGGGAGTAGGCTTTACCTCAGTTGGTATCTTACTATACATACAATTTAATCTTTTTTTTAAATCAGGTAATGATTCTCCATTTTCCCTCTTCAGATTACCAAACTCTGTATGATAATACAGCAAGTCCTTTTTATCTCCCCAGTGCTTCAAAAATGCATCATCTAAGGCTTCAATATCAACAATAGATCTAGGGGCTAGTTCTCTGAACCACTTCCTAGCTTCTCTATCAAGGCTCTGGACAAAAACTCTCATCCACACATCATTTTCACTTATATCTAAATTATCAGCATAACTATAAAAAGCTTCAAAGTGTTCTTCTGCTGTTATTCCATCTGTGCCAGTGAACTTAGGCATATATTTCTGATATTCTCCCACAGGCATAGGATTTAAAGGAACAGGCAAGACTAAAGGTCCATATCTAGCAGCAACAATTCTTTCTATCTTCGTGGGTGCTTGCTGGCCTGCCATGATTGGGATATGTGGAAGAATACTAGCAGATTGAATGGTAGGAAGTAATGTGATGGATGGCAGAGACAAAGGGATGTTTTGGATTGTATGGGAAGCTTTCCTTGGACTGAGATTCAAAGGGGAACTAACTGAACAAGGGGCTGTACTAATCTCTGAAGGAATTTCCTTATTAACAGTGTTGGGCTCTAAATCTTCAAACTATATATCTTCAGCTATAACTGTATCTTTTAGAGATGAATGAGATTTCTTAGGCTTACCTGATCCTGATGCCCCTTTCTGTGATGCTTTCTTCTATTTAACAGTCCTCTCAGGGTCAGGCACTGATTCAGCTAGCAATTTCTGAGGATTTCTTCCAGTATGTCTCACACACTGAGCCATAACTTCAATGTGGAGTTGCCAAAGGTTGGCCTTCCTCCAGTGGAGTCGCCAGATAGATGATTACAACTAGAAATGTGCCCAGACCTTGTCTATCATCAAAATCTGGAACTGTGTCATTCTCCCAGGGAAGCTGAGCTTCAATTCTCCTCTCCTCGACAACGGCGCCAATGTTATCACCCCAAGAAACTCCCCTAGGTTATATATCACAGATGCTCGGGAACATTACAAACTCAACAAAAATGTTGGAAATGGTGGATGAATGGAAGGAATGATGCATGTTCAAGCTAGATAACCATTTCTATTATGCTTAACCCCAAAAATGGGTGAACACCCCCAAACTACAAGGCTTTAGACCACCAATTACTCACAGTTTAAGGAAAATGTGATGATGGAGAATACTGATCACACCAGCAGATGCATAGGATACTATGATGACCAGCTGCAACCAGTTTAAAGGTCTATAAATCTATTTCCTAATGCTCAGACAAGATGACAGCTCTCTGGCACCAAGATAATAGAAACTTGCATACATATTCAATGAGACATACAAGATTCTAACACAGAGGTGGGATGACAGCCCTTCTAATGCTAAAGATCAAGAGCACATGAAAAATTCATAACAGGCACAGCCTGGAACAAAGAGGAAGAAGTGGAAAGTGAGCAATTAACAGAAAAAGAAGCTTGCATTAGCTGAAAATGAAGACCAAAAGCTGCAGGTATCACAATAGTTACAGTCTCCAGAAGTTGAACTTTACAACAAAATAACATTCATCAACCCTCATTACATCTTCTTTGTGGGTATATATTGGGTTTGTATACAAAATTACTTTGCTATGTTATGCGTGGAGGGGTCATAACTGACCACCAACCACATTTACCATCAGATATGGGTCTCTGCTACAAACTGTGTGCTTTAATGAACACAATTGGCCTTTTTAGATATTCTGTTGTTCTTCTCTGAGCAGAGGGAGTACCAACTGATGGAAGCTCCATAACTAATAACTTTGTTTATCTGCTCAAGGTTGTCCTTCTCGTCCTTTGGGTGTACACTGTGTTGAATGTAGTAGTTGAAGCTTTAACTATGCAGAGAGCAGGTAGATCATCCCCTTCATCCTTCGGGTGAATGATACAGGTCATAGGCACGAGAACAATATGGATGCTACATGAGCAGGACGAGAACAAATGACTGTTGTCAGATCACGCGAATGAATGGTGGAGATTAGATTACAGAGGCCATCAGGAGGTAACGAGAATGGAGAAACGTGGGCCGTTGGATCGCGGTCAGGTAGATCCAATGGCTATCAAGCGGTAGGGGTGAGCGAAGGTTAATGAGCGGGGGCCGTACATGTGGGCGGTAAGCGGTTTCCCCACACCGCTCACGGGGGGTGGGTGGTTTTCGTATGCGGAGGAGCGATCCAGTATAATAGCGACACGTGGTGGATGGGACGGCAGGGAAACCACTTTCCCTGTGGGCTATCGTACGTGTAGGTTTGTGGGGCAGGAGTAGCGTATGTCGTCAGATCATGAGGTGGAGGATCGGATGGCCCAGGTTTAAAAGCACGTGTTTTGGATTGATGTGACAGAGACAGCCACGGTGATAACACTTTTTCGTATGCACGCAACTAAAAAGGGTTAAGACCTTAGCGCCGGGGGTTATATGACCACAGTCTCATGGGTTATCTTTGTGCCCGGGGTCTGAAGGAAAAGAAATTATATAAGAGTTTATGAAGGATTATAGCGGAAATAGGAATAACGGGTTAAGGGGTGAATAAGGATAATGGGAGGGGAGGAGGAAATGGAGGTAGCGGGAGTTATCAGAGTATAAATCAAATGAAGGGGGAAAGATCAAATGAACTACCACAAGCTTCTTAGGCATGAAAAAACACTGCCATAGTAGTAAGTTGGTTCTCCAAATGCATAAGTTCATAGCAGAGCTAACAGGTCCATACCTTATTGGCTTTAGCTTTTTACCTTCACCTTTCATTCTGTCTTTGCTAATATACAGCCAGACTTGATCACCAACTTGGAAACTATGCTCCATCCGATGCTTGTCATGCCTTGCCTTGTATTTGGCTTGGCTCTTTTCTAGCTGTTCCTGTACTGCCTGGTGAATCTCTTGGATTTGTTCAATGAACTTAGTTGCCTTGTCCACATCACTGTGTCCATCAACTGCTATTTCTTTACCAAAGACAAAATCCAAGGGAGACCTTGGTGTGAAACCAAAGCAGGTCTCAAAAGGAGATCTTTGTGTAGAAGAATGTTTTGCTCGGTTGTAAGCATGCTGCACATAACAAAAATGTTCATATGTTGGGGATGCTTGCTGTAATAGCCTCTGAGCAACTGGATCACTATCTTATTGACCACTTCTGTCTATCCATTTGTCTATGGATGAAAGGTTGTGCTTTTCTTCAGTTTGGTGTCCATCAGTTCCCACAGACTCGACCAAAACTTCCCAACAAATCGAGTGTCTCGATCAGATACAATGGAAGTGGGTAATCCAAAATGAACCCATACATGCTGAAAGAACAACTTTGTAGTTTATTCAGTTGTAATCTGTTTATTACAAGGTATCAAAATACACATTTTGCTGAACCTATCCACAACAACATATAAATAGTCATGACGTTTCCTAGATTTAGGCAGTCCTCCAACAAAGTCCATGGAAACACTTTCCCAAGGAGGAGAAGGAATTGGCAGTGGAGTGTACAAGCCTAGTTTTTTATTTTTGGGCTTACTTTTAGCACACATGCTACACCCTATTACATATTTAGAAACTGTCTCATTCATTTTTGGCCAATAACAAAATCTTTGCAACTGTGCAACCATTTTACTTACACCAAAGTGACCTGATATTAGAGAAGTGTGTGCTTCCCGAATTTTCTTTACTCTTTCAGTTTGTGGAATGCATAGCTTCCCATAACGATGCAGGAGGTGGTCCTTAATGTGATAATCCAATTTTTCTACTCGTTTGCCTTTACTTAAAGTTGCATATACATCTCTAAAATCTATATCTTGAGCATATTGTTCAATGTAGCTCTCATGCAATACTGAATTATGCTTAAGTATAGTGGATGCATTTATATTAGGTCTAGATAACATATCCACAACTTTATTATCTATGCCTTTTTTATATCTGATGACTAAATGAAACTGTTGTAGAAAACCCATCCATCTATAGTGTCTTGATTGCTGCAACTTAGTTTGGGAGTGTAGATATTGAAGTGGTTGATGATCAGTATGTATAATTGTCTCTTTGCCCATTGAGAAATGTTTCCACTTTTTCAAACTCTGTACTAATGCATGCAATTATTTATCATATGTGGGATAGTTAACTACTGCATAATTAAATGTCTCAGAATGATAACATACGGGTTTACCGTGCTGTATCAACACTGCTCCCATGGCATAGTCACTGGCATCCATTTGGATCTCAAATGGTCTTTGAAGATCAGGCAATGCTAGTACTAGTGCTATACTAATCTTTTCTTCCAAGGTGTCGAAGGCTTTTTGTTATTTGCCTCCCCGCTAAAACACCTTGTTCAATCCTATTCAAGCATGTAAGGGAGTTGCAATTAAGGAAAAGTTAGAAATGAACTTTCTCCAATATTGTGCTGCTCCTAAGAAGTTTCTAACTTTTGTAGCAAATTTGGGTTTAGGCCAGTTTACAATGACTACCACCTTAGAGGGATCTATCTTCAATTCACCACCACCTACTATATGTCCAAAATAATTCAAAAATGTTTTGCCGAATTCACATTTTGAGAGCTTAACATAAAGTTTTTCTCTTTTCAAAATGTCTAGTGTTTGCTTAACATGCTTTAAATGTTCTTCCCACATTTTGCTAAATATAATAATGTCATCCATATATACAATAAAAAATCATCAAGAAAAGCTCTGAGTACATCATTCATTATTCTCATGAAAGTAGCAGGAGCATTGGTTAAGCCAAAAGGCATAACCAGCCACTCATACAATCCCTGCTTTGTTTTGAAAGCAGTCTTCCATGCATCTTGTTCTGCAACTCTAACCTAATGATATCCACTATGCAAGTCTAACTTGGAAAAATAAATAGATTCCTTTAAATGATCTAATAGATCGTCTATGCAAGGAAGGGGATAACGATTTTTGATTGTTATCTTATTCAGTGCTCTGTAATCAATGCACATTCTCCATGAGCCATCTTTCTTCTTCACCAAAATGATTGGAGACCCACATGGTGATGTGTTAGGTTTGATGAACCCCTTCTCAAGCAACTCATGCACCTGCTTCTTGATTTCTACATTCTCTAAAGTGGACAACCTTTTATACTTGTGGCTGCAATGGTTGTTTCATCTCCTAAGTTCGACCCCAAATATATCTGAATAGTTGTAGTACTCTTCTTCTTCTTGCCCTTGAACTTCTTAGGTCTCAGCTCCGGATGCAGAATCCAACAGTGCTCATCATCATGCCCTTCCTTCTTATAGTGAGTGCATGAAGACTTGCTTTTTTGTGTAGTGTTGGTCTTCCTCTCTTTCCATTTCTGTTTTATTTTCTCCTTATTCTTGCTTGCAATGGGCTAGGATGATTCTCCAACTTCTAGGTTCCTATTCTTTCCTCTAGCTTCTAGATGTGTAGCTTGAATAGATACCTCATCTATACTAGTGGGATTAAACATGAGATAGTGTGCCTCATGTAGCTGTGTAGACCACCTATGTACTTCAACAGAGTCTCAAGTGAGTCTAAGGATTTTCCTAGAATCAAAGCTCTTTTCCTAAATTCTTGGGCGTAACCATGTACACTTTTCCCTTTCAATTGGCGAAGAGTTGCCAACTCATCATGGCTTGCTGCATGTAAGCCAGTGGATAGAACTGCTTTTTGATTACAGAAACAAATTCACTCTAGACAAAAAGAATCTTACCATGTTTCATCATGTCAGCTTTTGTCCTGCCTTCCCACCATACCAAGGCAGTGCCTCTAAGGCATACACTGGCCAACTGAATCTTACTCTTGTCTGAGTCGATACTCTGCACTCTGCAATAAACATCAATTTTTCTAATCCAATTATCCAGCCTCTTTGCATTCAACTCTCCATCATATATTGGTAAATCAAATTTAACATCTAATTTAATCAAAGATGTCTTCTTTTTATGTTCAAGGCTATTAGGACGTGTGAGAAAGTTTTCTTCTTTCCCTTTTCCTTTTGAGTGGTCATGGAGGAGAGATTCTTCTTCTCCTTTTTCTTTGGAGTGTGATGAATCTTCATCTTTACCTTTCTTAAACTCCCTGTACATTTCCTCTACCATGGACCTCATGGCTAAGAAACTATCTATGAATTGGGGGTCTGGTCCCAAGGGACATTCTTCTAACATTTTCTTCCTAGGACAAACTCTTCCAATTTTTGGGTTAGTTTTGATCAACCATCCTTCTCCTAATTTAAGCTTTGATCTAGTTAGCATTCAAAAACAAAATACAGCGCAAGCTTGTCTAACCTTAACAACCTAGGAGCTCTGATACCACTTGATCTAAAATCACTCATGAATGATCTCAGTCAATTAATGAAGGTATTATAGACTCAAGTGTTGGGGTGTGCCTATGATATCTTATGCAATGGATCAATAAGATTTTGAAATACACAGACACTAAAACAGTAAGAGAACACAGTAAGCAAGAACATAAACACAACAAAGTTAATAAGGATATCACCCAATCCTCCTGGGCTACGTCTCCTAGTCCAGCCTTTAGTGGTGGCATTTATATTGTGTCCTAAAAAGTAGAGTTTTACAACAATGAGCTCAAATTGAATCTCACTTAACAGATAATGATCAATAGGACTGTACTTGGATTCCCCAAGTCTCTTGAGTACATAGAATCCCCTTATTGAATCTCGACCTCAACTGGTATTAGTGGTATGAGTCCAATTTGGTACTCAATACCTGACAGGTATACACTGAGGAGTTTCTTGAACCTCTCAAGCTTTTTATGGAGTTCGCAGATTCTCGGACTCTCTCTGTCTCTATTTTCTCGATGTTGCCTTTGCTCAGCAGGTCAGCTCGGCTTCTCTATTCTATTCAATTATTGCTTCTCTCTCTTTGCTCTCTTTTTCTTCTTTCTCTATCTGTTCATTTCTACTTACCGACTCACTAGCCCTCCTACATCTGTCCACTGGAATTGCCATGCTCTCCGTCATCATCACTGTAACGCTTCACAGAGAGGTGGCCACCTGTTTCCTCATGAACTAAGTGTCAATTCTCTTTGAACGCTCGTTATTTTCGTTGCTCCAAGATTGCCAGTGAAACTGATTCCTCTTCCAACTCATTAGTCATGCCGGATCTCAAATCTTATCCACCTCAGCCTATTTCTCTGTCGAATCCAATCGCCCATCGGATTGCTTCTCCATCGTTGATTTGGGGCCTCCAGATCCTACAGTCTTCGTCCATATCGTGCGGTAAGTAGCATGACCTTTACCCACGTGATGAGAGAGGTTGTCTCTCTCATCCACTAGATGTGTGTCACCCACTGTATGGAATCGAGCGAGACTCAGTCGAACCCGCTTACCACTTGGGGGCCTTCTGATATCCTGCCAGTTTTAGCACGGGGCCCGCCTTCTAACGGAATCAACGATTTCCGTATGGTTTTATGCTTTTCCCCGTGACCAAGCACTCAGGGCTTTCCTTCACTGAGGGGGATGCCTTGTGATACACGACTAGCACCATATCATAAATTGCCTCTGTTTTTGGATCTGACTTCTTGTTTTGCCAGTTTTCTCCAGTAAGCGTTACCATGGGCCAACGATCTGCGCGCTTTGACTGAGGGTCCTCGTTGCTTTATTCTGACCACAAATTGCCATTGTTCAGAGGTTATTTATGATAATCTTGACATCCATAGCACTTTTAAAATTTGGTATGAGTTTTACAGAGTTCAGGAAACTTTTAAGAGTGTTTGAGGATCCAATTTGGATCATCCATGCCCACATCATGCTCAGGAACTCCTGACAGGCACATATTGCATCCAAGATGTAAGTGGACATGTATCTTTCTACTTGCTGACCTTTGGGTAGCTTCCGAGATCCTGTTACATGTTCCTTCAGCCCGTGAACTAGCATGTCGGACCAGTTGCATGCTTTGCCTTCACTTGCCAGTTGGTCCAACGTGATCACCCAACTCTGTGGGAAGGTCTAAGTGCTCTCTTGGCCATACAAGAGACTTAAAAAGATGACCAAGTATTGATACGCCTTCCAGAGTATCTTCATATCGTAAATCTGGTTGGGTGTCATCTTGAATCTGGCTGGCTCCTTCACCCAGTTCTGCAAGACATCCATGGAGTTGGCATTGTTGTTGGGTATGTTGAAGGCTATCTCCATGGTTATCACTGACTTTGACAAATGGTACATCTGCTGATAATCCTATGCCCTAAAGTTAGAAATATTTGTCCCACTAACACTACTCAATTTCATCATCTCGGGATCAGTGTGCAAGACGATCCAATGTAGCATGTCTGTGCATGGAAACACGAGATAACTGCATGCAATTTGGTACAAGCCAAACTTCTGAATGTTCACATAGACTTGGCTGTCTTCAAGATCATCACCCAAAGTGCCTAAGAATGCATCATTGACCTCTTACCATTTTATCTTGATTTCTTTGTCTAAGATCATCTTGGTGTCTTCATGAATCGGTAAACTTGTAGACACTCGCTCAACTGTTGCTCCAGTTGCACTTCTGTCAGTGTCCTTCGACCCTAATCTCTTGGAGGCCATTGACCCTAAACTATTGAGAGATGGATGAACACTTGATATATCTAGAGACATGGAAACATGAATGGAAATAAATCTATTATTTAAAACCAAACCAAACTTGAGGGATGACATGCAACATACCTGGGGACTGACTGGCAAGGATTGCACAATTTTCATTGGGAGGCCTAGAGACTAACTGTTAGAACTACACAAAATGCAGTCTGGACTGTCGAAAGGGTGGCTAACTACTGGAATTGGACAATGTGCAATCCAAACTCGCCTGTTGGGTGTTGAGATGGCGCAATGCGCAATTTCAGCTGGCAAGTGATGCAGGCCCAGAGACCGCATTGCATAATTTTATGGGCCAGAAGTCACTTCCTCTTAGAATTGTGCAAGGAAAGACACAAGGGTAGTAATTGGCCAGAATTGTGCATTTTCTAGGAGGAAGGTAGAGCCTTCCCTCTAATAATTTCGTAATGTTGTCTTGGTGAGGTAGAGTCTAGGCCAACGTTGCCCAGACCCACTGATGAGCAATTGAAAGAAAATGGAGATGTGAATGCATGGTGATAATAAGTGTAAGCATGAGTGGATGATCATGCATGCAAACAATGAATGTAAGATTTAGAAAATGGAACAACATGCATTTGTGTGAGACGAGTTGCTGAATCGGCGACCGTTTGTGCAAAATAGTGTCATGCATGCAACAACAGTGAGATGCAAATGAAAACTGAAATGGTGATTTCACAGGCTAACATGCATGCAAACGACAACAAGCATTCACAGAAATCAAGTAGACAACACTCACAAAGCCAAAACACAAAAAGCGACAGAAATGATGAAAAAGACAAGTAAAGCAAACTTCCCTGAAAATAGTTAAGTTGGATGTGTCGAAGACTCCTAGATGTGTTGTGGGATGTCAGAGCTCCAATATCAATGTGAAGAGTGAGATTTGAAGTGTTGAATAAATAAGTTTGAAGCTCATGATGTGTATGCCACAAATTGAGGCGATACTTGGAGGAAGGTTTCTGAAACGATATTTTCATGTAACCTCCAGCTGCTAAAAATAGCTCTCTAAAATCTAGGGATGCTTTTTGCATGTTTCTTTTTGCTAATTTAGGAAAAGGAAGCCCATGCATGCAAGTCACGTTTTCTCAGTCCCAGGTGGAACCGGTCAATCCACAGGCACATGCAACAACTTTCTTGATTGAGGGAGATTTTTGCACAATTTCTGGGAGGAAGTTGGTTTGGCTATCTAGAGGGATTGCATAATTTATGGGAGGAGCAGTTGACCGCTACCCAGAACTGTGAAACTTCGGGGCTGAGCTGTCCTGTTGGGCCAGATTGTGTTGTTTTCATTGGGAAGGCTTTCTAATAGGATTGCATAGTTTCTGAGCCCAACAATCTTCCTGTCAAATTTGTGCAATTTCTAGAGGGAAGACTGGTTCCCCTTCAGAATTGTGCAATTTCCTGAGGGAGCTGCTTAGCCAGCAACTAGACCAAGTCCGAGGAGGTAGCCTATGAGGGGATTGAAGGAAGCTATCATGCATAGGCTAGCAAGCTGTTGAAAAACCAATGAAGCTCATGTAATTGGCAGTGCGAGACATGTTGTTGGGATGGTTGGTAGGGAGGCTCCAAAATGAAGCTAAGGAAAATATTTGGATGGTGGTTGTAGCCGCTACAACAAAACCCAAACTTTTAAGAGAACTTTGGAGAGGATCCCACTAATCACATTAGGTCCTTCTATATGTGGTCTTCCTCTAATTTTATAATGGAGGATTCCACTCATATGTGCCTCTTTCAACATACCCTCACTCTTGGTAACTCTTTCCAACATGATGCAGGTACAAGAGGATTCTATATGAACATCAAGGCCTAAGCATTCACGTCCAAAACATCTAGCCAAGCTCTCTACATCCATTCCACTCATTACCTCACCTTTTCCAGGCTTCTTCTATTGTTTCCAAGCTCCTCTCATTTTCTTTTACCAAGATTATAAAATGCTACAGGAAAGTCCCTCTATTGATGCATGAAGTTGTTGAGCATTTTAGGGAGGCTAAGACTTGAATTTTTTCATCTATGGGCAAGAAAGGAAGCATGTGGAAACCCATAACTCCTATTATGCTCCTATACCAATAGGTTTCATATTTCATGATTGACTTGATGAGCTATGAATATGTTCATACCTTTCCTTGTTGCAAAGGTTTTCCATATTGTCAAAAAATAAAAAAAATAAAAAAAATGTAAAGAGGATATACCCTAAAAGAAAAATCAAAGGGTGAAAAGAATAAGATGGTCAAAAAAGTGAAATAAAATGAACCCCACCAAAAGAAAGACCAAGAAAAGTGTGCAAGTCTAAATGCCACTACTTTTTACTCTTATGTAATAAACAAATTGTGTGCAACTTGTAACTTATGCCACAATTGATGAACAGTCAAACAGCTTAAGCTTGACTAGTTCATATTTGAATTTTATGTTTTAGGGATAGAGAATAAAATCTGACCAAACTATTTAATCTTGGCAGATAAGTAGATAGGTAGAGTAAATAAAAGGAGCTCAATAGTTTAATCTGAGCCCTTGGATGTAATAAGGCTAGACTTAGATAGATCTCTGCATGTAAAAGAAAAGAAAGTGTGATAAGGGTTTGCCAGTTTAAGTGCACCCAAATAAAGAAGAAAAAATGTTAGGTTAAAGTCAGTAGGGTAGGTGGATGATGTTGCAGAATTACATGTGATCGATAATGACTCTAAATGTGTTAATTTTCACTTTCATCACAAGTACGAGGCAAACATTACACTGTAATAATTTCAAGAAAGACAAGGTCAAATTATTAACTCCCCTTTTCATCTTTCCCTAATTTTCACTAATTCCCCCTAAGTACTCAGGTATTTGAGAATTAGAGGGGCTTAGAGCATTTCTCTGACTTCTAGAGGGACGGACCCTCGGCTCAATGATTTAAAAGCCTAAGTACTTAAAATCATCCATAAATCATTCATTCCCTTTATAAAGTTTTCCCTAAGTAAAATCCTATTTTACTTGGGGAAATTAAAACATTTTCCATAAAAACCCTCATTTCTCACTTAGCCTAAGTTTCAAATATATACATGAAATGTTTAAACTTAGCACTTTTTTCATTCATTTGATCATATTAACTTTTAACTTTTATTATATAATTCACAAATAAAATAAAATTACCCTTTTCCCATATTATTTCAATATATTAAAAAAACAAAAGTCTATATATCCCGCCCTGATGGTTAAATATAACCATAATACATTTTAAATTGGGATTAATTAGCTAACCCATAGTTAATTAAGAACCCGATCCTGTCAACGTTTAATGAGGATTAATTAGTAATCAGGACTAATTAATAACTCCCCCCGACCTATCGTATCACTCCTGATATAATTAACTAATACCTAATTATGTTGGGCCCGTCACTATTAAACCCCGCCGTATCACGCCTCCCATCAGCCGTCTGATCATACCCTCCAGATCGGATGGCCTTAATCAATATCGTGCACCCCTTAGTGACCGCACGTTAGCGCGCGATCACTAAGTGGTTTTCCCTCGTACCTCCGCCACGTGACAAGCGATCTATGGAATCGCTGGCTCTCAGCTAAATACCGCCCATCCCTAAAAATGGTGCGATGAAACCACTTACCACCATCCCATATACGACAAAATTGTCAGTTCATTCCCAATGGACATCATCCACCTGAAAACCAAAAACCCCTGCCAACCTTGACTTTGTTAATAAAACAAATGAATGTCATTTTCATTGTTTTTTACCATATACCAGTATTCCCATGCAAAGGACGTCGAGGTCAACTGTCGAAGATTTTCAACCACCACCTTGCTAAAAAACCTGTAGTCGAACCAGCCCAGAACCTGTCAGCTATTACCTGTACCTGTTTCCGCACTGTTCACTCCCCGAACACAGGTATTTATTTAGTTTTCACTAAAACCCTGCAAGTTCACATTTTACACTGTAATTCCGCATATAAGACCAAAATTCACTGCAAATTTAGTCTTTGTTTCACCATATAAATTCCCAGACCTGTGAATTTGCCCATTTTTCACTGAAAACCCAAGTTCCTTTATGAATCCATAAGAACCAGAAATGGAAACCCTTATGGAAGTACCAGCTTGAAGAGCTGGGCATTCAAGATAGAACAGAGACAATTTTGGAAGTCAAAAGGGTTTTTACTAAAAGAACTTTGATGCAAAACTTAGAAAGAAGGCACCATGACATGCACGAAGAAATTAATGCTTTCATGAAGAGATTTGATATTCTGCAGAGTAAAGGGTTGCCAATTCCTTTAGTTATTCATGATAAACTAATGATTCATAAAGACTATGTGGAGAAATTGAATAAGTATTCGAGCAACCAAGCAGGTCCATCAACAAGTGCATCAGCGACAAAAGCATTGTTTACAGGCAGAGTTCTCTATGACAGTCTAGAGAACTTGTTCTATGTCGAGCATGAGAGAAAGCACTTGTTTCCAATTCAGCCTACCCTTTTTAGGTACACAAAAACTGATGAGACCTTGAGAAAGCTTCAAAAAACCAGAATACCAGAAGCACAATGGTGGGAAGAAATGTTAGACATTTTGTAAAATTATCCTTGGTAAAAGTTAAATTTTGATTTTTTACTGTAGTAAGTAATGGTAAAGAAGATAAACAGAGATCAAACAGGTCGAAGTGTATCAGAACAGGTAAAGAGTATCAGTGAAATGGGGTAGCCAACACAGAGTTACCAAGAATACAGCAGTAAGCCAAATCATAAAGCCTGCCTCTAGCACACTCACAAGAATAGGAACAACACAACATCAACTTACCTTTTCTCCTATCTATGAGACCACTTGTCTCTGTTTTCTTGTAACTTATTCATAGTCATCCTAGAATATATCTCACTTTGTTATGAGATATTTTTATAACATTTTTGTATAAATACTCCCTCAATTGGAGTATTGAGGGTGGATTCTTAGACACTGCTGTAATACTGATTATTTTGGAAAAAGTGATGTTGGACAAAATTTTGTATGGCTAGCTAGATGAAGAATTGATGCAAAAGACTTTTCACAGGATTCATGAGTTAGACACCAGATCAATAAGTCTTCTATATCTCATGTTTTAAAGTTTTCGTGTTTATTATATCAGTTGTGTTTCATATCTGAATGATAAACGAAAAAGAATAATTTAGAAAGTTCTTGAGTGTAATCTGTTTTCAATCATTTTTGTTCTTAATGTTTTCCTCTAAACTGGCATAAACAATGAATTCTTAATTTCTCCTGTTTCCTAGTTTGTTCACTTTGATTATTTAGTAAAGAATTCTTAATTGCTCTTTATTGGTAATCATTCAAGTTCCCTCTTTCAAATATGATGAAGGATTCTTAATTGCCCTTCATCCCCATTGAGTCCATTCCATCTTTTTTAAGTCTCTATTTGTTCCCTGTGAAACCATCCCTTGTTAAGAAACCAAATCCAGTTAAGCCATCTTCTTTGACTCCATTAGCCCAATGGCCTAAACTACTCAGTTCTACCCCTCTGCTATTGAATTCCATCACCAAACACAATCAAAACCCATAAACTTTCATAACTAGCCTAATATCTCTCAAAACAAAGCTAAAACTTAAAGAGAGAGCTCTCTTTGGGTACATATTGGCTAGATTCTGTACCTAAAAGTTGGTTTGTGGTTACCTTAGACCCCTTTCCTCTTCCCAACAACTTCACTGAAAATCTGAGTGATAACATGGTGGCGACTCTGCTGGGGATGAATAGTTTGTTTGTTACTATTGTTTACTTTATAAACTATAGTGGAGTCTGAAGTTAGCTAGGTAGCCTTTGAACTGCTCTTGCTTTGCAATTGCATAAGTAAATGAATGTCGCTTTAGTCTATCTCCAGTATTATTTATGGATTTAAAACCTGGTTTCAAACACTTGATCAGTTCCTCTTCTCAAATAAGTCTTTAAGAAAGTTCAAATCCAATATCTAAAACATCTTAAAGAAACTGTTGAACTTGTATTGTTGATCCCATTTAGAGAAAAAACCAAAAATTCACCTAGAAACCTAGCTTCAGAAAGAACTCATTACACCAGAGCTAATCCTGATCCAAATCCTCCACTTGTGTTTGAAAATCCTAATCTGATCCCCATAATTCTTAGGAGACAGGAAAGCCAAGAAAGTTCTGCTAGTTCATGGCCTCTATACAGATCAAGATCCTGCCCTGTGAAGTGGATCTACCTTGAGGACGAACCCTTTGATGAGCAATTTGAGACCTCTTTATTTGTAACCTTTTCTGAGTCTGAGTTGGTCCGCTTGGTTCATGAACTAGTATTTATTGAAGATTTACAACTTGAAGTTGTTACTTCACATCTTGATAGACATTTGCAGAACTCCATACAATCTAAGCTTACCTATGAAGGAACACCAAACCTTTCTGTGATCACTACTGCCTCTCCAAGTTCATCAACATTTCACTACCTACTGCAATAGAAAATAGATATACTCCCATGGTATTACTAGCCAATCCAGGGGCTATGCCCCAAGACTATCAAAGTAAAATCACTCCATTTTATGGTTCTGGTACTTAAACTGCACAACAACATACCAAAAAAATGATTGGTTACTTTGAAATATATGAAATAGATGTAGATGAAGGATGAGAATTTTTGTTCAAAGTCTGACTGGAGAAGTTAGAACCTAGTTTAGAGCCCTTCCTGCAAATAGTATCAATGATCTAGAAGCTCTTTATAGAACATTCTTGAACAGATGGGAAAAGAAGAAAGATCCTCTCCAAATCTGTTTAGAATATGAAAACCTGAAGAGAGGAACACAAGAAACTGTGCAAGATTACTGCACTATGTTCAATAATGTTTACAATGCTATCCCTCAAAACCTCAGGCCTCCTCCAGATTTAGCATTAATCAAATTCCCTGATGGATTTGATTCTGACATGGAATACTAGCTTAGGGAAAGAGCTCCTCAAACTTTAGAAGATATGCAAAGTATAGCTGTCAGTGTTGAAGCCAACCTGATATCTAAAAAAGTCAAGGCCAGAAGTGGAAGGAGGATACCGTTGAAAGAAGAACCCTCAGCTTTTGAACAGAAACTGGATGCTATTATTAAAGGGATGGATAGGCTAGGAGATAGAGTAGAAACAATTGAAAGGAAATCCCCTTGGGATGATCAACTGAGCAATACTGGAAGAAATCCAAATTTCGGGAAAAATCAAAACCAGAACACTGGAAAGGCTGGTCCTGACCAAAACATTAGGCCCCCATTCCAGGAAAATTACGCTGAAGCCTCAAATTCTGATGAACCATCAAAATATACTCAAATAAACTTGATGGGACTAGATAATGAACAACAAGTTTTCTTGACCCAAGAGGGTCAAGAAGCTCACATTCTCAAACAATTCCAAACTCAGTCAGGTGAATCGTTTGACTTCAAAGAGGGATATGATACAACCATTTATGAAGTCCACAAGCAATATAATCTGAGGAGTAGAAGAATTTATGTCCCTGAAACCAATAAACAGAAAGCTACAAAACAGCCCAACAAAGGTAAGACCAATACCAACCCTGTACATATTCTTTCTAGTTCAAATCCTAATCCTGCTAATCCAATTATTGAAGATGTATCTGATAATCAACCTAATAACAGACAACTCTCCACTTCTCTTCCTCCCAAATGAAATGTGGAAGAACCCCCAGAAGTTGATTTGGAAACAACTTCAACTCATAACCCCACTCTTGAGAAGGAGAAAAACACAGAAAATACAGAAGATAAAGAGAACCCAACTATCCAAAATATAAGAACTCAGACTGAAAAACCTTTTAATCTGGAGACTAAAGTAGGCAAATTAAAAGTAGTTGTTCCATTGTCTAAAATAGCTAAACATGATGTCTACTGAAGCCAAATTAATAGATCACTCAAAATATCTGGAAATGAAGACTCAGTAAATGTTTTTGATGACCAACCTGAATTAATCTTTGGCCATGAAGTAAATGGAAAACTGGCAGATGGAGGAATCACTCCTTTCTATGTAAGTTTAAACATACATGATAAAATACTTCATAATGCCATGTTTGATTTAGGGGAATCTCACAATTTAATGCCAAGTCTGTAATGGAAAAATTAGACCTAGACATCACCAGGCCATACAAATACCTCTTTTCTTTTTATTCAAGTTAGGTGAGATGTTTAGGGTTAATCAACAATTTGTGTGTTTCACTGGTTCAATATCCTGCAAAAACAATCTTAATGGACATAGTAGTAGCAGATATTCCACCAAAGTATGGCATGTTATTGTCTAGATCTTGGGGTGCAAAGCTTCAAGGATCCCTTCAATTAGACATGTCATATGCTACTATTTCAGTTTTCGGCCAACCTAAGAAACTCTACAGAGAAATTTTAATGAAATATGTAGTAAGTAGTCAGGAGAAACCCCAAAATTTCCCCATCTACTTGGTACACTATGATATGGATTCTTTCATTCTTTACAATGATGAAAGTGATCCCTCCAATGAATTAGAAGTTTTAGAAGAAGAACCAAAAGAAATTATAAAAGAAAGGTCTAGTGTTCAAATCCAGGAAATCTCTGAGAACAAAGAAACATCAGATACCCAAGAGAAACCAGAAGATAGTAAAAGACCAGATATCACTGTTATGCTCTTAACCTGCAAAATGATACCCAATACAGAATATGCGAAGAAAAGATACCCAGAACACAGAATAGCAATGATTTTATTATTCAAAGAGTAATGTTCACTTGCCTCTTCGAGGGGGCAACCTCCAATAGAGCAGAGATCGACTACAAAATAAGACATGATGCTCCTCGCAGGGAGACTCTATCCTTTATATATGACTCATACACGCAATACCACGGGCCAATACCGTGGGTTTTATTAATACCATCTATCTAATACTACGGCCCATTTGCAACTAACTGTGGTTCCGTCATTAATTGCGGATTAACCACTTACAATTATTAATATGGGTTTTATTGACTCTTGACTATGACGTGATCCCATTACATAAATAAGGGGGTTAGGGTGGGACCCTAACATGCCCTCCCCCTTAAGACGAGCCTTGTCCTCAAGGCTGAAGCTGCGGAAACTACTGAAGAATAGTGGCTGGTTCCCAAGTTGCATCTTCTGGAGAGGTGTCTTTCCATTTGATGAGGACTTCCTTAATCATGCGGTCGCGCAGTTGCTTGTCTCGTGTGTCTAGGACCTGTTCGGGTTGAAGCCAGATGGACCCTTCTTCGTGCAATTCAGGTAGACTGGTATGAATTCTACAATTATTCCCAATCACTTTCTTGAGGCATGAGACATGGAAAACTGGATGGATTTTTGCAGTAGGTGGCAAGGCCAACTTGTAGGCCACTTCTCCAATGCGCTGAAGTACTTGATATGGTCCGTAGAATTTGGGAGAGAGTTTCTGACACACCTTGTCCTTGAGTGATGTTTGCTTATATGGTTGTATCCGTAAAAAGACCTGATCCCCTTCTTGAAATTGGCACTCTGAGCGATGTTGGTCTACCTGTTGCTTCATGCGGTTCTAAGCTTGATGAATATTCTCTCCAAGATGGGCGAGCATGGTTGTGCGATGTTGTAGGAGTTGATCCACTGCTTGTACTTTTGAGCATCCCTTGAGATACGAAGTAGGTGAAGGTGGGAGTTGACCATATACTGCTTCATAGGGAGTCATTTTGGTGGTGGCATGATAGTTGGTGTTATACCACCATTTAGCCAGAGGTAACCACTGTACCCAAAGGTGTTGCTTTTCTGAAGTGAAACACCTAAGGTAGGTTTCTAGACATTTGTTGACGGCTTCGGCTTGACCATCTATTTGTGGATGATAGGAAGTACTGAGTTTGAGTTGAGTGCCTTGTATTCTGAAGAGTTCTTGCCAAAAATTACTGGTGAAGATCGGGTCACGGTCAGACACAATAGAAGTGGGAATGCCATGCAATTTGAAGATCTGATCCATGAAAGATTGAGCAACTAAAGTTGGTGTAAACGGGTGGGGTAGGGCGCAGAAATGAGCATACTTTGACAGTCGGTCCACAACCACCATGATGACTGACTTGTTCCCTGACTTTGGAAGACCTGTAATGAAATCCATAGAAACCTTTGTCCAAATTGAGGCTGGAATGGGCAATGGTTGTAATGTGCCTGGTGTGTTGACGGTTTCCCCTTTGTGGCGTTGATAGACATCACATTCTGCTACGAAAGTAAGGATGTCCTTTTTCATGCCTATCCAAAAAATGGTCTTCTGGTGCGAGCATATGTCTTCTGAAAGCCTGAATGTCCGGCAATGGGAGATGAGTGCAATTCTACCAAAATGCGGCTTTTGAGGGTGGATGTTGGTGATATTATGACTTTTTCCTTGTAGCGAAGAATATCATCCTGCCACGAGTAGCCCTTGGTGGAATTTGGATCTACCTGCAATTGAGAAATGAGTTGGGAGAGCCCGGGGTGTGAAAACCATTCCTTGCGAGCCTCTTCAATCCATTCTAGAATGGGGAGGGAAATTGCTAGCATAGTACTTTCCTCCTCAAATTGGCGAGATAATGCATCTGCTACACTATTGTCTTTCACTTTCTTGTAAATGATCTCATAATCATATCCCAGCATTTTGGCTAGCCATTTATTTTGTTATGGGGAGGATAGGCGTTGCTCCAAAAAATATTTAAGACTGTGATGATCTGTGCGGATTTGGAAATGTCGCCCCAATAAGTAAGGTCGCCAGGTCTCGACTGCATGTAAGATGGCCATCATTTCCTTCTCGTGGGTAGATTGGCCCAGATTCCTCCCACTGAGTTATTGGCTTGTGAAGGCCAACGGTCGCCCTTCCTGCATTAAGACCGCCCCAATACCTGTACCCGAAGCATCACATTCAATGACAAAAGATTTGGTGAAGTCAGGGAGTGCTAAGAGTGGAGTGGAACACATGGCATTTTTTAGAGCTGTAAAGGCCTGTTGTGCTTCCTCATTCCAGAAGAATAAATTTTTCTTTAGGAGTTGGGTGAGGGGCTTCACTATGCGACCATAGTTGCGGACAAATTTACGATAATAGCCTGTGAGACCCAAAAATCCTCTCAAGCTCTTCAAAGTCTTAGGTTGAGGCCATTCCTGCATTGCTTGGATCTTTTTGGGGTCCACATTGACACCTTCACGCCCCACAATGTGGCCCAAATACTCTACTTCTGCCATGCCAAACGAACACTTGGACATCTTGACAAATAATTTATGCTTGCGGAGCAGTTGCAAGAGTAGATCTACATGCTAAAGATGTGCGGCCCAAGTGCAACTATAGATGAGGATGTCATCGAAGAAGATAAGGACAAATTTCCTGAGATATGGTTTGAGAATGTGGTTCATAAGGCTCTGAAAAGTAGAGGGGGCATTACAAAGACCAAATGGCATGACCAAGAATTCATAATGGCCTTCATGAGTTCTGAAAGCAGTCTTGGGGATGTCGACTTCCTTCATGCGAATTTGGTGGTAGCCTGAGCAAAGATCTAGCTTAGTGAAGAATTGAGCCCCATTGAGTTCATCCAGCAAATCATCAACCATCGGGATGGGAAATTTATCCTTGACTGTCAACTTATTGAGGGCCTTGAAGTCGGGACACATCCGCCACTCCCCATCTTTCTTGAGCACCATGACCACTGGGGATGAATAAGGACTAATGCTGGGACGAATGACACCTGCTTCCAAAAGTTCCTTGATGATTTTTTCTATTTCATTCTTTTGGGTGAACGGATATCGGTATGGGCGCACATTTTGGGGTTGGGCCCCTGGAACCAAGGTGATGCTATGATCATGTTCCCCTCGCGAGGGTGGAAGCTCATGAGGCTTGTCAAAGACCGGCAGATGGTTATTTAAAATCTGTTGCATCTCAGGATGAATTGGCAGAGGCTTTGTTTCGACTGCCTGGATGGCATTAAATTGAGCTACAACTCCATGATTTCCCTTTTTTAACAATTTTTCCATCCTATGGGAGCTGATGATAGAGGGGGCTCCCGCCTGGAGTCCACGGAGGGTATGTGTGTAGTTGCTCTGCTTAAAACTCATATATAATTCCTGGAAATCCATTGTGATTGGCCCAAGAGTGCGGAGCCATTTAGCGCCGAGGACAATGTCGCAACCCCCCGTGTATGGCAAACTTGTGGGTTTTCAACTGATAATCCCCCATTTTAAGTTTGACATTTTCACAGCAGCCTTCACATTTCATTGTGCCTCCATCCGCAATTTGAACTTGGAAGTTAGAAACTGCGCGTACAAACAATGCACTGCTTCTGCGACTTTTTGATGGATGAAATTATGTGTACTTCCACTATCAATCAAAACTACTACTGGCGATGTTTAATAAAACCTCTGATTTTGAGAGTTTGAGGGGAAGAAATCCCTGACAACGCATGCATCGAAATAACTGGTTCATCAGGGACATTGTCCTGTTGGTTCTCTTCTTCTAGCGCCTCATGGTCCTCAAGTGGTGGATCTTCCTCTGTCGAGCTGTAGTCAGTGGCATCTATTTGAAAAAATTTGTGCTCCTTGCATTTATGACCTGGGGAGTATTTTTCATCACAGTAGTAACATAGTCCTTGCTTTCTTCTTTCGGCCATTTCCGTAGGTGACACCTTTTGGACCTTAAGTGTTTGAGTCGTGTTGTGAGCCTATGGGGGGCGACCTTTAGCAGAGAAATTTGGGCGACTGTATTGGGCTGCTAATGCATGTTCCACGTTACGAGCTACCTTGCAAGCCTCCGTCCATGTGGGAGGGTGGTGCAGTAGGACTTGAGCTTTGATGGCTTCTTTAAGACCGCTGATAAAACATTCCGTGTAGAACGCATCTGAGAGACCCCAAGTGCGGAAGGCTAAGGCTTCAAAAGCTTTAATATATTCATCCACTGTACCAGTTTATCGGAGCTTAGTAAGACGACCCAAAAAAGAGTCCTCTTGTTCAAAGCGGCCTTGAAGAGCTTTTGTAAATTGGGTCCAAGTCCTAAAAGGTCCATTGCAATGTTGATGCCATTCCCACCATTGCCACCTTTCATTGTCCAAGTACATGCTCCCCAACATAAGCTGAGTCGCATCATCTAAGATACGATTCAGTTTGAAATACTGGTCCATTTGTGCTATCCATGCCGATGGGTGAGAACCGTCAAATTTATGCATATCCAACTTGCGAGGTCGCTGACTGGGTGGTTGGTGGGTTTGCCAGACATGAGGAGAGTGGCTAGACTCACCCTCATTGTATCCATTGCCATTATACGCCTCCTCGTGGGCTTGCTCCTTGTCCTTCGGGATGAGTTGCGCGACCTGGCTACTTAGTCCGTTAAGCTGAAGGGTGAGGGAGTGCATGGATTCTTCAAGTTTGTCGATCCTTTCATTGGCCATCGCTTGAGCTCTAGTTTCTACCATACACCAACCTGATGAAAATTTGGGACCGCCTAAAAATTTTCACTAATAATTGAATGGTACCACCGTGCTCAGCTCGTCGTCCTGATTCTGATGGGCTAGATCACCAATAAGCGCCCCGGAAGATCTCAAACTTTTTTCTTTTCCGAAAACTCCTAACGGAGTTTTACTCCTTCCTTATCAATACTGCAGTGGCCAAATCCTCAAAATGTCAATGCGGCCAAAAGTCCTGCGAAAATTATACCCCGGTATAGGAACCCTTCACAATGACTCCAATCTGGTGGATCTGAGAGATCTGAATGGCGGATCTGATGGTGAAACAGACTGATTCTGTGGATCTGATGGATCTGATCGGAATGGCTAATCTGCGAACTGCGGGACTGATGTCTGTTGCTGCTACACCCTTTTGCACAAGCGGGTCTGGAAGAGATGCTGTGTGATCTCCTGATAGAAAAAGGGAACTATGGTCTTGAGGAGTGTCAGGTGCTACAGATCGCAATATACATAAGGGTCTGGCAGTAGTACTCGGCCCAATGTTTCAGGGCTCTAACTAAGGAGGATCGACCGTACCCTTAGCCGTACAACCCGACTACCCTATCATACGGGCGAGTAATCTCCCCCAGTGCTGTTTTCGGTGTACTGTAGCTGCAAGACGGCCGACGGTTTATCTATGGCGAGGTTTCAAGGGAGCCTAGGGGGCTTCCAATATACCCAGAGGGTACATGGAAGACAATCCGTGCGCGGTTCTGTCTAATGCGCTACTACTCGAAGGGGTACCCACAGGGGTTACAAGGGAGTCCAACAGACATGACCACCTCTTGTATTTCCTGCGTGCATGCCTCCCCAAATCCGCAGGTTTATGCGCTCAACGACAGATCCCGTGGTTTAAAGATGCCGGAACACGTCTCTGGCCAAAAAAAAAAATTGCTAAGAAATGGAGATCCCACCGGCCCTGGAAAGTGCTCTGATACCACTTTTTATGCTCTTAACCTGCAAAATGATACCCAATACAGAATATGCGAAGAAAAGATACCCAGAACACAGAATAGCAATGATTTTATTATTTAGAGAGTAATGTTCACTTGCCTCTTCGAGGGGGCAACCTCCAATAGAGAAAAGCTCGACTACAAAATAAGACACGATGCTCCTCGTAGGGAGACTCTATCCTTTATATATGACTCATACATGCAATACCACGGGCCAATACCGTGGGTTTTATTAATACCATCTATCTAATACTACGACCCATTTGCAACTAATTGTGGTTCCATCATTAATTTGCGGATTAACCACTTACAATTATTAATATGGGATTTATTGACTCTTGACTATGACGTGATCCCATTACATAAATAAGGGGGTTAGGGTGGGACCCTAACAATCACTGCTAAACAAATTACTGAGACTCATGATACCAATTATGAACATGAAATTATTTGGCACTTAGAATTTGATGGTTCAGTCAACAAGTTAGGAGCAGGAGCAGGAATGTTTGGGTGTACAACCTCGAAAATGACCATGTTGAAGGCCATGCCTACAGATTAAACTTTAAGTGTACCAATAACGTGGCAGAGTATGAAGCTCTTTTGCTACGTCTTAAACTTGTCAAAATATTAGGGGCAATTAGAGTATCTGTGATAGGAGATTCTAATCTAATCATCCAACATATCAAAGGGAAGTATTTGACAAATGATCCTAGATTGAGATATTACAGAGGAACGGTTATAGATATTCTCAATACTTTTTTGGAAACTCAGCTTGCTAAAATTCCAAGAAAACATAACTTGCAAGCCCACAATATGGAAATGTTTGCCAGCACCTGCAAATTACTATTTGAATCTAATCATCAGTTCACACTGAGATTAGACACAGACTAGCCATACCTGACAATTTAAAGAACTGGCAAGTGTTTGATAGTGATGAGCAGATTAATAATTTCTTGACTTTAGATAAAGAATTTTCTAACAGTAACATAGATGTAGATACAGTTATTGAATTTGATCAAATAAATGAGACAGAAACAGACATTTCAAAAGAAAGTACAATTCAAATGCTTCATCCAACAAAATTCACCAACAAAGAAATGCAGGACCTTAAACAAATGGATATTGATGAGATTATTGAAGGAGAATCTGAAGTCATTCACTTAAAAGACAATCATTTGCCTAAAGGATTAACTCCTTTGGAAGATCTCTTTGATTCTAATGATACTCCAAAAAAACATAAGATGGAACCATTAAAAGCAGATTTTGAGGAATATAATTTGGGGACTGAAGAAAATCTAAAAATGATAAAGTTATCCAAATCTTTGCCCCTTGACCAAAAACTAAAATATGTTGAACTAATGAGAGAATTCCAGGATGTCTTTGCCCAGAGTTATGAGGATTTGAAATCATATGACACCTCTATAATTCAACATACAATACCTTTAAAAGAAAATCAGAAACCATTCAAACAAAAACTTAGAAGAATCAACCCTGTACTGCTACCATTAATTGAAAAGGAAATCAAATATATGTACGAAGCAGGGATAATTGCTCCCATTAGGTTTTCAGAGTGGGTGTCCAATTTAGTACCTACTAGGAAGAAAACTAAGGAAATTAGATTATGTGTTGATTTAAGAAATGTAAATAATGTTTCTTCGAAGGATAATTACCCTTTACCCAAGATGGACCATATTTTACAAAAGGTGGTAGGTGCTTCTAGGATTTCACTTTTAAATGGGTTCTCAGGGTATAACCAAATTCTAGTTCATCCTGACGACCAAGAAAAAACTACTTTTACAACACCATGCGGCACATTCATGTATATCAAAATGCCATTTGGACTTAAAAATGTAGGATCAAACTTCCAAAGAGAAATGAACATAGCATTTGCAAGAAAAATTCATGATTTTCTTGTTATATATCTAGATGACTTAACTGTTTTTTCTAAATCAGATCAACAACATTTGGATCATCTTAGACAAGTATTCCTAAAATGTAGAAAATATGGTATTTCTTTGAATCCAAAGAAGTCCTTGTTTGGTCTAGAGGAAGGTAAACTCTTGGGCCATATCATTTCCAAAGATGGCATTAGAATTGATCCTGCTAGAATAGAAGCCATTCTGCAGATACCCCACCCTAGAAATGTCAAAGAACTTCAAGCTTTCCTAGGAAAGATAAATTTTTTGAGAAGATTCATATCTAACCTAGCTGAACTAATTAGATTACTTAATGATATGTTAAAAAAGGATTCAACTATTAAATGGATAGTAGAAGCCAAACAAGCATTTGAAGAAATTAAAATGGCTTTAACAAGGACACCGGTCCTTACAAGTTCACGATTTGATAGATACTTCATAATATTTTCATTTGCATCAGAACACACCATAACAATTGTTTTATTTCAAAATGATGATCAAGGATGTGAGAAACCCATAGCCTTTTTTAGTAAAGCACTTAGGGGTGCACCATTAAAATACAAAATCATGGAAAAACAAGCTTTTGCACTTGTAAAAGCTATCAAAGACTTTAGAGTTGACATATTGTACTCCCATGTGATAGCCTATATGCCAAATTCTGTTGTCAAAGACATCTTAACCCATGATGGAATTGAGGGCAAAAGAGGTAAATGGATTGCTACCATACTAGAGTATTATATTGAAATAAAACCTACAAAGCTAATAAAAGGATAGGGATTGGCTAAGCTCATGACAGAAACAAATTGTCAAGCCCTGGACATTAATGAGCTGGATAACGAATAGGAGATGGCGACTCCACAAATCAGCCTGGCCTTCTTAGATTCACCTTGGTATGCTGATATAATTTATGTACTACTAAACTTGCAAGCTCCTCCAGGGTTATCCAGAACAAAGAAAAGGTTTTTAAAGATGAAAGCTTCAAAGTTTTGTATTTTAGATAATGCTCCTTTTTGGAAAAATCATGAAGGCATTGTATTGAATTGTTTATTAAAAGAAGAAGCTACCAAGGCTCTCCAAGAATTTCATGCAGGAGACTGTGGTGGACAACTTTACTGGAAATCAACTCTAGAGAAGATCATAAGGGCTGGATTTTATTGGCCAACCTTATTCATTGATGTAAAGAAATTTGTCACTGCTTGCCATAAATGTCAAATTTTTGAAGGCAAGAGAAAACTATTACCTTTACCTCTTAGACCAATTTCCACTGAGAAACCCTTCCAACAATGGGGCCTAGACTTCATTGGAAATCCATCCTCCCTCTTCTGGCCAACACAAATTGATTCTCACTGCCACAGAGTATTTCACCAGATGGATAGAAGCTATTCCTTCCAGACAAGCCAATGACACAGTGATCAGAGGATTCTTAGAAACCAATATATTGTCTAGATTTGGCTGTCCTGATAAAATCATAACTGACAATGCTGTTGCCTTCAAATCCAAGAAGATGATAAGTTTCTGTAACAAATACCATATCACCTTAGGCCATTCCATAGCCTATTACCCTCAAGGTAATGGACTGGCTGAGTCTTCCAACAAGAGCCTTATTAATATTATTAAAAAATTATTGGAGGAGAACAAGAAAAATTGGCACAAGAAACTTACAAATGCACTATGGGCAGACAGACTCACCACCAAAAAATCTATTAGAACTAGTCCTTATGAGTTAGTCTATGGCATGGAGGCTGTATTTCCTTCATCATTAGAATTTCCTGTAATGAAATTACTTCAAGAATCTCAGGTGGAACCTAATGATATTCAAAGGAGGTTAAACCAGACTATCAATCTGTAGCAGACCAGAGAGGAAGTGTATCAAAGATCCCAAGTGTTGCATGAGAAGCTTAAGAAGATATTTGATAAAAGAACCAAGGCAGAAGATTTCTACCTTGGGGACAAAGTGTTAAGATGTGATTCCAGGAGAGAGGGAAAAGGAAAACATGGGAAGTTTGACTTTCTATGTAAAGGACCTTATATTATCTATGCCTTACAAGGAAACAATACATATTATTTGAAAAACTTGGATGGCATAGAAATAGAAGAAGGGCCAGTTAATGGTCGGATGTTGAAACATTACTTTGATCCTACTTATTAATGTATCCTTATTTTTAACATGTACATACTATATCCTTTGTAATGTCACAGTTTTGATTGGATAGTAACTTGCTGGAGTCGAAGCCCGAAGAGAAGGCCCTAAGCTTCAGAAGCGTCACTATCATACATACAATAAAGCAACACAAAAGAAGATTTCGAAGTTCAATAAAAATCATTCAGAGGCCATCTGACCTCCTGTTCTTGACTTTCCACCTGGAGAACCCATCCTTAAGTGGAGCCAATGTTATGCTACTATACCAATAGGTGTCATATTTCATGATTGACTTGATGAGCTATGAATATGTTCATACCATTCCTTGTTGCAAAGGTTTTCCATATTGTCAAAAAATAAAAAAAAAATAAAAAAAAATGTAAAGAGCATATATCCTAAAAAAAAATCAAAGGGTGAAAAGAATAAGATGATCAAAAAGGTGAAAGAATATGAACCCCACCAAAAGAAAGACCAAGGAAATTGTGCAAGTCTAAATGCCACTACTTTTTACTCTTATGTAATAAACAAATTGTGTGCAACTTGTAACTTATGCCACAATTGATGAACAGTCAAACAACTTAAGCAGGACTAGTTCATATTTGAATTTTATGTTTTAGGGATAGAGAATAAAATTTGACCAAACTGTTTAATCTTGGCAGATAAGTAGATAGGTAGAGTAAATAAAAGGAGCTCAATAGTTTAATCTGAGCCCTTGTATGTAATAAGGCTAGACTTAGATAGATATCTACATGTAAAAGAAAAGAAAGTGTGATAAGGGTTTGCCAGTTTAAGTGCACCCAAATAAAGAAGAAAAAATGTTAGGTTAAAGTAGGTAGGGTAGGTAGATGATGTTGAAAAATTACATGTGATGGATAATGACTCTAAATGTGTTAATTTTCTCTTTCATCACAAGTACGAGGTAGACATTACATTGTAAGCATTTCAAGTAAGACAAGGTCAAATTATTAACTCCCCTTTTCATCTGTTCCTAATTTTCACTAATTCCCCATAAGTAGTAAGGCATTTGAAAATTAGAGGGGCTCAGAGCATTTCTCTAACTTCTGGAGGGACTGGAACCTCGGCCCAATGATTTAAAAGCCTAAGTACTTAAAATCATCCATAAATTATTCATTTCCTTTATAAAGTTTTCCCTAAGTAAAATCCTATTTTACTTGGGGAAATTAAAACATTTTCCATAAAAACCGTCATTTCTCACTTAGCTTAAGTTTCAAATATATACATGAAATGTTTAAACTTAGCAATTTTTTCATTCATTTGATCATATTAACTTTTAAATTTTATTATATAATTCCCAAATAAAATAAAATTACCCTTTTCCCATATTATTTAAATATATTAAAAAACCAAAAGTCTATATATCCTGCTCCGATGGTTAAATATAACCATAATACGTTTTAAACTGGGATTAATTAACTAATCCGTAGTTAACTAAGAACCCAATCCCACCACCATTTAATGAGGATTAATTAGTCATCAGGACTAATTAATAACTCCCCCCGACCTATCGTATCACTCCCGATATAATTAACTAATACCTAATTATGTTGGGCCCGCTGTTGTTAAACCCTGCCGTATCGTGCCTCCCGTCAGCCGTCCGATCATACTCTCTAGATCTGATAGCCATAATCAATATCGCGCACCCCTTAGTGACCGTGCATTAGAGCGTGATCACTAAGTGGTTCTCCCCCATACCTTCGCCACGCATCAAGCGATCTATGGAATCGCTGGCTCTCAGCTAAATACCGCCCGTCCCTAAAAACGGTGCAATGAAACCACTTATCGCCATCCCATATACGAAAAAAATGTCAGTTCATTCTTGATGCCTATCATCCATCCGAAAACCAAAAATCGCTACTAACCTTGACTTTGTTAATAAAACAAATGAATGTCATTTTCATTTTTTTTACCATATACTAGTATTCCCATGCAAAGGATGTCGAGGTCAACTATCGAAGATTTTCAACTGCCACCTTGCTAAGAAATTTACAGCCAAACCAGCCCAAAACTTGTTAGCTACTCCCTGTACCTATTTCCGCAGTGTTCACTCCCTGAACACAGGTATTTATCCAGTTTTCACTAAAACCCTGCAAGTTCACATTTTACACTGTAATTCTGCATAAAATGCCAAAATTAACTGCAAATTCAGTCTTTGTTTCACCATATAAATTCCCAGACCTATGAATTTTCCCATTTTTCACTGAAAACCCAAATTCCTTTCTGAATTCACAAGAACCAGAAATGGGAACCCCTGTGGAAGTACCAGCTTGAAGAGTTGGGCATTCAAGATAGAAGAGGGACAATTTTGGAAGTCAAAAGGGTTTTTACTAAAAGAACTCTGATGCAAAACTTAGAAAGAAGGTGCCATGACATGTAGGAAGAAATTAATGCTTTCATGAAGAGATTTGATATTCTTCAGAGTAAAGGGTTGCCAAGTCCTTTAGTTATTCGTGATAAACTAATGAGTCATAAAGACTATGTGGAGAAATTGAATAAGTATGCGGGCAACCAAGCAGGTCCATCAACAAGTGCATCAGCAACAAAAGCATTGCCTACAGGCAAAGTTCTCTATGACGGTCTAGAGAACTTGTTCTATGTCGAGCATGAGATAAAGCACTTGTTTCCAATTCAGCCTACCTTTTTCAGGTACATAGAAACTGATGAGACCCTGAGAAAGCTTCAAAAAACTAGAATACAAGAAGCACAATGGTGGGAAGAAATGCTAGACATTTTGTAGAATTATCCTTGGTAAAAGTTAAATTTTGATTTTTTACTGCAGTAAGTAATGGTAAAGAAGATAAATAGAGATCAAATAGGTCGAAGTGTATCATAACAGGTAAAGAGTATTAGTGAAACAGGGCAGCCAACACAAAGTTACCAAAGAAGATAGCAGCAAGCCAAATCATAGGGCTTGCCTCCAGCACACTCACAAGAATAGTAATAGCACAACATTAGCTTACCTTTTCTCCTATCTACGAGACTACTTGTCTCTATTTTCTTGTAACTTATTCATAGTCATCCTAGAATATATCTCACTCTGTTATGAGATATTTTTTGGAAATTTTTTGAATAAATACTCCCTCAATTGGAGTATTGAGGGTGGATTCTTAGACATTGCTGTAATACTGATTATTTTGGAATAAAGTGCTATTGGACAAAATTTTGTATGGCTATTTGGATGAAGAATTGATGCAAAGGACTTTTCACAGGATTCATGTGTCAGACACTGGATCAATAAGTCTTCTATATCTCATGTTTTAAAGTTTTCTTGTTTATTATATCAACTGTGTTTCATATCTGAATGATAAACGAAAAAGAATAATTCAGAAAGTGCTTGAGTGCAATCTGTTTTCAATCATTTTTGTTTTTAATGTTTTCCTCTAAATTGGCATAAACAGTGAATTCTTAGTTGCTCCTATTTCCTAGTTTGTTCGCTTTGATTATTTAGTAAAGAATTCTTAATTTCTCTTTATTGGTAATCATTCAAGTTCCCTCTTTCAAATATGATGAAGGATTCTTAATTTCCCTTCATCCCCTTTTAGTCCATTCCATATTTTTTAAGTCTCTATTTGTTCCCTGTTTAACTATCTTGCCCTGTGAAACCATTCCTTGTTAAGAAACCAAATCCAATTAAGCCATCTTCTTTGACTCCATTAGCCCAATGGCCTAAACTACTCAGTTCTACCCCTCTTCTATTGAATTCCACCACCAAACATAATCAAAACCCCTAAACTTTCATAACTAGCCTAATATCTCTCAAAACAAAGCTAAAACTTAAAGAGAGAGCCCGCTCTAGGTACAGATTGGCTAGATTCTGTACCTAAAAGTTGGTTTGTGGTTACCTCAGACCCCTTTCCTCTTCCCAACAACTTCAAGGAAAATCTGAGTGATAAAAACTCCTATCCACTGCATCATCCTTCACTTTTTCACCATTGTCTCATAAACCATCCACCAAAAACTATACCCTCTATATCTTTTTCACCCATCACCAGCAAAGAAATTCCCTAAAACCACCACCAAGAATCTCAACATGAATTATCAAAATTTTTGAATGCCTCTCTCAGAGAAAATTATGAACCTGAGGAGATTATGTTGCCGTTACAGGAAGGAACACAATCCTATAGTAGCCTACATGTACCCTACAAGCTAGAATTTGTAGCACCAATCCAGGAACTTTAAATACCAGAAAAAATTTTGGAGGCTCATAAGACAAACTTGAGAATCTATAGGGCTCCTTGTATGCTACCACAAGACCCATAATCATCAAGAATCAATCACACCAGATCAACCACACCAACGATATTCTAACATTGTGAACCATAGAGGGCTCCATTATTAAAACAGGATACAAAACATCTCCAGAGGTGATGAAGGGACTACTAGAGCTTATAGTCTACATTACCAACCACTTCAGGACATGTTGTGGTACTCAACACCCCCCGTTTGAATTCATTTTAGCTATATAATAAATAATGGGGACCCTTTTGAAATCTAATAAAATTCTTTAGTCCTAATAAAGATAAGAAAATTTTTAAGTTTCTGTAACTAACCCTCTTATAAAGGTTTCATATATCGAAATTATATCTCGAAGGATTCAAATCATGCATAGATTATCAAACCCGATAGGCCTTTCATTGTTTAAAATATTGCATTATCAGGATATTTTTATTGGATCATTCGAATATCATAACATTCCTTATAGGAATGTTACGATAAAACAATCGTCGATATAACTTCCCCAATATCTAGAGATTGAAGTGGGCATTTCCTTTACATTTAATATTTCAAAATAACGTTGGCCCCACAACATTGCCACCTGGCATACCAGAGCTCTCAAATATCATAACTTTCATCCAAGCGCCATCTCAAAATATCCAATTTCGCAAACCTCCAATACCCGATCTCCTCGGTACAAAACACTTCTGCTACTCCCAAACTCCGGATGTCATAATGTTCCAACATCTTATAATTCTGATACCCAATATCTCTGATATTACACCCCTTCGATATGTCAACCCTTTGGTATTCCTACTCTGCTTATATCAAAATTTTACATATTGGATGGCACACTTTAAATCCGTGATATTCCAAAACATTGATATCAAACCCTCGGTATAACTACCCCCCTACACTTATAACCATTTAATGTTTGAAAAATATATATCGAAAGTCCTAGATATCATAACTTTTAGAGTGTAACCACGGGATTTCTTTGATAAAACTCCTCCAATATGTTGATGTGTCCATGGCCCAGGTGGATCCATGTTTTTCATTTAATTTCCAAAGAGTGGAGAATTTATGGTTTTCAAAGTTCTAAAACAACATTCATTTTGAATTAATATTGTCATGATTTACCCTTTAAAAATAGAAATTGTTATGGAAATTCGTTATTTGTGTAAAGAGATTTCAGGCGAGAGAATTATCACTTAGTATTATGTATTCCATCGTAGGCCAATCCCGATAAACGTGATTTAGAAGATATGTTGAGGGTAATTAAAGCAAGAAAGAAACCAGTTTCTCAACAAAA